>JBBGZY010000868.1:335000-935000 GCA_037952925.1 Lithobates clamitans
CTTCATTGTAAAATTCTGTGAGTGCTCCCGGTGGGGTTGTCTTCCCGCTGGGTGCTTTGTTGAATTTTAATTACAATACAATTCTGTTTCTGCAACTGGACTCTGAGTGGCTACTGCCACCGCCCCACGCTGCACCTCCCTACAAGCAGACACAGAGTCAAATGTGGACTTCAGGTCTACCGTTCTAGGATGCTGCCTCCTTTACAAATAAAGAGCTACAGCACTAAAATACTTCAGCTGCCCATTAGCGATAAGCCGAGCTGTCCTTGGTTTGGTTCTAGAAGGGTTTGGTGTACTTCAAAGAAGGTTGGATGCCAAACTTGAACCCCATTGACATCAATAGGAGCTCAATCTGTCAAATTAAAAATGTAAATTTTCTGAGCTAATAGGCAAGGGGTGTAAAAAAAATAGCACAGGAGGTTGGGCACTGCTGTGGGGAACATAAGGGGCTGGTTGTGACATGATTGACCATTGTCAATGTCATTGCCCTAATAAGGCCAGTGGCGATATGTGGGAAGTGATGTCACTGCTATCCCCGCCCCTTTGCCTAACCACTTGCCGACTGCAATACAAATAGACACGTTGCAGTTTGGAAGTGGTTTACCAGGGTTATGGCTGCAGACATTATCTGGCTTTCTCATGAAAATGTTCTGAGCAGCTCATGAGGCGCTGAAGCGCTCTCCGAGGCGGCAGGAGGGGACGTCCGTTTCCGCCCGAGAAACGATTGGACTTTGTGTCTGGCTGCTCCCATAAGCGATTAAAGAGTAGATACTTTAAGATCACCTCTATGGCTTTGAAGGACCGGAGTGACGTCATGATGTCACTTTCCGGTCCAGGCTGGAAGTAAAAATTTATTTTTTAATACAAAAGATAAAAAAAAAAAAAAGTTTTATTTTTTGATCTTTTGCTTTTAAAAATAAACAAGAGATTTGGGGTCTTTTCTCCATCAAGGCAACCCGTCATCCTTATTTCTATTACAAGGGATTTTTACATTCCTTGTAATAGGGATGTAGCGGTGTAGTTGCCACTAGTAACAGACATCCACCATTAACCCCGCTGCCAGACTCCCATACATCACTTGCAGAAACAGTGAACAGTCTTTTGCTGGGTTTTTTTTGTGTTTATTGGGGGGTACAACTTGGTTGGGGAAAAGGGTATATGGGATGCCCATAGGATAGTTGATTTGCCATTATACTTTAAAGATTTTCCACACTAGCCATAGTTGGAGCCTGAAGAGATGATGTGCATGTATTAATGGCTATGATCTTCCTCCTGCATCACCATGCAGACTATTGCTCCTCCTCTGCTTTACTCCCACAAACTATTGCTTCCAGGCATTCCCCATCCATTATCATGTAAGGGATGAGGACATCACTCTTGACCGTGTAAGGGTGATGTCCCCAGAACTCCTCTCCTGCACAAATCTGCTATTGAAGTAAAGTAATGCCACATCTTCTGTAAGTTAGAAAGAGCCACTCTGAATAAATCCTTTAAGCTGGTTCTGATTGCTTGTAGCTACTAGGCCAGAGGCCTGCAGCACCTCTCCCCTGAGGCCTAGTAGTTTAAAAGCACATGTTGGATGATGGACTATTGTTCCCAGCCAGCCCAGCTTGCAAATCCTGTGCCCTCAGGCCACATCGATTTGACACATATCCCCACAGTCTCTCCTCTGATCCAGGACTCCCCATCATTGACCGTGTAATGATGAAGACTTTGCTAATGACCGTGTAAAAGCAAAGTTCCCTCATAGACTTCTTGGCACATCCAACCCTCCACTGTGATACATTCACCGACCTTTCTCTGCCCTGAGTCCTTCATTGAGAACTTAACCGGACCATACGTTCCTACAGCTTCACCTGCCCCTCTGCTCCAGGGGTTCTTTACCAACGAGCGTGTAATGGTAAAGACATTTTCAATGACCGTGTAATGGCAAAGTTCTCTCACAGCTCTCCCTGGGCCTCCTCCTGCGATCGGTACACCCCCCCCCCCAGATGGGGGTGCCCTCCTGCTGCTAGTATTCCATCCTCCACTTCACTCAGCTGACAACTCCCCCCAGTGGCATGTTACCTCAGCTTATATTGGAGGCCTGCTCCCTGCCAATACCAGTTGGGGTTTGGTCAGGGCTCCCACATGAGCTGCCTGGCAACTCCAGTTCCAGGCCCTGCCCCTCTTCCAGAATATTCTTCCTGGAAGCAGGGGAGGCGCCCCAGGACTAGAGCACAGGTGGCCACACCCACTGCTACTCTAACCACTCCCAGCCCCTCAGATAAAAACAGTCAGGCCTAGCTTGCGGCATTTGCCTGTGCTGACAGTCTCCTAGTAAAAATCCTATTACTAGCACCTACCTATTGGTAGAGGGTGCTACAGGGATAAAAGTGATAAAAAAAATAAATTAAAGGGACAGTGTAAAAAAAAAGAAGAAAAAGAAATAAGAAAAAAATAAAAAAATAATTTAAAGCGCCCCCATCCCTCCATGCCTACGCGCAGAAGCGAACGCATATGTAAGTCATGCACACATATGTAAATGGTGTTCACATCACACATGTGCGGTAACGCCGCAAACGTTAAAGCGAGAGCAATAATTCTAGAGCTAGACCTCCTCTATAACTCTAAACATATAACCTGTAAATCGTTTAAAATGTCACCTACTGTATAGAGATTCTGTTGTCATTCCACGAGTGTGCACAATTTTAAAGCATGACATGTTAGGTATCTGTTTACTCAGCTTAACATCATCTTTTACATTTTACAAAAAAAATGCATTTGCGGTATATATATAGTGGGTTTTTTTTCTTTTTATTCATTAAAATTTATTATTTCCAAAAAAATTGCATTTGAAAAACCGTTGCGCAAATACCATGTGACATAAAAAATTGCAACAATCTACATTTTATTCCCTAGGCTCTCTGCTAAAAAAAAATTATAATGTTTGAAGGTTCTAAGTAATTTTCTAGCAAAAAGTACTGATTTAAATTTGTAAACAAAAAGTGCCAGAAAAAGCCTGTTCTTCCAGTTTAAGAGGTGGGGATTCCCCATGCCGTAGGTGGTTTCTAGGGATGCTTTGGGCACTGTGGCTTCATTAAGAACCAGTGACTGTGAGAAGCAGAAGAAGTACAGCTTCTATATATGAGTTTCGGCTCCCACCGGGGCCTAATGGACAAAATGCCCTTCTATAGAGCAAATTTTAGCCACTTCATCAGAAATGGGATGAAAATCGCAGAGTTTATGCTCAGCTTTACCTGCCAGCTGACGTGGACTCTCTCCAGGTAATTCAATAGCTATTATAGCCACTAAAAGGGGGAGGGGGGTTACAGAGGCAATTGAAAGATGTCCAACAAACTCATATACTTTTAGTCTGATGGTCAGGTGTCTACAAACCTTTAGCTATATAGTAAATATCACACACACATATAAGGAATTAAGAGAAAATCTGAGAATGGAAAGGGAAGCATAGCAATCCCATGAGACCGATGTGTCATTCACTGTGGCCTTAACATTTTTTAGAATTATATATCACTGTTATTAATCTGTTTACCAATGATGTCATAAAACTGCAGAAGTTCCTCTTCGTGCCAGTTGAGCTGAATGCCCTGCGCTGTGCCCTCGTTTGTGGTCTATATATCCTGTAACAGCATTTTGACAGTTCCTTTTTTATAGCAGTGTCGAAATATTTCTTCAATGGGAAATTCGGTAATTAAGTCAGTAGCTATATAAGTAATGATAAAACTAGTAATAATAATAATAACATAAATAAAACAAGTAATTAGGAATTAATAATTATTAATAATTATGATAAATATTTAAAAATACATAATTAACCCTCCCTGTCGGTATTCCCGTGTGTGGCTCGGGGATAAATTTCAGTACCATTAGCGGTAACGCCGAGCCACACTCGGGATTGCATTGCAGAATCCTGGTGAAGTATACTTACCTTGTCCCCGGGATTCTGCGATGCCCCCCCCCCCCCCCCACTGTGTCCTCCGCCGGATCCACCGCCCGATGCTCTGTGTTCCGGGCTTCATTCCCTTCGAGCACCGCTACGCATAGGGGCAAATTCAAAAACACAAAACATAACACATACAGTACACTGTAATCTTACAGATTACATTACTGTATGAAATCATATCACATCCCCTTTGTCCCTAATGCTTTATCCAGTGCCCTGTATGCACTTTTATATTATATATACTGTTCTTTCTGCCTGGAAACTTGAGATTGTCCATAGCAACCAAAAAGTGTCCCTTTTACTTTAAAAGTGGTTTTAGACCAGCTAGAAAACAGCAATAGTAAATTAGAACACTTGCAGAATTGAGCGATAGTGAATCATGGGGAAATCCATGTTATTATTATTACTATATTATTATTTTTTTATAATTATTTATAGTTTTTTATTATATTATAATTTATGATTTTGTGATTCAAACTTTATCATACCCAGGATGTCTACTAGACTCTTGTTTGGACAGATTTAAGTGTGTTATTACTAAGAATTACAGGCCTACAATATAAAAAGCCAAATTTCTATGCAAAACAATGTACCGCTTTGAGATTAAAAAATCTGACATATTCATTACGCCAGGGTGGCTACAGTAGTATTAAACACCAGCTTAAAGAGGAGCTCCAGGCTCCTTCAGAAAAAAATGTCAAGTCAGCAGCTACAAATACTGTAGCTGCTGACTTTATTTATTAGGGCACTTACCTATCCAGAAACCTAGCAGTGTCCTCACCTGAGCCGATTTGTCAATTAGCTATCGGGTGCTTGTGTTGCCATCTTGACTAAGGGAAACGGGCAGTGAAGCCTTGCTGTGCATGTTTCCTATTGCACATGTGCAAAGCGCATGGCACTTTGTGAATGGGCCAGCTGTGGAGGAAGGAGGAGGGGGCTGAGGTGAAGTGGGAGCAGGTACCTGTCAAAACCAGGTACCTGGTTCCCCCAAAAGGTGCCAAATGTGGTTACCGGGTGGGGGGGGCAGACAAATGGAGCTCCTCCTTTTGGGTGGAAGTCCGCTTTAAACTGAACATAGGCAAGGATTAAAAGATAAAGATGCTGCATGCTCTATAAGTGATTAAACTAGCTGCGGAGCATGCTTACAAATCTGAGCGTGTAAAGCGGAGTTCCACCAAAAAGTGGAACTTCTGCTCGTTGCCCCCCCCCCCTCCGGTGCCACATTTGGCACCTTTCGGAGGGGAGGGGGGACAGGATACCTGTCTACAGTGCCTTGCAAAAGCATTCACCCCCCTTGGCTTTTTACCTATCTTGTTACATTACAGCCTTTAGTTCAATGTTTTATTTAATCTGAATATATGTGATGGATCAGAACACAGTAGTCTAAGTTGGTGAAGTAAAATTTGAAAAATATATAATGTGACAGACTCACCCGGGATAGAGGCTTTTGGAGGGGACTGAATGCAAGCCTCTTGCCGACCGAATAAGGGCCCTGGCATTTGGGGGAACGGTGCCCTTTGTGAGCTGTATGCCTGGGGACCCTTGAGGTGGTATTACTGTGGATTCGGGTCCTGGTCCCCCAGGACACACAGACTCTGGGGACCCTGGAATTGCCATATTAGAAATAGTGGCTGATTCATAATGCTGGGACAAATACTGTTAGGAGATACTGATGTCAATTCCAGCCACCTGTCTGTCTGTTGCCTGCTAGAATGTGTTTATTGTAAATAAGTCTAGTATGGGATCTAAGAGTCATTAGATCCCCATTGTTGTTTGTGTTAATTAACTCTGCTATTGTGTGAAGAAGAGTTCTGTGTTGATTTGTGATAATGTTGATTGTGTTTTCTGAGCTACAAGACGGCCAGTCTGGCCTAAAGGTCATGACTGAGTCATCTAGGCTGTCTAAAGGGATTAGTTAATTAGCTCATGTTAATTAGGTTTCTGGTCACAGGTGTATGTTCAGAGTAATATGAGCAGGAGGTATGCACCTCCTCTTTTACTGTATAAAAGAGCCTTTATTCCTTTCAATAAAAGAGATTCCTGGTTGAACTTACAGCCTGCCTGGTGTTTGTTCTGAGCTATCACATATAACTCGATTAGAACATATAACTGGATTAGAACGGCACATAGCTGTAGTTCGAATCCCGGAGTATCGGATAACCGAACCATCAGACGTTGCGATCTGCAATCTGATTCTATAGAGGAGTGTCGGGAGAGTGGAATCGAGCGAGCAGGGGCTCGTTACATATACATAAAACAATTTTTCAGAAATAAAAAAACTGATAATTGGCATGTGCATATGTATTCATCCCCTTTGTTATGAAGCCCATAAAAAGCTCCAGTGCAACCAATTACCTTCAGAAGTCACATAATTAGTGAAATGATGCCCACCTGTGCACAATATAAGTGTTACATGATCTGTCATTACATATACACACCTTTTTGAAAGGCCCCAGAGGCTTCATCACCTAAGCAAGAGGAACCACTAACCAAACACTGCCATGAAGACCAAGAAACTCTCCAAACAAGTAAGAGACAATGTTGTTGAGAAGTACAAGTGAGGTCAGTTAGGTTATAAAAAAATATTCAAATCTTTGATGAACCCTAGGAGCACCATTAAATCTATCATAACCAAATGGAAAGAACATGGCACAACAGCAAACCTGCCAAGAGACGGCCGCACACCAAAACTCACGGACCGGGCAAGGAGGGCATTAATCAGAGAGGCAGCACAGAGATCTAAGGTAACCCTGGAGGAGCTGCAGAGTTCCACAGCAGAGACTGGAGTATCTGTACATAGGACGACAATAAGCCGTACGCTCCATAGAGTAGGGCTTTGTGGCAGAGTGACCAGAAGAAAGCCATTACTTTATTTATTTATTTTATTTATTTATTTCAGGTACTTATATAGCGCCGTCAATTTACGCAGCGCTTTACATATACATTATACATTCACATCAGTCCCTATCCTCAAGGAGCTTACAATCTAAGGTCCCTAACTCACATTCATACATACTAGGGATAATTTAGACAGGATCCAATTAACCTACCAGCATGTCTTTGGAGTGTGGGAGGAAACCGGAGTACCCGGAAGAAACCCACGCAGGCACAGGGAGAACATGCAAACTCCAGGCAGGTAGTGTCATGGTTGGGATTCGAACCAGCGACCCTTCTTACTGCTAGGTGAGAGTGCTATCCACTACACCACTGTGCTGCCCCAACTTTCAGCAAAAAACTAAATGGCACGTTTTGAGTTTGTAAAAAGGCATGGGGGAGACTCCCAAAATGTTTGGAGGAAGGTGCTCTGGTCTGATGAGACTAAAACTGAACTTTTTGGCCATCAAAGAAAACGCTGTCTGGTGCAAACCCAACACATCACATCACCCAAAGAACACCATCCCCTCAGTGAAACATGGTGGTGGCAACATCATGCTGTGGGGATGTTTTTCAGCAGCCGGGACTGGGAAACTGGTCAGCATTGAGGGAAAGAGGGATGGTGCTAAATACAGGGATATTCTTGAGCAAAACCTGTACCACTGTGTGTGATTTGAGGCTAGGACAGAGGTTCACCTTCCAGCAAGACAATGACCCCAAACACACTGCTAAAGCAACACTTGAGTGGTTTAAGGGGAAACATGTAAATGTGTTGGAATGGCCTAGTCAAAGCCCAGACCTCAATCCAATAGAAAATCTGTGGTCAGATTTAAAGATTGCTGTTCACAAGCGCAAACTGTCCAACTTGAAGGAGCTGGAGCAGTTTTGAAAGGAGGAATGGGCAAAAATCCCAGTGGTAAGATGTGGCAAGCTCATAGAGACTTATCTTAGATTGTAAGCTCTAAGGAGCAGGGCCCTCTGATTCTGTATTAAAGTGTATTGTATTTGTACTGTCTACCCTCAAGTTGTAAAGCGCTATGTAAACTGTTGGCGCTATATAAATCCTGTATAATAATAATAATAATCCAAAGCAACTTGGAGCTGTGATAGCCGCAAAAGGTGGCTCTACAGAGTATTGAATTTAGGGGGTGAATAGTTATGCACATTTACTTTTTCTGTTATTTTATCCTATTTGTTGTTTGCTTCACAATAAAAAAAAAAAAATCTTCAAAGTTGTGGGCATGTTCTGTAAATTAAATGATACAAATCCTCAAACAATCCATGTTAATTCCAGGTTGTGAGGCAACAAAACACGAAAAATGCCAAGTGGGGTGAATATTTTTGCAAGGCACTGTAATAAAGGTATCCTATTTCCACTTCCGGGATTCTCAGCCGTCACCGTGGGGCTCCCTCCTCCTCCTTCCCCGGCCGCCGGGCCAGTAGGAGAGAGGAGTGGAGCCTCGTGCGTGCGCAGTAGGAGAAGCCGGGTTCTCTTACTTGCAATGGAGGTGGCATGCACCCGACAGCTAATGAAAACATCAGCTGCGGTACTGACATCGCTGGACTCCAGGACAGGTAAGTGTCCGATTATTAAAAGTCAGCTGCTGCAGTATGTGCAGCTGCTGGCTTTTAATTTTTGCAGCGGTGGGCGGACCTCCGCTTTAATATCACTTTAATATTATTAATGGATAATAATAATAACAATGGTTACTATTATGAATAATAATCATCATCATAAATAAATAGATAATATTTTTTTCTGATGATTATCTCTATTAAAGAAAATTACATCAAATCCAACATTTTTGATTTGTCTCAGCAACAGCAGGTAAGAGGAAATCTTCCAATGTTCTTCTGACAGCTGTCTAAGAGAAGATCAGCTCCCTTCCTGCTGTGTCTCAGGGACATAAAGTGAACGGAAATCTCCCCGATGTCACACAGATAAAAAAAAAAGTAAAAAAATCAGACACCTTAACCATTCCCTACTGTACTTAAAGTAGAACTATAAGCAAAACTTCTTTTTTTTTTCATTTTAGAAGGGAGGGTTATAACCCCTGTCAGATTTTTTTTTATTGTTGCCTTCTGTGTCACATTGCAGAGATTTCCCTTCACTTCCCATCCCATAGCCAAACAGGAAGTGAGGTAACATCCCTGCAAATAAAGGGAATTCCTTGGGGACCCCCAGATCACCAGAACTAGTGTCCCCATTGAAAGATTTCCCCCTTATCACATTTCTAGGGACAACCTAAAATTTGGGATTTTCTTTTACTTTCACTTTCAATGATAAACGTAAACAGGACAAATAGAGAGGGAGAATCTCCTTAATGGAAAATTTACAGATGTTCTAATCCCTCTTCACTCTATTCAAAACTAAAAAAAAAAAGTTTTGCCTTTAGTTATACTTTAGTAAAAGAAGTTTAGGTTTTTACATACTCTTTTAGTATTTATGATACATGTTTATATGATCCCTGCTACAAAAGTACTTTCTAGAGAAACAATAAGAAATTAAAGTAAGATGAAGCTGATGCAGCGGCAGAGTCAATAAAAGCACCAATTTTTAGACCCCACAATTTGGCTACTGATCAAATAAAAACACTAATGCTAGCCATACAGTCCATATAGTCCAAAAATTGTTTTTGCATTTTTCAAAAAACAAACACACGGTCGTGAGAGCAAACAATATTGCCATTGTGTAATGACTGAATTTCAAATGATAAACGGTTCAATGGACATAAGTGGATCGGTTGCTCTTTCGTTTTTTTTTGCTTCTGGGTCACATATGCGCAGTACCAACAGTACAATTTTTAACAGGCGAGAAACACATTAATCTTTCAATTTACTGTCCATTTAGCAGAAGTTTTTCAAACTTTTCCTTAAATTTTTTTGGTTTAAAAACGTCAACTGATTTTCAATTTGTGCTCATTACCTGGACAAAAAACAAAAACTGTCCAAATGACAGATTTTCGAATGATTTTTCACCTTATGTAAGGGCACCTTTAAGTTAGCCATACACAACTTGATTTTCTCTCGGTTCCCCTATGAAGGTCAAGGCTCGGTTCACACTTCTGTGACTTGGGATCCGACTTGTGAGGCTCCAAGTCGCATGACAGGTGAAATCCAATTTTAGCCAATGAGAGCTTCTATCTGACTTGTGCACATAGACTTTAATGGAAGTTGCCTCCAAATCAGATCCTGATCTTAATTGATGTGATTTCGATCCGACATTACAGGAAGATTACCCAGGCATTCCCTGAGGTTGCTTCAACGTTGTCTGGTCAAATTCATGCCGACTTTCAGGTCATGGCAGTGTGAACCGAGCCTAAATTGTGTGTAGTACTGTTTGTGAATTTTCCAAGATATGGTAATTATTGTCGCACCATGAATTCTTTTATTCTGTGTAATCTATGAAACCAATACATTTTGTACTTTTAGAATTAACCCTGATTAAGCCCCTCTGTTGCCTAAGTAGCCGCTTTTTGACCTGGGTAGCCTTACCTGGGTCTCATTTTGTATGCTCTGCACGAAAAAGGAGCCCACCTTTCCCTGCCTGTTCATCTGTACACCCGAACCCTGTCTATACATATAGGCAAGGTGACATCTAGACTAGCTTGCTCATTCTGCTGACACACAGCAGAAGCCCTTGATGGAAAATGAACCAAGCCAAAATGTTCATCATTGTAAGCAGAAGAAGTTATTTCTATACACATAAAGCAAGTCACCATGGTCATTCCTTGGGTGACACAGACTAGATCTCATTGGATCCCTTTCTCTAGTGCATCCCAGCACTGCTTTGTCCTGCCTATGTGTATACATACTCTGCTGTGCTCAAGCAGGAAAAATAAGAATACATTTATTAAAAACACCCAAATGAGTCAACATGTATACGTAAAGGTGCCGACAGCTTTAGGTTACATAAGTCATCTCCTTCTGGCAAATTTGATTTAATAATCACCATACTATCAGGCATTGCTCATTGATAGAGCACCCAGTTCATTCATTAGCTGATGATCTGTAATTACACGCTAGCCTCTGACCAGGGCCGATCCTAGGGTCACCGGCGCCTGGGTGCAGAAATATTTCTGGCGCCCCCACATGGGCGTGGTCATCTTACCAACTCCTCCCCTTTACAAATGTTTCTATGGCAACGACTCAAACACAGAGATGCTCCCCTAAGAAGTCTTTGTTACCCTGAAATCCCCCCATGATCTTTTAATAAAGAAAATACAGGAAGAGCGTACACTAATGAGACCTGGAGGGGAGTCTCTCTGATGCACACAGAGAGGGCTTCTGTTAGAGAGTCTGTTAGAAAGAACCCCCAGACATAGTACAGGAGATGATCAGAGACTGCAGACATAGTACAGGAGATGATCAGAGACTGCAGACATAGTACAGGAGATGATCAGAGACTGCAGACATAGTACAGGAGATGATCAGAGACTGCAGACATACTACAGGAGATGATCAGAGACTGCAGACATAGTACAGGAGATGATCAGAGACTGCAGACATAGTACAGGAGATGATCAGAGACTGCAGACATAATACAGGAGATGATCAGAGACTGCAGACATAATACAGGAGATGATCAGAGACTGCAGACATAATACAGTAGATGATCAGAGACTGCAGACATAGTACAGGAGATGATCAGAGACTGCAGACATAATACAGGAGATGATCAGAGACTGCAGACATAATACAGGAGATGATCAGAGACTGCAGACATAGTACAGGAGATGATCAGAGACTGCAGACATAGTACAGGAGATGATCAGAGACTGCAGACATAGTACAGGAGATGATCAGAGACTGCAGACATAATACAGGAGATGATCAGAGACTGCAGACATAGTACAGGAGATGATCAGAGACTGCAGACATAATACAGGAGATGATCAGAGACTGCAGACATAATACAGGAGATGATCAGAGACTGCAGACATAATACAGGAGATGACCAGAGACTGCAGACATAGTACAGGAGATGATCAGAGACTGCAGACATAATACAGGAGATGATCAGAGACTGCAGACATAATACAGGAGATGATCAGAGACTGCAGACATAGTACAGAAGATGATCAGAGACTGCAGACATAGTACAGGAGATGGTCAGAGACTGCAGACATAATACAGGAGATGATCAGAGACTGCAGACATAGTACAGGAGATGATCAGAGACTGCAGACATAATACAGGAGATGATCAGAGACTGCAGACATAATACAGGAGATGATCAGAGACTGCAGACATAATACAGGAGATGATCAGAGACTGCAGACATAGTACAGGAGATGATCAGAGACTGCAGACATAGTACAGGAGATGATCAGAGACTGCAGACATAATACAGGAGATGATCAGAGACTGCAGACATAATACAGGAGATGATCAGAGACTGCAGACATAGTACAGGAGATGATCAGAGACTGCAGACATAATACAGGAGATGATCAGAGACTGCAGTTCCTATGAATGTTAGTAGATAATGGCCGATCGGCCCTCTCACCTGACCCAGCGATACAGCGATGGTTCCTCTGATCAGGAGTCAGCTCACTCTGAATTGCCCATGGTGACTCCGCTGGGTAGCACCCAGATCTGTATTCCTGCAATGACTCCATTCCTTTCTCTGCCAGGGATGGCGCTAGGCTGTGTGGCTTTCCCTCTGGTGGCGCAGGTCAGCGGGGTTCTCTCTCTGATGGTGTTCCCTCAGCACTGTCCTCTCCCTCTGGAGTCCTAGGTGTACTTCCCTGAAAGCTTTCTCAGGCTCCTGTATCTCTCTCTCTCCCATTTAGCTGAGCATGCTGTGTGAGCTGCAGTTTCCGTGTTACAGTGGGGCTGCCAGTCCTCGGGACTACATGTCCCACAATCCTCTTCTCTGCTCCTTTTTCTATTCTGTTTCTTCCCTGGGTATATGAAGGCAGGGGAAGATACATAGTGGGCAGCCGTGCTGGCAAGCGCTGCTCACTAGTACAGCAGCGTGCGCAAGAGGGAGAGGGAGGGGGGAGAGGGAGGGGGGAAAGAAGAGCCCGCAGCTGCATTGGCATCACTAGGGTTAGGGTCACCCCCCCTTCCACCAACTATAGTCGCCCCTCAGTACAGACCCCCCTCCACTAAGTATAGACCCCCTCCATCAGTGCAGAACCCGCACTAAGTATAAACCCCTCCCTCAGTACAGACCTTACTCAGTGCAGACCCCCCCAGGAAAACCCCCCTCCATTAGTACAGACCCCCCCAGGACAGACCCCCCCTCCATTAGTTATAACCCCCAGGACAGACCCCCCTCCATTAATACAGACCCCCCAGGACAGACCCCCCTCCATTAGTATAGACCCCCCCCAAGACAGACCCCCCTCCATTAGTACAGACCCCCCCAGGACAGACCCCCCTACATTAGTACAGACCCCCCAGGACAGACCCCCCTCCATAAGTACAGACCCCCTAGGACAGAGCTCCCCTCCATTACTACAGACCCCCCAGGACAGAGCCTCCTCCAATAGTACAGACGCCCCCAGGACAGAGCCCCCCTCCATTAGTACAGACCCCCCAGGACAGAGTCCCCCTCCATTACTACAGACCCCCAGGACAGACCCCCCTCCATTACTACAGACCCCCCCAGGACAGAGCCCCCCTCCATTACCACAGACCCCCCCAGGACAGAGCCCCCCTCCATTACTACAGACCCCCCAGGACAGAGCCCCCTCCATTACTACAGACCCCCCAGGACAGAGCCCCCCTCCATTACTACAGACACCCAGGACAGAGCCCCCCTCCATTACTACAGACCCCCCAGGACAGACCCCCCTCCATTACTACAGACCCCCCAGGACAGACCCCCCTCCATTACTACAGACCCCCCAGGACAGACCCCCCTCCATTACTACAGACCCCCCAGGACAGACCTCCCTCCATTACTACAGACCCCCCAGGATAGAGCCCCCCTCCATTACTACAGACCCCCCAGGATAGAGCCCCCCTCCATTACTACAGACCCCCAGGACAGAGCCCCCCTCCATTACTACAGACCCCCCAGGACAGAGCCCCCTCCATTACTACAGACCACCCAGGACAGACCCCCCTTCATTACTACAGACCCCCCAGGACAGAGCCCCCCTCCATTACTACAGACCCCCCCAGGACAGTGCCCCCTCCATTACTACAGACCCCCCAGGGCAGGACCCCCCTCCATTAGTACAGACCCCCCCAGAACAGAGCCCCCTCCATTACTACAGACCCCCCAGGACAGACCCTCCTCCATTACTACAGACCCCCCTCCATTACTACAGACCCCCAGGACAGAGCCCCCCTCCATTACTACAGACCCCCCAGGACAGACCCCCCTCCATTACTACAGACCCCCCAGGACAGACCCCCCTCCATTACTACAGACCCCCCAGGACAGACCCTCCTCCATTACTACAGACCCCCCAGGACAGACCTCCCTCCATTACTACAGACCCCCCAGGACAGAGCCCCCCTCCATTACTACAGACCCCCAGGACAGACCCCCCTCCATTACTACAGACCCCCCAGGACAGACCCCCCTCCATTATTACAGACCCCCCAGGACAGACCTCCCTCCATTACTACAGACCCCCCAGGACAGAGCCCTCCTCCATTACTACAGACCCCCCAGGACAGAGCCCTCCTCCATTACTACAGACCCCCCAGGACAGAGCCCCCCTCCATTACTACAGACCCCCCAGGACAGAGCCCCCCTCCATTACTACAGACCACCCAGGACAGACCCCCCTCCATTACTACAGACCCCCCAGGACAGACCCCCCTCCATTACTACAGACCCCCCAGGGCAGGACCCCCCCTCCATTAGTACAGACCCCCCAGGACAGATCCCCCTCCATTACTACAGACCCCCCTCCATTACTACAGACCCCCCAGGACAGAGCCCCCCTCCATTACTACAGACCCCCCAGGGCAGGACCCCCTCCATTACTACAGACCCCCCAGGACAGACCCCCCTCCATTACTACAGACCCCCCAGGACAGAGCCCCCTCCATTACTACAGACCCCCCAGGACAGAGCCCCCTCCATTACTACAGACCCCCCAGGGCAGGACCCCCTCCATTACTACAGACCCCCCAGGACAGACCCCCCTCCATTACTACAGACCCCCCAGGACAGAGCCCCCTCCATTACTACAGACCCCCCAGGACAGAGCCCCCCTCCATTACTACAGACCCCCCAGGGCAGGACCCCCCTCCATTACTACAGACCCCCCTCCATTACTACAGACCCCCCAGGGCAGGACCCCCCTCCATTACTACAGACCCCCCAGGGCAGAGCCCCCCCTCCATTACTACAGACTCCCCAGGGCAGGACCCCCCTCCATTAGTACAGACCCCCCAGGGCAGAGCCCCCCCTCCATTACTACAGACCCCCCTCCATTACTACAGACCCCCCAGGGCAGGACCCCCCTCCATTACTACAGACCCCCCAGGGCAGAGCCCCCCCTCCATTACTACAGATCCCCAGGACAGAGCCCCCCTCCATTACTACAGACCCCCCAGGACAGAGCCCCCCTCCATTACTACAGACCCCCCAGGACAGAGCCCCCCTCCATTACTACAGACCCCCCAGGACAGAGCCCCCCTCCATTACTACAGACCCCCAGGACAGACCCCCTCCATTACTACAGACCCCCCAGGACAGACCCCCCTCCATTACTACAGACCCCCCAGGACAGACCCCCCTCCATTACTACAGACCCCCCAGGACAGAGCCCTCCTCCATTACTACAGACCCCCCAGGACAGAGCCCTCCTCCATTACTACAGACCCCCCAGGACAGAGCCCCCCTCCATTACTACAGACCCCCCAGGACAGAGCCCCCCTCCATTACTACAAACCCCCTAGGACAGACCCCCCTCCATTACTACAGACCCCCCAGGACAGACCCCCCTCCATTACTACAGACCCCCCAGGACAGACCCCCCTCCATTACTACAGACCCCCCAGGACAGACCTCCCTCCATTACTACAGACCCCCCAGGACAAAGCCCCCTCCATTACTACAGACCCCCCAGGACAGACCTCCCTCCATTACTACAGACCCCCAGGACAGACCCCCCTCCATTACTACAGACCCCCCAGGACAGACCCCCCTCCATTACTACAGACCCCCCAGGACAGACCTCCCTCCATTACTACAGACCCCCCAGGACAGAGCCCTCCTCCATTACTACAGACCCCCCAGGACAGAGCCCTCCTCCATTACTACAGACCCCCCAGGACAGAGCCCCCCTCCATTACTACAGACCCCCCCAGGACAGAGCCCCCCTCCATTACTACAGACCCCCCAGGACAGAGCCCCCCTCCATTACTACAGACCACCCAGGACAGACCCCCCTCCATTACTACAGACCCCCCAGGACAGACCCCCCTCCATTACTACAGACCCCCCAGGGCAGGACCCCCCCTCCATTAGTACAGACCCCCCCAGGACAGATCCCCCTCCATTACTACAGACCCCCCTCCATTACTACAGACCCCCCAGGACAGAGCCCCCCTCCATTACTACAGACCCCCCAGGGCAGGACCCCCTCCATTACTACAGACCCCCCAGGACAGACCCCCCTCCATTACTACAGACCCCCAGGACAGAGCCCCCTCCATTACTACAGACCCCCCAGGGCAGGACCCCCTCCATTACTACAGACCCCCCAGGGCAGGACCCCCTCCATTACTACAGACCCCCCAGGACAGACCCCCCTCCATTACTACAGACCCCCCAGGACAGACCCCCCTCCATTACTACAGACCCCCCAGGACAGAGCCCCCTCCATTACTACAGACCCCCCAGGACAGAGCCCCCCTCCATTACTACAGACCCCCCAGGGCAGGACCCCCCTCCATTACTACAGACCCCCCTCCATTACTACAGACCCCCCAGGGCAGGACCCCCCTCCATTACTACAGACCCCCCAGGGCAGAGCCCCCCCTCCATTACTACAGACCCCCCAGGGCAGGACCCCCCTCCATTAGTACAGACCCCCCAGGGCAGAGCCCCCCCTCCATTACTACAGACCCCCCTCCATTACTACAGACCCCCCAGGGCAGGACCCCCCTCCATTACTACAGACCCCCCAGGGCAGAGCCCCCCCTCCATTACTACAGACCCCCAGGACAGAGCCCCCCTCCATTACTACAGACCCCCAGGACAGAGCCCCCCTCCATTACTACAGACCCCCCAGGACAGAGCCCCCCTCCATTACTACAGACCCCCAGGACAGACCCCCCTCCATTACTACAGACCCCCCAGGACAGACCCCCCTCCATTACTACAGACCCCCCAGGACAGACCTCCCTCCATTACTACAGACCCCCCAGGACAGAGCCCTCCTCCATTACTACAGACCCCCCAGGACAGAGCCCTCCTCCATTACTACAGACCCCCCAGGACAGAGCCCCCCTCCATTACTACAGACCCCCCAGGACAGAGCCCCCCTCCATTACTACAGACCACCCAGGACAGACCCCCCTCCATTACTACAGACCCCCCAGGACAGACCCCCCTCCATTACTACAGACCCCCCAGGGCAGGACCCCCCCTTCATTAGTACAGACCCCCCCAGGACAGATCCCCCTCCATTACTACAGACCCCCCTCCATTAATACAGACCCCCAGGACAGAGCCCCCCTCCATTACTACAGACCCCCCAGGGCAGGACCCCCTCCATTACTACAGACCCCCCAGGACAGACCCCCCTCCATTACTACAGACCCCCCAGGACAGAGCCCCCTCCATTACTACAGACCCCCCAGGGCAGGACCCCCTCCATTACTACAGACCCCCCAGGGCAGGGCCCCCTCCATTACTACAGACCCCCCAGGACAGACCCCCCTCCATTACTACAGACCCCCCAGGACAGACCCCCCTCCATTACTACAGACCCCCCAGGACAGAGCCCCTTCCATTACTACAGACCCCCCAGGACAGAGCCCCCCTCCATTACTACAGACCCCCCAGGGCAGGACCCCCCTCCATTACTACAGACCCCCCAGGGCAGGACCCCCCTCCATTACTACAGACCCCCCAGGGCAGAGCCCCCCCTCCATTACTACAGACCCCCCAGGGCAGGACCCCCCTCCATTAGTACAGACCCCCCAGGGCAGAGCCCCCCCTCCATTACTACAGACCCCCCTCCATTACTACAGACCCCCCAGGGCAGGACCCCCCTCCATTACTACAGACCCCCCAGGGCAGAGCCCCCCCTCCATTACTACAGACCCCCAGGACAGAGCCCCCCTCCATTACTACAGACCCCCCAGGACAGAGCCCCCCTCCATTACTACAGACCCCCCAGGACAGAGCCCCCCTCCATTACTACAGACCCCCAGGACAGAGCCCCCCTCCATTTCTACAGACCCCCCAGGACAGACCCCCCTCCATTACTACAGACCCCCCAGGACAGACCTCCCTCCATTACTACAGACCCCCCAGGACAGAGCCCTCCTCCATTACTACAGACCCCCCAGGACAGAGCCCCCCTCCATTACTACAGACCCCCCAGGACAGAGCCCCCCTCCATTACTACAGACCACCCAGGGCAGACCCCCCTCCATTACTACAGACCCCCCAGGACAGACCCCCCTCCATTACTACAGACCCCCCAGGGCAGGACCCCCCCTCCATTAGTACAGACCCCCCCAGGACAGATCCCCCTCCATTACTACAGACCCCCTCCATTACTACAGACCCCCAGGACAGAGCCCCCCTCCATTACTACAGACCCCCAAGGGCAGGACCCCCTCCATTACTACAGACCCCCCAGGACAGACCCCCCTCCATTACTACAGACCCCCCAGGACAGAGCCCCCTCCATTACTACAGACCCCCCAGGGCAGGACCCCCTCCATTACTACAGACCCCCCAGGGCAGGACCCCCTCCATTACTACAGACCCCCCAGGACAGACCCCCCTCCATTACTACAGACCCCCCAGGACAGACCCCCCTCCATTACTACAGACCCCCCAGGACAGAGCCCCCTCCATTACTACAGACCACCCAGGACAGAGCCCCCCTCCATTACTACAGACCCCCCAGGGCAGGGCCCCCCTCCATTACTACAGACCCCCCAGGGCAGGACCCCCCTCCATTACTACAGACCCCCCAGGGCAGAGCCCCCCCTCCATTACTACAGACCCCCCAGGGCAGAGCCCCCCCTCCATTACTACAGACCCCCCAGGGCAGGACCCCCCTCCATTAGTACAGACCCCCCAGGGCAGAGCCCCCCCTCCATTACTACAGACCCCCCTCCATTACTACAGACCCCCCAGGGCAGGACCCCCCTCCATTACTACAGACCCCCCAGGGCAGAGCCCCCCCTCCATTACTACAGACCCCCCAGGACAGAGCCCCCTCTATTAGTAATGACCCCCCAGGGCAGGACCCCCCTCCATTACTACAGACCCCCCCCCCCCTCCATTAGGGTACACTACATAAAAACACCCGGGCGGCAGCTGGAGAGGAGAGTGTGCAGCCGCGCCGCCCGGGTGGAGAACAGAGAAGTACACAGCAGGAGAGAGACACAGAGAGGAGAATGTGTCAGCACGGACCGCTCCGCTCCCCCACCCCGCGCGCGACATCACTCACTGCACGGCTGGTCTCTCTCCACACAGAGACCAGCCGCTCTGCCTCCCTTTCATCTTCGGCTGGCTGAAGGAGGGGGAGGGAGGGGCTTGAGCACTGAATACAGCGGCGCCTTTCTTCTTAGAACACCAGTGGAGAGGCGCCGCAGGACACAAACAAGAGGAGGAGGAGGAGGGAAGGGAGCACTCTGGCGCTCCAGCGCCCCCACCTCTCTGGCGCTGGGGTGCACTGCACCCCGTGCACCCCGTCTGGGACCGGCCCTGCCTCTGACAATGGAAGACATCTGCGGGGATTCATCAGCTAGGAAATTCCCTTCTTCGTGTTTAAGCAATGGTAGTAGAAATCCCGAACTGACTAAGGCCAATGAGTTATATCATGTTAAAAAATTGTAGACTGGGAGAGGAAAAGTAAATACTATTCATGACTTGCAATGTGTTTATATACAGTAACTAACTCTAGTGGCTATTTTCCCAAAAAAAAAAAAAAAAGAAAGGGGGGGAGCATGTTTTTTTAAATTAAAAATAAGAGCTTTGGTTTGCGAAACTACAGTACATTGTTGAATTATTTGGGGTAGTATAACGCTTTGGATGTGTATGGAACTGAGACCTTGCAGAACTCGGGTCTCGGGTTTAATCGTCCTTAGAAACCCCCTCTGAATGAAAATGATATAATTTTATATTATTTATGTTGGTTTCCATTGGGTGCTTCAGTGTCCACCCACACCCCAAACACATGCTAGTATATTCATTTAAAGTTAAATATTTTTTTGGGAGGGTTAAAGTATAAATAAAGTATAAGTAAAGCCAAAACTTTTTTAGAGCTGTCAGATTTTCTTCACTGTCGTTCCCCATTAGGGAGAATCACTCTCTCTAGTTTTCCTGATTACCAATGCCACCAGGAATGAAAGTGCTACCAGAACAGGAATAGAGGGAAAATCTTCCAATGGGGACACTTGTCCACGTGACAATCATTTCACATCCTGTTGAGTCCATAAGACATGAAGTGTAGGGAAATGTCCCTAATGAGACACATGTAGGCAGATGCAGTCTGTATTCCTCACTGTAGGTGGTGTTTGACCAAAGCGGCAATGCAGAAGTGGAAGGAAGTTGTAAAGAAACTTGGTTCCTCTTTGATTTCCTGTGGTCACAGGGAGGCAGCTGTCCAATTTCGAACTTCGCTTCAAGCCTTTGGGTGTAGACCAGCCAGGCTGAAATCCGCTCTTCGTTGCAGACGTTGTCGGCATCTTTCATGTCTACAGACTGCGGTTCCATTTCATAAGTGACTCCGGACGGTCATACCTACCCGCCGGGCCTAGTTGTACTGTGTTGAACCTTTCTACAATATATTGCATATTTTGGACTCTTTGTGTTTACTACCCGCTATACCACGCTGAACCATGCTCACACAAAGATGGCAAAAAGAAAAAAACAAAAAAACTAAAAACCCTGCTCTACTTTCTCTAAAATGAAAAAAAAATGTCTTTAGATATACTAGATATACTTTAGGTTGTGTTTTCAAGAGAGGTATTAAATCCCCCTATTGAGCAGCACAAACTAAGTAGTGGATAAAAACAACCTATCTTCCAATCAATCCGTTTTAGCCTGTATATGATGACCTGATGAGAAACCTCAGAATTAACAAACTGGTGGGAAACATCTTGTAAAACCATAAATCCAAACAGGCCTTGGACATGGTCTTAACAGAGACCCAACTCAGTCCTTCAGCTTATCAATAGGACATGGGTTTTTTATATGCCCATCTTGCTAGTAACTCAATGTAGAAAACCATTATATGAAAAGTCAGATGCTTCAATTTTGTGTCAGTTATTTGTTTAGGAATATGTCAATAGGACATGGGTTTTACATCCCCATCTTGTTAGTAACTCAGTGTAAAAAAACATTATATGATGAAGGCTGCTCTCCAAAAGGAAGGGTCCAGGGTCATCTAGTGTGGACTGTTGTTTGGTGAGGAAAATGCCAGGCAGGTTTATAAAGTCCATTAGTTGCTTTTAATACAAGTTGAGTTCAATGAAAAAGTCTTGTGCTGCTGAAACTGGCACCTGGAGCAAATCCTTCAGACCATAAACCTTTCAGTCTTCCCTTTCGGGAAGACTCTACTGTTACAAAGTCCACTCTCCAACCCCTAATGAAGAAGGACCATCAGAATCCTGAAACACATTGGATTTTGTTAAACTCAACTTCTGGACTTCACAAACATGTCTGTCACTTTACTCACAAAACTCCAGTTTTTGCTGTCTATGTCCCAGTTTGGGAAATTTACTCTCACTTTCAGTCTTGGCAAGCATAGTTAGAGATGGAGAGGGAAATCTCTAAAATGAACACTTCTTCCAGGGATAACTGTCAAAAGTGTTACTTCCTTTCTTTTTGAGGAGTAAAATTGCTGTCAGTGGGACAGAAAGTGATGGAAAATCTTTCTCAAGCAATCTTGGGTAACAGAAAAAAACCTAACACAAAGATTTTGGCTTGGCATACAATACTTGCCTACCGCCTAACTGTAAATATACGTCATGACTGTACAATCAAATACCAGGGTTTTGGCAGCAGCTAGCTGTCATAACCCCCAGTATGTTTTTTTTTTCTGCAGGCGGACAGCTTTCATATAAAAGTGGTCTTATCGGCAGATTTACCGTGAGATCACTTTTAAATGCAATGGGAGAGGTGCCCTCCCCCCTCTCCCGCCACTTTCCAGGGGTTTCCGAGCTTACCGAAGGTGTTGGGAAGCTCAGAACCGATCCGGTACAGCCAGGGACTAGGCCGAAAGCTGAGTAAGGGGGAAGATAGTCCCCACTCGGCTCTATGCCCTTGGAGGCCCGGAGCGACGTCTGACCTCACTTCCGCCTCTCTGGCTTAAAGGGCCGATTTTTTTTTGTTAAAAGGCAAAATGTCATTTTTTTTTGTTTTTGCCTTTGTCTTTTTGACCCCAGATGTCTCAATAAAGAGGACCTGTCATGCTTATTTCTATTACAAGGGATGTTTACATTCCTTGTAATAGGAAAAAAAGTGATAAAAAAAGAAAGGTTAAAGGGACAGTGTAAAAATAAAAGGTAAAATAAATAAGAAAAAAATCCCTCCATCCCTCTGAGCTCACGCGCAGAAACGAACGCATACGTAAGTAGCGCCCGCATATTTAAACAGTGTTCAAACCACACATGTGAGGTATTGCTGTGATCATTAGAGCGAGAGCAATAATTCTAGCACAGGACCTCCTCTGTAGTTTTAAACAGGTAGCCTGTAAAAAATTTTAAAGCGTTTTTTTATGGAGATGCTTAAGTACCGTAGTTTGTCGCCATTCCACCAGCGTGTGCAATTATAAAGCATGACAGTTTAGGTATCTATTTATTCAACATAACAACTTCTTTCACATTATACAAAAAAATTGGGCTAACTTTACTGTTTTTTAATTCATGAAAGTGTATTTTGCGTTTGAAAGACCGCTGCGCAAATACAGTGTGACATAAAAGATTGTAATGACCGCCATTTTATTCTCCAGGGTCTCTGATAATATGTATATATATCTATATAGATATATATAATGTTTGAGGGTTCTAAGTAGTTTTCCAGCAAGAAATACAGATTTAATTTGTAAACAACAAATGTCAGAAAAAGGCCTTTTTTTTCCATTAACATCTTTCACCTTCACCCCCCCATTCACAACTGAGCATTTTGTTGAGTGATTCTTGAACCACAGATGAAGAATCCTATTATTCTCAATGATCCCATTCACATTTGAGCATTTTGCCGCTTGTTATGTAAGGCTTGAAAAAGAGCTTCAGGGTAGAGTCTGGGGTGTAACTACAGGGATCACAGGGGTCACAATTGTGAACTGGCCTCATGCTCCCTTGTACTTCTGGACAGGAGGCAGATTATAGAGGAACCTATCCCCTCCATTTTCCACGCATCGGGATTCAGCGTCTGCAGGAGGAAAATTAAGGGGGATTGGTTCCTCTATATACCGCCCCTCCTATCTAGCTTCCTCTTCTTTCTGCTTTCCCTGGGCTCCTGTGTGCTTCCTCTGGCCCCCTTACAGCTCTGCCGGCTTACCTTCCCCCTCCCTCATCAGTTGCTGTGGGGGTTGTGTCAAGACTGAAAGCGGGAAAGGGGCTGGTAAATATGTCATTTAACGGCCCTTACAGGCTTCCTTTTCTGAATAGATACTGATCACTGACTCCATAACTGAAGCATAGAAAACTGTTTACTATGATTCAGTTTGTGAATGAACAGGAATCTCTACAGAGCTATTCATGTCCATTGATTCTGTGTACCTGGGGCTGCAGAGATGAGGATGGAGGGTGTCCTCAATATCCTCTCTCTGTCTCAAAGGTGAAACATCAGAGGTCTGTTTAGACCACGGATATTTCACAAAAAGCCCTCCAATGGGGCTCCAAAAAAAATGTAAAAGTGAATAAAAAAAAAAATACAATTCTAAAATAAATAAAATAAAATGGCAAAATAATAATAAAAAATATAACAAAAATTAAAAATTACTAACACCAGTGGCAGAACTACCAGGGTTGCAAGTGCACTTGTGACTAGGCTTTGGCATTCCACCACTGGGCTCAGAGGGAAGGGCCCCGGCTGGAGGTCAGGGGGGCCCTTCATGGCTTCTTGCACCTGGGCTCTAAAGGCTCTAGTTATGCCTCTGGGCAGTCATGCATTTTTGGCCCAATAGACTTTAATGGGAGTGCCTGAAAAATGCTTGAAAAACATGTTTTTCTCCCACTTAAAAGTCTATGGGGCAAACAATCTGAGATTCTACTCCTGTAATACAAGTCACTTGTAAAAATGTCTACCAAAAAACGTGCTTACAAACAGGTAGAGAAAGCCTCTAAAGCCCCTGGCTATGCTCACATTAAAATGTGATTAGGGTCAAATTTCTCAGCCATCAAACAAGGCTGCCTTGGCTCTTCACCACAATGGGGCTCCTCTGGAAACCTGAATCTGGGACATCTTCTGTAGTGCTCCTCCATAACATCTTCCCATGCTTTGACACTCTGACTCAACCTTTGGGAGCCACCGGAGACGAGACCAGTCACCCTGCACAAGGGGAGAGAGCAGCAGTGACCTGTCTATTACAGGAAGGTAAAGTTTAAAGTGGAGGGCCACCCTGAAAAAAAAAAATCACCAAAAAAAAAAAAAAACATTTGAAAAAAAAAATGTTTTTAAACTTACCTAAACCCTTGTTGCTAGGCAGTCTTCCTAATCTGCCTCTTCCTATTCCGCTGCGTGTTTTTCTCCTCGGTGAGCGGCCCCGTTGTCTTCTGGGAACTGTGTGTGTTCCCAGAACACCATGGGGCCATTCACAGAGCGGAGCGCCTCACCGCTCGCGTGTGCGCAGTAGGAAACTGGCAGTGAACCTGCAAGGCTCCACTGCCTGTTTCCCTTACCTAGGATGGCGGCACCCAGGACAGGTAAGTACTTATTTAAAGTCAGCAGCTACAGTGTTTGTAGCTGCTGACTTTTAAATTTAATTTTTTCAGGCTGGAATCCCGCTTTAACACAGGATTACTACACAGATCTGGAAGAAATACACAAAGCACACCAAGATTCAAGGAAGAATACATAACTCTTGTATTTAGACAATATTTGCTTATCCTTGAGTTCATCTTTAATCACTTCAATACAGGGCATTTTCAACCCCTTCCTGCGCAGGCCAGTTTTCAGCGCTGTCGCACTTTGAATGACAATTGCGTGGTCATGCAACACTGTACCCGAATAGAGCTTTCTTTTGGTGGTATTTGATCACCTCTGCGGTTTTTATTTCTTGCGCTATAAACAAAAGAAGAGTGACAAGTTTGAAAAAAACACAATATTTTTTTACTTTTTGCTATAATAAATATCCCAATTTAAAAAAAATAAATACATTTTTTTTCCCTCAGTTTAGGCCGATATGTTTTCTTCTACATATTTTTGGTTAAAAAAAAATCGCAATAAGCGTATATTGATTGGTTTGTGCAAAAGTTATAGCGTCTACAAAATAGGGGATAGATTTATGGCATTTTTATTATTATTTTTTTTTTTTTACTAGTAATGGCGGCGATCTGCGATTTTTATCATGACTGTGACATTACGGTTGACATATCGGACACTTTTGACACTATTTTGGGGCCAATCACATTTATACATCGATCAGTACTATAAAAATGCACTGATTACTGTATAAATGTCACTGGCAGGGAAGGGGTTAACACTGGGGGGCGATCAAGGGGTTGACCTTGTTACTTAGGGAGTGATTCTAACTGTAGGGGGAGGGGACTCACAAGGGGAGGAGACCGATCGGTGTTCCTCCGTACTGGGAACACACGATCGGTCTTCACGTCACTGCTCTGTTACCGACATCACGGCCGCCGGGCACGCGCATCGGCTTCCGAGTGACGTGACGGGCGCACAAATGGATGTCATATGATGCCTGACCAGGATGGGAGACCCCTCCTGCGGACGCCATTTGACTATGGGCGGGGAAGGAAGTGGTTGAATTTTTCTTCCCGTCAAAGTTGAGGATATAAAACTATAAGCAGCCTACAAATAGCAAAAATAGTTACGCACTGAAGCAAAAATAATTTATTATCTTTTGTTTTATATATATTAGAGTGTAAACTGACCGCAAGCCCACACATCAATACGTATTAGATGAGCTCAGCATTGTGTTTATGTGACATTAACATCGGTCTCAGGGATTTTATTGCAGATCTTCCTCTGTTTACTATTTCCATGCTAGTTTACACACAAATTAAATCATTTTCGGTGCCAGGAATCCTGGTGTCACCGACCATCTGCTCTTTTCTACTGAAAAAGCAAAATTATACACCTACGCAAGACAAGGACAATACTTTAGTATTCAACACTTAGTGGCCATTAGAGAGTCATTTGGAGAAAAACGATATACATCGCTTTAGGGAGGAAGTGTTGGAGCTTTAAACAGTGTCAGAATATTTCCAAGGTAAAATTAAAGAGACTCTATCGTGTAAAGAAAACAATTTTTAGGAAAGAACACACCTTTAAAGAAAAAAGTGAGTATTTAAGACTCCTCCTGCCAGCACCCTATATGTGTAAGTAGGGGGATCCCTCCTCTGGGTGGGTATGGTGGTTGGGGCTAGAAGGTCCTATATAAGTCTCTATAATTTGACAGCAGCAAAAGCACATACCCATAGGTGATCCACAGTTTCCAAACCCATACTGACCCCAGCAACCTGCACAGCCCTGATGAAGGGGGAGGCAATTCCCCTAAAACATGCTGGCTTTTTACCTGTAAAATAAGTGCCTCAATAAACCTCTTAATATTCAACCTCTGTTGTGACCAGGGACGTGCAGTGAGGTCAGTGGCTGGTGAGGCACTGGCTAATATCAGAGTCAGATACACACAGGTTACGCGAACGTAAGAGCGAGAGCAATAATTCTAGCAATAGACCTCCTCTGTAACTCTAAACATGTAATCTGTAAAAAAATGTAAAGCGTCACCTATGGAGATTTTTAAGTACTGAAGTTTGGCGCCATTCCACCAGTGTGCGCAATGTTAAAGCGTGACATGTTAGGTATCATCATCTTTCACATTATACAAACAAATCTGGCTAACTTTAGTGGGTTTTTTTTTATTCTTAAAACAGTTTTTTCCCCAAAAAAAATTAGTTTAAAAAGTTGCTGCGCAAATACCGTGTAACATAAAAAGTTGCAATGACCACCATTTTATTCTACAGGATGTCTGCTAAAACAATATATACAGTCAGGTCCATAAATATTGGGACATTGACACAATTCTAATCTTTTTGGCTCTATACACCACCACAATGGAATTGAAATGAAACGAACAAGATGTGCTTTAACTGCAGACTTTCAGATTTAATTTGAGGGTATTTACATCCAAATCAGGTGAACGGTGTAGGAATTACAACAGTTTGTATATGTGCCTCCCACTTTTTAAGGTAGTGAGGAGTGAAATCAAAAATTTACACCCTTAGAAAGCCTGCAGTCGGTGATTGGTTTTCGGGGTCCTGTACAGGGCTAGGCTCCCAAAAAGTCTCACACATGGGGTATCCCCGTACTCAGGAGAAGCAGCAGAATGTATTTTGGGGTGTAATTCCACATATAACCATGGCATGTGTGAGCGTATATATAATTTAGTGACAACTTTGTGTAATTTTTTATTTGTCATTTTTCAATCACTTGTGACAAAAAAATAATATATTCAATGGGCTCAACATGCCTTTCAGCAATTTCCTTGGGGTGTGTACTGCCCTGCCATTTTAGCACCTCAAGAAATGAGATAGACAGTCATAAACTAAAAGCTGTGTAAGTTCCAGAAAATGTACCCTAGTTTGTAGACGCTACAACTTTTGCGCAAACCAATAAATATACGCTTATTAACATTTTTTTTACCAAAGACATGTGGCTGAATACATTTTGGTTTAAATGTATGACTAAAATTGAGTTTATTAAATTTTTTTTATAACAAAATGTAGAAAATATCATTTTTTTCAAAATTTTTGGTCTTTTTCCGTTTATATCGCAAAAAATAAAAATGGCAGAGGCAATCAAATACAATCAAAAGAAAGCTCTATTTGTGGGAAAAAAAGGACGCAAATTTCGTTTGGGTACAGCATTGCATGACCGCACAATTACCAATTAAAACGACGCAGTGTCAAGTTGTAAAACGTGCTCTGGTCAGGAAGGGGGTAAATTCTTCCGGGGCTGAAGTGGTTAATAATGTTTAGGGATTCTTGGGTGGGTAACTTTTGTTGGATTTGTGAGTGTGATTGTTGATGCTTTCCTGGTGCTTTTTGGTTTGTGCCCGCATGCGGTCTAAAAAAATTACCCTGGCGGGATATGCCGGTTTGTGAACTAGATGTGGGAGTGTTAGATTGCTGTGATGTTCTAGTGTTAACATAGGGTGGTTGGTGCTTCTGTGGATTGTTGGGATAATCTCTAGCGTGTGAAGATGGTAAGCCCTCCGTATCAGAAACGTCGTTGTTAGAGATGTTACCATGATGGCGACGTTTCTGTCCTCTTGGTCCATTCATCTGTGTCGGCACAGATTGGGAAGCAATGGACGACATAGAGGATGACTTAGACAATTACATACAATACAACAATTTGCATACTATTTTAACATATTGTTGATACCATTATATACAACATAATATATTATATAACTGTGAAACCACCCGTATGGGTATCTATATATTATATAATATACCAAGTTGTTTCCTAGTGGAGTACAGAATCACGCAAGCCCAGGTGATGTGTTGAAATGATGTTGAGTGGGATGTTTTTTGTTATTTTTTACAACCAATTTGCACACATTTGCAATGATGTAATATGAAATGATGTCACCTGCACAGTTTCCTGGAGCTGACAGCAATAACTTTGCTTTGACTTCTTTCCCGGTATAACAATTAGGAAGTATAGGTCTCAGCAGATGTAATTGGGTCAATTCCACGTATGTGATGTACTTGTTATGCAGGTGCATGCCTCGGGTTCTAAATTTTGAAATGTCAGTTAAATCACTTAAAATGGACCTGAACTCCAAAAGCAAAGCTGTGCTATAGGAACATACAGTAAATAAATGTTAAAAGAGATGTATGGGGTGTTTTTTTTTTTTTTTTGGAATCATACTTACCTAGGTGGATGCAGCATTGGTCCATTCTCTAACACTGAGGACCAAGAGAGCTAACTCCACCGATCGCTCAGCTTTCACAGCTCTCCGAACAAAGAGCTGCTGACTGTCAGTCACCGACCCTCTGCTCTGCCCCCCTCTGCGATCACTGGAGAGCCGGGCTGTGGAGGGGGCGGGAGTGGCCCGCTCAGGCTCCAGTCATGTGGGCGGATCTCGACTCCATTGATCTTGTCCGAGCCTGGACCGGCTCTGCTGAAGCCCGCTGTGAGCCTGGTGATCTCACAGGTTTGCTAATAGTTTGCTAACTATTTGAATGGAAATAAGAGTGCTAGGGGAAACACAGGAAGCGCCACCTGAGTGTAGTATTAGAGCACAATTTAGGAACAATTCAACATCTAAACATTTACACGGAGTTCTAAGTACTGTATTTCACTATATAAACTCACTTTACCTGTTGGGTGTAACAAGATGTCTGCTTGCCCCTTCTCAGCGTATCTTTACTGTGGAGGAGTGCAGGGTGTAGCAAGATGGCGGCAACGAAACGTCACTTCCGTTACATATTCTGACGGGTCGCCCAATCTGACGAAACACCCGAACCAGCGTGGAATGCAGGGAAGTAACGTCACCAGAAGTGAAGAGGCATCAGGGAGAGAGACCGTGCTGGATAGGCAAAATGGTCAGGCTACACACTTGGAGCATCAGCTTCTATAGGCCTAAAGGGGCAGTGCTATGGTGGGGCTATTTATGTGTCTGGGCCGCCTGTAGGACAACAAGCACCAGCACGTTCAGTACACTGCCAACAATCGCATGGAGGTGACATAGAATGTTGGGTGAGAACGTTTAGTAAAACTAACACTGACTATGTTCCTGAGCCAGAACAGCGGTGATCGAACAATATAAGCAGTACAATTGTATGAAAATAAGATTATGGAAAAAATTATATAGAAAAAAATGAAATACAAAAAAATGTATATATAAAAATCTGAATTAAAAATTAGAAATAAAGATAAAAATAAAAATACAACAATAGGGGGGGTTGAATGAGGATGTAGAGGTATGTTCCCTCCTGTAAACCCTCCGTGTCATATCATAATATAAGCCCTGCTTATGCAATCATTTTTTTGTCTTTTTTTGTATGAATATTCGTCTGAATAATTTGTCTGCTTCTCCCCTTTTCAGCGGACCCTTATGGTCCTTCCCTTCTGTTCTTCCTGCACCCAATATCAACGCCCATAGTAAGTATCTTCCAGTCCCATGTCCCCTATGTTGACAATTGCCCCGGGTCCTGACATGCTGTATTATAGTATGCTTATACAAATGGACCTTCCCAGTCTGTTAGTGTCATATATAGTTTTATATGCTCTTTTCATTGTTCCTTGCATGTGTGTATGCGTGCAGACATACACTTATGGACTTTGCGATTTTGTGAGTGTCTGTATGTGTCTCTTGATACATGATTTTAGATACATTTGGATACTTTCATTGTTAAATGTACCATATATATGGGCCTTCCCATAGCTTTCTAAAATAACCCTCTATATATCTATTGATCCTATTTGATTAGAGATGCTTTTGCATTTTCAGTTTAAGCTAGTTTATTCTTTTTTCCATCATTTTATTGTTGTATTTTTATTGTTATCTTTATTTCTAATTTTTGATTCAGATTTTTATATATACATTTTTTTGTATGTGTATATTTTTTTATATATAATTTTTTCATATATTCTTATGTTCATACAGTTGTACTGCTTATACTGTTTGATCACCACTGTTCTGGCTCAGGAACATAGTCAGTGTTAGTTTTACTAAACCTTCTCACCCAACATTCTTGATAATCTCCATGCGATTGTTGGCAGTTTACTGAACGTGCTGGTGCTTGTTGTCCTTCAGCCGGCCCAGACACATAAATAGCACCAGCGTAGCACTGCCCCTTTAGGCCTGGAGAAGGAGCTGATGCTCCGTGCATGTAGCCTGCCCATTTTTCCTATCCAGCACGGTCTCTCTCCCTGATGCCTCTTCACTGCTGGTGACTTCACTTCCCTGCTTTGCACGCTGGTTCTGGCTGACTTCCTGGTGGCCACTGGACTTACAGCGGATCCCCTGCCATCTTCACACCGCGTGGACGCTTGTTTTCCAGACACCAGGAGAGACACCATCTACATATACAGATGAGCCTGTTTTTAATTTCAGTCTTGTGAATGTCATTGCTTACCTTATCAATAAATTGTGCTCTAATACTACACTCAGGTGGCGCTTCCTGTGTTTCCCCTAGCACTCTTATTTCCATTCAAATAGTGACACTCTGCACTCACCAGAAATGCGTGGCCTCTTTTTGCAAAGAAGGTCAAACTCGCTTGAGGTAAGTGTATCACCCAATACACAGTATATACTGTACTCAATCACCAATTTAATCCAATGCCTCTAGCCGGCTAGGTGGGATCATCTCTTGTAAAGTGCTCCTATGCCTTTAAGAAATCCTGCATATGCCTCATTCTCAGGGGAGAAATGTAAATAAATCTCTCATACTGTAGCATGTTCAGTTTTTATTAAGAAGCAGTTAAAATTACACTTAAATCAATGGCCTAGGCCAGGGATATGCAATTAGCGGACCTCCAGCTGTTTCAAAACTACAAGTCCCATCATGCCTCTGCCTATGGGTGTCATGCTTGTGGCTGTCAGAGTCTTGCTATGCCTCATGGGACTTGTAGTTCTGCAACAGCTGGAGGTCCGCTAATTGCATATCCCTGGCCTAGGCTATAAGTAGTTTGCCAAGACCCTGAAACTGAGCTGCAGCACGGTGGCCAAGACCATACAGCAGTTTAACAGGACAGGTTCCACTCAGAACAGGCCTCGCCATGGTGGACCAAAGAAGTTGAGTGCACAAGATCAGCGTCATATCCAGAGGTTGTCTTTGGGAAATAGACGTATGAGTGCTGCCAGCATTGCTGCAGAGGATGAAGGGGTGGGGGGTCAGCCTGTCAGTGCTCAGACCATACGCCGCACACTGCATCAAATTGGTCTGCATGGCTGTTGTCCCAGAAGGAAGCCTCTTCTAAAGATGATGCACAAGAAAGTCCGCAAACAGTTTGCTGAAGACAAGCAGACTAAGGACATGGATTACTGGAACCATGTCCTGTGGTCTAATGTGACCAAGATAAACTTATTTGGTTCAAATGGTGACAAGCGTGTGTGGCGGCAACCAGGTGAGGAGTACAAAGACAAGTGTGTCTTACCTACAGTCAAGCATGGTGGTGGGAGTGTCATGGTCTGAGGCTGCATGAGTGCTGCCGGCACTGGGGAGCTACAGTTCATTGAGGGAACCATGAATGCCAACATGTACTGTGACATACTGAAGCAGAACATGATCCCCTCCCTTCAGAGACTGGGCCGCAGGGCAGTATTCCAACATGATAACGACCCCAAACACACCTCCAAGATGACCACTGCCTTGCTAAAGAAGCTGACTGGCCAAGCATGTCTCCAGACCTAAACCCTATTGAGCATCTGTGGGGCATCCTCAAACAGAAGGTGGAGGAGCACAAGGTCTCTAACATCCACCAGCTCCATGATGTCATCATGGAGGAGTGGAAGAGGAATCCAATGGCAACCTGTGAAGCTCTGGTAAACTCCATGCCCAAGAGGGTTAAGGAAGTGCTGGAAAATAATGGTGGCCACACAAAATAGTGACGCTTTGGGCCCAATTTGAACATTTTCACTTAGAGGTGTACTCACTTTTCTTGCCAGTGGTTTAGACATTAATGGCTGTGTGTTGAGTTATTTTGACGGGACAGCAAATTTACACTGTTATACAAGCTGTACACTCACTACTTTACATTGTAGCAAAGTGTAATTTCTTCAGTGTTGTCACATGAAAAGATATAATAAAATATTTTTTAAAATGTGAGGGGTGTACTCCCTTTTGTAAGATAATGTATGGGGTGTTTTTTTTTTTTTTTGGAATCATACTTACCTAGGTGGATGCAGCATCAGTCCATTCTCTAACACTGAGAACCGAGCGATCTAACTCCACCGATCGCTCAGCTTTCACAGCTCCCCGAACAGAGAGCTACTGACTGTCGGTCACAGACCCTCTGCTCTGTCCCCCTCCGTGATCACTGGAGCGCTGGGCTGTGGAGGGGGCGGGAGTGGTCAGCTCAGGCTCCAGTCATGTGGGTGGATCCCGACTCCATTGTCGCGATCTTGCCCGAGCCTGGACTGGCTCTGCTGAAGCCCGCTGTCGGCTGAAAAATATTCATAGGAGTGCAGAACAAACTGCACTCCTGTGATCCACAGGAGAAGTACAGCCAAACAAGTTTTGGCTGTACTTCTCCTTTAAATGTGCATAAACAGTACCCTGAAAAACTGTAACCTTTTTTCTTGATGTCTTCCTGAAAAATAGCTTCCTTGAGCCACATTAGCGGTATATCTGCAGTGTGAGATTATCCAAAGCACTACTGCCTCTGACTGCTAGCCTCACCAGATTTGGAGCGAGATTTTGTGAGGTTACTACTGTGCTGCACACTGTTCTCCCTGCTGGAGAGGAAGCTGTACCTGAGGATCTGCAGTGCAGGGATCTACCTGCTTCTACTTCATTCATTCTGTCAATCTGTGCTTCTCTCACCTCTCCTGCTGCTTCATGAATATCAGATTCATCAATAATAGTGAGGTAGTTCTGACATGAGAAAACAAAGACCTGTTTTTACCAAGATGGCTGCCTCCACACAGTGCAGAACAAGGCATATTAAGTCAGTAATGGCAAAAGCATTAGCTGGAGGGAAACCACAAGCAATAGTGGCGACTAGTTGTTTGCCCTCTGTGTTCCTTTTTTTTTTTAGCATGGCTTCCACAGTACAGGGCATATGTGCTGCTTATGTGTACAGACAATACTCCTGAACCAGCAAGGTTTGAACAACGGTCCAGAACAGAGGTCTCCCAACTTTCTAAACAAAGGTCCAGTTCAGTGTCCTTCAGACTTTACGGGGGATCAGACTGTGGCCAGTGGTAGTATAAAATGTCCTGGTGGGAGTACACAATGCCCCATCTTTGGTGTCAGTGGCAGGAAATGTGCCCCATCCTTGGTGTCAATGTAAGGAATCATGCCTCATAGTTGGTGTCAGTGTAAGGAATAGTCTCCCATCCCTGGTGTCAATGGAAGGAATTGTGCCCCATTTGTTGGTGTCAGTGGGAGGAAGTGTGTCCCATTGTTGATGTTAGTGGCAGGAATTTTCCCCCATGTTGGTGTCAGTGAATGGAATAGTACCCCAAGGGCTGGATAAAGGCAAGCAAAAGGCTGCAACTGTCCCCCCAGGCTGCAGTTTGCAGGTCACTGGTCCAGAAGGTGGCAACAGAGCAAAGAACCATGAAAAGGGGGAGGGGGAGTGCAGAAACAATACTAAAAATTAGGCAAAGATGAGATTTCAAGGCCAGTTGCACCCAATACAATTTTTTTTCTTCATGGGAACAGAGGCATCAAAAAAACATTCATTTTAGCACAGCCAGGAAGTGTTGGAGCTTTTGTCAGGTTTCTAATACTGCTCCGGGTTCTATCCAGTGCTGGTTATATGACGCAAAGTCAATCTCCATTGCTATTGCTATTTATTAATCCCAGCAAGACTATCAACATAGTCTTTTGTTGTGTAGGTTAATTGGAATAAGGGACATCCCTGTTAAAAGGAGAAACTACTAGCTTATGATACCTTGGTGTAGTCAAAAATGAAAAATGAAGTCTTAAACTGCAAGCAGAGGAACCAGCCCAGGGTGCCCAAGGTTTTCACATACGACATGCCCGTAGGGCTTCCATCCACCAAACTACCAATCTGGTTCGGTTCTGCTTGCTGCTAGTAACTTGACATTCTGGTAACACAGAGATACAATTTTGAAAGCATCTTTGCACCCTTTGAATAACACCACATGTGAAAAAAAGCTGCCGACCCAGCTTTTTGGTGTTGGAGCTTGCTGAATTTGGCAGTTGTGGATTATATAATAATCTTAAAAAATAAATAAATACATACATTTCACTTTCTAACCTCAGCTCAATTGCATGTTTTTAAGGAAAGCGTTAAAAAGACACTGGTATCACAAATTGCTTGAAGTTTATTCTCAATACCCTCCTAGGTATAAGATGATCATTACTTTTTAAATAAAAAAAATACTTTATCGCGCTCGTTCAGATCTTATATACAATCATAAATGGTGTTGAAAAAAGTCCCAATTACGTGCTGGTTCCAAATCAGAACAAACTTGAAGTGAAAGAAATTGAAGTCTGTGTCTTGATAGAAAGGATGACACCCAAACCAACAAGTAGCACTCTTATCTTCAGTGGAAGAGAGAACTGTAAGCGCAAAGACAGTGTGACTATATAGGTAGGCAATAAAACATACACAAAACAAATAATCATATTAATCCATAAGTTCATGAAGGTAAAAACTCTGTGATTGATGGCGGCAGCTGTCCTCAGAGAAAGCAAGCTCTGTAAAAAAGATGAGAGAGAGAGGGGGAATACAGGAAGTGCCACCTGAGTGTAGTATTAGAGCACAATTTATTGGCAAGGTAAGCAATGACACCCTTAAGATTGAAATAAAAAACAGGCTCATCTGTATATGTACATGCCGTCTCTCCTGGCATCTGGAAAACAAGCATCCACGCGTTGTAAAGATGGCAGGGGATCCGCTGTAAGTCCTGTGGCCACCAGGAAGTCGGCTGGTGTTTCATCAGATTAGGCGATCCATCCGAAGTGACGTTTCATCGCCGCCATCTTGCTACACCCCGCACTCCTCCACAGTAAGGATACACTGAGAAGGGGGCAAGCGGACATCTTGTTACACCAACCGGAGTTTTGTATTTTACACTTTTTTAACAGTAAACTGGGTTTATATAGTGAAATACAGTGCTTAGAACTCCGTCTGACCATTTAGACCGCTTAGCCTGATGATCTCACAGGTTTGCTAATGGGACAGAAGTTTGCTTCTTTTAAAATTCAACATCTAAACATTTACATGAAGTTCTAAGTACTGTATTTCACTATATAAACTCACTTTACTGTTAAAAAAAAGTGTAAAATGCAAAACTCCAGTGAGTGTAACAAGATGTCTGCTTGTCCCTTCTCAGTGTATCCTTACTGTATTGGAGTGTGAGGTATAGCAAGATGGCGGCGACGAAACGTCACTTCCGTTACACATTCTGACAGGTCGCCTAATCTGATGAAACATCTGAACCAGCATGGAACGAAAGGAAGTGACGTCACCAGAAGTGAAGAGGCATCAGGGAGAGAGACCGTGCTGGATAGGCAAAATGGGCAGACTACATGCTCAGATCTTCAACTCCTCTAGGCCTAAAGGGGCAGTGCTATGGTGGTGCTATTTATGTGTCTCGGCCACCTGTAGGACAACAAGCACCAGCACGTTCAGTACACTACCAACTATCGCATGGAAGTGATGTAGAATGTCGGGTGAGAAAGTTTAGTAAAACTAACACTGACTATGTTCCTGAGCCAGAACAGTGGTGATCGAACAATATAAGCAGTGCGATTGTATGAAAATAAGAGTATATGAAAAAATGATATATAAAAAAATATACATATATAAAAATCAGAATTAAAAATTAAAAATAAAGATAAAAATAAAAATACAACAATAAAATGATAAAAAGAATAAACTAGCTTAAACTGAAAATGCAAAAGCACATCTAATCAAATAGGGTCAATAGATATATAGAGGGTTATTTTTGAAAGCTACGGGCAGGCCCATATATATGGTACATTTAACAATGAAAGTATCCAAATGTATCTAAATATATCTAAAATCATGTATCAAGAGACACATACAGACACTCACAAAATCACAAAGTCCATAAGTGTATGTCTGCACGCATACACACATGCAAGGAACAATAAAAAGAGCATATAAAACTATATATGACACTAAAAGACTGGGAAGGTTCATATATGAAAAAATGATATATAATAAATGATATATAAAAAAATATACATATATAAAAAAATGTATATATAATAAAAATCTGAATTAAAAATTAGAAATAAAGATAAAAATACAATAGGGGGGGGGGGGGGTTAAATAAGGATATAGAGGTATGTACCCTCCTGTAAAACCTCAGTGTCATATCATAACATAGTCCAGTCCCTGCTTATGCAATCCTTTTTTTGGCTTTTTTGTATGAATATTCGTCTGAATAATTTGTCTGCTTCTCCCCTTTTCTAGCGGACCCTTATGGTCCTTCCCTTCACCCAATATCAATGCCCATAGTAAGTATTGCATCTACCAGTTCCATGTCCCCTATGTTGACAATTGCCCCGGGGTCCTGACATGCTGTATTATAGTATGCTTATAAAAATGAACTTTCCCAGTCTTTTAGTGTCGTATATAGTTTTATATGCTCTTTTTATTGTTCCTTGCATGTGTGTATGCGTGCAGACATACACTTATGGACTTTGCGATTTTGTGAGTGTCTGTATTTGTCTCTTCATACATGATTTTAGATACATATATTTATCTGAATATATTTAGATATATTTAGATACATTTGGATACTTTCATTGTTAAATGTACCATACATATGAGCCTTCCCATAGCTTTCTAAAATAACCCTCTATATATCTATTGATCCCTTTTTGATTAGAGATGCTTTTGCATTTTCATTTTAAGCTAGTTTATTCTTTTTTCCATAATTTTATTGTTGTATGTTAATTTTTATCTTTATTTCTAATTTTGAATTCAGATTTTTATAAATACATTTTTTTATATACCGTTTTTTATATATCATTTTTTATATATCATTTTTTCATATAATCTTATTTTCATACAATTGTACTGCTTATATTGTTCGATCACCACTGTTCTGGCTCAGGAAGATCAGTCAGTGTTAGTTTTACTAAACTTTCTCACCCAACATTCTTGATAATCTCCATGCAATTGTTGGCAGTGTACTGAACGTGCTGGTGCTTGTTGTCCTTCAGCCGGCCCAGACACATAAATAGCACCACCATAGCACTGCCCCTTTAGGCCTGGAGAAGGAGCTGATTGCTCCGAGCGTGTAGCCTGCCCATTGTGCCTATCCAGCACGGTCTCTCTCCCTGATGCCTCTTCACTTCTGGTGACGTCACTTCCCTGCATTCCACGCTGGTTCCGGCCGACTTCCTGGTGGCCACAGGACCTACAGCAGATCCCCTGCTATCTTCACAACATGTGGACACTTGTTTTCTAGACATCAGGAGAGATACCATCTACATATACAGATGAGCCTGTTTTTAATTTCAATCTTGTGAGTGTCATTGCTTACCTTATCAATAAATTGTGTTCTAATACTACACTTAGGTGGCGCTTCCTGTGTTCCCCCTAGCACTCTTATCTTCACCCAAATAGTGACACTCCACACTCACCAGAAATGCATGACCTCTTTTTGCAAAAAAGGTCAAACTCGCTTGAGTTAAATGTATCACCCAATACACCTTATACTGTATACTGTATTTAATCACCAATTGAATTCAATGCCTCTAGCCGGCTAGATGGGATCATCTCTTGTAAAGTGCTCCTGTGCCTTTAAGAAATCCTGCACATGCCTCATTCTCAGGAGAGAAATGTAAATAAATCTCTCTTACTGTAACATATTTGGTTTTTATTAAGAAGCAATTAAAATGACACTTAAATCAATGAGAAGTATCATAGGTATGTAAAAAACTCAAAAAACGCCGGTTTGTGTTCCACCTGCATTACATCCGCCGGAAGTGACGTGTCTCGAAACGACCAATGCATTTTGTCGGAAACGTCTGATGCCATCAGGGGTTACATGTCCAGACACATCTACTCTCATATACAGTATCTCATTATCGGAAACCATGAACCAGACGGAGACAGAAGTACAGTAAAATCACACTTGTTTATTAATAAAAATAAAAAGGTAAATAGAGTAAGCGTAGTCAAAGAGTCAAAGCATAGCCAAAGTCCAGTAATCGGATAGGGTAGTCAGCCAAGCCAGAGTTCAGTAACCAGATCGGGTATTCAGCCAGGCCAGAAGTCAGGGATCCAAGTAGAGGAACAGCAAGCAGGATAAGGAGCCAGAAGGGATGTCAGCAAAGCCAGTCTTTAAACAGGAAGGCAGGAGATAGTTTCTTGAGATGTGACCAAGGCGAAGGCAAAGATCAAGTGAGCTGGACGGCTTTAAGTAGGCAGGACTGACGAGCAGAATCAACAACAGCTGGGTAACTGTGGAGAGAGATGGGAGCAGGCAATTAGCCGTCAGCTGAGCGGCCAGCTCAGAGAAGGAAGGGTTGAGCCCAGCCCTGACACTCACAAAAGTGAGTACACCCCTCACATTTTTATAAATATTTTATTATATCTTTTCATGTGACAACACTGAAGAAATGACACTTTGATTCAATGTAAAGTAGTGAGTGTACAGCTTGTATAACAGTGTAAATTTGCTGTCCCTCAAAATAACTCAACACACAGCCATTATTGTCTAAACCTCTGGCAACAAGTGAAAATGTCAAAATTTGGCCCAATTAGCCATTTTCTCTCCCCGGTGTCATGTGTCTTAATGTTACAAGGTCTCAGGCGTGAATGGGAAGCAGGTGTGTCAAATTTGGTCTTATCGCTCTCACTCTCTCATACTGGTCACTTGAAGTTCAACATGGCACCTCATGGCAAAGAACTCTCTGAGGATCTGAAAAAAAGAATTGTTGCTCTACATAAGATGGCCTAGGCTATAAGTAGATTGCCAAGACCCTGAAACTGAGCTGCAGCACGGTGGCCGAGCCCATACAGCAGTTTAACTGGACAGGTTCCACTCAGAACAGGCCTTGCCATGGTCAACCAAAGAAGTTGAGTGCACATACTCAGCGTCATATTCAGAGGTTGTCTTGGGAAATAGATGTATGAGTGCTGCCAGCATTGCTGCAGAGGTTGAAGGGGTGGTGGGTCAGCCTGTCAGTGCTCAGACCATACGCTGCATACTGCATCAAATTGGTCTGCATGGCTGTCGTCCCAGAAGGAAGCCTCTTCTAAGGATGATGCATAAGAAAGCCCACAAACAGTTTGCTAAAGACAAGCGGACTAAGGACATGGATTACTGGAACCATGTCCTGTGGTCTGATGAGACCAAGATAAACTTATTTGGTTCAGATAGTGTCAAGCGTGTGTGGCGGCAACCTGGTGAGGAGTACAAAGATAAGTGTGTCTTGCCTACAATCAAGCATGGTGGTGGGAGTGTCATGGTCTGGGTCTTGCTGAGTGCTGCAGACACTGGGGAGCCACAGTTCATTGAGGGAACCATGAATGCCAACATGTAATGTGACACACTGAAGCAGAGCATGATCCCCTCCCTTTGGAGACTGGGCACAGGGCAGTATTCCAACATGCTAACGACCCCAAACACACCTCTAAGATGACCACTGCCTTGCTAAAGAAGCTGAGGGTAAAGGTGATGGACTGACCAAGCATGTCTCTAGACCTAAACCCTCTTGAGCATCTGTGGGGCATCCTCAAACGGAAGGTGGAGGAGCGCAAGGTCTCTAATATCCACAAGCTCTGTGATATCGTCATGGAGAAGTGGAAGAGGACTCCAGTGGCAACCTGTGAATCTCTGGTGAACTCCATGCCCAAGAGGTTTAAGGCAGTGCTGAAAAATAATGGTGGCCACACAAAATATTGACACTTTGGGCCCAATTTGGACATTTTCATTTAGGGGTGTACTCACTTTTGTTGCCAGCAGTTTAGACATTAATGGCTATGTGTTGAGTTATTTTGAGGAGACAGCAAATTTACACTGTTATACAAACTGTACACTCACTACTTTACATTGTAGCAAAGTGTCATTTCTTCAGTGTTGTCACATAAAAAAATATAATAAAATATTCACAAAAATGTGAGGGGTGTCCTCACTTCTGTGAGATACTGTATATACCCCTATTGTCGCCCACACAGTCAGTCCAATCAAAATTGGAGCCATCCTTTGTTTACAAAACAATGAATGACCTGCCCTAGGTTGTAAGGAATTATATTAATTATATAAAACACCCTTTGTAAAAAATGATTATTATAATATTAAATAAGATGTTTTGTACAAATTTGAGTTTCAATGACATATCTTATTTTTGTGGATATCAATAGGCCTAAAACAGCTTTCCCTCATTTTCCGTGGAATGGCTCAGGCCACATTAATTCGAAAGAAAGAGGAAGTGAGTAATATATAAAGTCACTAAAGTGATAGTAAAGTTTTGATTATTTTTAAAAAAATAACAAACATATCATACCTACCTCCACTGTGCAGCTCGTTTTGCACAGAGTGGCCCCGATCATCGTCTTCTGGGGTCCCTCGGCGGCTCTCGTAGCTCCTCCCCACATCAGACGACCCCCTAAGAGAAGCGCTCTCCCAGGGGGGTTACCTTGCGGGCACGCTCCCGAGTCCAGCATTCTGCGTCCATAGAGGCCGAATGACTTGGCCCCACCCCCAGTGCCCGCATCATTGGATTTGATTGACAGCAGCGGGAGCCAATGGCTGTAATGCTATTAATCTATCGAATCAAGAGCCGAGAACCCCAGGCAGAGGGACAGCGCGTCCCTGCCGGGTGAAGTTCCAGGGCTCAGGTAAATAAAACAGGGGGGGGGGGGCCGAGGGCTGGTCACTGCCAGGTGTTTTTTCACCTTAATGTATAGGATGCATTAAGGTGAAAAAACACAAGGGTTTAGGAGTCCCTTTAAACTCGAGGAATCATAATCTAGAAGAGAACAAGTGTTAATTTTGGCAGCAAATTTCGATTTAGTTTTAGTCTTAGTCTTAGGACTAAAATGGCATTTTATATTTAGTCCCATTTTAGTCTTCTGCATTTGTTTTAGTTTTAGTCATATTCAGTCTACTAAATGTCCAGTAGATTTTAGTCGACTAAAATGTCCTACGTTTTAGTCGACTAAAACCTCCAGTACATTTTAGTCGAATAAAGCTCATTTTAGTCATCTAAAATCGAATGGGTGTAATTATATTGAAATGCATTAGTTAACATTTCTCTACAATTTCCAAACTCATTATATACTGCTGGAGTGAAAAAATCTAATATGTTATTTTTTATGGTATTGAGGTATGAACATGCACTACAGACCAGTGTTCATTTTGAAGTCAAATTGCAATTTAGTTTTAGTCTTATGCCCCGTACACACGGTCGGATTTTCCGACGGAAAATGTGTGATAGGACCTTGTTGTCGGAAATTCCAACCGTGTGTAGGCTCCATCACACATTTTCCATTGGATTTTCCGACACACAAAGTTTGAGAGCAGGCTATAAAATTTTCCGACAACAAAATTCGTTGTCGGAATTTCCGATCGTGTGTACACAAATCAGACGCACAAAGTGCCACGCATGCTCAGAATAAATAAAGAGATGAAAGCTATTGGCCACTGCCCCGTTTATAGTCCCGATGTACGTGTTTTACGTCACCGCGTTCAGAATGATCGCATTTTCCGACAACTTTGTGTGACCGTATGTATGAAAGGCAAGTTTGAGCCAACATCCGTCGGAAAAAATCCTAGGATTTTGTTGTCGGAATGTCCGATCAATGTCCGACCGTGTGTACGGGGCATTAGTCTTTTGACTAAAATGGCGTTTTAGTTTTAGTCCCATTTTAGTCTTTTGACTAAAATTCCATTTTAGTTTTAGTCGTATTTTAGTCATCTCAGTCGTTTTAGTCGTATTTTAGTCGACTGAAATAGTCTTCATTTAGTCGACTAAAATGTTTTAGTCAACGAAATTAACACTGAAGACAACTTGGTTTGATCAGCAGCTGGTTTATTTAGAGCTGCACGATTAATCGTTAAAGTTTCAGATCGCGATTCTTTCCCCCTCGCAATTTTAACAAAGCATTTTCCAGATTCTATGCAGAGTTCTCTGCTCACAGCTGACAGCTTTTAAAAAAAAAAACGAAAAAAAAAACAGGCAGCCTGCCAAGTTTATGACAACATCGCTTAGAGATAAGGCGAAACATTGTAAAACTTTGGGGTTGATTTACTAACGGGAAAAAGATTGTGCACTTTACAAAGCCATTTACCAAAACTATATTGCTCCGATTGACACAGCTAGTGTTGTCAAATCATGGTTTGATGAGCATGCAGACAAAGTCTCACAACTTCCTTGGGTGCCGCAGTCGCCAGACCTCAGTATCATAGAGCCGCTATGGTAAATTTTCAGGCTCGTTTTCCGCCTCTGACATCTCTGCGAGAAATGGATCGATTTTTGCATGAAGAGTGGTTTTATATTCCATTATCCACCTTCCAAGACTTATATTTGTCGATTCTCAGATCAATTCAGGCCCTCTTCAATGCCAAAGTTGGTCCATTACCATATTAGGTAACGATTAAATTCTTTTACCTTGTGTTTCCATATTTTTGTCGAACCCCTGTACACGATGAAAAGGGATGTCCATAAGTCCAATCATCCTCAGTAATGCAATCCAATTAGAGTTAACTTCTACTTCCCCCTACCATGGCCAGCGTCTGGGGTATTTTTAACCATTATGTTTTGATTGGTGGTCTCATTGTACCCAACATCTGGCCGCCATCTTATGCTCTGTACGGTTCTAGTGCCCAAAGCATTACATAAGATAATATGCTGACAGATATGAACTACGCAAAGGGTTGTAAGTCATACAACAGAGGAAATATTCCTAGATGACCCTACAGACAGTGACGTTGTGTTTACAGGATATCTGAGCGGCCAGAACAGGGGACACACAACTGACTCATGAATGAAGTCTGCTTTGATATGTTACCCTAGAGACAAGGAATAGACAATGAGGAAGGGATAACAGACAGAGACAACTGATAACAACAGTCAGAGAGGAAGGAAATCCTCAAAAAGCAGAAATGCAGTGTTGTCAGGAGTGCAACTCCTAAACACAGATTCTAAATATGCCCATATATATATATATAAAAGGTAAAAAAAAAAATAACATTTAATGAAAACAAACTTGTAGAGGCACTAAGGGTTTAGGTAGTACACCAAGGGCATAGGTAAGACATTGGTGGGTCCAGGCTAGGGTTGCCACCTATTCTTCAAGTCAAACCCGAACACTTTAGTGGCGCACAGCAATTTTTGTTATAGTATAAACTATACATATATTTTGCAATGAAATAACATTTCTAATCATATGAGGTTAATCAGAAGAGTCCACAGAGTTCCCTTTTTTATCTGAATCCTCAGAGTTTCCTCTTACATCTAAACTCGCAGAGTTCCCTTACACTGTAAGGGGGGACTCTGCAGACTGATATAAGGGATGTCTGGGAACCCTGATTTAATGAGGAATGCTGTGAACTCTGTACCAAGAGGACTCTAATGTAAGGGGGAACACTGCTCCCTCTGATGTAAAGGGGAACTACAATGTAAACGTGTCTCTGGTAACCAGAGCCCCACTAACATCAGAGTTTTCTGTATTCCCCTTTATTCAGTGTTCCTAGAGCCCCCTTTACATCAGAGTTCCCACTTACACTTTAAGGGGGAGCTCTGCGGACTTTAATTTAAAGGGGAACGCTGATGTAAGGGGTGCTCTGAGAACCCTGATTTACTTTAGTGTACACACTCAGAGGCAGGAGAGAGAAGTGGGGAGGGGGGAGACTTCAGTCACAGACAGGGATGGATGGTGAGCTCGCTCACCCCTTGGTAGTCAGCACCTCTCATCCAGATGTATCTGCGGCTGCTAGGCTTCAAATTTCCCACCCCAGACACAAAGGGGTAGGGGCGAGAGGAAGAGGAGAAGGTCAAGCTTCCCTTCTCTCCCGTCTGGGGGGGGGGTGTTAGTGCTGGCTTTGGGCAGTGTGAAAGAGTGTAACAGACACTATTGGCTTAGACAACTGCAGCCAGCAATCCTGCTGGGAAGCCATAGTCCAGTCTGAATAATGTGTGCGGGTTTAAGGTGGTCTGAAACCCGGACGCATGATTCAAAATCCGAACTGTTCGGGTGAATCCCGGACAGGTGGCAACCCTAGTCCAGGCAGAAAATCTCATTAGCAGGCCCTCAATTCCTTTTTATTCCACCCAACGTGAAAAAGCATGCTATTAGCAAGTGTAGAGAGTAGGGACAAAAATTTGGACCAGACTTTAGCTGTTCAGGTGTTCATTCAAACAGCAGACCTTTATTCCATTTTCAGGGAAGCCGAAAAAATATAGCCATATGGCCATATTTGGGCAATGATATTGGCCACATATGGCCATGGTCACATTAGGGCAATGGCATTACTCAGGAGACCCCACCCCTTTGTTTACTTTTAGTGATGGGACCGTAATTCGACATAAGTCAGATATGGAACTGGACATTTCTGTCGGTCAGCAGGATTTTTTCTTTAAATGGGCATTGGACATTGTTTGTCGTGATTGATGTAGATCTGCATCACTGGACAACATGATTGACTCTCTATGTACAGCATGGTGGGGTTTTTTTTTAATGAAAGGTCAAAAACTGTTAAACTGCCTTTATTTACTGCTTTCTTGTTGTTGAATGAGTAGGGGTGCTATGTAGCCCTTACTCATGGACATGGGGGGCAGTATATGGCTTTCCATTATTCTTAAAGTGGTTTCCAGTTTCTGATAAGCCCCCTGTCCACAGACCCCAACAATTACTGGAACAAGGTTGTGGGGAAGATGCCATTGTCCTCATCAACATGGAGACAAGGTATTCTGCTTCTCATAGAATGCATTAAGGTGAAAAACCTGGAGACTTTACAACCCCTTTAAATAAAACATTCATAAGTGTGTGTAGCACCCTGGAGTTTAGGCAAGGTTGCTCCTAAATTGCCTAGGTGGTCGGGTACCTGGTGGCATTAGATATGAGAAGGGTACTGCAAGGTCAGATTATGGATATATGAGGTATCCCAGCCAATGGGCAGGGGTTTTCTTAAATCCCATGGCCTGCTGGGAGAACCTATATATTTATTATTATTATTATACAGGATTTAATATATTTAGGTGGAGTCAGGTGATCAGTGTTCTGTGACACGTGGATGGCTGTCTGTGTGGACCTGTGTTGAATTGCCCGGGCTTCTAGGCCAGAGTTTGTGCCTATCCTGGGCACATCTGGCTGCTAGGCTGTCTGAGGGCCTATCCAGAAGCAAGAGGGCAGCGCAGGGTTGGGACTGCGGCTTGCAATCCAACCAAACGTGATGGTTCTGCCAGCTGGAGAACCTGTCGTGGTCGGAGGTAGAGGGAAAGCTGTCGCCACTAAGGGACCAACCACCTTATTACCAGGGACCACAGTGAGTAACTGAAACAATTGCATAGGGGTGGGGGTGGATGTGGAACAATTATAAACCTACATAGGTACCATCCCAAAAAGATACAAAAATCAATAACAAAGGTAGGGTGGAGTGGGACTTTGTATGTACCTCCGTAGGGTTTAAATGAAGATATATATATATATATATATATATATATATATATATATATATATATATATATATATATCACAGAGTAAAAATATATATAGTTAAACTTTATTCTCCATATATCAATGGTCAAATAAGAGCATTTTACAATTATAACAGGTTAAAATCAGTTACTGTTATTTGGTCCAAGTAGCATGAATTTGGTACAAATATTGTAATAACCTATGAATGAAATATTGACAAGGTTATAGGTAAATATTAAAACTAAATCTATTTATTTATTGTCCAGTCTTGTCAAGAAACTAAGAACGAAGCAAAGGATCAATTAATGCCTATAGCTCAAAGCTATATTAATGTATTGTTCTTTCACCTGTATAATGTCGATAATACAGTCAGTCCAATGGGGACGGAGCCTGGTGAGCCCGTGGGGATGACCTCTGCGTCCTTACCGGGAAAGCAGAGCAGACTCCAATGTAATGGTGATCATAATATTGATGTTTGTAATAACAGTGTAGCACCCACAAAGAGAAAGAAAAGGGAAAAGGAAAAAGAAAAAAGAAGTAAAAGAGAAAAAAAAAAGAAAACAAAAGTAAGCAGAAAAGAGAAGGGAAAGGGAGAAGGAGAAAAGGAAAATGAAAAAAAATAAATAAAGCAGAAGAAAGAAAAAGAAAAATGGTGTATGCATATATACATAGAGATAGATAAATAAAAAAGTGTATATGGATGAAAGTAGTATAGGGGGTAGAAAAGGAGAGGGGGATTTGTAAGTATTATAGAGTCGTACCTTGCACTAATAGGGAAAACAATGTATGGTTTAAGCTATTCAAAGAGTATATATATATATATATATATATATATATATATATATATATATATTTATATATATATATACTCCTGGTAGAAGATGAATTGAGTGACTAAGCTTTTCTCTCTTTTCTTCTTTTTTCTTTTTCCTTTTCCATTTTCTTTCTCTTTGTGGGTGCTACACTGTTATTACAAACATCAATATTATGATCACTATTACATAGGAGTCTGCTCTGCTTTCCCGGTAAGGACGCAGAGGTCATCCCCACGGGCTCACCAGGCTCCTTCCCCATTGGACTGACTGCATTATCGACATTATACAGGTGAAAGAACAATACATTAATATAGTTTTGAGCTACAGGCATTAATTGATCTATTTGTTCCTTTGCTTCGTTCTTAGTTTCTTGACACATTGTTGGACATTTAAATAAATAGAATGCAACTTTAATTTGTTAAGTTTTATGCTATATTACACTGTAATGTTATTCGGGCAATTGAGAATGCCTCATAAATTTTCTAAATTCTATGCTCTTATAATGATTTAAGCATTTATTAATATTTACCTATAACCTTGTCAATATTTCATTTTCTAGGTTATTACAATATTTGTACCAAATTCTACTACTTTAAGGCCATGACGAAGCGGGCTCCCCGCGAAACGCGTAGGCCATCTGTTTTGATCCTTTCTATCAGGTTCAGCATGTCCTGGACCAAATAATAGTAACTGTGATTTTAACCTGTTATAATTGTAAAATGCTCTTATTTGACCATTGATATATAGAAAATAAAGTTTAATCATATTTTTACTCTGTGGTATATATATATATATCTTCATTTAAACCCTACAGAGGTAAATGCAAAGTCCCACTCCACCCTATCTTTGTTATCGATTTGAGTAACTGAAACAAGTACCGGAGCAGTATTCTCACCAACCGGGGACGGTGAAGAATTGGGAAACTTCAGTGGGTATCAAGCCAGGGACCCAGCCAGCGGAGGTGACGCTTGCAGAGCAGCCTTGTGCGTCAAGCCAGGGACTGAGCAGGCCAGCGTGGTTGAAGCTTGAGAGGTATCTAGAGTACAAAGTTAGAGACCCAGCAGAGTAGTGGGGGTGACGCTTGCAGAGCAGCCTTGGGTGTCAAGCCAGGGACCGAGCAGGCCAGTGGGGTGAAGCTTGAGGAGTATCTGGAGTGCCAAGCCAGGGTCCCAGCAGAGAGGCGGGGGTGGCTCTTGAGGAAGATACCACCGTGAAGTTTGGAGGAGCTCAAGGGATTCTGTGTCAGTAAATCATCTAGTCTAGTGAGAGATACTGGGAGTGGGCTGAAGAACTACAAGGAGTGATTGTAGTGGAAGTAAGAGAACTGTTATGCTTTGTGTTAGGAAGTGTTAAAGACTGTTGCCATAGGAGACAGCATTCCTGCACATGCAGATGTGGTATCTTGCTGGATGCCTTTCCCTGCATGGCTGTCCTCCTGTTGAAGTCTCGGAGTCTGCCAATTAATCTTGCAATTACCTAAGGGTGAACTGGCCCTAACCTTCTCTCCCAAAGCTCTGTTAAGAGAAATAAAATCTCTTTTGCATTCAAGAAGTATCTGACGCCCAATAACTTTAACTACCTTGCACCCACCATGCCTCACAACCCACCATATTCAGAAGGATGTCAGCTATCTCTGGCCCTGGAGGTTTGCATTAGACTGAAGGAGGCCTGGGACCTTGCTACATGTGCATTACCTAAGCTCCACAATTATTACCACAAAGATGGTGGTAACATCTTGTGCATTATGAAGTAGATCTTATGCTTAGACTGAGGTATGCTGGCCCACCAAAAAATTGGAAACATAAGTTCCCCTGGCAAAAGTAAGTATTCTATAAAATGTATTTTCTTTCAATTATGGTCAGTATTTTTTGGTATTCCATTGATTGTAGAAAGAACCTCAGGATCATTTTGCTCTAATATGGACTATGCCATGCATAAATGTCTATAAAGTCAGCAAATGGAAAGTCATTTATATTTATGGGAAGTCTCGGTTACTGTTAAATGAAATTAAAACAAAGTTATTTTGGTTCAGTGAGACCAACAAGTTTAAATATAGACATCTGATGATCCAACGATTCAAAAGAATTTTTGCTTTTTGTTGTGGTTCCTCGGTTCTCAATTTTGTGTGCAAAATGGAAACCACTCCACTTCCCTCAGTGTTGATGACATTCTTTTTTTCCATGGAACTTCGCCATTTTCTACAATTCTTGTTCTAGAAGTGTTCTTTATTCTCATTTAAAGCAGATGTAAATTTTATCTATATGCATTTTATCAACAACTGGAATGTATAAAATACTGTTTTCCCCATCTTTAATCTTTTTCTTACATCTTGTTACTGTTAATCCCCTCTAGCCTCTTTTAGTCATTTTCTGCCTACATGCACTCAACCCAGCATCAGCTTCACCGCATTGCTCTGGACCGGCTTTCTAATAGTGACAACAGTGGACCTTGAATACGCAATGTGTGTCTGTATGGTCACTTGTGGTCTATTTCAGGAGTGAAAGTGATTGGGAGACAATTGTTACCCCATAACAGGGAATACCTGAACAAGGGCCTTAAAGTGATACTATACACACACTGTTTAATTTAGATTGTCTCTTCTATTTCTGTATGTGGATAGTGGTACTGTAATTATTAATTAAAAAACCCCCCCCCATCTAAGTACCTTTTTCCTAATGGATATACAGCTGTCACATGACCCAGATCCTTCCCAGCCTGTCTGCAGGGAAACATAAGCAGATGGAGCTTCTAGTCCTCTGCTGCTGGTCACATGTTCAAAATATAAAAACAGCCTTTGGAATACAGAATAAAAATAAATAATTAATATCAATAAACTGTTTTAAATTGTCATACGAATATATATATTTGAAATCAAATCTTTATTATTTTTTTGGCAATAACATGGTGTGGGCAAATTTCTGCCAGGCACAGGCTGTGTCATGCCCCTCTACGCTATGCCTTAGAATAAGAGGGAGGTGAGGCCTCCATTAATCTACATGTAATATCCCACCCCCATTGTGTTTAGCTGGTTAGTGGGCATGGAGGAGGGAGGGAGTGGGCTGTCATTTACCACTGTGTATACGCCCACATGTGTGACTCTATAGTAAAGTGGGTTGCTCAGATGTGATACGGAGGAAATGTTCAGCATAAAAAAATCAGTGAAAGCTAAGCATGTACAGAATTGCCACCACTGCAAAATATCCCTAGCTGAGGGGGGCATGAACAGAAGGTGGAGATAGAGAGCAGCAGGTTCAACCGGGTTTTTTTTTTAAGAATACAGAAAACGAATCTCATAATGAGTGAGTATGAACAACGTGTAATACACCATTTATTGATAGTTTTTTATGATGTGGGTTTAGTGACACTTTAATGGCGGGATCTTGGGTTAAAAATGTTAATGAAAGCTGGTAATTTATTATAATTTAAAACATTTTTTGGTTGTGGGGAAGATGCCATTGTCCTCATCAACATGGAGGCAAGGTATTTGAGCTATAGTCATTAATTGATCTATTTGTTCCTTTGCTTCATTCTTGGTTTCTTGACACTTTGTTGGACATTAAATAAATAGAATGCAACTTTAATTTGTTAAGTTTTATGCTATATTACACTGTAATATTATTCGGGCAATTATGAATGCCTCATACATTTTCTAAATTCTATGCTCTTATTTAAGCATTTATTAGTATTTACCTATAACCTTGTCAATATTTTATTTTCTAGGTTATTGCAATATTTGTACCAAATTCGTGCTACTTTAAGGCCCTGACGAAGCGGCTCCCCGCGAAATGCGTAGACCATCTGTTTTGAACCTGTTATAATTGTAAAATGCTCTTATTTGACCATTGATATTGACATGTCTATTTTTACCTACCTCACTTATATGCTTACCGATACATAAAATAAGGGATTAAAACCTTTTATCTATATGAATAAACCCATGGGATTAAGAACAATTGATGCTTGTGCGAAAAAAAAGATAACAATCTTATTTATTTAAACTTACTATTGTACAGAAAAGAAACTTGTATTAATCCGAGATTAGCAACTACAACATGAATGATACAATCTTAAAAACAACAATGTTACCAATGATATAAAATATTGCTATAATGGTCATACACATGCTAGCAAGAGATTAATAATATATTAAGGCAAAACCCTACGGTAGAAAAAGTTACAGAAAAGAGACATCATAATAATACAGATACATTACCTAGACCGCCCTTATGTTGCCATGCTTGCAAGGGGGGGGGGGGGCATACCGAGAGGAAGAGACAGTGTGTAGCTCTCTGTACTGTGTTTTATACCCCCCCATACCCCTATTCCCACCAATCCAGGTTCTCAGCCCCCTGGGACCTTGTCATTGGTCTAGACTAGCTCACATAAGCATTGGCTACCTCTGAAGCCTCCTAAATGATTATTGGTTCTGAGTTGCCTCTCAAATTCTGATTGGCTGTAATTTCAAGCCCAGTTAAACATCATGCTTAAACATTAGACTCTCTGGTGCCTCTGTGTCTGCCTTAAAACAGCTAGCCCTGTATGATCTTAATATAACCAATTCCGAAATTAGCATGTCAAAAGACCCCCAACCAGGTGGTGACACAAAGTCTGAAGAATTATCACCTGCCTAAAACATTCAACAGCTTTTGGGAACCAGGAAAAATCTAAGCTGCGCTCAACCTGATATCACAAAATATATATATTCCCGTAAAAAAAACATATACATACATGGATATACAGTGGGGACGGAAAGTATTCAGACCCCCTTAAATTTTTCACTCTTTGTTATATTGCAGCCATTTGCTAAAATCATTTAAGTTCATTTTACTCCTCATTAATGTACACACAGCACCCCATATTGACAGAAAAACACAGAATTGTTGACATTTTTGCAGATTTATTAAAAAAGAAAAACTGAAATATCACATGGTCCTAAGTATTCAGACCCTGTGCTGTGACACTCATATATTTAACTCAGGTGCTGTCCATTTCTTCTGATCATCCTTGAGATGGTTCTACACCTTCATTTGAGTCCAGCTGTGTTTGATTACACTGACTGGTGTAACGACTGGATCTGACCACAAGACAGCAGGTTTCAGCATGGCGAAGGAAAGTTCAGGAGAGTCTTATTCGTGGCACATTTGTCTCAAGAAATGACTTGGTTGTCTTCCGGTGGTGGTTGAGTGGGCCTCCAGACAGTCGTGCATGACTATAAAAAAGAGAGAGAACGTCAGTGTACAGTTATTGGAGGAATGCCAGACAGGAGCAGTGGTGTGGCCATTAAGGCTAAATACTTATAAGGGGTGTAATGTGGACGAGCAAAGTGGCCTAGGTGTAAGAAGTATGAACCACCTAGGTCAGGGGTCCCATTCCAAACTCCTGAGAATGCATCCATACAGGCTGAGAAGGGGCTAATGAAATGGGATGGATCTCTGAAAGAATTTCAACCTTACCAAATAGATGTTATGGGTTTATGAAGAAGTACAGGTTATTATAGAAAACATGCTGATGTGTGATGTCTAGAGGTCACCTTTGACCTAGCTAATTGTGTGAGTGTGTGTGTGGAATATGCAATATATGTCGTGTTGTGTGACGTTTGTTCTCAGCTGCTGACAGCCCACCCAAATTATCTCACTTCTTTCTCACCAGATCTGTGAAAATGTAAAGCGAACTGTATTGACATGCAAATGACCTGAGCCAAGATAATTATCTGTACTAGTGAATTGAAAGATACATTTATTAAAATGTGTTTGTTTTCCAGAGAAACAGTACTGGAGAGGTTCTTTGTGGTGAGGTATTATGATCTGTTGCTAAGTGGTACCGCTAAAAGGTTTATTACAAATTGCTAATTTGTTTTTCACCATGGTAAATACATTTTTTTTGGAATTATTGGTATACCATAAAACAAAAATCCACGTGGTATTAATATGTATTAAGTAATACATATTAATAATAAAGTGAGAGCAACAATTTTTGGTATTTAAAAAGAAAAAGGTGCACTGTTTATTTAATGTAATGTAATGTATATTTGTGTTTCATATGCTAATGTCTTGTTACAGGTATATAACCGTTGGTTTATTTTGTTTCTAGGAAGAAAAGTTTAATGTTATTACTAAAATTTTATTGGTGTTTTATCCCTCAAATTCGATAATTGGGTTTCTTGGCTTTCAGAACAAAAGGAAAACACAGCCTCACAGCCTCCATAGACAAATTCATACAAAGTTGTTTTTCTTTTTCCTGGTTTGTCGGGTTTTTAAGTTTTCATCACCATTATTTAGTTGGTTGGACTAACTTGGGTATGTGTGGTGTTTTCTGATCCAACATGTATGAAGCTCTGGTATGAACGAGTTTCTTGGCTCCACTGATTAGCCATGTTGATACTTGTAGTTCCACGGATTTAACTGTTAAGGGTCGGCTATTACTTGTTATCTCACATAACTTGTGTTTAAGACTGCTTCAACTCCCCCTGCTGTTATTGTGATTAGTTACATGCCCAGCCATGCCTGGCTGTTCCAGCTCTGCTCATTGCCTCGGGCTAAGGTATGTTAATGTCCCTTAGCAGTCTGTGGGTCCCCAAGTGTAGTTCAAACCTGCTTCCTGCCCGGTGTCACTGTTTTTACGTGGCTATTTGTTACCAATTGTCTAATGTGTCTGTGGCGTATCTGTCACTAAAATCTGTGTGTTTCAAAGCACACCGGTCTGCTCCTGTACCCGCTACTGTTCAGTGATCCTGGCGCCTCAGTACTGCAAGTGATTTTTCCTTTGCCCTTTGGCCAGTTGTGTTTGGTAGCAGCAGTTCCTCGAGCTGGATACACATTATGCAATTTTTGTTGTTCGGTTTCCTTTAGATTTACCTTCAGATGTGTAGTACGAGGGCCTGCCTGATGGCATACAAGTTGAAAGTGTATAGGTCTGGCCTTGTATTGTAGAGTTTTGAGTAAGTCTGGAGAAGAGTTGTGCAGGAAGAGTGTATAGGGTGTTCCTAGCTCTTGGCTGTTCCAAGGGCCCTCACTTCCGATATATGTGTGGGCATGCCGTATTCTCCTCAGTTAATACCTATAGGCGTCCTTCCTGTCCTAGACTCCTTGTGTATCTGAACTAGTTGTCTGTGTCCTGCATGCCAGGAAGACCAGTGCCCCATTGTTGTACTATGCCCCTGTCATTCATAAGAGTCCTGTCTGAAGAGTGTAGACAGTTTATTTTGTATGGGTGAAGGATAACATGGTCTGATTACTGAATTGATAAAGGAGGGAGAAGGTGTGCAGCCTCTATAAAGAAACAAGTGTACCTGTTGGCAGGTGGTTTTCAATCCGGGTATTCAGACTATTTCCCATCCTTGGGAAAAATAGAGGCTTAATGGAGACTGTCTTTGGAGCTGGAGGTGGGACACTGGGTACCTTAATACACTATGGAGCTGGAGATACTCAGAACCACATTGGGAAGTCTTGTGCTACATATCAGGGAAGGGGTTAGGAAAGCCAACTTGCTATGTCCAGCATCACTTTGCAAGGACAGGCAGGGGGGGGGGTAGTATCCAGGTTGCCTATGAGTCATAATAGATTGGTGGATGAGTTCCAGGATCGTCAAAATCTAACTTGCACTGTTCTCATCCCTAAGGCAGGGATGGAACATTGTGCAGATATCACGGTCAATCTGGGTATTATCCTATCATACTCTACTGTGTTACACCCTGGAGTCCATCTTGTTCTGATGGTTTGAGTCTGGACAGCCTCAGATGACTGGTACTGATGAGTGCTGGAGAAAGGAAGGTGTTGTGCTATGGGAAAATGCAACAATGCTGGCACAGGAGGGGGTCATGTCTAATGGATGCCGGGGTAGTGTCCCAACTGGTCCTAAACAAAGTTAAAAATACTTGAGACCTGAAACAAGGGTATTGGTGCTGGTATCTAATGTCCAGTGATGCCCTATATTCTGCATATGGGTTGAACTGTACTCAGCGTGGTACACTACCTCAGGGAGTCTACTGCACATTTTCCCCTGTCCTTGGAATAAATATAGCAGGGACACAAGGGCGGACCCCTATTACCCCAGAGAAAAGGGTTTATAGCAAAGCTGACATCCCCCTACACCTACTGAAACTTCCGTTGGGATTCAGGGAGGAGTTAAAAGTTGGGTAGTTTGGGCAACAGAATTTAGATGCCAACAGTCTGTGCAGGGCGTGAATAGAAGGGCCCTGCTCAAGGGGTTTATGATCTAAGGAGAGGAGGGTGGTACAAAAATAATAGCGGCTGGGAATATGGAGCTGGCTGAGGTAACATTTTGGGTGGAGGCAGGGTAGGCTTCCCGGAATAAAAGAGTTTTTGTAGGGATCACCTAGGTGTGAAAAGGGTAGGGCCTGGCTGGAAATATTGGGGTGGGGGAGTTCCAGAGGTTCTGGAGCGGTCCTGATGTTGAGCCTGGGAGGAGGTAACAAGGGAGCTCGAAATCAGGATATCTTAGGAGGAGCGGAGTGGAGGATTTAGGTGATCTCAAGATCAAAAGAGGTCAATCCAAATATCTCAAATGAAGGTTTCTTAGTGGGAAAAGTTCATTCATGTACAGTTTTAGGGCCACAGCGTTAGTAAACTCCACCCTGTTGCTGTCCTGATGTGGGTAGCTATTAGGAGACCGATGTAGAGTTTGTATCATTGGTAACATCGTTGTTTTTAAGATTGTATCTTTCATGTTGTAGTTGCTAATCTCAGATTAATACAAGTTTCTTTTCTGTACAATAGTAAGTTTAAATAAATTAGATTGATATCTATCTTCACAAGCATCATATGTTCTTAATGTCATGGGTTGATTCATATAGATAAAAGATTTTAATCACTTATTTTAAGTATATAAGTGAGGTAGGTAAAAATAGCCATGTCAATATATAGAAAATACAGTTTAATTATATTTTTACTCTGTGGTATATATATATCTTCATTTAAACCCTACAGAGGTACATACAAAGTCCCACTCCACCCTATCTTTGTTATTGATATGAGTAACTGAAACAAGTACCAGAGCAGTATTCTCACCAACTGGGGACAGTCAAGAATTGGGAAACTTCAGTGGGTATCAAGCCAAGGACCCAGCCAGCGCAGGTGACGCTTGCAGAGCAGCCTTGTGTGGCAAGCCAGGGACCGAGCAGGCCAGTGGGGTGAAGCTTGAGGAGTATCTGGAGTGCCAAGCCAGGGTCCCAGCAGAGAGGCTGGGGTGGCTCTTGAGGAAGATACCACCGTGAAGTTTGGAGGAGCTCAAGGGATTCAGTGTGAGTAAATCATCTAGTCTAGTGAGAGATACTGGGAGTGGGCTGAAGAACTACAAGGAGTGATTGTAGTGGAAGTAAAAGAACTGTTACGCTTTGTGTTAGGAATTGTTAAAGACTGTTGCCATAGGAGACAGCATTCCTGCACGTGCAGATGTGGTATCTTGCTGGATGCCTTTCCCTGCATGGCTGTCCTCCTGTTGAAGTCTCGGAGTCTGGCAATTAATCTTGCAATTACCTAAGGGTGACCTGGCCCTAACCTTCTCTCCCAAAGTTCTGTTAAGAGAAATAAAATCTCTTTTGCATTCAAGAAGTATCTGACGCCCAATAACTTTAACTACCTTGCACCCACCATGCCTTACAACCCACCGTATTCAGAAGGATGTCAGCTATCTCTGGCCCTGGAGGTTTGCATTAGACTGAAGGAGGCCTGGGACCTTGCTACATGTGCATTACCTAAGCTCCAGAATTATTACCACAAAGATGGTGGTAACATCTTGTGCATTATGAAGTAGATCTAATGCTTAGACTGAGGTATGCTGGCCCACCAATAAATTGGAAACATAAGTTCCCCTGGCAAAAGTAAGTATTCTATAAAATGTATTTTCTTTCAATTATGGACAGTATTTTTTGGTATTCCATTGATTGTAGAAAGAACCTCAGGATCATTTTGCTCTAATATGGACTATTATGTCATGCATAAATGTCTATAAAGTCAGCAAATGGAAAGTCATTCATATTTACGGGAAGTCTCGCTTACTGTTAAATGAAATTATAACAAAGTTATTTTGGTTCAGTGAGACCAACAAGTTTAAATATAGACATCTGATGATCCAACGATTCAAAAGAATTTTTGCTTTTTATTTTGGTTCCTCGGTTCTCAATTTTGTGTGCAAAATGGAAACCACTCCACTTCCCTCAGTGTTGATGACATTCTTTTTTCCATGGAACTTCGCCATTTTCTACAATTCTTGTTCTAGAAGTGTTCTTTATTCTCATTTAAAGAAGATGTAAATTTTATCTATATGCATGTTATCAACAACTGGAATGTATAAAATACTGTTTTCCCCATCTTTAATCTTTTTCTTACATCTTGTTACTGTTAATCCCCTCTAGCCTCTTTTAGTCATTTTCTGCCTACATGCACTCAACCCAGCATCAGCTTCACCGCATTGCTCTGGACCGGCTTTCTAATAGTGACAACAGTGAACCTTGAATGCGCAATGTGTGTCTGTATAGTCACTTGTGGTCTATTTCAGGAGTGAAAGCAATTGGGAGACAGTTGTTACCCCATAACAGGGAATACCTGAATGAGGGCCTTAAAGTGATACTAAACACACACTGTTCAATTTAGATTGTCTCTTCTATTTCTGTATGTGGATAGTGGCACTGTAATTAATTTAATTAAAAATAAAAAACATCTAAGTACCTTTTTTCCTAATGGATATACAGCTGTCACATGACCCAGATCCTTCCCAGCCTGTCTGCAGGGAAACATAAGCAGGAGGAGTTTCTAGTCCTCTGCTGCTCGTCACATGTTCAAAATATAAAAAACAGCCTTTGGAATACAGAATAAAAATAAATAATTAATATCAATAAACTGTTTTAAAATGTCATACTAATATATATATATATATATATATATATATATATATATATATATATATATATATATATATATATATATATATATATATTTGGAATCAAATCTTTATTATTTTTTTGGCAATAACATGGTGTGGGCAAATTTCTGCCAGGCACAGGCTGTGTCACGCCCCTCTAGGCTTTGCCTTAGAATAAGAGGGAGGTGAGGCCTCCATTAATCTACATGTAATATCCCGCCCCCATTGTGTTTAGCTGGTTAGTGGGCATGGGTGAGGAGGAGGGAGGGAGTGGGCTGTCATTTACCACTGTGTATACGCCCACATGTGTGACTCTATAGTAACATGGGCTGCTCAGATGTGATACGGAGGAAATGTTCAGCATAAAAAAATCACTGAAAGCTGAGCATGTGCAAAGTTGCCACCACTACAAAATATCCCTAGCTGAGGGGGGGGGGGGGGGCATGAACAGAAGGTGGAGATAGAGAGCAGCAGGATCAACCAGGTTTTTTTTTATACAGAATACAAATTTCATAATGAGTGAGTATGAACAGCGTGTAATACACCATTTATTGATAGTTTTGTGTGATGTGGGTTTAGTAACACTTTAATGGCAGGATCTTGGGTTAAAAATGTTAATGAAAGCTGGTAATTTATTATAATTTAATACAATTTTTAAACTGCATTACCACGTTAAAGCTTATTAAGGGGAAGTATAGTGATTACAGCTAAATTAGATTAGACACAAAATTACTATTTTTGCATTGGAAAAATTTCACAGAAACAGAAATCTTCAATTTTGCTCATTGAGATGCTTGTGATTTTTTTTTTTTTATTGTGTGTGTGATTTTCTTTTGTGTATTTGATTGTTACTTGTGTATTGCCTGTTTAAAATGTTTTATTTTCCTTTTTTCATTGCCTGTTTTTAATTTCTGTTAAAAAATATATATACCCCATATTGACAGAAAAACACAGGATTGTTGACATTTTTGCAGATTTATTAAAAAAGAAAAACTGAAATATCACATGGTCCTAAGTATTCAGACCCTTTGCTGTGACACTCATATATTTAACTCAGGTGTTGTCCATTTCTTCTGATCATCCTTGAGGTGGTTCTACACCTTCATTTGAGTCCAGCTGTGTTTGATTATACTGATTGGACTTGATTAGGATAGCCACACACCTGTCTATATAAGACTTTACAGCTCACAGTGCATGTCAGAGCAAATGAGAATCATGAGGTCAAAGGAACTGTCTGAAGAGCTCAGAGACAGAATTGTGGCAAGGCACAGATCTGGCCAAGGTTACAAAAAATTCCTGATCCACTTAAGGTTCCTAAGAGCACAGTGGCCTCCATAATCCTTAAATGGAAGACGTTTGGGATGACCAGAACCCTTCCTAGAGCTGGCCGTCTGGCCAAATCGAGCTATCGGGGGAGAAGAGCCTTGGTGGGAGAGGTAAAGAAGAACCCAAAGATCACTGTGGCTGAGCTCCAAAGATGCAGTCGGGAGATGGGAGAAAGTTGTAGAAAGTCAACCGTCACTGAAGCCCTCCACCAGTCGGGGCTTTATGGCAGAGTGGCCCGACGGAAGCCTCTCCTTAGTGCAAGACACATGAAAGCCCGCATAGAGTTTGCTAAAAAAAACACCTGAAGATGGTGAGAAATAAGATTCTTTGCTCTGATGAGACCAAGATAGAACTTTTTGGCCTTAATTCTAAGCGCTATGTGTGGAGAAAACCAGGCACTGCTCATCACCTGTCCAATACAGTCCCAACAGTGAAGCATGGTGGTGGCACCCAGCCCACTCAGCTGAAGCTGGTGAATTCTCCACTCCACAGCTGCAGTTAACAAAGGGGCAGGGACGTTGGTGATATCATTGACCTAATATGCCCACACGGCTATATCTGGAAAATGTCATTGTCTTTGCCCTAGGCGAAAAGTTTACTAGTGGGAATAATGATTGGAAATATTTCGTAGTGGAAATGTCTTGGAACAAAGCCTTGTGAGGTTCAATAACATGCACAAGTGTAAAAGGTCATTGAGCAAATATTATAAAAATAAAAGGGGGTCAGCTTTGAAGAAAAGAAACGGGCAGCTTGCAATATGGAAAAAAGATAGACTTGGGCCTCATCCAACAGAATGCATGCACTAATTTAGGAAATTAGTGAAAACCCCAGTACCCAACAATGATGAACTATACCGGTCACAGAAAGGAGACATGTTGAATGAAATTATTCAGTTTTATTATTAGACTAGTTTAAAATATTTTCAAAAAAAGTTGGTAGTACCCCAGCAGGGGAAAAAAAATATACAAAAAATATACACATAACAAAATCAATATATACAGATATAAACAATACAATCCATACAGTGGTATCATATGGGGTTGTGTTGCAACATGCAATAGGTAAATATACAGTACCCAAACAAACCAACAAAGAAAACAGTGCAGCGCCTCCAAATATAGAATATTACAAACTTAAAGAATGTGCTATCAACACAGCATTCATAATGTGCAAAAAGCATTCTCAACATTCAAAAATGATAATAAAAATAAATCAGTGTGAATAAAAGTCCAATGCAAAAGAGTCCAAAATATGTGTTAAATATCGCCGCAAAGAAAGTGTCTTCCACCAGCTAATGAAAATCCTTTACACCACACGTGAGCAACAGAACTAAAATGAACTCATAGACAAAGCTGCAAGAGGAAAGCAGCAGCATTTGTGTTTGTGTCAACAGGATCCTTCACTAGTGGTCAACCAGCTCCATTCTCGCAATGGGGACACCCTGCAGTACAGCTTCCCACCACTAGGGACAGTTAGAAGGTTTGCTTGATACTGTCTGAGAAGAAATAAGCCTTAAAGTGTTACTAAACCATAGCTCCCAACTGTCCCTAATTTGGAGGGACTGTCCCTGATTTGGAACAAAGTTCCCCTGTCCCTCTTTCTTCCTCATTTGTCCCTCATTTTGGTCTGATCTATATAGTTGTATATAAAATGCACTATTTATCTTTCAAAAAGTGTTTTCCAGCGCTAAACCTTTCATCCAATTTCTAAATTGCTGCATTTGTAAATCTCAAAAGCCAATATAAAGGAATAGTAGTGGTAAGAAAAAAGCACTTGTAGGTTTAACTCATTTTTTTTTTTTTACAATTCTCCTTTAAAGGGGTGTGGCAGGGGGTGTGTCCTATGCTTCCATACTTTTGCTAATAGGTGTCCCTTATTTCCATCTCAAAAGGTTGGGATGGATGCCAACCCCACAACAGTAAAATCAGTCTGTATATGCAGCATAGCATGCTTGTTATACTCACTGTGGAACTTAAGGTGTAAATCCTCTGCATTGTGTAAAAAGGCTGTTTTATCCTGTATGCACAGATCCATCCCTCCCTTCAATGTCTGGGGAAGGCCAGCTAACACAGGCAGAGTAGCCAACTTGCACATGCTCAGTTGTGTCTTTTATGCTGGAGACAATAATAACTTGTTCTCAGAGCTAGCCAGGTCACATGATATTGACCTCACACATGTGGGCTTGTATACAGGCTGTAGTGGAAATCTCCCCCTAGCTGAACTCTCAGCACTGGAGAAACGCTGCAACTTATCATGTAACCGTAGTATACACTATGAACTATTTTCATATTACTGGGTTTAGTAACACTTTAAGTAATGGTTCGGCATCAGCACTCTTGGCCCTGCCTCTCCCTGGCACTGGCATTTGCCTGGCATGGAGAGCTTCTCCCGCTGGCTTAAAGTTGTAGTAAACTCTGTTCTACCACTTGTACCTACAGGCAAGCCTATAGTAAAGCTGGCCATACGCCTATAGATTATCTGCAGATTTTCTATGGTTAGATGGAAAAAGTGCAACAGATTTCTCCATGTATGCTAAACTGTGTGGATGGAAAAAATCTCCCACTGGGCCAAGCTTCAGTATCTTGCTAGTCGGCCCCACTGGCTCTCAACCTAAACAATGCCTGCACCCAATCAGAATGTTCAGGTATTGTGAGAGCCAGCAGGGCTGACTAGCAAGATATGGAAGCTTTGGTCAGTGGGAGATTCTTCCATCCACACAGTTCAGCGTAGATGGAGGAATCTGTTCCACTTTTTCCATCTGACCATAGAAAATCTGCAATAATTTATAGGTGAATGGCCAGTCTTATGCCCCGTACACACGGTCGGATTTTCCGATGGAAAATGTGCGATCGGAGTGTGTTGTCGGAAATTCCGACCGTGTGTGGGCTCCATCGGACATTTTCCATCGGATTTTCCGACACACAAAGTTGGAAAGCAGGAGATAAAATTTGTGTACACAAATCCGATGGACAAAGTGCCACGCATGCTCAGAATAAATAAAGAGATGAAAGCTATTGGCTACTGCCCCGTTTATAGTCCCGACGTACGTGTTTTACTTCACCGCGTTCAGAATGATCGGATTTTCCGACAACTTTGTGTGACCGTGTGTATGCAAGACAAGTTTGAGCCAACATCCGTCGGAAAAAATCCTAGGATTTTGTTGTCGGAATGTCCGAACAAAGTCCGACCGTGTGTACGCCCTATTAGGCTTACCTGTAGATACTGTGAATATCTCCTAAACTTGTTAAGAGATATTCAGAAAGCGTGCAGCCAGTGACATCACCAGCGCATGCGCTCTGAAGGTCCAGCATGCCATTCCGGATCTTCAGAGCCTGTGCTGTAAATGGTGGGAGTGACATCATTGCGCCCCCTGGCCACTCATGTAGCTGGAGGACGCAAACCCTGAAGGGAGAGCAGGGGAAGATGGAAGCCCTTTCTGCGGTGACAGTACAGCGCTGGAGGGCTTCGTTCTAAGGTAAACCTCTCATAATGTGCTAATGTGCAATGCATACTACCACATTATGACATTGCCCTGCAGGAAAATTTTAGGTCTATTTTTTTTTTGCTTTCAATAGAGGGTGGAAGGCTTAGACATTCGATCTAGTTATTTTTGCAATCCCACTTCACCATTGGGGAGATTCACCCTTTCTCTATTTCTCCTGGTGACCATTGTCACCAAAACAGAAAGCGAACTTTAGAGAAGTGACAGTAAATCAATGGGGACAAATGTTCCGCTGAAAATTGTCTACAAAAGGAATTCCCCTCACTTTGATGAGGTTTCTTATTATTTCCTTCGTATGTGCAGTACAGAATGTGACGAGACATCTCACCAGCCTAACAGAGGGCTAACCCTTCCATACCCCATCCAAATTAGTCTAAAATTTGTTTTAGCTATATATACACTTTAATGTGTTGCAGCTGTAATAAGAGAGAGAGCGTTGCCAGTCCCCACTGGAAAGATTGCAGCTGTCCGCTAAAAAGAATTGGCAGATCTGGCTCTTCTGCCACTTGGACCCCCCGACTTGTCCACTGGCAGACAGTGAGGGTGATGGAAGGAGGAAGAGAGAGACCTCAATAGCCTGCTCTCATCCCCAGTAGGTTGGACAGAAAACATAATGTATGTACCTATTTCTACATCATTTACAGTTTCACTCAGCTCTAGCCCTGGTAACATGCTATGTTTTTGGTGCTTGGTGTTTTGTCAATAGTCTGCCTTTGGTAACGTAGAGCTATTTCTGACAACCATAACCTGTCATTGAGGTGATGCTATGATCTCTTTACATTATACCAGCATTGGGTGTGACATATTTTTTTTTTGCCTCTATTATGCCATTCAGCTATGTTGGACTATTGACAAACTCTTTTCCTAAAACTCGTTGCTTAATGTCAACTTTCTTGAAAACACTTCAACATCCTAGCCCAAGAATAACACAGGAAACGGTGACAATTACAGACCGAAAAACATTTCTCACCATTGGGTAAGTTGAGAGACCACTTCATTCACCCTCCAGTCACGTGAAGGACTTCTGTTTTGTTTGTCCCTGCCAGAAACAAGAACTAGAATATTTAATTCATGAGTTTTTACACGAACAAAAACACTTAATGTAGGAAGGAAGCAGAACAATCAATTGTCTTGCTCAACCCGGCCATTGATGTCATTCATCGGGCTGTAAGCTCTGTCAGGTCTTCCCGCTCCACCAGAACATTTCAGTTCCTATTTTCTGACCACGGGGATTGCACTTTGTGTGTTTTTTAAGTAATGTGTTCCCAAGCTCTAAAAATATTTCTCAATGGGCAGTCGGAGACTTTAAACAATGGGCTAGTTAAATACCAAGACATAATCAACCAAGGGTGGAGTTACCTAGGGGACAACAAGGGAAGCAAGATATAACAAGCTCGATGCTTTAACCCTACTTTCCTTCCATAGACCTATACTTCCGAACAACTAGGTAGGCTGCCTTGGGTGTGTTAGAAATGTCTGAATCTGACAATAAATTGGAACTCCATATCCAGTTCCAATAAACTCCAACAGTTCTTATAAAATATAATGTATAGCGCAGACCCTCTGACTGGTCCCACTATCTCTTTCTCTTTCCCACCAGTGTCAATGGCAGCCAGGCACACAGCAGCATCCACACTTCTGCCTCAATGAGTAGTATAAGGGTTGCCTTTTTAAAGTTTATTGCAGTATAAATTGGATAGGGCACAAGGAGCTGTGGGATACTCCAGAATGTTGAGCAGTAGTAAGAGGATGCCCTTTCTTCTGCAGCTATTCCTTAGAACAGTCCCTTAGCAATAGCTCTGCGAATGGACAGCAATGGGACACCATAAGCAATGTCCCAGGCCAGGTGAGCCTCAGTCTTATTGCAAGAGGGGGCTAACAACAGCAGTATTTACCCAGATTCTGCTCACATAATTGCATGCACTTGACATGAAATACATCTAATGATAACTCCACATAACGCTGCATTAAATGAAACGTTGGTCATACACACAATAAAAAAAATGATACAGGCTCCTCAATCCATGCTATACAGCACAAGCATAAGACTCTCCTTCTGCTCCTATCGTATTCTGAAATCTAGATTAAAGCCTTTACCTCCTTCTCCCTCTGTGTATGACCTGTACATATTATGTATTTAGTGTATAAAATACATATAATAATATATATACATACATATATATTAAAATAAATAAATCTACAGTATCTCACAAAAGTGAGTACACCCCTCAAACTTTTTAAAATATTTTATTCTATCTTTTCATGTGGCAACACTGAAGAAATGACACTTTGCTACAATGTAAAGTAGTGAGTGTACAGCTTGTATAACAGTGTAAATTTGCTGTCCCCTCAAAATAACTCAACACACAGCCATTAATGTCTAAACCGCTGGCAACAAAAGTGAGTACACCCCTAAGTGAAAATGTCCAAATTGGGCCCAATTAGCCATTTTCTGGCCTAGGTTGATGCATAGAGGCCTGGGAAGAAGTAATTTAGCCAGCTGGAGTGTGCTATTTACAGTGCTGCCAGTATCGGCTTGAAGGTCCTTTACACCCTAATGCCGCGTACACACGACCGGTTTTGCCGTCGGAATAAACTCCGAAGGTTTCTCCGACAGAATTCCATTCAAGCTGTCTTGCATACACACGGTCAAGCCAAAGTCCGTGAGGTACAGCACGTACGACGGGACTAGAAAAAGGAAGTTCAATAGCCAGTAGCCAATAGCTTCCGTCTCGTACTTGCTTCAGAGCATGCGTCGTTTTTGGTCCGTCGGAACAGCATACAGACGATCGGTTTTCCCGATAGGAATTGATTCTGTCGGAAATATTTAGAACATGTTCTATTTCTAGGTCCGTCATTTTTGGAAAAAAAAGTCAGATCGGAATAGACGATGAAAAGATTCCGTCTGACTTTTTCTGTCGGACATTCCCCTCGTGTGTACGCGGCTTAAAAGCTGGAAGCAGATCTGGAGCCTGTAAGCATTTTGAGGTTCTAAAAAACCCCAAATGCGCATTCCTATCTCTATGCTGCAGCATCGGTGTGATGCTGCAGCTGTCCCATGTCTGCTCTAAACCCAAGGATTTAGCAATCGCATAACCACTGATTGCTAAATTCTTGATCTGCCTAGAGCGGAGATCAGTGACTGTCATTCACCGCTCTCTGCTCTGCCCCTTCAGGGGCAGAGCGCCGGGCAGGGGAGGTAGCGGGAGAGCACCAGACAAGGGAGGTGGTGGGAGAGCGCCGGGCAGGGGAGGTGGCGGGAGAGGGCAGGGGAGGTAGCGGGAGAGCACCAGGCAAGGGAGGTGGCGGGAGAGCGCCGGGCAGGGGAGGTGGCGGGAGAGCGCCGGGCAGGGGAGGTGGCGGGAGAGCGCTGGGCAGGGGAGGTGGCGGGAGAGCGCTGGGCAGGGGAGGTGGTGGGAGAGCGCTGGGCAGGGGAGGTGGCGGGCGCAGCTGGCTTCAGGTCTCAGAGCTGCCTGGAGCAGCAGATAGCGGGATGTTGGCTGATTCTGGGTCACAGGAGAGCAGAAGTAAGTGTACTCCTGTGACCCGCAAGAGAAGTATGGCCAAAAAGCTTAGGCCATACTTCTCTCTTAACCCTTTCTCCCTGTGGGGTTTATTTACTAAAGGCAAATCCACTTTGCACTTCAGATCTTCCCATCAGATTTAAAGCGACTGCACTTCCAAGTGCACTTCCAAGTGCACTTGCAGTGCACTTGTAGTGCAAAGTGGATTTGCCTTTAGTAAATCAACCCCAGTGTGTCTGGAGCCATAAAATATTTAAAAAGCCATTAAAATGACTGACGCCCAATGTTTTTCAATCCCCCATGACCAGCCATAGACTCAGTCTGAGGGTAAATGTTAACCCACCCTGCCACTGGGGGAGGGGGGTCCTTCATATGCCTCAGGGGGGCAAGGGGGAGTTACAAAAATGTTTAGTCTTTTTTTTTTTCATTTTATGGTAAAAAAAAAAACAGTAGTTATTGCGTACCACCGAAAGAAAGGGCTATCGGTTAAAAAAAAAAAAAAAATGGCATAACATTAATTTGGGTACAGTGTTGCATGACAGAGTAATTGTCAGTTAAACTATCACAGCACTGAAAACTGAAAACTGGTCTGGTAATGAAGGGTTATTACAGGAAGCGGTTAAGAAAAATCTATTATTGAGTTTTATGTGATAAAATGGTGATGATTGTTTTCTAAGTGCAGTTATCCTCTGATTAATCCTTGGCCTGTGTTCTATGGGGGAGTGCGTGTATCATGTAGTATAATAGATGTTAAAGGATTGCCAAGGTAAAACACCCAATTAAGAGAACTTGATTGTGTGTAGCATTCATTGCTGGTGAATACATTACGGCGGGTTATAGGGTTTATATCTCCGTACACTTAAGTTGTCATGGCAGCACTTCCGGAACATACTGTATTGAAGAGCTGTGCGGAGACTCATCATTGTGCTGAGAATACAATTCTCCGGCAATATAAAGCTCTCTGGACTCACCGACACATCCTGAGCCTTAAACAATCCATAGCGGGGCTCGGTGTTAATAAGTGACTCTTGTTTACCAGATCGCACTTCTCTACACTGCATGTCAGCTATTCACGTCAATACTTCACTCGCTAGGCGCTGTATTCAATAGCATCATACGGACCAGTGCCGGGACAGATCATGTTCGGGTTCATCAATGCAGGATAGGCTTTCTAGAGGAAGCGCAACATTTCTGAAAAAAAAAAAAAATTAGCAATATTTTTGGGGGGCACATGGGCCCAGAGGCATAGAGGACCCTTGTGTCAACCCCCCCCCCCCATATTGACCTTTGACAGTCCTATATCATCCTGATTATAATTAGAGGCAAGGTACCTGTTTTACAGCCATATAAGAGACATGGATAAGGAAAAAATATAATAATAAAAGAATATAATTAAAAATAAATATAAAATGATGATGTATTATTTACTGTATTTTTCGCTCCATAAGACGCACTCCCCCCCCCCCCCAAAAAAATGGGGGGAAATGCCTGTGCGTCCTATGGAGCGAAAACTGACCAGGACCGCCCCCCGCCGCCGCCACCATGTTAGAATAACAGGCGGCCGTCTCCTGCGAGCGACGGGCGATCCTGTGATCCTTAGCCTGTCATCTTTTACTCGGCTTTGCCTGTCACAGACAGAAGACAGAGCAGGCCAAATGGAGTGCGGCCGCGGCGCCGGCTCGGGCTGCCCTGTCGGATGTGATGACGTCCTCACCAGGCACAGGTTTGGCTGCATTGTATATCACAGACAGGCTGCATTGTATGGCACAGGCAGGCTGCATTGTATGGCACAGGTAGGCTGAATTGTATGGGCCAGGCAGGCTGCATTGTATGGCACAGGCAGGCTGCATTGTATAAAACAGGTCAGGCTGCATTTCATGGGCACTGGTAAATATTTTAGTACACCATTTGGTTCAGAATATTTTTTTTTCTTGTTTTCCTCCTCTAAAAGCTAGGTGCGTCTTACGGTCAGGTGCGTCTTATGGTCAGGTGAGTCTTATAGAGCGAAAAATACGGTAATATGAGTAATAATTAAACATAAAGTTTAATCTACTTATATTGTCTTCCCTGGTTTTTCCTTTTCCCCCCTCAACAACAAAAACATTTTTTAAATAAAACATTTATTTTTATAAAAACAGAAATGATTATTTTATTAATATTATATTATATTTATTATTTTTATAATTATACTTATTATTTTAGATACAGTGATGTCATCACCGGGTCTCTGCGTTTACTGTGGAACAGTTCCTTTTATAAAAACAGAAATGATTATTTTATCATTATTATTATAGTATATCATACATTTTTTTTAGAATTACACTTATTGATTTAGATACAGTAATGTCATCACTGGGCCTCTATGTTTCTCTGTGCGACGCAGGCAGATCACGGCTGGTGGGAGGGGCGGTGCATAGGGTAAATATTTATTCCTGCGCTACCATGTACGGGAGGATCAGGATGGAACTGCTGCAAGCACCGAACAGGGGTCAATCCGTACCCATACACAGAGTAAAATAAAGTGGGGGTTGGTGCTGCACTGTTCACAGAAATCAATAGAGAGAAAAAATATTGTGCTGCTAAAGGGTAGCAGTACACATACAAATCGGTAAAATACTAATTGGTAAATATGACTGATATCAAAGTGCAAATACTGATATCAAGGTGCAAAGTGCATAATAAAATGCTAATACTGTAAAAAATACTTCTGTATATCAGATATGTGCAAAAAAAATATAAATAAATGATCTGTGCAAAATCGCAAAATCCACAGTGCATAATAAGCAAATATCTTCCTGTGCAAAGTGCAAATGTCCAATAAAGTCCAATACTGTGCAAAAAATCCAGTATTACTGTGTGAAATACAATAGCGTCCAAAGATGTGCAAACAATGCAATTGAACTGTGCAAAATGCAATAAATTCCTTTCTTCTTTGTGCAATGGACATTCAGATGTGCCGAACAAAAGGTGCTGAGGAATACATATCTCCTCTTCGTGCAGAGACACACACTAGTGAAGGTGGCCTCTTACCTTGCGGTAATGAGGTAACTGCATATATGTACAAATCAGTAGTGGCTGCTTCTCCCTTATGTTCCTGGACCAGTATGGATCTGCAACTGTCTTTGTCTCTCGGTGGATGCATGGAGAGTAATGAGAGAAGAAAAGGGGGTTCCGGATAGTATCGTATTTTTAAACCAAGTAGCTGCATTAGTAAACAAAATCAGGATACTAACATAACATATAGATTAAAAGGACCTTGCTCCACGAGCGGCGAGCTCATTTGCCAGCGTCAGCCTGAGTGCCTTTCTGTCCCTACGCGTGGCGTCACAGTCACGTGACTTCATCAGGGAAATGTAAACATCTACATAAATAACAGTGCAGCACTATTGATGCAAACGGCAGATAAACATATTGTTCATGGCATAAAATCATTGAAAGTCCCCTTTGTTGAAGAAAATGGGAAAAAAGGGGTTGACAGAAAGCAGTTTCCTCTGCGGTGGTAAGGGTGCTCACAAATGTTCATAAAGTGCAACTCAATCCGTGATTCCACCACCAGCTAGCCAAACTGCCCACCTCAATCAATGGACCCCTGAGCTAACAGATGGGTCAAACAGGCATTCACCACTCTCAGTGGTCATGGATGGAGGCTTGAGTAGGTAGATGAATGAGGTACACAATCACTCCACTTCAAAAGACTGCACTCTGTTACTCTCAGTTTCCAACCGTGGTATCCGGGATTGTTTTCTTCTTCCACAAATAGACATTCCCCACAGCTGCTTTCTAACACAAGACTCCGGAGAAGTTGCCACACTCCGCGTATGAACAACTACAGAGGTTGCAGCACCAGCAGGTTACCATGGCTATCCACAAGGATATAGCTTTCACCACTCTGGAACCAGGAACCAGGTATTACAGCTGAGAATTACACCCAAGAACTAGACGACACTAGCTTAGGTGCAAACTGGAACTCGCTTTATTGTAAATTCACACAGAATTTATACCACACAAAATCAGGTAGCAATTTGATCACATTGTCCTAAACAATGCAAACTGCAAACGGTAATATTAGTACATCTAATGAACAGCTAACATAAACATAAACAGTAAGCTAATCAACAGCTAGCAACTAACAGCTAACAGTGATCTCATTAACAGCAAGCTAATTAACAACTAGTCACCTAGACCAATGTTTCTCAACTCCAGTCCTCAAGTACCCCCAACAGGTCATGTTTTCAGGATTTCCTCAGATGAAACGGTTGCGGTAATTACTAAGGCAGTGAAACTAATCAAATTACCTGTGCAAAATAATGGGAAGCCTGAAAACATGACCTGTTGGGGGTACCTGAGGACTGGAGTTGAGAAACATTGACCTAGACAAGCCTAGGTGACTCAGGTTATTGTCCACCCAGACAGTCTGGCACCAGTATTCAAGAAGGCCCAGGGCTGTCCAAATTACCCAGCTTTCTCTTGACATCCATCTTTTCACTAAGTTTCCAGTTGGCAGAGATTGCTATGGCCTCCTCGACTGTTAAATGTAGTAATGTCATCTTGCAATATATAACAGGACATCTTCCTGAATGCTTGTAGCTCCCTCAAATGACAGGGGCCCATAGTCAGTAGGCAAGAGGCTACCCTGCAGTCCCCTTCAAATGCCCCTGTCCCGGTTGGGTCTGTCACACTATCTATATTTTAACACGCATCTAACTCCACACTATCTGGTTCTCCTTCCATCTAGTCTTGTAGGACCTGATCTTAATACCATTCTTTCATAGCTATAGGTCTATCTGTACACTGTTTTTTTTTTTGTATCTGCTGGTTTATTGGTTAAAGGCTTTGTTTGAGACACGGTTGTGCTACCTCCTTCTCTTGACACGGTCACCTCTGGGGTAACCACCCGTAGCACACTTACATTTCCTACAAACCCATGTGTTCAGATGCAGGAACTTAGCACAACTTTGTGCCCGAGAGCTGCCAGTGTAGCGGAGCTCTTCTCCTGCAGTGCTTACCGTATGTTCAACGTTTTTTTGCTCTCGGAATTCAGATTTTATCATTAGTTGCTATGGTATCAAAGCTGTCATCTTGACTCCCGAGTTTTTTCCGTATTCATTATTCCTTCTTGTTGATCCCACAAGGTTTCATATGGTTTGCCATTAAAATAGTCTGACCTGACACTTAGCCGGTGCAGCAGGAATAATGAATTGTGTTTGTGTTTTGCCTTTCCTCTTGTCGAGGTCTTTGGCTGGGAGGAGAGATGCAGCAATGTGTCTTTGCAAAGAATCCCTATTATGCTGAATTGCTAGGAAACAGCACATGTCGCTCCGTGGGAGAGTGTGAGCGCCAGCGTGGGAGAATGAACCTGCCGGGGATTCAGGTGAAAGCCAGACACAACTCAGGGTGGTTAGGATTTGACTCATTTCATTCGTGTTCCTTAACTTGCAAGTACATGGCCAGCCAAAACTTTGTATCCAGAATGGGTTAAAGAGGTATTAAAGCGGAGTTCCACCCAAAAATGGAACTTTAAGGGAGGTGACCCCCTGACATGCCACATTTGGCATGTCATTTTTTTGGTGGGGAGCAGATAACCCCTTATTAGAGGGTCACAGCTCCCACTTCCTCCCGGGGCACCGCAGCACCGGAAGGGAGATCACCTCTCCCCCTTTCCCTCTCGGCCATCATCTGGGACACGTCACACGTCACGTCACAGGTCCCAGATGATTGCCCGGCCAGTCACAGCGCGCGGTGCGGCTTGCACATGCGCAATGAGGGCCCACAGTTACAATTCCGGCACCGCAGAGAGGAGGGGGAGACGAGCGGGGCTTCGTTCCCCTACATCGCTGGACCCTGGGACAGGTAAGTGTCTGATTATTAAAAGTCAGCAGCTGCAGTATTTGTAGCTGCTGACTTTTATTTATTTATCTTTTTAAGCAGAACTCCGCTTTAAATCTAAAAACAACATATTAATATATTGCAGCCTGCCATTCTTTAAATGAGGTGGCTGCGTTTTTTCCCCATTTATTTTCACCTAGTGATCCTGCTAGTAACACATTTCCTGTCCTGGGGTGTCGCCACTCTGGATGGAGGAGCAATGGAGACACTGTGGACAGTAGCATTGTCAATCTGTGTTGAAGATACGCTATCTTATTAAAAGTATTGGGACACCTGCCTTTACACGGACACATGAACTGTAATGACATCCCAGTCTTAGTCCGTAGGGTTCAATATTGGGTTGGCCCACCCTTTACAGCTATAACAGCTTCAACTCTTCTGGGAAGGCCGTCCACAAGGTTTAGGAGTGTGTCTATGGGAATGTTTGACCATTCTTCCAGAAGCGCATTTGTGAGATCAGGCATTGATGTTGGACGAGAAGGCCTGGCTAGCAGTCTCCGCTCTAATTCATCCCAAAGGTGTTTTATCGGGTTTAGGTCAGGGCTCTGTGCAGGACAGTCAAGTTCCTCCACCCCAAACTCGCTCATCCGTGTCTTTATGGGCCTTGCTTTGTGCACTGGTCCAAACCAGCAACCCTAGTGCTGCCAGACAGAAGTGCTAACCACTTAGCTGTTGACAAACTCCTACTGGACATGAAGTGAGGAGAACTCCCATGGAGCAGTGGATGTAACCCATTGTTTTGTCTTTTAGACACCAGTTATACTTGGAATAAATTTCATTTTGGGAGTGGGACCTAATTTTCATGGTGTTGTGCTTCAATTTCAGAACCGTATATAGGATTTTTGCAGCTGTCTGGGCTATTGTTGCAGATTTTCCCTTACTTCTTGGTGGGGGGTTTAGTTAAAGCTGAACTAAACTGTATCTGAGCACCACACACTGGAAATGCTATTTCATTCATTTTTAATATTCAAAGCAAACTCTCTCATACATCCATCCATGTCTCCATGCTTTACTTCCTTGAGCAATCACTTTGAAAAACACCTCCTAGTATTTCTAGCTGTGGCCATCATGAGTAAGGGCTGCTGATTCATGTAGCATTTACTTCCTGAAATCCACCTGCCCTTAGCTCAGGCAAGCAAGCAGGAGAGGGTGTGCTTAGCTAAGCATAGCTCCCAACTGTCCCTGATTTCGATGGACTGTCCCTGATTTGGAGCAATGTCCCTCTGTCCCTCATTCCTCCTCATTTGTCCCTCATTTTGATCTGATCCATATAGTTGTATATAAAATGCCTGTGTAAACTTGAGGTCTATGGACCTCAACTCGCATCAAAGTCGGACCAAAGTAGTAGAGGGACTACTTTGAAGTCAGTGCGACTTCGAAGTCGCACAGATATATACGGTTATCATTGGAGATGGGCCAGATGTTCGAGACGACCGTAAGAAAAAAGGTAATGACAGCTCAGGTTGTGTACAGCCAGGCAACAACACACCAAATTTTATTGATACAACATCATAGGACCAAGATCCTACACACAGGTCCACTTTACAGTAAGTGCTAATTCACACCAGATGCAGATCCGTGTGCTTTTTTCTGCACTAAAAATGCATGCACAGTGTTTTCCATGTATTCCAATGGATCTAGTTCACACCAGTGCAGTCAGTTTCTGCTCAGTTTACGGTGCAGAAAAAAAAGTAGAGCGTGCTGCATTTTTTCTGCACAGAACTGTAGCAAATTGTATCAAAAACCCACTAGAACTGCGTGTGGTGTGAACTGTAAGCAAAAACTGATCCAGAATGTATCTGTCGTGCATTTTTGTGGTGTGAACTGGCCCTAAAGGTAAAGTATATTTATTTCTACATCAAAATATAGATGGGGGCAGCAATTTTTGCTCTTTACATACGAAGGCTCTGCTTCCTGCTTTACAGTCCAGCATTATTCTGTGAGTCCCAGCCAGCATGGTGACCTGGGCTCACAGGAAGTGGATTGAATAGGTGCTAATAAACCTGGAGGAGTGAACAAAGAAAGAGAGGAGTGTCTGTGAGAGACAGCACCAGGGATAAGGTGAGTATTACAGCATAGGTGTTATCTCATGGAAACTGTCATTGTACTGTATGTCTGGGGCCAATGTTATTCAGTAAATATTTGCAAGGTAATAGATTGCTAAAACTGTGAGTGCTAATGTACAGAGGCATTCCCAGTACGGCCATATGCGGCTTTCTTTGGCTAGGAAAGTTGACTATCTTAAGGTGGAATCCACTAGGTTTGGCACTATGATCTTCTTATATTTTCTCCTATTTGGTCTTGAATATACCATTAAATGCTTTGGTAGCTCCTGTCCCCTGCATTTTGTACATTACACACTCCTGACCCCCTACATTCTGTACATTACACACTCCTAACCCCTGCATTCTGTATATTACACACTCCTGACCCCCTACATTCTGTACATTACATAGTCCTGACCCCTGCATTCTGTACATTACACACTCCTGACCCCTGCATTCTGTACATTACACACTCCTGACCCCTGCATTCTGTACATTACACACTCCTGACCCCTGAATTCTGTACATTTCACACTCCTGACCCCTACATTCTGTACATTACATATTCCTGACCCCTGTTTTCTGTACATTACACACTCCTGACCCCTGCATTCTGTACATTACACACTCCTGACCCCTGCATTCTGTATATTACACACTCCTAACCCCTGCATTCTGTATATTACACACTCCTGACCCCTGCATTCTGTACATTACATACTCCTAACCCCTGAATTCTGTACATTACATATTCCTGACCCCTGTTTTCTGTACATTACACACTCCTGACCCCTGCATTCTGTACATTACACACTCCTGACCCCTTCATTCTGTATATTACACACTCCTGACCCCTGATTTCTGTACATTACACACTCCTGACCCCTGCATTCTGTACATTACACACTCCTGACCCCTGCATTCTGTACATTACACACTTCTGACCCCTGCATTCTGTACATTACACACTCCTGACCCCTGCATTCTGTACATTACACACTCCTGACCCCTGCATTCTGTACATTACACACTCCTGACCCCTGCATTCTGTACATTACACATTCCTGACCCCTGCTTTCTGTACATTACATAGTCCTGACTCCTGTTTTCTGTACATTACGTGCACTATATACACAATACTGTATACACTATACACTACACTATATACACAATACAGTATGTATACTTAGGTAGGCCATAGATTATGCAATTTTATTTCCTGTGATTACTGCTAGTGGCTATAGCTGCTGCAAAAAAAAATATGCTAAAATCCGACATGCTGGTCGTACCCAAGTCGCTCGATACAATCAGCCTGTGCCTGTCCATAGATGGATCGAATCTCGGCCGGTCCTTGCTGAACTGACCAAGATTCGATCCATCTATGGTTGGCTTTTATCCCTTAAATTAACAGCAATGAATACATGAAATGAGAGTGTGTTCCATTATCGTGTTCTAGAGAGCCCTATAACTGCAACCCATCGCTGACTGCCACTCATGCTGAATTACCGACAACATCATTGCTTAACATTTTGTGTACTCTTATGACATGTTACTTGTTCCAAAAGGTGGAAGTAGAGAAAAAAAAAAAACCCACAAGCCACCAAAAAGGCATTACAGTAACATTGCATCATTGCCTTTCAGTACTGCCTATTGCATTACACATTGTGTATTTGTACACACTGTACTCTCTGCAGTAGCTTGCTGTAACAAATCTCCCATAAACGTGGAACATTTTCCCATCAACCTTTTCATTTCAACAGTATGAGTGTGTCACAGACCTGAATACTGGATTCAATCATTGAAAGAAGATTTCTTATTGGTTGCCGTGGCTTAATGTTAGACATATGCGACTCATTTCATTAGAAATTGACATTCAGATGAAAAATACCTTCGCCTCTCCGAATCACAATAGTAACGATTTTCAATGAATCTGAAATAAATTATAATAAAAACAATTAATTCATTTGTTTCATTTGAATGATATGATGCAATAGTTTGCTCCTTTTGGTAATGTTTGAAGCATTCAAAATAATGTAATGACATAACGAATGATCCAAATTGATTCAAATCTTTTCGTTTTTTTCTGATGAGAGCGGGGCAAAAGTCTTTGACTCTTGGATAATCAGCCAATTCTTTTTGCATTACCACTTTTCATTATTATATTTAATTTTTTTGGCTTTATAAATGCAATTATTGCTGCAGCAGATTGTAGACATGGTACACATCTGCCACTTTACAGGTAGACTAAGGGGACCCCCCCAGGCACTATATTGGAAGGATTTTATCATTTTTATGCTTTCACTTAAAAAAAAAAAAAAAAAAATCACTGCTCATTTAAAAATGACGTTTTTCGCAAACTTTTTTTTTTTTATTGATACATGTCCCCCAGGGCAGGGCCCGGACCCCTATAACCATTGTATGCCCAATTACTTGCATATGCCAGTAAGTCTCCAAAATGGGCACTTTTGATTTTTGACGTTCGGGTCCCATTGACTTTAATGGGGTTTGTTATCCGGGTCCGAACTTTCACGGTGTTCGAAAGATCTGGTGCGAACTGAACAGGGCGTCTGTTCGGCCCATCGCTAGTGGTTACTATGCACGGCTGCACCAGATTCTGAGTGCTTCAGTTTTAGTAAATCTCATCCCATTGTTTCTTTTCTATTTCTTTATCGTACATCACGGGACACAGAGCCACAGTATTTACTGTATGGGTTAGATAGGCACCTTTAGGTGATGGGCACTGGCACACACTAGACAGGAAGTTTAGCTCTCTATATAACCCCTCCCCTTACTGGGAGTACCTCAGTTTTTTCGCCAGTGTCTTAGGTGTTGTTCACAAGTAAAGATGTGCTGTGCTGAGCTCCACTGGAGGAATCTTTGCTGGGGCAAGCCATGCAACCGGATCCATTCAAAGTGTCTTTTCAGGCCGAACTGAATGGTACCCGGGTCTCGTTTCAGAAGAAACGAGGTTCTGTCTGTAACGCTTCTCTTTTTAGAGAGCTTGACCTTGGGATCCAGTGTTTGGTTTTTTCAGCCATATTTCCTGGTGGGGTGCTTTACAGGCCCAGGAGTGTGGATTCCCCGATAAAAAGGGGCCTCGGTTCCTGAAGGTTTTTTAACGGATGCCACAGTGAGCGCGCCAGATCCTCAGTTGGTGGAGGATACCCGAGAATCTGCGGAAGGGGAAATCCTTTTTACCAGTTACCTAGAAGGTGGTAACAACAGATGCCAGCCTTTCGGGTTGAGGAGCAATCCTGGAAGAGACGACTGTCCAAGGGAAATGGTCCAGAACCGAAATGACCTTACCCATCAACATTCTAGAGATTCGGGCAGCATACCTGGCCCTAAAGGCCTGGACATTCAGGTTGCGGGGTTGTCCTGTCAGGATCCAATCCGACAATGCCACAGCAGTGGCTTATATCAATCATCAAGGAGGCACCAGAAGTCGTGCAGCCCAAGAAGAGGTAAACTAGATCCTAACCTGGGCAGAAAAGCATGTGTAGAGAACTGGCAGGCGGATTACTTAAGTCGCCAGCAGTTGTTCCCGGGGGAATGGTCTCTTCACCCTGACATCTTCCTGGCTTATGCCAAAGATGGGGGATCCCGGACGTAGATTTGTTTGCGTCCATGTTCAACAACAAAGTTGACAACTTTGTGTCAAGAACAAGGGATCCACTCGCATGCGGAACAGATGCGTTGGTGACCCCATTGCATCAGTTCTCACTGATTTATGCATTCCCTCCTATTCTGCTGCTACCACGACTTCTTCGCAGGATCAGGCAGGAAAAGAAGTTGGTGGTTCTTGTGGCCCCAGCGTGGCCCAGAAAATCTTGGTCTGCAGAAACAGTAAAGATGGCATTAGGGGCCCCATGGACCCTACCACCACGTCCAGACCTGCCATCGCAGGGACCAGTGTTCCATCCTACCTTACAAACGCTAAATTTGACGTTTTTGGCTATTGAAACCCACATTCTGAAGAATCGTGGGCTTTCAGGCTCAGTGATATCTACCTTGATGCAAGGAAGCCAGTCTGGAAGGTGTATGTTTCCTGGTGTGAATCCAGGGGTTAGCATCCCAGAAAGTATGTCATAGGTAGAATTCTTGCCTTTCTACAAATGGGGTTAGAGATGAAGCTGGCTTTGCGCACTATCAAAGTATTGTTTCAACGACCACTTGTTTTGCATTCTTTGGTCCGTAGCTTCATACGGGGGGTAACGCAGCTTAATCCACCGGTTAAGTTACCCCTGAACCCTTGGGACTTGAATTTAGTTTTGTCGGCATTACAGAAACAGCCTTTTGAGCCAATATATAACCTTGGTCCTTTTGACAGGGAAGCTAGTTTTTCTGGTAGCCATATCATCTGCAAGAAGGGTATCAGAATTGGCTGCTCTTTCTTGTAAAGAGCCATATTTAATTATTCATTAGGATAGAGTAGTATTGCATCCTCATCCTAGCTTTCTGCCGAAGGTGGTTTCAGGTTTTCATCTAAACCAGGATATTGTTCTGCCTTCATTTTTTCCAGAACCCTGTTCTACGGAAGAAAATTCTCTACATTCTCTGGATGTAGTGAGAGCAGTTAAAATCTATTTGGAAGCGACTGCTCAGATTCGGAAAACGGATGTTTTGTTTGTGTTGTCTGAAGGTCCTAAAAAAGGACAGGCAGAGTAGAAATCTACTATTGCTAAGTGGATTTGGCAAGTAATTATTTAAGCTTATGGTTTGAAGGGGAAAGTTCCACCTTTTCAAATCAAAGCGCACTCCACCAGGGCTGTTAGTGCTTCGTGGGCAGTACATTACCAGGCCTCCATGGCTCAAATCTGCAAGGCCGAAACTTGGTCTTCAGCCCATACATTCACCAGATTCTATCAGGTGGATGTAAGAAGGCATGAGGATATCGCCTTTGGGCGCAGTGCGCTGCAAGCACTAGTATAGGTCCTCAGGTCTGATTGCACCGTACTTTTGTTTATGACTCCCTCCCCTCAGATAGCATTGCTCTGGGACATCCCATACAGTAATTACTGTGGCTCTGTGTCCTGTGATGTACGATAAAGAAAATAGGATTTTTATAACAGCTTACCTATAGAATCCCTTTCTTGGAGTACATCACGGGACACAGAGGTCCCTCCCCTCTTCTAATACACATATATTGTTTTGCTACAAAACTGAGGTACTCCCAGTAAGGTGAGGGGTTATATAGGGAGCTAAACTTCCTGTCTAGGGTGTGCCAGTGTCCATCACCTAAAGGTGCCTATATAACCCGTACAATAATTACTGAGGCTCTGTGTCCCGTAATATTTTTCAAGAAAAGGATTTTACATGTAAGCTGTTATAAAAATCCTATTTTTCCAGTTTATTCATGTACAGATCAAAGGGATGAACTTTAAAAGCAACCTGTCAAAAAACATTTTTACATTTTTGTTTTTTGTTTTTTAGTACATGTTCCTCGATTTAACCCCTTATTAACCCCTCATTTACTCTAATCAGCCTTAATTAACTCATTATCCTCCTTCTCCATTCAGTAATTATTTTTCTAATGATTGTTTTTTTTGTTCACTTCTATTTTATAAATTCTTAATAGTTAAAACTTTTTTTTTGTTTGCTTTGTTCATTAATATTTTTACACCTTTAACATATATTTACACATTTCACATTGAAAAAAGTGCAAATTTAAAAAAAATGTATTTCATTTGTAAATAACTCTTCAATGCTTTGTACCATTGCTGACAGCTGAAGCGTAAACAAAACAGTTGCGGTAGGTATCGGTAATTGGTATCAGCAAGTACTAAAAAATAAGTATCGATACTCTTTGTAAAAAAATAGTATTGGTGCATCCCTAGTTAAAATGGATATAGCCATTCTTCCAAAATAACTTCCGAAAATACGAATCGATTCGGAACGACAAATACACTGAACAAATTTGAATATACAAAACTAATTCCAAAAACAAATCATTCTAACATAATGAATATAACGAAATTATTTACTTAACAAATGAATCCTAAATGGAACTAAACAATTTTTTTTCTGTTGTGTGCCCCTCTAGTTAAAGCGGAGCGCCATCGAAAATTTTTTTTTAAAAGTCAGCAGCTACAAATACTGCAGCTGCTGACTTTTAAAACATGGACACTTACCTGTCCAGGGCACCCGCGATGTCGGCACCCGAGGCCGAAGCGTCTCTCCGTCCTCGGGTGCTGCCGCCTCCATCTTCGGTAAGGGAATCAGGAAGTGAAGCCGTGCGGCTTCACTTCCCGGTTCCCTACTGCGCATGCGCGAGTCGCGCAGCGCAATACAGATGGTCCCTGCTGCCTCTGGGACCCGTGTGTTTCCCAGCAGGCAGCGGGGAGGGAGCAGAAAGTGGCGTAAATAACCGCAGATTCTGCGGCTATCTATGCCGGAAGTGGGTACAGATACCTGTAATATACAGGTATCTGTATCCCCCTCCCCCCTGAAAGGTGCCAACTGTGTCACCGGAGGGGGGGGAGGAATCTGATGAGTGGAAGTTCCACTTTTGGGTGGAACTCCACTTTAATATGAATGGATTCCTGGTGTACAAAGACGAAGAGTCCGGGGCCATATCACATAATAGATGTTGTTCATGGTTTTTTTGGTGGCCAGTCTTGGGAGTGCCTAGTTTCAAAGCAGATTAGGTTGCAACCTTTTCTGGGAGAGAATACCAATTTTATGACCTTTTTCCTATCATCAATAATATTGACAACTTCAAATTTTACCTATCAGGCTGGTTAATCCTTGTCTTGGTGGTAACCCAAGCCATTATAGTTCAGGAGCCATTTCCATCATGTGTAGTGCGAATGGGAAAAGCCACAAAGAGCTTTGAGTTATTCATAGGCGAAGTGGCGATTTTGGTAAGATCCAAATGAATGCATCACCCGGCCGTCTCCCAGGGGCATACCACCATATTACCATCTACATGTATTGTATACCAGTAGAGGCTATGGCACACACCACCAGCAATGCTTAACCTGATCAAGGCTTACTGCTCTTCTATGACGCTGTATACTTCAGTTTCAATAGCTGGACGGTCTCTCCTTCTTTAATACAAGAAACACATGGGCCCCTGCTTTAGATATATTTTGGAAGATGTAAAATATTCAAAATAAATACCTTATATTTTCTACTACGGGGATTCTGTATATGAGGCCTACCAAATCAAAGACAGTGGGACTTGCTCTCTGTTTCTCTTTTGTTACGCCTTTGAACCTTGATCGTGTCCTGAAGAAGCCTCATGGTGAAACGCGTAGATGCACAAGGGCTCACTGTACTGATTGTATCGGCTTTCATGTTTTTTATCTTTTTTGAAAACTGTGTTTGTATAAAGTATTTTTTCTAATAAACTATATATATATATTTTCACCTCTCCATTGTTTCCATGCCTAAAAAGTCAGATTTCTGGCTACTCGAGTAGTATCCCCTTCTTTGTCCCAAATGAATGCATCAGCTAGGTGAAAGGTGGCATTTGGTAGGTGGCTCTAAAGCTAACAATACACTAGTTGAATATAATCCAAATGTTTGTACGCAAATTCTTCACCAAGTGAAAATAAAGGAAAAAAGCCTAATAAAAGAAAATGAATGCAGCCACCACATCTATGAATTGGTATGCATTGGGGTGTAATTCGGCTTTAACTGTTAGCCAAATCATTGGCTTTTTTGGAAACCGCAAGCTTATTTGCCTGCAGTTTTTTTTAACTTCAATAAGAGCAATTTGTTAACATCAGTCTTCACCTGGCAACTACTTATTAAAAATATATAATTCACGGGATTAATGCTTTCCAAAACCAGCAGAGCATGAGAAATGGGTGACTAACATACCTCCTCAGACAGACATTGATGGAAAAATACATTGTTTCTATTTACAGCACAGAGTTGAAGAAAGAAGACAATCGTCTATTGTTTGTGTCATTTAAGGTGACTCCTCAGCGTTTTCATGAGAATGGGAAACCATAGACAGCCAGACGAAGAAACCAGACAGGATCTTAGGATGCAGATGTTCCACAGATTGAGGTGAGAAGATAGTCAAGATAATAAAGAAAAATAAGAATATCAGTCCTTGTAAAGGAAAATCGAATGGAAAGTTGGCCGTAGGCTCAAAAGGGCAAAAGCAAGAGGCATGAGATCCAGGAATGGAGCGAGGGAAAGTTACATAGGCTTGCAAGCTTGGTCTAGCAGAGATAATTCAACGTAGAAGAGAGTCACCAGAAACGGTTGTGGGGGCAGATTTACATCTCCATCTGGGCAAGGAATAATGTTGAATGGTCAAAGATTGCCAACTGAGTTGTCAGCTAGAAGACAGCCTGAGATAAGGGTGAGATGATCAGTTGATCCAGAAGAAGCTAATTTCGTAGTTATGGATAGGGTACCATTAGGCCACCTATAATGGCCATTATAGGTGGCCTAATGGTACCCTACCCATGATGACCATTACAGCAACCAATTTATTTCAGAAAACAGCAAAGGCATTGGGCCACAGTACACAGTATTTCTGCTCTCTGGGCACAAGGTGATCCATATCTCATCAGAGAAATTATGAAGCTAAGTTTAATCAACACATTTCACTTAGCTTCCACCGCCCTATCCCAAGGTAATTTACAGACCTTTCCTTTATCCTAAAATGAATTAATCAACTGTAATTCAATTTACCTGATAAAAAAAACCCAGATAAGCTAAGCTATTGCTAGGCTTGCCAGGCTTCACAAGTTTGTTTCACAATTGCAACAGTCCGCATTGCATGACTCCAGATCAACTTGGTTGCAAATATTCTGCAAGTCTGCTGCAAGTTCTGGTGCAGTCAGGGCTGGCCCAAGACATTGTGCTGCCTGGGTCCAAGAATGGCTGACAGTGGCGGGTGCTCCTGTGCTTTTCCGGGAAAGATGATCCACCCCACTCTGCTCCCCAGCCCCAAACCGATCTGCTTCCTAGCCCCAACTCGCTCTGCTCCCCAGCCCCAACCCACTCTGCTCCCCAGCCCCAACCCACTCTGCTCCCCAGCCCCAACCCGCTCTGCTTCCCAGCCCCAACCCGCTCTGCTCCCCAGCCCCAACCCGCTCTGCTCCCCAGCCCCAACCCGCTCTGCTTCCCAGCCCCAACCCACTCTGCTCCCCAGCCTCAACCCGCTCTGCTCCCCACTCCCAACCCGCTCTGCTCCCCAGCCCCAACCCGCTCTGCTCCCTAGCCCCAACCCGCTCTGCTTCCCAACCCCAACCCACTCTGCTCCCCAGCCTCAACCCGCTCTGCCCCCCAACCTGCTCTGCTCCCCAGCCTCAACCCGCTCTGCTCCCCATCCCCAACCCACTCTGCTTCCCAGCCCCAACCCACTCTGCTCCCCAGCCTCAACCCGCTCTGCTCCCCACCCCCAACCCGCTCTGCTCCCCAGCCTCAACCCGCTCTGCTCCCCACCCCCAACCCGCTCTGCTCTCCAGCCTCAACCCGCTCTGCTCCCCACCCCCAACCCACTCTGCTCCCCAGCCCCAACCCGCTCTGCTTCCCAGCCCCAACCCGCTCTGCTCCCCAGCCCCAACCCGCTCTGCTCCCCAGCCCCAACCCGCTCTGCTTCCCAGCCCCAACCCACTCTGCTCCCCAGCCTCAACCCGCTCTGCTCCCCACCCCCAACCCGCTCTGTTCCCCAGCCCCAACCCGCTCTGCTCCCCAGCCCCAACCCGCTCTGCTTCCCAGCCCCAACCCACTCTGCTCCCCAGCCTCAACCCGCTCTGCTCCCCACCCCCAACCCGCTCTGCTCCCCAGCCTCAACCCGCTCTGCTCCCCACCCCCAACCCGCTCTGCTCCACAGCCTCAACCCGCTCTGCTCCCCACCCCCAACCCACTCTGCTCCCCACCCCCAACCCGCTCTGCTTCCCAGCCTCAACCCGCTCTGCTCCCCACCCCCAACCCGCTCTGCTCCCCAGCCTCAACCTGCTCTGCTCCCCAGCCCCAACCCGCTCTGCTCACCAGCCCCAACCCGCTCTGTGAGATTATATTATTGGGAGATTATATACTATATTGCCAAAAGTATTGGGACACCTGCCTTTACACACACACATGAACTGTAATGACATCCCAGTCTTAGTCCGTAGGGTTCAATATTGAGTTGGCCCACCCTTTGCAGCTATAACAGCTTCAACTCTTCTAGGAAGGCTGTCCACAAGGTTTAGGAGTGTGTCTATGGGAATGTTGGACTATATTTCCAGAAGCGCATTTGTGAGGTCAGGCACTGATGTTGGACAAGAAGGCCTGGCTCCCAGTCTCCGATCTAATTCATCCCAAAGGTGTTCTATCGGGTTGAGGTCAGGACTCTGTGTAGGCCAGTCAAGTTCCTCCACCTCAAACTTGCTCATCCACACTATGTTGCCAAAAGTATTGGGACACCCCTCCAAATCATTTGGTGGAGGGGGGATTGTGGCGTGGGGTTGTTTTTCAGAGGTTGGGCTTGGCCCCTTAGTTCCAGTGAAGGGAACTCTCAAGGCGTCAGACATTTTGGACAATTACATGCTCCTGACTTTGTGGGACATGACTGCGCACCAGAGCACAAAGCAAGGTCCATAAAGACATGGATGAGAGAGTTTGGGGTTGAGGAACTTGACAGTCCTGACCTCAACCCGATAGAACACCTTTGGGATAAATTAGAGCGCAGACTGCAAGCCAGGCCTTCTCGTCCAACATCAGTGCCTGACCTCACAAATACACTTCTGGAAGAATGCTTAAACATTCCCATAGACACACTCCTAAACCTTGTGGACAGCCTTCCCAGAAGAGTTGAGGCTGTTATAGCTGCAAAGGGTGGGCCAACTCAATATTAAACCCTACAGACTAAGAATGGGATGCCATTAAAGTTCATGTGTTCGTGTAAAGGCAGGTGTCCCAATACTTTTGACAAAACAGTATATTTTAGACGTTGCTTGTATGTTTATATTTCTGACTAGAAAATCAAGGCAAAACAGTGCGTGCCTTTATGTGGGTGTACCTTGCTCAAATCACTCCCATAACAGCCCACAATACGCACATTTACACGTTTACAAAGCCACGCCCTCTCCAGCTACAGAACCGGGACTTTCCTGGGAACTTTGTTAGTAGGCCAGGTTTCTTGGGGTAAGCATCCACATGGGAGGCTCATCCCTTCCCAAACCAGTTCATCTGCCTGGAATCCTTAAATAAAACAGAATTACAATATCTGGATAAACTGGTCCATAAGGCTCGGTTCACACTACTGTGATGCGATTTTGACCTGATTTATGTAGTATGACTTTTGTTGCATTTTGGATGTGGTTTGCATATTCTAAGGGGCCAAATCGCACTGTAAATCACACCAAAGCCTCACCTACCATGAACATAAAAAACAAAACAAAAAAAAAACGATCAAGCTTTGAGGGTCGTAGCTTGGCGACCTGGGGTCACAGAAACCCCAAATTTGGGGGGTAGGTAGCTGAAGTTCTACCCCACCACTGCCACCTATAGTCCAGAGATAAGGGGCTTCTTGTACAGCCTATCAGTAGCTACATACAGAGCGGACAGTTTAACCACTTAAGCCCCGGACCAGTTGGCTGGCCAAAGACCAGAGCACTTTTTGCGATTTGTCACTGCGTCGCTTTAACTGACAGTTGCGCGGTTGTGCGACGTGGCTCCCAAACAAAATTGACGTCCCTTTTTTATACACAAATTTCTTTTGGTGGTATTTGATCACCTCTGCGGTTTTTATTTTTTGCGCTATGAACAAAAAAGAGCGACAATTTAAAAAAAAAAAACGCATTATTTTTTACTTTTTGCTATAATAAATATCCCCAAAAAATATATAATTTTTTTTTTCCTCGGTTTAGGCTGATATGTATTCTTCTACATATTTTTGGTAAAAAAAATTGCGATAAGCGTTTATTGATTGATTCGCGCAAAAGTTATAGCGTCTACAAAATAGGGGATAGTTTTATGGCATTTTTATTAATAATTTTTTTTTTTTTTACTAGTAATGGCGGCGATCAGCTATTTTTATTGTGACTGCGACATTATGGCGGACAGATCAGACACTTTTGGCTCTATTTTAGGACCATTCACATTTATACAACGATCAGTGCGATTAAAAATGCACTGATTACTGTGTAAATGTGACTGGCAGTGAAGGGGTTAACCACTAGGTGGCGCTGTAGGGGTTAAGTGTGTCCTAGGGAGTGATTCTAACTGTAGGAGGGGAGGGGCTATGTGTGACACGACACTGATCACCGCTCCCGATTACAGGGAGCGGTGATCAGTATCCTGTCACTAGGAAGAATAGGGAAATGCTTGTTTACATCAGCATTTCCCTGTTCTTCCTCTCTGTGAGACGATTGTGGGTATGCCCACGGACATCGTGTCCGCGGGACCCGCGATCACACTCACGGAGCTTGCGACAGGGTCGCGCGCGACCACACGGCGGCAAATTTAAAGGGAGGTACCTGTACGCCCATTTGCCTGTCCGTGCCATTCTGTAGACGTAAACGTTCGTGCGGCGGTCAGCAAGTGGTTAAATACAAGCATACAAAAAACATGGGTTTATCTGTATAAGCTTTACCCATAATTCCATGTTTTTTCTCACACAGTTAAGAGGGAGAATGAGAATCTGCTGCCTGCTGAAAAGGTGCTGTTTTAATCAAGCTAAATCATATATATTTATATGCTATATGTTATAACATAATAATTTATTATTTATCTATTTACTTAAAACTTTCTCTTGTTTAAATTTTGGAAATGCCAGTCAAAACGTGACGGTGTCAGTAAATTTTGGGTGTTGTGTCAGTAAATTTCAGTCTGGTAGGTTGGAAACACTGCTCTCCTACACATACCTGTCTGCTGTCATAAAAATTCTGACATTGTGTGAAATTATTGGTTGGAAGTTATAACTTCAAACTTCAGTAATTTTGCTGTTAAGCCACCTGCTTGAGTACAGATTTTGAAAATATAGTAAATTACCTTAAAAACAAAATATAATAATAGTTTGTATATTACTTACTTATGGTAATTAACCCCTTGCCACCCAGGCCAATTCTGACACTTCTCTCCTACATGTAAAAACCTGTATTTTTTGCTAGAAAATTACTCAGAACCCCCAAACTTTATTATATATAATTTTTAAAAGAAACCCTAGAGAATAAAATGGTGGTTGTTGCAACTTTTTATGTTACACTGTATTTGCGCAGCAATTTTTCAAACGTGTTTCATGAATATAAAAAAAAACATTAAAGTTAGCCCAATTTTTGGGGAAAAAAACTTTTTCATGAATATATGAAGAAAAAACCCCCACTAAAGTTAGCCCAATTTTTTTTTATAATGTGAAAGATGATGTTACGCTGAGTAAATAGATACCTAACATGTCACGCTTTAAAATTGCGCACACTTGTGGAATGGCGCCAAACTTCAGTACTTAAAAATCTCCATAGGCGGCCCTTTAAACATTTTTACAGCTTACCTGTTTAGAGGTCTAGTGCTAGAATTATTGCTCTCGCTCTAACGTTTGCGACGTATGTAACCTATGTATATCTGGCTCTGATACTGACCAGTGCCTCACCAGCCACTGACCTCACCGCACGTCCCTGGAACAGACACCATTGGAAGTAATGTTATTTCCATTGTAATGCATTTCAGTGCGACCCAAGTTTACAAAAGTATGGCGTTTGCAAGAGTACCGCGATGTGTAGCCATTCACTTTTTATGGAAAGCTGTACGTGGCACGTGTGGATCCCTGGCTGTGGGAAAGCTCTGCCACACAAATGCCTATAATACTCCGTGTACATGAACTGTCAGGCTTGTGTAGATGGGAAATGCTGCATGCGTATGGCCAAAGAGGCCTTTAATATTCACCTGACCTGTGGTTGACTTCCTTCTAAGCACCAAGCTACTTCAAGCTGCTTTTGTATTCCCATTGACTTGTATAGGAAGAGGCGCAATTCTGAAGCAAATAAAAGCCTGGTGACCCAGCCTCCTAAGCTGGTCATACACTATACAATTTTCTTTCTTAAAGCGGAGCGCCACCGAAAAAAAAAAAATTTTTAAGGCAGAAGCTACAAATACTGCAGCTGCTGACTTTTAAAACATGGACACTTACCTGTCCAGGGCGCCCGCGATGTCGGCACCCGAGGCCGAAGCATCTCTCCGTCCTCGGGTGCTGCCGCCTCCATCTTCGGTAAGGGAATCAGGAAGTGAAGCCGTGCGGCTTCACTTCCCGTTTCCCTACTGCGCATGTGCGAGTCGCGCAGCGCAATACGGATGGTCCCGGCTGCCTCTGGGACCCGAATGTTTCCCAGCAGGCAGCGGGGAGGGAGCAGGAAGTGGCGTAAATAACCGAAGATTCTGCGGCTATCTATGCCGGAAGTGGGTACAGATACCTGTAATATACAGGTATCTGTACCCCCCTCCCCCCTGAAAGGTGCCAACTGTGTCACCGGAGGGGGGGAGGAATCTGATGAGTGGAAGTTCCACTTTTGGGTGGAACTTCACTTTAACTTCCTTTAGATTTACCTTTAACTATGTAGTGCAAGGGCCTGCCTGATTGCATCTAAATTGAAAGTGTTTAGGTTTGACCTCATATTTTATGGTTTTGGTAAATCTAAAGGAAAATTGTACAAGAGAATTGTAAATTATATATGGTCAGCCTTAGTGAGCAAAAAATATGGAAAAGGTTTTCTGCAGTCAAATGAGAAGCCGGGTGGTGACTGTGGGTTCTAATGTGAGCATGTATGAGCTCCAGAGGGCAAAATAATAATAATAATAATCTTAATATGGCAAACAGGTGTTTTCCAATCGCAGCCTCCCCAGGACTCGGGATGTTCTGCATGGCTGCAGAGGAATAATGAGGTGAAACGAGGCAGTCAGCAGAGTCAGACAGAACACGAAACGCAGACAGTGAAGTCAGGTCAGAGGTGTAAATAGCTGGAGTCAGTACTTGTTAACGGCACTCCCAGTAAGACACACAGAACAAAGTTCAGTCTTATTTGTGCCAAACGTGTGTCAGCCAAATGAGCAACCACTTGTCTTACCTCCTAGTGCTTCACGTTAAAGAGGACCGGCCACAATCTCACTTATGTAAGGATCTGAAATAAAGAAATATTTGCCCGCTTCTTAAGTAAACCCGTATTCCATTTTAAGTTTTGCAAGTAAAAGTCCTCCGAAAAAAGATACTGCAAGATGCCAGCAACTTCATTCATTGGGACCATTTGGCCCACCTACTACCCTTTTCCCATTAAGGGACACCTTAACCAGAGAAATTGGTGAGTGCGGCCTTAAAGGGTGTTAAATACATAAACCCAGGGGAGATTGACCATTCTGCAAGTGTTGGGTTTTCAGCAGAGTTCAGTGGAAGTTTTATCTTCAAGAGAGCGGTGTTTGGTAACATGAGTGGTAGGGAAAGGATGGGGGACGGGGGTTACTCTTTTCTTTTGCAGGGAGAGCTTTGTGGCCAGTAATGTTTGCTTGATATAGTCCAGTAAATATAATTGCTAAGGCCTCAGTAATTCTCTCTATAGAATGAGTGCAAGAGAGGAGTATGGATGGTATGACAGCAGACAGGTATGTGTAGGAGAACAGTGTTTCCAACCTACCGGACTGAAATTTACTGACACAACACCCAAAATTTACTGACACCATCATGTTTTTACTGGCATTTCCAAAATTTAAACGAAAAAAAAAGTTTTAAGAGCAAATATTAATATTTAGGCTACAAACAAGTACAATATGAAATTAGCAATATGATTTAAAGGGGTTGTAAACCACCGAAAACACCAAAAAAAAAAAACCTGGAAGACAAAGGCATTGCATACAAGCTCATTATGAAATCCTTACCTTGGAACGATGCCCTGCAGTGTCGCCTGCACCCCGCTCCCACGGTGGACATTTTTCCCGGAGTTGCTTCCAGGTTCCCAGGCCCCGGCGCTGTGATTGCCCGGAGCCTCGATGACGTCAGGTGCTGCTGGGTCCTGAAGAAATGGCACAAGCGAGCTGTTCCTTCAGTGCGCATGTGCCAATGACGTTGAAGGCAGCAAATATAATGAATATCTCCTAAACGGTGCACATTTAGGAGATATTTCAGTACCTACAGGTAAGCCTTACTATAGGCTCCCCTGTAGGTACAATTAAAGAGGAAGACTTCCTCTTTAAGGTGGTTATTAAAGCAAAAAAACATATTTCTTAATGTATTCTCAATTTAGTAAGTAAGAGGCTCAGGGACAGGACTCAGGAGGGCAAGAAATTAATATGGTCAGGCGCACACACACAGGAAATTGACTCTCACATTGACAGTTGAGAAGTAAGGTGGGTATTATAGTAGGCAGCATGTACAGGAGAGGAATGCAGAAGGTATGGCAGCAGATAGGTATGTGCAGGAGAGGAGTACAGAGGGTATAATATTGGGCAGCAGTGGCCACCCGTCAATAGGGGGTGCAGGGGTTCCCCCCCCCCCCCCTCCCAGAGCTAATCAAAAGAAAAATTGTGTACGGGGCGCCTTACACACAGCTGTCTATGGGAAGCATGACGTGTTTGCAATCACGTGATTGCTGCTGAGAAGCTTCATTGGCTTTCTTCAAAGTGTTCTCTGTGCCCTGAACACTGGCACTCTAGAATTATTCCTCCTGTGCTGCCACTTTCGGTTTCCCACTCACTATGTAAAGGGAACGTGGGGCCTGATCGCGCCTCTCTGAGTCTCGGCCGGACTGGAAAGAAGCAGCAAATCACTTCCTTGTGCCGCGGCCCGCTATTACTGCACTGCAGTGGTGGTATTATCATATATCCCAGTGATCCCACTGACAGCCCGGAGCCCTGTCCCTCCACTCCACTCTGCTCCGTACACACTTCCCTTCTCTCTCCAGTCCACCTGAGTCAGTGGCAGTGCAGAGTGTGGGCTGGGGGATGAATAATCACATGGCTGGAGCAAGGATTGGGGTATGTGTACAGAGATCGGCCCGGAGGAAAGACCTTCCTCCTTCAGTGAGCAGATATACATCATCTGTCCTGTCCTGTATACAGCTATATACACCCACCTTCCTTCCTGTATATAAATACCTTCCTCCGTCATTACTGACTGCAGATATACATCTGCCCTGTGTATATAGCTGTATACAGGACAGATGATGTACTGTATATCTGCAGTCAGTGATGATGGAGGAAGATCTCTATATACAGGAAGGAAGGTGGGTGTATATAGCTGTATACAAGACAGATGATGTATATCTGCAGTCAGTGATGATGGAGGAAGATCTCTATATACAGGAAGGAAGGTGGGTGCATATAGCTGTTTACACCCACCTTCCTTCCTGTATATAGAGACCTTCCTCCATTATCACTGACTGCAGATATACATCATCTGTCCAGTATACAGCTATATATACAGGGCCGTCTTTAAGGCAGGGCAAAAGGGGAAGCTGCCCTGGGCCCTGTCATTGTTGTGTGGCCCAAAGCAGCTGCCTCATACTCAGGGCCGGTACAAGGGGTGGGCGGAAGGGGCGGGTGCCCTGGGCGAAGCAATTTATTGTAGGAAGGGGGCGCAGCGCTGGCAGGCAGTGTGATGTTAAACTTTCTGGGCAAGTGACTATCACCGGCCGCCCCTACAACATTGCAGAGCTGCGCCTGCTTGCAAAGCTGTGCATAGGCATATTAAGTGGGGAGTGGGCCACACACTGGGGGGGGTGTCAGGCTGCCCCCCCCCCTCCGCGATTGAAGTGGTGGCAGCGCTGCGGGTTTAGGCATCGGTGCAGTGACAGGCACAGGGAGAGGCGATCTATATTGTGATGCGAGGGGGAGGGGGTGACACAGCTGCACCTACCATCCCCTCCTCTCGCGGCCACGGGCTGTCTGTGCGATCCTGGATGTCACACAGGCACAGCCGAGCAGAGCGAAGCCGTTTTCCCTTCCTCTCTGTTTATGTGTAAACAGGTGGAGGGGATCTGCTGAGCATGTGCCGCCGCCCTGATCTGAGGTACTGAATGGGGGGGGGTCTGCACTGAACTGGGGTGCTACACTAAAAGGAGGCATCTGCACTGAATGGGGGGCTTCACTGAACAGGGGGCTACACTGAATGGGGGCATCTGCACTGAACGGGGGGGCTACACTGAAGGGGGGGTCTGCACTGAACAGGGGGCTACACTGAATGGGGGCATCTGCATTGAACGGGGGGGCTACACTGAAGGGGGGGTCTGCACTGAAGGGGCATCTGCACTGAATGGGAGGGCTACACTGAAGGGGGGTCTGCACTGAAGGGGGGGGGGGGCTACACTAAAGGGGCGACCAGTACTGCGGGGCTGCAGCTACAGTATTGTATTGTTGTATTGTTTTTAGTTTTTTCTGGTTTTGAAAGGACACTGACTCTTTCTTCAGTTTGCCATCTTCGCCCTGGGCACCAGATGGCCTTGTCCCAGCACTGCTCATACTTGCCAACTATACCAGTTTAAATTCCCTTGTCCCTTGAAGTTTTAGGCCTGTGCTGTGTCCAATATCTCAGTGTTAATGCTGCCCAGCTCTGCCCTATTGTTGTGCACAGATGACTCACCTGCAGATCCTATGTTTACATGTAAATAACCGCCATTCATATGTGAATAATGGCAGCATTCCTATGTAAATAACAGCTGCATTCATATGTAGATAGCTGAGGCCGATGGCATTGATATGTAAATAACGGCGGTATTCATTTGTATATCATGCTCCCCTGCAGTGATGAGAAGATGTGCTGTAACCTATAGCAACCAATCAGTGAGCAGTATTACTGTACAGTAATCTCTGGCAACCAATCCATAAGCAGAAATCATGTGCTGTAACCTCTAGCAACTAATCAGTGAGCCTTAATGTGTGCTGTAACCTCTAGCAACCAGTCAGTAAGACGTAATGATATGCTGTAACCTCTGGCAACCAATCTCAATCGCTGCCTGATCTGATACAGTAAACTGATTTTAAGTCTAGCTGCTATTTATTGTATGTCTCAGAGCAGGTTGAGAGCGAAATTGCATGTGGGGGGGGGGGGGGGGCAAAGAAAATTTTTGCCCAGTGTCCAATCAATATTAAAGAGGGCACTGTATATATACACCCAACTTCCTTCCTTTATATGCTAATACCATCCACCCTATCTATATACACATACTGTACACCCTCTATTCCCCTCTATATATACCTATAACCTTGATTGGCACAGTGAGGCTGAAATATATCGGAACAGTGAGGCTGCATATGATGTGCACAGTGAGGCTGCAATTTAAATAGCTATTTACAGTCCTGCATTACTAACAGTTTCATTTTTGTTTGTTTGCACTGGTGGTCAGTATGTACAGGAGAGGAGTATATATGCAGGGCATGATAGGAAGCAGTATGTGCAAAAGAGGATGGTATTCTGGCTTGTGGTATGTGCAGTAGTGGAGTGGTGAATGCTATGTGGTGTAGAGAAATTGCAGATGATCCTTGCAAAATCACCTCATCACTCCATTTTAAGGCACAACATATGCTAAGACTTAAGTAAATACCAAGTTCTCACAAAGTATTAAACTTAGTAAACAATTTTTATGAAGGTAATTTCACAGAGTCATCATGCCATAACGCAAGGCACTTTGCCAAGGACAACTCCAGACATCAAGCGCCATCAGATGGACCAGCACCTTGCCAAGACTTTTACTGGGAAATGTGTGGGAAAAGTGAGAAATAGGTGAATGAAAAGAGTGTCAAAGGGTCCAAAATGGAGTAGTATGAGCAGGTGAGTAGCGCAGAAGGTCCAACAAGGGGCAATTTGTGTTGGAGAGGAGGGTGGAGGGTATGCTAGTGGGAAATTTGTGAAGGAGAGGTGAGCTGGAGGATCCAACATGGGATAGTATGAGCAGAAGAGTCGCACAGATGGTCCAGCGTGGGGCAGTATGTGCACAGGAGAGCAGTGCAGAGGATATGACAGTGGAGAAGCTGGAACACACAAAGGTGGCTAGGAACAACCAAAACTTCCAAGTTGGCAGAAACAGAACTGAATATGATTTCAGAAAGGTTTCCCAAAATGTCTACAGCTGGCCATAGATTGTTCAAACTGTCAAGAAGCGACGGCTGCACAGTGTTTAAAATGTGGCCATTTTGATCAGCTTATGGCCAGCTTTAGACATACAGTATAAGAAGCTAGAGAGCTGAGAGCCCTTTGGACATTTCAATATTGCAGTCGTATGTCTAGATTACTCTTTACTGGCCAGCAGATCTCGGTGGAGAAAGCAATTTGTCACATACCTTATGGCAGAGCCTGACGTGTAGAGGGAGACCTCTCGTAATGCCCCGGCTCAAGAGCCACTGGTGTTGTGACAGTGGTCACAAGAGTGTGGTGAGGTAAAAGTGCCTGTAAGAACTTCCGTTGGACACAGAGGTGTGTAGCAGGTGTGTCACCAGAGTTTGACTGGATATCTGAAGCAACAGATGGCAGCAGGAACAGCAGACCCCAAGCTAGGTAGGCGGCAAGTGGTAGCGGATGCAGGCACACAGCAGATGGAGGGCCAGCATAACCAGGCACTATGCAGAGCAGGACAGAAAGATTACTGGATGCATGGTCAGACAAGCCAGATCAGCAACAAACGATCAGGTATAAGCATAAACGGCAGGCAGAGAATGGTCAATATGCAGAGGTTGGTAACAGGATAACAAGCAGATGTGTAGAAATAAACAGTCTTAAGGCAAGCCGAGGTCAGGACAGGTGGAGTGCAAGTGTGGTCAGGATAAAACAGGTCAAACACAGGATTTAAACACAGATCACAGGAACAGAAACATGGGTAAAGCTGCAGATCAGACAGCAATGGACTAGTTCAGCTGCTGCCCTTATATAGGGCACTTGGCACTAGTGTTAATGGCTAACACGCACGTACATGTGCATAGGTGTTCGTGCGCCTGTGCCCGGCCAGACGGGCACCTGCAAGAACGTGCCTGCGCATCTGCCTTGGAAATTGGGCTGCACTGTGGCCAGCACGTCCCAGACACATTCAGACCGGTTAAGGGGCCTTGTCTAATCCCTACCACTTCAACAATTGTGAACTGTGCTTTGTTCTTGCATATGCATAATACTTGTAAAAGCCAGACATCGCTGTTTATGGCGGAAGCTGGATCAAAAGACATCTGCAGACAGTCCAACGAAGGCCTAAGCCTTCTCTAATGTCTGTGGACAATTTCATAAAGCTACAATGAAGTCTCTTTATTATCAAGGACGTTTCCTCTAAGGTGTACTAAAAGATCTTTATCTTACTGTTTCACCCCCTGGCTGCGGGTTGGGATGATTGGCGCAGAAGAATAAGACGCTCATTATTTGTAGAAGCCTGATGCAAACAACATAGATGCTTGTAAGGTGACACATCGTGTAATGGACCACAGGCTGGATGTGACAATGGTGAGCTGGAACAAGGTTCAAGGCTTATCATGAATGATTCACCCCACATTCAGATTTGTGGATTAATTTCCTATTTTACACATTGTTATTTACTGACTAAAGAGATAATAATGTGACATACGAAGCTGACCACAGTTTCATTCTACCAAAAGGTACAGCAAGCATAGAGACTCTTTTTATTAAATATTATCAGTTGACACTGAGCATTGAAGGTGAGCTTCAATGAAACACAGGAATGTGGCATTCAAAGGGAATGTGTAATGCATTTTCAGAGCACACATATTAAATCCACAGATAGTTATTTTTTCACTGCTTATGTTAAAGTGAACCTGTGCAATGTAGACCTACCCTCTAGCACATACTTACTTTTTATCACCTCTGCTGCCCTGTTTAGCAGCCAGGAGAAAAGGAGAGCCCTGTGTAGCCTTTGATGCTACAGGGCTTTGAATCCTCTCCGCTGGGCCAAAAATCTCTGTTGCATGGAGTGAGTCACATGCTCCTCTTTACCTGCAATTACTAGGTATTTCATTTGAGGAAATGCTCAGTGTACTTCAGCCGGTTTAGCATGGACAAGCCAAATTTCAATCAGTGCGTGTCCGCTTCCGCTCAACAGAACTCAAACACTTGATGGACTTCTGTGGAAGGTACATGCTGAAAAATGTTTTTTTTTTATCAGCAGCTGTGGTTTGGTTTCTTCTGACAAAATGTTAGAATATAATGTCCCATTGGGGGGGGGGGGGGGGGGGGATTCCTTCATCCACCTTGTTTGCATGGCAAATCTGGGTGAACAAATTTTCTTTTATAGTGTATGGCTAGTTTATGGCACTTGTCCATTCAGCTGCTGACACATTGGGGAGAAGACATACTCCATACTCCACTAAGGTCCAAGCTTCAGATTCCAAGTTCTCCAGATCCTCAAGACATCTGGAGTTCTTCCCTGGTACTTCGATCCCAATGTTACACAAGCTAGGCCTCATACCAGACCTTGGTCCAGCTGCATGGCCCTCCTCCTCAGACAGCCGACCTGAGAGGGTCTGATAGCCAGCAACATCCCTCCCTTGGGCAGAAAGCTTGGTAGAGAACTACACTCCCATTCCCTGAACATTGTCCATTCAGCTACTTACACCCTGTGCAGAAAACACCATGCTTTAGTCAGGACCAAGCTTCAGATTCCAGCTGCTCCAGACATCTGGAGATCTTCCCTGGTATAATGATCCCCATGTTGAACAAGCTATGCCTCAAACCAGGCCTTGGCCTGGCTGCATGGTCCCTCTCCTCGGGAAGTAGGCTTGAGAGGGCCTGGTAGCCAACAACTTCCCTCCCCCATGCAGAAGACCTGGGGAAGAAATACACTGCCAAGGTCACTTCATAAACATTGTCATTCAGCTGCCAAGACCTTGGGGAGAAGACACCATGCTCCAATGAGGACCACGTTTCCTTTTCCAGCTTCTCTTGCCCCTCAAGACATTTGGAGTTCTCCCCCAGTACTTCAATCTCCATGGTACACAAACTAGACCTCCAACCAGATCTTGCTGCATGGTTCCCCTCCTCAGGCAGAAGGCCTGAGGGTCTGGTAGCCAACAACATTCCTCTCTCAGGCAGGAAACTTGTGGGAGAGCTACACTCCCAAGGTCATTCCCTGAACATTGTCTATTCAGCTACTAACACCTTGAGGAGAAGACACCATGGTTTAGTGAGGACCAAGCTTCAGATTCCAGCTTCTCCAGCCTGTTAAGACATCTGGAGTTCTTCTCTGGTACATTTATCCTCATTTTCAACAATCTAGGCCTCAAACCAGGCCTTGGTTTGGCTGCATGGTCCTTCTCCACAGGCAGTAGGCCTGAGGGGGTCTGGCAGCCAACAACTTCCCTCTGTGGGAGCACTACACTACCAAGGTCACTCCCTAAACATTTATACCCTTTTCCAGCCTACACCCCTGACAATAAACCTCCCAGCTGTTGGACAGGGAGAGATAAATATTCAAAGCTCTGATTAGTACAGCCTCTCTCACTATTGCCAAAGGCATCAGTGACACCTACTGGCAGCAGGCAGAAACTGACGATAACCACAGTGGCTAAGTGGTTAACACTTCCGCCTAGCTGCACTAGGGTTGTCAGTTTGAATCCCAAACATGGCATTACCTGCCTGGAGTTTGCATGTTCTCCCTGTGCCTGTGTGGGTTTCCTCCCACACTCCAAAGATTTTCTGGTAGATTAATTGACCCAAGTATGTGTATGTATGAATGTGAGTTAGTGACCTTAGATTGTAAGGTCCTTGAGGGCAGGGATTGCTGTGAATGTGCACTATATACATAAAGCGCTGCATAAATTGATGGTGCTATATACTGTAAGTACCTGTGATAATAAATACCCAGAGACTAGGGGAGACCCAAGAAAGCACCGGTAAATTTAGATAAACACACATGCCTAGGTAGGGTAGCTTTATTTGCCATAAAAATGTAATAGTGCCAATTAAAAAAAAAATAACGGAGAGAGTACTCAATTGGGGAAAATTATCCAACAACACTTTGAGTTGCGCGGCCAAGGCACGCCTCTTTTCTTGAATTGTTGATTTTTTTAAAGATGGTTTTGTGTATCAAGAAACTTGATGAATATTTGTACATGTTTTCCAGAGTTCCCCTTTAATCCAGCAAGAATACTGCAATCGCACTGTACTTCTTGTCACTCATTAACTCACTTCTGCAGTACCAAGGTGAAAGATAAAAACATGTGTACTGCTCCCGCCATGTGCGGCAATAAAATCAAGAATGGAAAACAAGGCTCAGAACAAAACGCTCATTGATTTGGGGCCAATCCCTTTGTCAATACGTCCAACAGGTGCTGGCCAAAAGTGATTCATTCGCCGTATCTGCAGTAGTGGAGATAATTGCAGGTACGCGCGGCCGTAATGTGCCACTATTTACAAAACAACACTTTTCACATGCACACTATCATCATTTCCATTTACAGGTCGTAAAGACATATAATGATAGTTTATCAGACGTGGAATTGTGAAATGAAGCAAGGTGTTTTATTTTACTTTCTTATTGTGGCTGGTTTTGTAAATAAGGTTTGTTAGTTTAAGGTATTATTAGTTTTGCTCCAACCAGAGGTTACTTTGCTTCGCATCCGAGGCAGGAATTATACCATCTGTATGCCCGCCGAACACAACCTATTCAAGTTAATAGGGCTACTCTGCAAGTGCCCTGCAACTGTGTGCAATGCACCAGTCGCAGCACACTAGTGTGGGATTTAAGGGGTTAAAGCATATGGTTAGGATGTGATACGCTTCCTCACCACTTGTCAAATGCATTCCGAGGATGAATCACTCTTCAGAGAATAAAGCACATGTGAACAAGTCCTTAGGGTGACAACGCTCACTCGCCATACTGTATCCATGGAGGTGCAGCATTGTCATTCTAGGACAAAAGGAATTTTAGAACTACAGAGCTTCTGCCCCTCTCATTTCTATATGTAGCACCCTGGTATTAGGCAGGGTTGCTGACAAATTTAGTTATGCTAGGTGGTAACTAGCCTGGCTAATTGTTAGGAGATACACTGACTTCACCCTAATTCTGGAGTTGCTGCACTTTTCTCTTCTGTCACTAGGTGGCACTGTGGCTGGTGACATTAGATCAACAATCGCATAGCAAGGACAGATCATGAATGGATGGGGTGTCTCAGCCAACAGGCAGGGGTTTCTTTAGTCCCTTGGAGAGCTTATTTGTTTGGGTGGAGTCAGGTGATCGGGGTTCTGTGCCACCTGGACTGCTGTCTGGGTGGACGTGTGTTATGTCATCCCAGGCTGCTAGTCTTGAAGCCTGAGGCCTATCTCGGGGCCCCTGGCTGCTAGGCTGCCTGAGGCCTATCCAGGAGCATGAGAAGCAGTGAAGGGTTGGGACTGCAGGCTTAAAGTCCAAACGAGTTATAAAGATAAAAGTGCAGCGCTAAAACTTCAAGTGAACAAAGACCATTGGATAGGTCTCACAATGATCAATACAAACAATGTGGAACTCTAATTGAATGAATACACAGTGATTTTGAATAAAAAAGAATAAAAGGAAAAAAATGTAGACATAAAGTCCGCGAGTGAAATAAAAAACCAAATGCGTGGTGAGACCAAATGACCCTCAGTGATGTTCATAACATCATTTTGACATCAAAATAGTGGTTAAATGGTGAAAAATATGTGAAGGTGAATAATCTGCCACCGATAGGATGAAGGCTTACCAGATGGTTTGAACTCAAAAGGACGTATGTCCTTAAAGTCATACAACAAGCTTGTGTTGGCAAACGCCAAAGTTGGAAACATCAGATCAAGAGACCTTTGACGAATAAGCCAAGTCCTCAAGCAGTCCTTAGGGTAGTAGTCTCCATGGAAGGTATTTTCAAAAAGGAAAATGGATAAGTTCTCCCATATGTTCACGTGTATAGTTAAAGAGAGGAGAACAAAAAAAGGCCACATAGGGTAATTCCGTATGAAAGGTATAAAATTTTATGAAGTAAAAAAACTCACATTTTAGAAGAATAAACAGCACTTTTGGTAATGTGTATGGCGGCAGTGGAGCCCGCTCCAATCGTCTACATAGACATCATCTAGATCGACAAGGGCATAGCAAGGACAGATCATGAATGGATGGGGTGTCTCAGCCAATAGGCAGGGGTTTCTTTAGTCCCTTGGCCTGCTGGGAGAGCCTATTTGTTTGGGTGGAGTCAGGTGATCGGGGGTTCTGTGCCACCTGGACTCTGGGTGGACGTGTGATATGTCATTCCAGGCTGCTAGGCCGAAGGCCTATCCAGAAGCAGGAGAAGCAGCATAGGGTTGGCACTGCAGGATTGGAGTCCAAACGAGTTGTGAAGGTTGCGCCGGACAGGGAACCAGTTGTGGTTCGAGGTAAAGGAGAAGCAGTCGCCACTAAGGGACCATTCACCTTATTACCGGAGACTACAGTGAGTAACCTTGAGCAAGTACCAGAGCAGTCTTCTCACCAGCCGGGAATGGTGAAGTAGTGGGAAAGCTTCAGCGAGTTGCCAGGCCAGGGACCCAGCAGGTTAACGGGGGTGACGCTTGAGGAGTATACAGTGGGATAACTGTGGAAGAGCTCAGGTGATCCGGTAACGACTGGGATCTGGAAGTCCCAGAGACTGGGAGCTCAGTGATTGAAGATCTACAGTTGGATACTGTGAGATAAGAAACGGACTGTTCTGTGTTACCAAGGTTATGTACAACTACCTTTAGTGACTGTTACAAGTTCAGTGCTATAGGAGACAGTGGTCCTTCCTATACAGAGGTGACATCCGGCTGGAGGCCTTTCCCAGTATAGCTGTCTTCCTATAGAGTCTCAGAGTCTGCCAATTAACATTGCATCTACCTAAGGGTGTCCTGGCTCTTACCCGCTCTCCCACAGTTCTTGTTAAGAGACAATAAATCTCTTGTTCGCATTCAAAAAGTGACTGGCAACCATCATTTCATCATGCATTACACCCACCATGCCTGGTAACCCACTTTACAAGGAAGGATGTTAGCTCTCCCTAACTCTTGAGGTCACCATTAGGCCTCTGGGGGCCCGGGACTCTTCTCCATATAATATAGGAGGTAGATGTTCTGTAGACCAAAGAAATAGCTGGAAATAATGTTAACTGATAAGTGCAGCAGAGAGCACAGGACAGCACTGAATTTCTGGAGGATCAACAGGAATTCTGCGCTTATAGAATGCTAATGACAAAACGCTTTTGAATTAGATATGTAACTGACCAAAAGGGAGCAAATTACAGAAGTTAACTGTTGGGGTTTACATACATTTTAAAGTGAAACTGTACTCTTTATTAAATATTAATGGAGACCCGTGAAGCATGCTGAGGCTGTGGGGCAGGGATACAAGACTGAATAACATCTGTTGACACTGCCTGTAGAAACGTTTAAAGCAGCAAATGTATTGCACATGTATGAGCAGCACAGGAGCTAAGTTGTTAGCACTTCCTCCTAGCAGCACTAGGGTTGTTGGTTCAAATTCCAGCCACGGCAGTACCTGCCTGAAGTTTGAATGTTCTCCCTGTGCTTGCATGAGTTTCCTCCCACAGGCCAAAGACATGCCGATGGTTGATTGGTGCCTGTCTAAATTGTCCCCGGAATCTGTGTAGCACCCTCCTAGTTCAGAGTAGGCTGCTAGGCAAATTTAATTAGCTTCTCTGTGAGCAATTGTTGATTATTTAGGGCTGAACAGGCTGCTGTTCTGCTCCCCCCCCCCGTCTTCTAGAGGTATGAGGGAGGACAGGCAGCCTGAATATTCGTGGCACTCTGACCAATCCCTGAGGAGGTGTCACCAGAAGGTGGAGAGAGGGCCTATAAATATTCTGAAGTCTAGCAGCCAAGGTGCGGAATCCATTGGTCCAGGCCTATATTAGGAGATCCCTGGGGCAGAGAGAGGAAGCTGGAAAAGCATTTGAAGACATCAAGGTCTGAGCTAGGCTTAGCTGGGGGCCCACCGAAGAGAGCTTTGTCCAGAGACTGAGCAGAGCCAGAACGGAGTTGGTGTGGGGAAGCCTGACTGAGCAAGTATTTGATCGTGCTATATAAAGGAGAAGTGACTGTAGGGTGGTTTGTTCTCTAAAGCAAATGTAGTGCAGCCATGAGTTGTACAAGGCAGCCAGAGGTTGTGCAATACAGCCTGCATTTTTGTACAGAGCAGCCAGAAGACTAGCAGTCCTCAAGTTGTGTATTTCTTCAGTTCTGGGGTATCCATAAAGTTTGGGTTAACAAAAAAGCACAAAAACGAGACAAACTGACTCATCTGAGACCAATGTATCCTGTGCCATTTTTATATAATCAGGGACCTACATTTCTATGCAGAGAATACATTATAGTAAAAAAAACTTTTGAGTTTATAACCACTTTAAAAAAAGTATAGTCATTAACCTACATAAATTCTAAACCCCTCCCTTGGCCAAACCCTATCTTGTGTTTTCAAAGACCTAATTCCTTCTTCTAACCTCAAGACCGAGCTGGTCATAAAAGATAAACCTACCACTACTATACAAAATAGTTGTAGGGGGTCCTGCTATAAGCTGTCATGTCGCTAGTCAAATTTAGAGTTTGCAGCTAGGTTGTAGCCAGCCTGAGCTCTGATTGTCATCATTATCTGGGTTTGTTGGGTTTTCCCTTAGCCCAAGACATCGTTTTCTTCTCCCTGCTACTGGTGAAAGATCACCAGTCTGTAGAGTGAGAAAATGTAATATTGTAATTGGGAATATTTATTTCACATTGGCCAATCACCAGGATGAATGCTGAGGAAGGGTAGAAATATTTAGGGAGACCTTCTAGAAGGGTCGGTCCCATTTAGGATTTCCAGAGGAGGATGTCAGTTTGAAGGATCCTGGTCTTTACCTCCTGTAGAGGAGGTCCTTCACCTCCCAGGCCTGCTGTCTGGGGAGAACAAAGTTCCAAAACCAAGGCCCAAGGATTGGAAGTTGGCCTATACTAAGGCCTGGGAAATCAGGAAGGTGGCTGATGAGGGAGTTCAGCTCAATCCATAGGGAGATTCACTGTGAGAAGATACCTATGGGGAGCTGTTCATCTGGCCTACCATATCTACACTAGCCTGTGTCGGATGCAAAAGAGTTCAAGTTTGGCCTATGGTGGGAACATTTGCTGTTTTTTTGGGTATCCTGAACCCCAACCCTCTATCCCCTGCAAGTCTAAGCCAAAAAAATCTGCAAAAAGAAGATTGATGGAGTGCATGTCTGTCTTCCAGCCACCACTGGTGGGTAGGTGAGTGCTTTGGGGCAGCCATAGGCCAGATCACTGGTAGAAAGACTAGGAGGGCCCATAAAATCCAGCAACTCCTTCATGGGGTGAGTGCTGCACAGTCATCCCTGGTGGCTGGTGCATATAACCCTCATCCCAATGACCTCAGCACATCAGGCATTGATCTCCAGGACTCTACAGACAGATGGACGGCTTGGTAATGGCTGCACTCAGGTCTGCTTGGAGCATTACATCCCCTTAGGGATAATATCCTCTCTGGCAAACCAGACTTCCTTCTCTCTCCGCAGCACTGAGAGGTTATTTTGGAGCACCCTAATTAGGGTGTATTGATTGCTGGTTAGGTTCATGTCGTCCCCACCTATTAAATGCATGTTTAATTATTAAATGGCTCTGAGGTCTGTTTACTAGAAAAGCGGAGCCACTCCTCATAAGTCATGTTTTGCAAACGGAGTCATATAATGGAGGTAGACACCCTAAAAGTCCAAACATCAGACAGCAGGAGATGGTTACAACAGCAGGGCAAGAGGAGGTCAGATATAAAGAGAACCTGTCACTTGTGAGGCATGATCACAGTATTATAAAGCATGATGCAAATTTATTGGCTGCATGCTTGCTCTGGGCCATTGACTCAGAAAGAACTGACAGCCAGGAGGGTAGCATTTTCAGAGATCAGTGATAGAGAAATATCCCTCTTCCTTTACTGAGCTTCTACACCTTCTTGACATGTGTCAACATCAAGACATTATGTTTTACTAAGGACTGAACTGCAGTTTTATTTTTCAACTGGTCTCCCTTATTAGACATTGTTCTGGACTGGTATCCAATGGAAGCTCAATAAATAATTTCATTTTTATCTTTTTTTTTTTTTACTTTACATTGATAGCATCGGGGCATCACTAGCATGAAAAATGGACAATGAAGAACAGATCGGGGCCTTTTACAAGTAGTAGCAATATTTGCAGCATATCTAAACCCAAAAACAAAAAATGTAATAAACAGCATCTTAGCAGTCATTGAATGTGGTGTCTGCATTAGTTTTCTTTTTTTCATTTTTTTCCCCCTTCATTTTCAACTAGTGATCCTGGCAACAGTACACTTCCTGTCTTAGGGGGACAACACTCACTCACTGTACTGTATCTATGAAGGAGAAGCATTGTCTATAACTCCTCACCATTACTTCATCTCCATAAAATGGAGGGGGGGGGGGTGGTTGTAGTCCACAGAGAGAACTGAGAACAATGCTAGCTGATAACAGTGCAGTACAGGCAGGGTACAGGCAGGGGAAATCGGCTATTTTGGGTTCAACACTTTCTGAATCACTGATACAGGACAAGCATGCAGCAAGTGAAGTCAGAACTCCCAATCTGCATATTTATTCTGTAGCAGTAACAATTAAAACCTTTGGACTATCACCTTAACTCACTGTGTAAGCAAACTCGACATGCCAACTTCTCAAAGATACCGACTTAATCAAATCTTCCATTTTATCCATAAATTATGGACCTCAAAACCCAACCCACTTACTATTACAGATTATGAGCATTGGTGTGGACATGACACGGAGCGGGGGGGGGGGATTTCAGTGATCTATCAGTCATTGGCTAAGGTGGATTCTAAGTCCCTCTTCATGCTGGAATGGGAGAGGGACCTGGGTCAAATCTGGAGCTTAGCGGAATGTCATAGGGCCTCGACCTCCTCATTTAAAGAGATTTTGAATACAGCACTAGTGGAGGCAAACCTGAAAGTTTTAATGCTATGGTATCTCGTCCCCTTAAAACTGGCTAAAATCTACCAGGCATCCTCCCCTCTGTGTTTCCAAACATGTTGGGGACACGTTGGATTGGTGAAGCACATACGGTGGGACTGTCCCAAACTCAGAGGACTTTGAAACAAAATTTTCCACATGGTCCAGAAAGTTATGGGCCTTCCCATTCAGAATTCTCCCCACATAGCGCTGCCCACTTCCCGATTCCAGGGGCCCCCAAACTGGTTTGACGCCTTATTATGTTTATTTTTCTTGGGACAAAATTGACAATTGCTCAAGCCTGGAAACAACCTTATGTTTCCTTCACTATGGTTAAAAGGAAGATCTCCTGGATCATGACCCAGGAGTAAATGGTGAGCACTTTACTGGACACTACTGCAGGCCACCTAGGAACCATGGACCCAATATATTAAGCTGAAGCCCATCCCTTAAAACCTTCCATGCTCCACGCAAAGGGGCGAGACTCTTTTGGTCACTTTGCTTTCTCTTCTGTTCTCTTCTTCCTACTTTCCTCTCTTCTTCTGCCTTTCCACTTTGCTCTTGCATCCCTAGGCCCTCTATTCTGACCTATGGATTCTCATATAAGGACACAATGGTTTCTTTTTCTGTAATACTGAAATTTAAAGGGCGCCTATATACTCTGGTCAGCATGGAGCCACGCAAATGGGCTACGAGAGCTTACAAAAGTTATAACCCTGAGGTAGATATACCCCATCACGGAAATATACAGATTCTTAAAGGATGTGGTTCCTGTTATTGACCCTTTCCCTCTCCTACCAACTTTAGGGCGCCACTCACCTATATGCCAGTACCAAGTATCACTTTTCACTTTAAGCAATAGTTTCAATATTTGTCTCAGTTGAGTAGTTACATGGACATTTCTGAGGCAGTATATATTTGTATATATATATATATATATATATATATATATATAGATATATAGATATATAGATATATATCTATATATATATATAGATATATATATATAGCTTTGTAATGAGTGAACATGGATTGTTTTTTCTTATACAGCGGCCATTCACAACAACGGTTCCATGGAACCCTAGGTTTCCTCCTGAGGTGGCTAGGGTTCCCTGAGCTATGTCTAGCTGACCTTCTATGTGATGGTGCCTGCATAGCTTCAGGTACAACACCATTTGCAAAGGCATAGGCATGACTGTAAGGGGAGCATTCTGACCAACACTATAAAGGGACCATTCTTCCCACATACAACCACTAATGTACGTGACACTTTCCTAATGTCCACTGATGGGCTAATCTTAGTGGGGGTTCTCAGAGACCTGAAAATTATTGAAAGGGGTCCTTTTGGGAAAAAAGGCTGAGAAAGGCTATATAGGAATGTTTTCATGGACTTTGTAAACTTACTGAGAAGTTCACTTTGAACATTTTATTACATGAAAATCAATTAACCACTTGACGTCCAGAAGATTTACCCCCCTTCATGACCAGTTCATTTTTTTGCGTTACGGCACTGCGTTACTTTAATTTAACTGACAATTGCGCGGTCCTGCCATGTTGTACCCAAATAAAATTTCTGTCCTTTTTTCCCACAAAGAGAGCTTTCTTTTGGTGGTATTTGATCAACTCTGCGGTTTTTATTTTTTGCGCTATAAACAAAAAAAAGACCGACAATTTTGAAAAAAAAAAAAAAAAAACAATATTTTTGCTACAAAACTTATCCAATAAAAAAAAATGTAAAAAATCTAATTTCTTCATAAATTTAGGCCAATATGTATTCTGCTACATATTTTTGGTAAAAAAAAAACAATAAATGTATAAATGTATATTGATTGGTTTGGTCAAAAGTTATAGTGTCTACAAACTATGGTACACATACTGGAATTTTTTTTTTTTTACTAGTATTGGCGGCGATCAGCAACTTATAGCGGGACTGTGATATTGTGGCGGACAATCTAACTGACCCTTTTGACACTTTGTGGGAACCAGTGACACTAATACAGTGATCAGTGCTAAAAATATGCACTGTCACTGTACTAATGACACTGGCTGGGGAGGGGTTAAATATCTAGGGTGATCAAAAGGTTAAAGGTGTGCCTGGCCTGTGTTTTTGGTGTACTATGGGAGGTTTTACGAAAGGAAGTAATGAGATTTATTCCCTGCTTTAAGGGGAAAGAAGATCCATTACTTCCCTGCTGACAGGACAGATCTCTGTCCGGTGTGATTCCCTAACGATTGGCAGGTGCTGGTGGTAATCCAATGGCTGGCACACGCTGATCAACATCTGTGGTGTTTAATCACAGCGCAGCCGGATTGGTGGCGGCCCCTTACCCGGAAGTGCCGGATCACGTACCTACCTGTTCTGGCGCAGGAGAGCCGCCTTGCCACCGTATATGGATGCACCATATCAGGGCTGCTGATAGAAATCCTGGGGCCCCGTACAACCTACCTGACAGCCCCCCCCCCCCCCCCCGAAAATATCAACTGATATTTTTGCAGCCATGGCAGAAATTATACCCCTACCGAACAAGACCCATTAAAGTCAATAGCGGCATGGAGGCAATATCTGCACCGCCACAGTGAGCGATCGGTATTGATCGCTCACTGTGTTCATTCAGGGGGGGTGTGTTCATTCAGGATAGTGAGCCCCCCCACTGTTCACCATCCTAAAATAACCCATCTTTGTGCCCTCAGAGTCAGCAGCTACTGACGGGAGAGGAGGGAAAACGGAAGCACTGTTGGGAAAAGGGCACACGGGGGTCCCAGACAGCAGGGAGAAGGGGGTGCAGACACTAGAACTGATCCCCCTGCAGTGCAGCTGGAGGAAGAAAAGAAAAGTAGAAGCTGGTAGAACTACGCAAGTGTCGCAAGTGTCAGAAATAAGTCCGGAGAACCGGCCCTGATTCTTGGCAGGTGCCCGGGCCTCCTTTTGAACTCATGGGATCTGGGCTCAGTACAGGAGGACTGGCTGTACTGCCTTATCAGCGGCCCTGCACCCTATATGTATGTTATACGTTCAGCAAGCGGTTAATGGACTTGTAAACTTACTGAGAATATAACATAAAAATCAATTATTAAAGTGGTTGTAAACCACCGATGTTAAAAAAAAACAAAAAACTGCAAGGCAATGGTATAATGTGCTAGTATGCATCACATACTAGCACATTATGAAATACTTACCTTGGAATGAAGCCCTCCAGCGCTCTAAAGTCACCGCTGACACGTTCCCCCTGTCTGTCTTCCGGGTTCGCGAGCTCCGGTGCTGTGATTGGCCGGAGCTGCAATGACGTCACTCTCGCGCATGCGTGCGGGAGCCGCCTTTTCCAGCACAGGCTCTGAAGGTCCGGCACCGGCAGGCTGGACCTTCAGAACGCATGCGCCGATGATGTCATCAGCTGCATGCACTCTGAACAGCGGTGGCCGGTGGCTATGCACAGGTCATCACGGCGATGGCGGCGACGCCGGCGGTGGCTTCCGTCTCCTCCCTCCTCCTCGGCGGACAGTTGGGAGTGTTCTCTTTTCGTCTTTTTGGCCAATCGGAAAACGGGTCTCACACCCACTTCTGATTGGCCGGATTGAGGATCAGTGTTTCAAAAGCGATTATTCATTCGCTGTTGTAACACACCTGGGTGGGATCGGAGCGCATTCTCGGTGACCCAAGTGAACCCGATTTTGAAGCCTATTAGAGCCTCTGGCTCTAATCAGGTGCTTCAAAAAGGAAACCCGGGCGCTGTAATTCATGCACCCGGTGCCCTGAAAGGGGCCGGACGCATGATTAGGGAGTGGCGGCGGCGGGCCGTGGATAGATTGATGCTATGCATCAATCTATCCATTGCATAAAGTGGGGTGGTGGGCAGAGCCTGGGCGCCCCTAATGGAACGGGCCGCCACTGACTCCGAATATCTCCTAAACTGTGCAGAGGAGATACTCACAGTACCTACATGTAAGCCTTACTATAGGCTCACCTGTAGGTACAAGTGGTAGTACAGAGTTTACAACCACTTTAAGTAGAGATCCCATTGATTACTATATAGCTAGTAGACACCAACACCCTCCAGCTTAGCCCTTACACAAAGGAAAATCTTCTTTCTGATTTCTTTCTTCGCTTTCAGGAACATCGAAGGGTCAGTTTCCCCTCCAACACTCCCTTTGCATTTGTAATATAATGGCTTGGGATGGAAGGTGGAAAACCGGATCCCTAGCAGTCTCTGATGAACCCCCCGACACGGGGCGCTCTGTACCTGATCCTCCATCAGAGCTCAGAGGCATTATAGGTGAGCTGATCGAATAATAAAGGAAGGACTCGATCTAAGTGTAAAGTACGTAGAGAAAGGACGGCGGTGCGTGTCTCCGGACATTGAGAACTTCCAGTAAAAGCCTCCTAACAGCAATTATCCGCATTCTCTATCACATTATCCCCATTAGAAATTGCATTAGGCTCCATCTATATCATATTAGGATTATTCCATGCTACATTATCCTTGTATTAGATCATATTATCATCAATTGATGTTACGTTATCCTCATTCTATATCTTATTAATTGAATGCCGTCCATTGCTGGCTAACAGTGCTAAGATTTCAGATTAACTGCAAAAAAAAAAAAAAACGAAAAAGAAAGCGGAGCTTCCCATCGCCATATGTGTTTGTTTTCTGAGAACTGACATTCTTGATTTATTTATTACAGGTACTATATATTTCTATAGAGGCAAAATAATATTCTCTTGAATGGGCTGCCCTTTGTTCACCAGAGCCCAGCCCAGTGTCTCCAGAACCTTTTCGGTTGCAGAGCATCGGGCGTTTTCTCCGTGCGCACTTGTAGTGCATTTTGTCGTTCAACAAACGTGCGGCAAAATGCACGTCAGCTACCTGATCTTCGGATGACATTAACAATTAATGGCACCGCAAGCGCGAAATCTGATTGCAGCACATTTTCGAGCCATGTGGCAAAACTTATATTTTGAGTGCATTGTCGTGCGTTTAGGCCCCGTTCACACCTAAAGCCTCGTACACACGATTGGACTTTCCGACAACAAAACGGTGGAATTTTGTCCGAAGGGCGTTGGCTCAAACTTGTCTTGCATACACACGGTCACACAATTGGCCCACAATTACAAACGTAGTGACGTACTACGTGGTTTTTCAGCTCTTTAGCGCCACCCTTTGGGCTCCTTCTGCTAATTTTGTGTTAGTAGAAGTTTGGTGAGCGTTGATTCTCGCTTTTCTTTTCGCGTTTTTCATTTAGCGTTTTTCAGTTTGCGCTTTTCATTTTGTGTTTTTCAGTTTGTTTCTGAACGGTCAACCAGACATGTTGCGGAATCGGAGGAGATAACATGTTATTTATTATTGGTCTTGGAGTTATTGCTTTGACATTTTTTTTTGGTTGAATAATGATTTGATTTGTTATATTTTCTATATTTTTGGATGCATAGAATGCACTTTTTGGTTAAGTTCTATTGGCAGATAGCATGTCTAAATTTTTGTTTTAATGCAGAATAGTGTAGAATAATACTTGGCTACCGTATGTGTTTTACTTCAAATGACAGTTTGGGAGTAGGCAGTTACATTTAAAAAAATACAATGTAAAATAAACAAGGGACACCAACATAGTTGTATCTTTGATCTTATAAACTACGGGATAATGGTGTTGTGGTAACTTGCACAAATAACAAAAATAAAAAACAATAATAATATTATTATTGATATCACTAGAAAAAAAAAGCCTTTGAAAATTTGTTTGCAATAACTCCATCAGTATCACCAGCAAAGCAGCTTCATTATTATCCCATTAAAGAAGAAGAGAATTGTGCGCTGCATTTCGACATTTCATAATTTGCCACGTCACGAATGTTCATTCTCCATTACAAACGCTAGTTTACAAGACCGACCACTCCTGCTTCCGAGCATACGTGTTTGTACTTTGGACTTTTGTCCGACGGACTTGTGTACACACGCTCGGAAAATCCGACAACAGACATTTGTTGGCGGAAAATTTGAAGACATTCTAGCCAACATTTGTTGGCGGAAAGTCAGGCAACAATTGTCCGATGGAGCGTACACACGGTCGGATTTTCCGCCAACAGCCTGACATCCAACATTTCCCGTCGGAAAGTCCGATCGTGTGTACGCGGCTTGACACCAGAGCGATGGTGCTGCGTCACTTTTTTTCGTGTGTTTTGGAGCGGCACCATTCATTTTGAATGGGCCTCCCTCGGCTATAAAAACGCGCCAAAAGAAACTCATGTACCAAAATTTGGCATTGAGCCAGACACGTTTGGCATTGTGTGTTTTTTACCGTGATTTTTGGGCTTTTTGACACACGACAGTCGCGGCAAAGTGACACCGGGTTTAGGGTGTCATTAAGAAATAATGGCGCTACAAGCACGTCGCACGTTTTGTTGTGATTCTGGAATCGCAGGCTGCATCGCACGATTCTACCCTCGAGTCCAATGCGCTCAGGTGGGAACAGGGTCTTAGGAAACATGCAGGATTAGAATGCAGCCTGACTGTTTATTTGTGGCTTCAGAGCACAGTAGATATTTTCTCGGTAGGTTGTCCCCAGACTCGGGTGATTGAGCTTTTGATGCCTTTTTCTGCCTGTCTCTCCTTCCATCTCCGCTCAGAATCATTCATTCTGAAAATACAAAGTGAGCAGAAATCAATTGGCCCCTTTGCTCCGTTAATTGATTATGGCCGCGGACGGGACGTGAAAATCTTTGGATCTGAGTGTTGCGCTCGCTCTAGGAAAAAGGCCGGCAGTAAGTGCTCCATTAGTTCAGGAATAGTAAAATGCTTTGTTGTGTTTTAAGCTCTATTAAATGTCATTAATATTGCATGCTGTAAAAGATCCTAATTAGAGCCAGAAGCCTCGGAGTGCCTGTCTGTATGTACCCCGCAGACATCAAAGGCTCTGAGTCATGTCAACAATTAGCTACATGCCGGTTTAAGTTTCATAGCCTTGAGGGGTAAATGGTTGCATGGTTACAAGGGATATCCCTTTAATGTTCCCATTGGATTTAATATATATATATATATATATATATATATATATATATATATATATAAAATAAAAATGAAAAATTATATATATATATACACACCCACCAGCCACTTTATTAGGTACACCTTGCTAGTACCGGGTGTGACCCCCTTTTGCCTTCAGAACCGCCTTCATTCTTCGTGGCACAAACTGCTGATCTACTGGGATTTTCACGCACAACCATCTCTCGGGTTTACAGAGAATGGTCAGAAAAAGAGAAAATATCCAGTGAGCGGCAGTTCTGTGGACAAAAATGCCTTGTTGATATCAGAGGTCAGAAGAGAACGGGCAGACTGATTCCAGATGATAGAAAGGCAGCAGTAACTGAAAAAAACATTAGCTACAACTAAGGTATGCAGAATACCATCTCTGAATGCACAAAACATTGAACCTTGAAGCAGATGGGCTACAGCAGCAGAAGAACAAACCGAGTGACACTCAGAACAGGAAACTGAGGCTACAATTTACACAGACTCACCAAAATTGGACAATAGAAGATTGGAAAAATGTTGGTTGGTCTGAGGAGTCTCGATTTCAGCTGCAACATTCAGATGGTCGGGTCAGAATTTGGCATAAACAACATGAAAGCATGGATCCATCCTGCCTTGTATCAACGTTTCAGGCTGGCGGTGATGTAATGGTGTGAGGGATATTTTCTTGGCACACTTTGGGCCCCTTAGTATCAACTGAGCATCGTTTAAACACCACGGCCTACTGTGTGGAGGAAAATACCTTGTTGAGGTCAGGGGAGAATGAGCGTGTCCTCTGCCTACATACATTTGCTAGTAGGTGTCCCTCATTCCCATCTCAAAATGTTGGGAGGTATGGGTAAAGAGGCGTATCATCGGCCCTTTACCGAGATCAGGGTTGCCACATATCCTAGGGACACGACGCACCCGGAATTGCCGTGACGCGCGGCGTGCCACAGAATGAGAGAGGATCCCGCCCGCTGTCATTTGTCTATACCGCAGACAGAAGGTAATTAAACACCGCGGCCTACCTGAGTATTGTTGCTGACCATGTCCATCCCTTTATGACTACAGTGTCCCCATCTTCTGATGGCTCCTTCCAGCAGGATAATGCACCATGTCACAAAGATCAAATCATATCACCACTGGACAATGAGGTCACTGTACTCCAATGGCCTCCACACTCACCAGATCTCATTCAATAGAGGACCTTTGGGATGTGGTGGAACGAGAGATTTGCATCATGCATGTGCAGCCGACAAATCTGCAGCAACTACGTGATGTTATCATGTCAATATGGACCAAAATCTCTGAGGAATGTTTCCAACACCTTGTTAAATCGATGCCACGAAGAATGAAGGCAAGTCGGAAGGCAAAAGGGGGTCCAACCTCTTGCTAACTAGAAGTCCCTGCCCTCAGGCATACCTCCCAACATTTGGAGATGGGAATGAGGAACACCTGCTAACAAATGTATGCAGGCATAGGACACGCCCCCTGTCACACCCCCTTAAAGGAGAATTCACTGGGAAAAAAAGGTTAATTAAATCCACAAGGGCTTTTTTTACCACTATTCCTTTATATTGGCTTTTAAAATGTACAAATGCCGCAATATAGAAATCAGATGAAATGTTTAGCACTGGGAAACACTTTTTGAAAGATAAAAAGTGCATTTTATATACTATATACATCAGACCAAAATGAGGGACAAATGAGGAGGAATGAGGGACAGAGGGACATTGCTCCAAATCAGGGACAGTTGGTCGCTATGCCCTCAAGAAGCTTACAGTCTCATAGCCATGCCCACACACACTTACTAGGACCACTGTAGACAAGACCCAATTAGTCTCCCAGCATGTCATTGGAGTGTGAGAGGAAACACCACACAAGCACACGGAGAACATGCAGGGATCCCAGTACTGCAAGGCAGGAGTGCTAACCACTAGGCCACTGTGTTGCTCATATTTAGCACAAAAAATGTGCACTTTGCCACGTGTTTCAGAAACACGTTGCAATTAAAGGTCATGCTTGCAGTGCCATTAATTGTTAATGGCACCCCAAGCACAGGCAGCAGGCACGCGTTTTGCTCCAATGCCAAAACGCACACTGAAAAAAGACCTGACGCTCCACAGCCGAAAAGGATCCGGTGCTACTTCGGGGCGTTTGTCATGCATAGGACAGCCAATTCAAGTGAATGGGAAGCCCTAGGTAACGTGTAAAAAGAAAAAAAAGAAAAGAAAAAAAAAGTGAGCTGGAATGGCCGTTTTTGTGAATGGGGCCTAAAACTGATGGCAGGATATGCCAAATTGAAATGCAGCCAGTTCTTTGTGACTCTTCAAAGGCAGAAGTGTGTCAGTGGGCCTATTACCACACAGCAAGAACATCCATACCGTATATTGTTCACCAACGGGCAGGATGTGTCAGCAGAATTCACTACGACCTAAAGCAACATAAAACATGCTGAGGACGTATATGGGGGTGACGTATGACCTATATATTTATTACAAAAACAGTTATTCAGCTGAGAAGCGCTCAGATACTCATATCATTTTTCATGACTCTGCTATTACTAATCACATCGGTTTTTAAGTTTAAATGATGAAAAATTTAAACATGTTGCTTATTTTATAATAATTAGTATTCATGTGCAAACAGAAGTTATATATATTTTCTACGACACAATACAATCATTAAAAAAAAACTCAAGAGAAATGTATTATTATGATTACGATTATTATTATTATAAATTATATTATTATTATATAATTATTATTATTATAAAGATGTATTGTGTTTTTATGTATAAGAAATTGCTTTCTGAATGTCTCAGCATTCGTGCAAAAGTCACAAATAATACCCTTATGCCACGTACACACGAACTGACTTTTTCAACCGGACAATCCGATCGTGTGTGGGCTTCATCGGACCTTCAGCGGACTTTTTCTGTCGAAAATCTGACAGACATTAGATTTGGAACATGTTTCAAATCTTTCCGACGGACTCAAGTCCGGTAGAAAAATCCGCTCGTCTGTATGCTAGTCCGACGGAGGAAAACCCACGCTAGGGCAGCTATTGGCTACCGGCTATCAACTTCCTTATTTTAGTCCGGTCGTACGTCATCACGTACGAATCCGTCGGACTTTGGTGTGATTGTGTGTAGCCAAGTCCGTTCGTTAGAAAGTCCGTTTGAAAGTCCTTCGGAAAGACCGTCGGACCTTTGCTGCCGAAAAGTCCGCCCGTGTGTACACGGCATTAGTCTCCATTCGAACCTAAGCGTACTGCAGCGACACCTGCTGCACCGCGTTTTTTTTAAAACCTCCCTTCGCTTCAAAAACATGCCAAAGTAGCTCATGTACCAGATTTTGGCACAGAGTCAGGTGCGTTTTGTGCAGCGATTTTTGCCACAATTGCTTCTGGCGCCTTGCATGCAGATTAGGGGCTGTGGGCATGGATTTGGGGGGTGGCGCCCGTGCGCTCTGCATGAGCGGCCGCCACTGATATATATACTGTAGATATATATATATATATATGTATGTAGATACATATCTACAGTATAAATGTATATAGATATAGATATACAGTATATATACTGTATACATTTTGTTTATTAAAGAGTAGCTCCAGGTCTCTTAAGTGAAAATTAAAATTTAGCAGCTTCCAAAACTGGCGATGGGAACAGAAGTGGGAGCGGATACCTGAGCGGGTACCTGTCAAAATCGGGTACCCGCTCCTCCCCAAAAGCCCCATTTCACAAACAAAAGCAGGGGAGGAGGCCTTAAAGCGGAGCTTCCCCTTTTGGGTGGAGCTCCGCTTTAAGCTGCCACAGGCAAGATGCATACTACATAGCCCAAAAATAGCATATACTGTATACTACTAAATTTATTTTTTATTTGGATTATTTGAGTCTTGCACCAGTTCAATCACTGAACTGTCTTTACAATGGCTCTTTATTATTATGCATATGATTATCCCTTTGTGCTTACAAAATTAATTTTCGCTGCATGTCCTTCCGGGTAGTCATTTGTTTTCGATAATGTGAAATCTTTCACATCTGCTTTTTCTTGTATAAATACAGTACACGTTAAACTAAAATTATGAGTTCTGTTCACCTACAAGAAAAATTTTGGAGTTTGTCCCTTTGGGGATTTACATCTAGAGTGTGAAATTTTTGCCCATTCTTCTTTGCAAAATAGCTCAAGCTCTGTCAGATTGGATGGAGAGCGTCTGTGAACAGCAATTTTCAATTCTTGCCACAGATTCTCAATTGGATTTAGGTCTGAACTTTGACTGGGCCATTCTAACACATGAATATGCTTTGATCTAAACCATTCCATTGTAGCTCTGGCTTTATGTTTAGGGTTGTTGTCCTGCTGGAAGGTGAACCTCCGCCCCAGTCTCAAGTCTTTTGCAGACTCTAACAGGTTTTCTTCTAAGATTGCCCTGTATTTGGCTCCATCCATCTTCCCATCAACTCTGACCAGCTTCCCTGTCCCTGCTGAAGAAAGGCATCACCAGAACATGATGCTGCCACCACCATGTTTCACAGTGGGAATGGTGTGTTCAGGGTGATGTGAAGTGTTAATTTTCTGCCACACATAGCGTTTTGCTTTTAGGCCAAAAAGTTCAATTTTGATCTCATCTGACCAGAGCACCTTCTTCCACATGTTTGCTGTGTCCCCCACATGGCTTCTCGCAAACTGCAAATGGGACTTCTTATGGCTTTCTTTAAACAATGGCTTTCTTCTCGCCACTCTTCCATAAAGGCCAGATTTGTGGAGTGCACAACTAATAGTTGTCCTGTGGACAGATTCTCCCACCTGAGCTGTGGATCTCTGCAGCTCCTCCAGAGTTACCATGGGCCTCTTGGCTGCTTCTCTGATTAATGTTCTCCTTGCCCGGCCTGTCAGTTTTGGTGGACGGCCAAGTCTTGGTAGGTTTGCAGATGTGCCATACTCTTTCCATTTTCGGATGATGGATTGAGCAGTGCTCCGTGAGACGTTCAAAGCTTGGGATATTTTTTTATAACCTAACCCTGCTTTAAACTTCTCCACAACTTTATCCCTGACCTGTCTGGTGTGTTCGTTGGCCTTCATGATGCTGTGCATTCACTAAGGTTCACTAACAAACCACTGAGGGCTTCACAGAACAGCTGTATTTATACTGAGATTAAATTACACACAGATGAACTCTATTTACTAATTAGGTGACTTCTGAAGGCAATTGGTCCCACTAGATTTTAGTTAGGGGTATCAGAATAAAGGGGGCTGAATACAAATGTACACCACACTTTTCACATATTTATTTGTAAAAAAAATTGAAAACCATTTATCATTTTCCTTCCACTTCACAATTATGTGCCACTTTGTGTTGGTTGTAACATTAAAAAATGTGGAAAATTTCAAGGGGTATGAATACTTTTTCAAGGCACTGTATTCATTTTTATTTATTTTTTAATGGGCCTCCAGGAGATTTATGTCATGATGTGCTAGTATGCACAACATATTAGCACATTATGGCAGACTTACCTGTCAAAGTCCTCCAGGGCTGCACTGTCAGTAGTCCAACTGGTCCCAGGCACTTCCAGCTGGTCCCAGGGTCTTCCTTCGGGGTTTACTCTGTTCAGCCACTTGATTGGCTGGGCCACGATGACATCACTCCTGCGCATGCGCATGGGAGTCACTTCATTATGGCACAGAGAGGCGCCATAAATGTACTCTAAGCTGAACATGTGCGGCTCAGTGTACAGTACTGCCGACAAGCAGTGGGAAGTATTTATGACAGAAGAGACAACTAGGGTCTCTTCTGTCAGAAAAACCCTACCTGTCAGCAGTTTTTTCATTTTTTACTTTATTTCCACTTTAAGGCCCCTTTTACAGGAGCCGGATCCAGTTCGGTTCAGCAGGGAATACATCCGCTGAGCCCCTGCTGAGCTGAGCTGAGCTGAGCGTGGATGACGGGTCTGTTTCCGCTCCACTTACAGCAGACACGGACACAGCCCGCTCTATAGGCAGCCGGATGTAAACAGAGTGCCTGCCTGTTTACACCTGACTGCCCTTCAATCTGATCTGGCCAGATGAAGGGAAAAGTATCCACTTCCATTTTTGTTTTGTTTTTTGACTCGGAGGTAGCTGAATGTAAAGGGACACAAGTCCAACTGCTCATAGAGGAGAATGGAGGGTCCAATCAGGTCCAGCTAAAAAACAGACATCCGGACCCGACTGGACCTGTCGCGTGAACGGAGTCTAAAGCTGCGTACACACGATCGGACTTTCCGACAGGAAATGTTGGATGTGAGGTTATTGCCGGACAATCCGACTGTGTGTACGCTCCATCGGACAATTGTTGTTGGACTTTCTGCAAACAAATGTTTGCTAGCATGTTCTCAAATTTTCCGGCAACAAATGTGTGTTGTCGGACATTCCGATCGTGTGTACACAAGTCCGTCTGACAAAAGTCCAAAGTACAAACACGCATGCTCGGAAGCAGAAGCGGTCGGTCTTGTAAACTAGCGTTCGTAATGGAGAATTAACATTCGTGACGCGGCAAATTATGAAAACTCCAAATGCAGCGCACAATTCTTTTCTTCTTTAATGGGATAATAATGAAGCTGCTTTGCTGGTGATACTGATGGATATATTGCAAACAAATTTTCAAAGGCTTTTTTTTTTTTCTAGTGATATCAAGAATAATATTATTATGTTTTTTTTTTTAATTATTTGTGCAAGTTACCACAACACCATTATCCCGTAGTTTTTAAGATCAAAGATACAACTATGTTGGTGTCCCTTGTCAATTTTACATTGTATTAATATGTAACTGCCGACTCCCAAACTGTCATTTGAAGTAAAACACATAGCCAAGTATTATTCTACACAATTTTTTTATTGTGCATTAAAAAAATAAAATTAGACATGCTATCTCCCAATAGAACTTAACCAAAAAGTGCATTCTATGCATTCAAAAATATAGAAAATATACAAAATCAAATCATTATTCAACCAAAAAAACAATGTCAAAGCAATAACTCCAAGGCCAATAATAAATAACACGTTATCTCCTCCGATTCCGCAACATGTCTGGTTGACGAACGGCCGTTCAGAAATGAACTGAAAAGCACGAAATGAAAAGCGATAAATGAAAAAAGCAAAAAGAAAAGCGCAAATCAATACTTACCAAACTTCTACTAACACGAAATTAACAGAAGCAGCCCAAAGGGTGGCGCTAAAGAGCTGAAAAACCACGTAGTATGTCTAGTACCTCACTACGTTCGTAATTGTTGGCCAACATTTGTGTGACCGTGTGTATGCAAGACAAGTTTGAGCCAACACCCTTCGAACAAAATTCCACGGTTTTGTTGGCGGAAAGTCCGATTGTGTGTAAGGGGCATTATTTTTTTTTTACAGCTATTTTTTCCTTATGCTGGATTAAAAAAAATGAACATAGCACTTAACAGTAAAAATAAAATACACAGTATATATATATATATATATATATATATATATATATATATATATAGATATATCTATCTATCTATAGATAGATAGATATATCTATCTATCTATCTATAGATAGATATATATCTATCTATAGATATATTTATATCTCTATAGATAGATATATATCTATATATCTATATATCTATATATATATATATATATATATATATATATATAATTAGATAGATATTTATATATATTTATCTATCTATCTATATATATATATATACTGTGTGTATTATATATATAATTTTTATATAGTGATCCATACATGAGATCAAAAAGAAGGAACAAGGAAGAAAGAGGAATGGAGGGATTTGTTTAGAAATGAGGGACAGTTGGGATCCATGCTCATCCAGAGGACCACAGTCTTCCATCTTGCCCCATGCCGTTCTTCTTCTCCATCCCTCTGTTGTGTGTATTTCTTTAATGCCTTTGACTCAAGTTACCGAACAGTTCCCAAACTAATAAACCAGCATCCAGTGAAGTCAGCTGAACTCAAAGGGCACTGAGCTCAAGAATGTCACGGCTTCTTTGTGACAGCGAGCTGCATTTGGGAATTTGTAACATTATATTAAAGTTAACTGCCGTGCCAAAAAACATTCCTTTGTGAAAGTTTAGTAAGTGTTAAAATTCAGGCGACCGTAAAATGTTTCTTGCCCTGAGCCACTGCTGCTGGAAGGGTAGAGGAATGACTAAGGCATAACTGTGTGATGAAAGCCTCCAGGCCTGCTTTATAAGCGTGAGGCAGCGCCGTGTTTTGCAATCCGTGTTTTCGTAAAACAAATTGCATTAGTGTGCGAAGAGAAGGGAACATTGTGCTGAAGTGGGAACACAATAGCTGAAATCCAGTCATTTGTTTAAACCTCGGGGTAGATAAATTGTGAGTTTTCACAGGTTTTTTTTTTTAATTTTTATTATTATTATTTAGTTTGAAATAATGACCCCATGGGTAACCCCCTCCATGACCAGGGTCGATTCTGCAGTGATTCTAGACAGAAAACTTTAGCTGGGTTTTAAAACTTTTAGGTCTTTATTTTATTATGTGTATTTTGTAGTGGTCTGTCTTTTCTGCCTCTTGGATATAAGGACAGGTGTAAACTCCTGTAATATGCATGTAGTGCATCCCCCCCCCCCCCCCCCCCGTGGGAGCCGTGAATGAATTTAGTCCTATTTCCCCAATCAAAACACACACAGCAAGGCACACAGTATTTTCTTCATTCTTCCACTGCCTCAAAAAACAGTCTAGGGGTTCTTTTAGGATTTTTGTTGGGAACGATGAACTTGTATAAGGGGAAGGGGCATGGGATACCCCCAAACTGTAGAACTGGGTAACTTAAGGACTCCTCAATTTCTGCCTGCACTTGGCAAGACTGCTGGTTGCACAACTGCTGAATGTCCCAAAGGGTCTCTCTGCTGTTGGTGACCTGTACTCCTTCCGGGGTTAAAAGCTACATACAGTCACTTTCCTCAGTACTGGGGTCAACTACAACAGGCTCATCGGTTGCCTCCTGCCGACATCTACCAGGCTCTTCCTAGTGAGGGAGAAGAAGACTTACACCACCACAGAACAGCTGGACACTTTCCCACCAACTTCCTCTTGGTTCTCTCTAGTGATCTGCAAATTGGCACCCCAGATAAGCCTAGATGGGACATTGGTGTCTTCCTCACAGCTTCCTCTAGGATTCTGCACCAGGGGGCACAGCCCCCTCACAGGGGCCTCCTCCTGCAGGACTGCACCCAGACAGGGCCATCTTTAATATTGATTGGACCCTGGGCAAAAATGTTCTTGCCCTCCCCCCATACAGTTTCGCTCTCCACCTGCTCTGAGACATACAATACATAGCAGCTAGACTCAAAATCTGTTTACTTAATCAGATCAGGCAGCAATTGCAATTTTCTGCCAGAGGTTACATTGTATCATTACCACTCACTGACTGGTTGCTAGAGGTTACAGCACACATTATGGCTCACTGATTAGTTGCTAGAGGTTACAGCACATGATTTCTGCTTGTTGATTGGTTGATAGAGATTACTGTACATCAATACTGCTCACTGATTGGTTGCTAGAGGTTACTGTACATCATTACTGCTCACTGATTGGTTGCTAGCTGTTGCAGCACATTCTCTCCTCACTGCTTGCACACCATGGACTGGGGAGGTGAGGGGACCCATTAATAGCCCTTTCAAACTGAGGCAATTTTCAGGAGTTTTAGCACTAGGAATAGCACCTGTAAAGTGCCTGAAAACTGCCTCCCATGTCTCCCGAGTGTGAAAGCCTGAGTACTTTCACACTGAGGCGGTGCACTTGCAGGACGTTAGGAAAAGTCAAGCAAGCAGCATCTTTGGGGCGGTTTGGGAGCTCTGTATACAGCGCTTCCAAACCACCCCTGCCCAATTGAATGCATTGGCAGCGTTTCTGAAGTGCTGCAACACTGGCGCTTTTAACCCCTTCTTAACCCCTAGCGGCTGAATAGCACCACTTAAACAGCTGTAAAGCGCCGCTAAAACTAGCGCCGCTTTACCACTAACTCAGCCCCAGTGTGAAAGGGGTGTAATAGACAGAAAAGTCCTAGGGATCCTAGAACTCCCGGGATCAGTGGCAGTTTTGGGTGGAGGGGAGGGTGTGATCAATGGCAATGCTGATTTTTTTTAACAACTACCAATATAAACAGCGGTTTCAACACTGGCCACCAATGTAATAGGGGTTTACACCGATCACTAATGTAAAAGAAGCATTCACAGTAACCACCAGTGTAAGGAGGGATTTACACTGACCACCAATGTAAGGGGGACATTCACACTGGCCACTAGTATAAATGAAAGGATTCTACGCCAAGCCCCAATGTAATGAGAAGATTTACACTGACCACCAATGTAACTGAGACATTTAGCTGTTCACATTTGTGTGTGTCGGGAACACATGCAAAATCGCTTTCCTGACACTGCAGAAACATACTGCCCTTTAGCAGATACACAGCAGTGCCATTTATTGTTAATGACACCCTCACGCATCTGCTGACACGTGCCTTGGCACCGTGTGATTTTGAAAAAGGGTTTGGGACTTTTTTCCGCATTTTTAGCGCATAGAGCAGCCCATTGAAATGAATGGGCTGCCCTACACGTGACCTATATCCTTATCCACCCTGTCAGTACACCTTTGCATCCTAAAACCCCTGCTAACCTCTGCACCCCAAACCTCCCCCATCCTCTCCACTTCAACACTCCACCACTTTAATGCTACCTGCCTCCTCTGCTCATCTTTTGCACCCTCATCCTTACCTCCATACATCCCCTGCTTGCTCACCTGTGCACCCCAAACTGTAATTCCTTCTCTGTCTACCTCTGCACACCCCACACTACCCTACCCCCCACTAATTTGCTTACCTTTGCAGAACAGGCTAATGGTAGGCTTAATGACCACAGTTGTAGGCAGGACTTTCAAGCATTCAGTATAGGTGATGGTAGATATGACCACAGGAGAGCATGATATACATATGAATACCGCCTCTATTTACATATGAATGATGCTGGTCCGCCACTATTTACATATGAATGCTGCCGCTATTTACATATCAGTGTCGGTTATTTACATATACAAAACGCATCTGCAGGTTAGTCATCTGTACACAACAATAGGGCAGAGCTGGGCAGCATTAGTAACAGAACTTCACACTGAGATATCAGGACACAGTACGGGACTAAAACCTCAAGGGATGAGGACATTTAAACTGGGATAGTTGGCAAGTATGAGGCAGCTGCTTTGGGCCCCATAACAATGACAGGGCCCAAGGCAGCTGCCCCTTTTGCCCTGCCTTAAAGATGGCCCTGCACCCAGGAACACTGCTTCTTGCTACACAGGTCTAAGACTATTTATGGACTCTCTCACCACCTTCTGGGCACACCTCTTCAGGCACTGGCTGGAGTTCTATACATTTTTAGGCTGCCTGCTCGGTTCTTCCTCCCACTATACTTCTAGACTCCTCAAGAAGACAGGGGAAAGCAACAGGGCAGAGCCTGTGAAACACTGAGCAGCCGTAAATATTCAACCCCTGCTCCACTGACTACAGGGGAACTAACTAATTTTACCTAGCAGCCTGCTCCCAGGTTCTCATCTTTTATAGCCCCCCTTTCTTGTATAAGAAAAAAGAAAAGATTCTCACCTGCACCCTGACCTACAACCAATTCCAGTAGCTGAGTGTCGGAAGGTAACTTGTGGTAGCTGCTTCTGCACCATCTTTTGGCAGAGCAGTAAGTGAGGTGTCAATCTGGTGATCGGTTGGTTACTCCCTGGCTGGCTGGCTGGCAGTACTAAACAAAGCAGTCACGTGGGTGCTGTTTACTACTGATGATAGGGGGAAACTTGGCAAAGGGCTAATGTGTCCTGGGTTCTTGGCAGAATCAAGCATGCACATTTCCATGTACTTGGTGCCCTAGATGGTGAGAGGAACACCACATAGCAGTTGGGCCTAAGAAAGCGCACCCCCCCCGCGCTAAAAGTCATATAGAGGAGGCAAGTCTGCCTGACAAATGCCTAAAGAAGCACTCCTCGCCCAACCTCCTGGATCCCTGCATCCTTTCTCTACATTTTTCTTGCGATCTTAAATACCTTGTTGTTCAAAAGCAAATATGGAGAGGAATCCTGTGTTGTAACTGCAAATTATATGAAAAACTCAAAGAATAAGTTGTGTTGCTTTTTTTTTTTTTTTTTTTATTAATTACATTTTTATTGAGCATTTTGTATTTACAGCACGTAGATAGCATATTCACATATATTATATTACATTATTATAATTGTTAGTACATAGCTCCAAATTTTCCTCTATAACAATTCGTAAAGGCTAAGAAAAGAACCAAAACCATATAATTAGGTATTTTTACCTATTCTTTCATAATGACTATTTTGTGCTGTTGAGTGTTCCTCATAGTCAAATAACTGCCCCGTAGAGAAAAAGAGAGAGATAAGGAGAAAAAAAGAGAAAGAGAAAGAAACAGAAAGAAAAGAAAAGAGGAAAAAAACCCCACCAAATACAAACATGGACAAACCTACACAAACCTCTGGGAAGCCCCCTCTCGACCATCAACTGCAACAAAACATAACAGCCAAGCCACACCAAACCACAATCCGAGTCTCACCCATGGACCTTAACTTTTCAAAGATAGATAGGATCTCAGTATTTCTGAGCTCAAGAATTCTATCCAAGGTAACCACACTTTCAAAAACTTATGATGGCTACCCTGTATACTCGCCGTTATTTCCTCCATTCTCTTTAATTGATTAATTTCAGCAACCCACTCTTTAAAAGTGGGAGCAACTCTTGTATTCCAATGTCTAGGTATGATTATTCGTGCGGCAGATATTAGGTAAGGGAGCAGCCCTTTTGTGACCTCTCGCATAGGGTCCGGGTATATGGACAACAGAGCTATTTCTGGAGATTTCTGGTAAGATATGCCAGTTACATAAGAGCAAATTTGGAAAACAATCTCCCAGAATTCTATTATCTGGGGATATGTCCACCATATATGAATCATTGTACCTGCATCTCTTCCACAACGCCAACACTCCTCAGGATAGATCTGAGAAATTCTATGTAGCCTCGCCGGGCATCTGTACCATCTATTTAGTATTTTATAGTTCTTTTCTTGTATGTATGTCGAGGAACTAGATTTGAAAGTTAACCAGAAAGCTTTCTTCCATTCTTCTATGGAAATCAAATGTCCCAGTTCTCTCTTCCAGTCTCATATATAGTAAGGGCTTAATGGAAATGCGTGGGATAAGAATATACATTAAAGTATTGAAATAGTGCTAGAACATCCTATAGGCCCACTACAAAGAGATTCAAACGGTGTTAGATCCCTATGAAGTGAGGTCATTTTAGATAGTTGTCTATAATGTTGGAGCTGGAAATAATGAAACCACTGACCCACATAATTGCGTTCAGTAGTCATTATCATGTTCAAAGCCTGGAGTCCTTTTGATGACAGGGCTTCTGTAATCGGGGAAGGAGTCAGCAGTGTCCATCTTAAAAACCTATCTGACGATAAGCCAGGTGAAAATTCTGACTTACCATTATTGGCGTTAATGGGCCTGGTACTGAAGAAACACCCCACCTTCGAACAGTCCGATCCCATACTCTTAATAGGGACTGGGTCATAGCAGTGGCGGTGCGTCCATAAGGGCGCACGGGCACCGCCCCCTCTCTTCTGCCACCCCCTCTATCACCAATAGATAGATTCATGCATTGCATGAATCTATCTATGGCTGCCGCTGCCACCCCCTATTCAGGCACCCCGCCCCTTTTCTGGCACAGGGCGCCTTAATTACAGCGGCGGGGGGGTGTTTTTGAAGCACCTGATTAGAGCCATAGGCTCTAATAGGCGTCAAAAAAGGTGATCTACGAGCACCATTCTGGGCGCTCGCAGGTCACTTAGCTGTGTTAGAAAAGCAAATTAATATTCGCTTTCCTAACACTAAACCGCCTCTCCGCCAATTAGGTGCTCGGATCTGCTACCTGTCACCTGATTGGCTGAAACAACAGGCGCTGTGATGGGACGCCAGGCGTCCAATCATAGCAGAGGATGGGAAGAGAGGACGGGAGAAGACATCGAGGAGCTGTCCCACCGAGACAGGTAAGTGCAGCCGGCGGGGGGCATACTGGCGGCATTTGATATGGCACAGTGGCTGCGTTTGATGGCACAGTGGCGGCAATTGATAGGCACAGTGGCTGCATTTCATGGGACACATTGGCTGCGTTTGATGGCACAGTGGTGGCAGTTGATAGGGGTACAGTGGATGCATTTGATGGGCACAGTGGCGACAATTGATGGGCACAGTGGCTGCATTTTATGGGGCACAGTTCCTGCATTTGATAGCACAGTGGCTGCGCTTGATGGCACAGTGGCGGCAATTGATGGGCACAGTGGCTGCTATTGATGGTACAGTGAGGCTGCAATTGATGGGGTTTTTTTTCAGAATTTTTTGTTTGTTTGCGCCCCCCCAAAAATTTTGAGCACCAGCCGCCACTGGTCATAGTTGGAATTGTTTGTCTGGGTGGACAAAATTTAGGTACGATCCACAGAAGAGAGACCAGAGGGAGCTCTATTATTTGCTGTTCAATGGCCACCCACTGTTTTGTTCTCCCACAATGGAACCAATCCAGTATTCTAGTCAATACAGAAGCTTTATAATAAAGTTCCATCTGCGGTAAACCTGCTCCCCTCTCTGTCTTCCACTTTACCAGAATATAATAGCAAAGTCTAGCCGAAGAATTGAGAATGGAAGAGCTATAGGCAATGTTTGGTATAGATATAAGAAACGAGGTAGGATATCCATCTTGTATATTGCATAGTTGCCAACATTGTAAAAAAAATTTTAGGGACACTTTTTTGGCTGTAGGTGGAGTCTTATTATAATTAGGTGGCGGGGCATGCGTCTGTTGGTGTGACATAGGAAAAAAAGAAAAATGCGGAAAAAAAAGTCTGAGATGAATGAGAGATGGAGAAAGAAAGGGGAAAAGAGGGAGGGAGAGAGAAAGAAGGAAAGAAGGAGGGAAGGAAAGAGGAATGGAGGGACAGCGGGCCCAGATCCTACACCACAATAGAAATGTGTATTCCAGAGGTTAACAAATCAGCATATAAAGATACTCCAAACACCTGGTGTTAGCGCTTCAATCATCCCAGCACCATGGTTGTTGTGGTGTCAGGATGATTGAAGCGCATTATTACTATTATTACATTGTAATATAGAACGAAATAATTCAACTCACCATAATCCAGAATCAGTGGGGACCCCTGAGCGTGTCACCTGCCACGTCGCCTGCCACCAGATGCCATTAGGTGCCCCCAGCAGAGTCTGTCCTTACATCAGGTGCCCCCAGCAGAGTCCGTCCTTACATCAGGTGCCCCCAACAGAATCCATCCTCACATCAGGTGCCCCAGAAGCAGAGGCCCTCTATACAGATCTGTGTCCCTGGCAGCGGAGCTCCTCCTTACACCAGGTGTCCCCAGCAGAGTCCCTCCTTACACCATGTGTCCCTAGCAGAGTCCCTCCTTATACCAGGTGTCCCCAGCAGAGTCCCTCCTTACACCAGGTGTCCCAGCAGAGTCCCTCCTTACACCAGGTGTCCCCAGCAGAGTCCCTCCTTACACCAGGTGTCCCCAGCAGAGTCCCTCCTTACAACAGGTGTCCCCAGCAGAGTCCCTGCTTAGACCAGGTGTCCCCAGCAGAGTCCCTCCTTACACCAGGTGACCAGAAGCAGAGGCCCTCCTTACAGATCTGTGTCCCTGGCAGCGGAGCCCCTCCTTACACCAGGTGTCCTCAGCAGAGTCCCTCCTTACACCAGGTGTCCCAGCAGAGTCCCTCCTTATACCAGGTGTCCCAGCAGAGTCCCTCCTTACACCAAGCTATTCTTGGATTAGAATTATATATAAGTAGATCGTCTGCGAAAATACTCAGTTTATATGAATTATTACCCACCTGAACCCCCTGAATTAAGGGGTTGGACCGTAGGGCGACCGCCAAGTGTTCCATGGCCAGAATATATAGATATGGTGACAGCCCTGGCGTGTCCCATTAGAAATTTTAACAGGTGAAGATAATGTCCCGTTGACCTTTATTCTAGCTGATGGAGTGGTATATAGGGCCATTATTTTTTGTATAAATTCTCCTGGAAGTCCTATTTGTTCCAATGATGCAACTATAAACTTCCAATCTAGGTGATCAAAAGCCTTTTCTGCATCTAAAGCTAAAAGACAAAAAGGATTCTTTGATCTACGAGCATGATGCAACAAAAGGCTTGTTTTAGGATATTATCACGAGCTTCCCTGTTTGGTGCAAATCCCACCTGGTCTAGCCCAATTAAAGAGGGTATCACAGTTTGTAAACGTGTAGCCAACAATTTAGCATAGATTTTTAGGTCCACATGTATCAATGAAAATGGGCCTATAGCTAGAACACTGAGAGGGATCTTTTTCAGGCTTTGCTATAAGAGTGATATGTGTCTCCTGTGTCTGTTTAGTAAACGGACAGTCTGATTTGATTTCATTATATAAATTACACGGGACTGGGTTAAGAATATCTAGAAATTGCTTATAAAATATACCTGGGAATCCTTCAGGCCCGGGACTTTTACTTGGTTTCAAAGATTTGATGACCTGATTGACTTCTACCAATGTGAAAGGAGTCAAAAGACACTTTGCCTTCTCCTCCGACACACTTGGTAGTCCAGTGCTCTTAATATAGTCACAAAGTTGTGAATAACTAAATCTATCTGGTGATGGTACACTAGGATCCTTTAAGTTGTATAATGAAGAATAGTAATCATGAAAAGTAGAAGCTATTTGTTCTGTAGCACATACAAGGCCCCGCTGAGAACAGCGAACCTTAGGAATATAACATTTCAACTGTTTTTAAGAAATTGAGCTGTGTTGCTTGCTCACTTATAAAATCTGCTACATCATAAGCATCTGCTACATGAGGGTGGCATCGTTGGGCTTTCTTTCTGGATTCTGGTAATGTTGATAAACCCATATCTTCTGTGAAATTGCTCCAGCACTATGCAGGAGTGACTTGGTGAGATTTGGGCTTTTCAGCTCTCCTGGGATCTTGTTCGGAGACATCATCTTCACTTAGTTGAGCTTACCAGAAGTTGGGATGTAATGCTGCTAAGTGATTGCTGGAACTTACTCTAATATGTTTGGTACCTCATACTCAGGAGAATGGTTGGACTAGGCCAGGGGGTCTCCAAAATTTAAGCAAAAGTCCAATTTACTGTCCTTCAGGCTTTAGGGGGTCGGACTGTTTCCAGTGGAAGTAGAAAATGTCCCATTGTCAGTGGGTGTAAACAATTCCTCGGGCTTGGTGGTCAGTAGAAGTAACAAAATTACAAAGTGTATGTGGTTAGTAGTAGGAGGGATAATGCCTCATAATTGTCAATAAAGGGAGGAATAGTGCCCAATCATTGGTGTTAGTCAAGAAATGGTGCCCCATCATTGGTGTCAGCTGGAGGAATAGTGCCCCATTGTTGGTTTCAGTAGAAGAAACAGTACCCCATCATTGGTGTCAGCGGGAGGAATTATACCCCACTCCTGGTGTCAGTGGAAGAAATGGTGTCTCAACTTTGTTGACAGTGGGAGAAATAGTGTCTCATATCAGTGGGAGGAACAGTGACCCAAGGGCAGAATAAAGGCAAGCAAAGGGCCACATCCGTCCAGTTTGGAGCCCCCTGGCCTAAGCAAAGAGCTGCTTCAGAATGCCTACCTCCAATTCAATATGCTTCAAAATTGACTTGTGTGATGCGTTTGAGAGGCAAGGCTGCCTGAGTCTCAGTTTATTTTAAGATGCTGATGAACACTAGGGATATGTCTGTTGGTACAACTCCTGAAACAATCAATTGGATCAAACTGTTATGTAAACCTAAACAATGAACTTCTGGGGCTTTTTTTATCACTTTTGGTCTGTTATATATATACTACTGAAAGCATCTACTTATATCTGTTTTATAAGTGTCAAAACTGCGTGTTGATCCTTCCAGAAATTCAGTGAGCTTCTAGCTTTCTGTGCCCCCTGTTGACTGTTATCAGTAAGCATTGTTCCCAGCTATCTCTTAAGACTTCAGATCTACAATCTCATGTTAAGCAGACAAGAGGAGAAAGAAGTGTTTTGTAGCCTTGTCCTGTTGTATTAACGCTGCTGCTCCATAGATACAGTAGAGTGAGCTTGAATTGTCACCATAGGACAGGAAGCGTATTACTGACAACATCACCAGGTGAAAATAAAGGAAAAAAACCTGAAAGCTGAAAAAGGTTAACTAATGCAGCCACCACATCTAAAGACTGTAAGCTGCAATATATATATCTATATATATAATGTTTTGTTCTTGGGCTTCGATACACTTCATGCTAAGCAGATGGGAGCACAGACCCTTGCTTTTTTTTGTACGAAAAGGGCAATGTGCACCGTTTATGCCCTCACTCCATGGATCATTTGTGGCAGCTGTATAGCTTTATTGATGATGGCCTTGCAGCATCACAGACTGTTTCCTACCACACAAGTCGCGCTGCGCCTTATGAATGGTCCCATAGTCTTCTGGGACCTGTGATGTGTCACAGAAGACTGTGGGGGAAAGGAGGGGGGTGGAACTTCCTGCTCAGTTAGCCGCCACAATCTGACCTGGAAGTGGGAGCAGGTACCTATCAAAACCAGGTACCCGCTCCCCCCTCCCCTCTAAAAGGGCCAAATGTGGCAATGGAGGGGGGAGGGTTCAAACAAGCAGGGCTTCCACTTTTGGGTAGATCTCTGCTTTAATCCAGTCACCATGGAATGTGTAGATGTTGGAGATCCAGGGTGATTGGATTATGATGTCTTAAGGTGTGTATAACATTACTAGGGTGTCCTCCTGACATCTATTGGATTTGAAGTGGCTTGGGTAATCAACAAAAAGTCTTCAGCATTACTGAATAGGTCCAGTTGAATGTGACTAACTATTAGTAGATATACAATAACCTGGATAAATGAGACCCTTCACAAACAACTGAGATTAGACAATGTTGTGCAACCTCTGGATATTTCCCTGATAGCCAAGAGCCCAGCAGTGTCTGTGAGAACCTCATAAACATGGATCAGTCAACCAGACTCATGAATACTATTACCATTGTATCCTATTTTATCCCCATATCAAATGAAAAATTGCTACCTACATCTGCCATGGGAAAAGAGGTGATGAACAGCTGTGGTTATTCTATTGTTCCAGTAGACAGTAAACAAGACCCTAAAGAGAGACAACACTAATACGACACCTCACACCTTGATGTCAGAGCACAGTAGTTGGGACTGAAGCCTTTGAACCACTCCATCACTCCTGGGCACTTTAAAGTTTTGTGTGGAAAGTGTTTTTCCACAGCTTATAAAAAGGTATTCATGACTTTCAAATAAACCTTTTATTCACCTGTCTGTAGCGGCACCTGGCCACATCCATGTCTAGGCTCAACCAATTCTTAGGAGCCCATGCTCATAAAGCCCAACCCTTACTCATCTGGATTTTGATCTTTCCATCCTTTTTCTGGATCCACCCTGAACAATTCTCACTCCTTTGTGCCTGGTGTCCAGATTCTCCATATCAATTTGACCAAACATTTCTGCAAGGAGTGTGAGACTCTTAATATTGCTTTGACAAGTAAGTTTATTTGCTCACGTTATGAGATCTCAACAATGCCACCCTAGCCTTCCGTTTAGGGTTTGTTCATCATTGTCCATCTTTCAGCAGTGAAATGCACAAAGATATATCTGAACAGAGCAGCAAGTATTTTGGCAGCAAAGACAGCTATATAATATTTTACCTATTAGGCCTCATTCACGAGAATGATCAGATATCATGTGACCAGAGAGCTGGGCTTCTGGTCATGTAACCAACATAAAAAGCAAGCTGGCACAGAATCCATCACCTCTGAAAAATTCTAAAGTCTCCCTGTGCTTGGTTGATTTACGTCCACAACTAATGCATTTCACAGAAAAGAAATATTTGCTTCCAAGCTTTTTTCATCAGAAGTGTTTTGTGAAATTGATTGTTTCGCATTTTGCACAGCGCACGCCGGCCACTTTTAATTAGAAACAACTGAAAGACTCTATTCTGAATTTGGCTTTCATGAAATGTGGAAAGCTTCAGTTTACTTTATCACCAGAGAAAGAAGTCACATGAACATCACATAACTCGCCCGCGTTAGACATAGAGGCGGAATACTGTGACTCCGCTTCTTTGTATGGTGGCCATTGTTGTGTAGTGTTGCGTCATCAATGTCTAATTAATGATAGCCATGGCATACACAGGCTTGGTTCTATTTAGGTGACCTCCTAGACCAGCCTTTCTCAACTAGGGTTCTGTGAAACACTAAGGTTCCTCCAGAGGTTGCTAGGGGTTCCTTGAGCAATGAACAATTTAACCCTCTCTAAAAAGTAACCACTGACAACAATGATCTTCTTAGCTATCTTAAAGTGGGGATCTTCCCAATGACCACAAATGTAAGGAGCATTCTTCTAAGTGATCATTGCACGAATGTATTGTGAACTTTTTATGTCCTGTATAATAATATTAATAGTAATAATACTAATAATTTACAGTTTAGTAATTATTAGTAGGGGTTCCCTTAGGCCTGGAAAGTTATCTCAAGGGTTCCTTTGTGTTAAAAAGGTTGAGAAAGGCTGTCCTAGAGCAACAAACCATATTCGTTTTATCTCCTTTATGTAAAGAGGACCATTAAAGGTCCAATAATGGCAAGCTCTACTTGAGAATGGGCTATTAAAGAGACTGTGACCACCGCCAATACATTTTTGTTCACCTTCCCCACACTTCCTCGCTACTGTGTTGATTCATCAAAGCCGCCGAAAAATTACTGGTGTTCTTGATATGGAGGAACCTTCTCCAATGATGCAATGCTCCTCACACGAGAAACAAAGTACAAAGTCCTCAATTGCTAAAGTCTTATATAATCTTTAACATGTCATTTCAAAAGTTGATTTCAATCTTCTTAAAGACGTGCTCCAGATAGTGTAGCTGCTGACTTTAAATGTAAGGACACTTGCCTGTCGAGGAATCCAGCAATGTCATCACCCGAGCCGATTCTTCATACAGGTTTGGGTGCAGACGCCGGCATCTTAGGTAAGGGAAACCAGCAATGAAGCCTTCCAGCTTCACAGCCGGTTACCTACTGCGCATGCCCAAGCCGCACTGTGCTTTGTGAATGGTCCCACAGTCTTCTGGGACCTGTTATGTGTCCCAGAAGGCTGCAGGGGGAAGGAGGGGGGCCGAACTTACGCATAGATCGCCACAGGGATTTGACCGGAAGCAGGAACAGGGCATCTGTCAAAACCAGGTACCCACTCCCCCCTCACCTCCACAAAGTGCCAAATGTGGCAGTGGGGGGAACATTCCCTTTTGGGTGAAGTTCTGCTTTAAATCTACAGCTTCCATTGAAATAATACCTGTTACATAGTTACATAGTTACATAGTAGGTGAGGTTGAAAAAAGACACAAGTCCATCAAGTCCAACCTATGTGTGTGATTATGTGTCAGTATTACATTGTATATCCCTGTATGTTGCGGTCATTCAGGTGATTATCTAATAGTTTCTTGAAGCTATCAATGCTCCCCGCTGAGACCACCGCCTGTGGAAGGGAATTCCACATCCTTGCCGCTCTTACAGTAAAGAACCCTCTATGTAGTTTAAGGTTAAACCTCTTTTCTTCTAATTGTAATGAGTGGCCACGAGTCTTGTTAAACTCTCTTCTGCGAAAAAGTTTTATCCCTGTTGTGGGGTCACCAGTACAGTATTTGTAAATTGAAATCATTTCCCCTCTCAAGCGTCTCTTGTCCAGAGAGAATAAGTTCAGTGCTCGCAACCTTTCCTCATAACTAATATACTCCAGACCCTTTATTAGCTTTGTTGCCCTTCTTTGTACTCGCTCCATTTCCAGTACATCCTTCCTGAGGACTGGTGCCCAGAACTGGACAGCATACTCTAGGTGCGGCCGGACCAGAGTCTTGTAGAGCGGGAGAATTATCCTTTTTATCTCTTGCGTTGATACCCCTTTTAATGCATGCCAATATTCTGTTTGCTTTATTAGCAGCAGCTTGGCATTGCATGCCATTGCTGAGCTTATCATCTACCAAGACCCCCAGGTCCTTTTCCATCCTAGATTCCCCCAGAGGTTCTCCCCCAGTGTATAGATTGCATTCATATTTTTGACACATTTTTTCCATATTTTTTGTTGATCCTGTTGGTCATTGTACAAGCACTTCTTATGTCATAGGATGAAAGCGTTCTGTTCCTGTCTCCTGCATTGTCACCATCACATGGACTCCAATCAAGACTACAAGTGGCTGTTTCAACACGCATTACACGGGCATGGTCCACTGTTATGACCGTCAGGTAACCTGCTTTGAGAAATGTCATGCAGCCATCACTGAAGACACGTAAACAATAAGTGGCTTTAAAGAGACTGTAGAAGATCAGCAACACTGAAATATAACAAAGAATGAAAAAATAAGTGGGAATGGTACTTTGTTTAAAAATATGCTAGCAGTTTATATGGCTCAGTGCTTAATCAAACTAAATTACATTGAGTTTGGGTTAGACAGTATCTCACAAAAGTGAGTACACCCCTCACATTTCTGAAAATATTATATTATATCTCTTCATGTGACAACACTGAAGAAATGACACTTTGCTACAATGTAAAGTAGTGAGTGTACAGCTTGTATAACAGTGTAAATTTGCTGTCCCCTCAAAATATCTCAACACACAGCTATTAATGTCTAAACCGCTGGCAACAAAAGTGAGTACACCCCTAAGTGAAAATGTCCAAATTGGGCCCATTAGCCATTTTGCCTCCCCGGTGTCATGTGACTCATTAGTTTTACAAGGTCTCAGGTGTGAATGGGGAGCAGGTGTGTTAAATGTGGTGTTATCGCTCTCACTATCTCATACTGGTCATTGGAAGTTCAACATGGCACCTCATGGCAAAAAACTCTTTGGGGATCTCAAAAAAAAAATTTTTGCTCTACATAAAGATGGCCTAGGCTATAAGAAGATTGCCAAGACCCTGAAACTGACCTGCAGCACAGTGGCCAAGACCATACAGCAGTTTAACAGGACAGATTCCACTCAGAACAGGCCTCACCATGGTTGACCAAAGAAGTTGAGTGCACATGCTCAGTGTCATATGCAGAGGTTGTCTTTGGGAAATAGACGTATGAGTGCTGCCAGCATTTCTGCAGAGGTTGAAGGGATGGGGGGTCAGCCTGTCAGTGCTCAGACCATACGCCACACATTGCATCAAATTGGTCTGCATGACTGTCATCCCAGAAGGAAGCCTCTTCTAAAGATGATGCACAGGAAAACTCGCAAACAGTTTTCTGAAGACAAGCAGACTAAGGACATGGATTACTGGAACCATGTCCTGTGGTCTGAAGAGACCAAGATAAACTTATTTTGTTCAGATGGTGTCAAGCATGTGTGGCAGCAACCAGGTGGGGAGTACAAAGACAATTGTGTCTTGCCTAAAGTCAAGCATAGTGGTGGGAGTGTCATGATATGGGGCTGCATAAGTGTTGCCGGAACTGGGGAGCTACAGTTTATTGAGGAAACCATGAATGCCAACATGTACTGTGACATACTGAAGCAGAGCATGATCCCCTCCCTTCGGAGACTGGGCTGCAGGGCAGTATTCCAACATGATAACGACCCCAAACACATCTCCCAGATGACCACTGCCTTGCTAAAGAAGCTGAGGGTAAAGGTGATGGACTGGCCAAGCATGTCTCCAGCCCCAAACCCTATTGAGCATCTGTGGGGCATTCTCAAATGGCATGTGGAGGGACACAAGGTCTCTAACATCCACCAGCTCCATGATGTCGTCATGGAGGAGTGGAAGAGAACTCCAGTGGCAACCTGTGAAGCTCTGGTGAACTCCATGCCCAAGAGGGTTAAGGCAGTGCTGGAAAATGATGGTGGCCTCAAAAAATATTGACACTTTGGGCCCAATTTGGACATTTTCACTTAGGGGTGTACTCACTTATGTTGCCAACGGTTTAGACATTAATGGCTATGTGTTGATTTATTTTGAGGGGACAGCAAATTTACACTGTTATACAAGCTGTACACTCACTACTTTACATTGTAGCAAAGTGTCATTTCTGTCGCATGAAAAGATAGAATAACATATTTCCAAAAATGAGAGGGGTGTACTCACTTTTGTGAGATACTGTATGTACTTCAAAGTGATTGTAAACCCTTACATATACCCAGGGAAGTAACTGGCCTCAGGTAATACACAGAGATTAAACAAATTCTCCTACATAGGTTGTACCTGTTTATCCGCAGCCCTTTCTTCTATACAGTCATTTAAAGTGCTGAATTCTAAAGCTTTTCTAAGATTTCAATAAAAGTAGACTGAGAGCTGAAGTTACACGCTGCAGAGTTTAGTGAGGAGAGCTCTGAGAGATGATTGGAGGGAAGGGACACGCCCCCTTCACACAGCACACAGGAACAGAGCTGAAGCTGTCAATCAGCTGGATGTCCCTCCCCTGTCACCATTTTTCCTCTTGGTGTCAGGAAAACTTATCAGTAGAGCTGCAGGATTCTGGATAAAATGAGAATCACAATTTTTTTTGCTTAGAATAAAGATCACGATTCTCTCACGATTCTGAAGAACTTTTTTATTGTAAAGATTTACAACCCCTAAACATTAGGTTGTCAAACAAGATGGCAATAAAATAAGACACAATGCTCTTTGCTTCAATCAAATTTAAAGAACTGTAGTGAAAAATAATGTGTTTTTTTTTAGTGATTGCCAATACCAATTACCGATACCTACCGCAACTTTTTTGTTTACACTTCAGCTGTCAGCAATGGTACAAAGCATTGAAAAGTTATTTTTAAATAGAAATTGTATTTTTTAATTTTGCGCTTTTTTCAATATGAAACATGTAAATATATGTTAAAGGTGTACAAGTATAAATAAACAAAGCAAACAAAAACAACACAGTTTTAATTATTAATAGTTTATAAAATAGAAATAAATAAAAAATAAAAAATCAGCAGGAAAATAATAATTAAATGGAGGAGAGTAAGGAGTTAATACGGCTGATTGGAGTGAATTATGGGTTAATAAGGGGTTAAACGGAAAAACAATTTATTTAAAACCAAAAAAAAATGTTTTTTTACTTGACAAGGTTGCTTTAAACTGACTTCGTTTACAGACCAAAGTTCATCCATTCGATCTGTAAATGAACAGAAAGATACAATGTTTCTTTTTATCTCTTTTAGCACTGAGCTATGTTGTTGCTTTTTTTTTTTTTTGACAGGTGTGATTAGGGAACTGCTCTGCACTTTTTACATGAATCATGAAAATGCTGGATTAAGAGCGAGTGGGGGGTTGAATCGAGATCACGATTTTTTAATGATTAACTGTGCAGCTCTACTTATCAGAAGTGATTCATGCTGATAGCGGAGGAACGACGCAGCAGACAAAACTGACACTTGGTGCTTTTAATTGAGACAAGTACACACTATAGAGAGATATGCTTTGTCCATATTTCATGTCTGAGGTTAACAACCACTTTAAGTTTTTGATAGAGTAGGGAAGGATTAGAAACTCGGCCAAGTTTTAATTGCTTGGTCCCTCGAGGAGAGATTTCCCTTTGTTTCCTGTTGTGTCTCCACAGTAAAGAAAAAAATCAATAGGGACACAGCAACCAAACCTGACATTGTTCCAACCTTTCCCTACTCTAAGCTAAAAAATTATATATACAGTGCATCTTTTTTTCGAAATGCCATTGAATCTTCTGTGTATCAGCTTTATTCACTCATTAATTGAATTCCATTTTACAATAAGAGTCTGGAGGCAGTTTTTACAGCTTACAGAATGGAATACTGGAATAGTGACAGTATCATTCTTCTGTTGTAATGGAGATGAGGATCTGGACAAGACGGGGGTGGTAGCATGCAGTCATTTGAATTACAAATTAAGTAAAGGCAAACCATTCTTCTGCAGCACCTTCAGGTTTCAGGTCTGGACTGACTCATAAATCACAGGGAAGCTGGTCACGGGAAATATGGAGGCTGCCATTGTTGGTTTCTCTTCCAGACCTGCTATTTGCTGACCTGTCATGTAGATCCACTAACTTCAGTACATTCCAGACACAAAGCAATTTTGCAGGAACTTTTGACTTTTCTGGTCTGCATACTTGGTTTTGGATGGTATCTCAGAAAATAAGGAAATCAAAAGGATCAACATAACAGCATTTTCTGAAGGAGGTCAACAATAGAAGCTCCATTTCTCTCATGACAGGTCTTGGCAGGCTTCATACGTTCGCCTACATGGGCAAAGCACAGGTTCACTTTAAATGTCATAATTTGACTAAAATACAAAGCCTAGTTCTCTAGAGCAGTCTAACTCAACCTTTGTACTGAAGCAGACCATTGAAACTATTTTCAGTCCTCAGAGAACCCTTGGTAAAACCTGTACATTGGTGATCAGTGGGAAGGATGCCCCTTACATTGGTGATCAGTGAGAAGAATGTCCCTTACATTGGTGATCAGTGAGAAGAATGTCCCTTACATTGGTGATCAGTGGAAAGAATGTCCCTTGCATTGGTCATCAGTGGGAAGAATGCTCCTTACATTGGTGGTCAGTGGGAAGAATACACCTTACATTGGTGGTCAGTGGGAAAAATACTCCTTATATTGGTGGTCTGTTTAAAGAATTCCCCTTGCTTGTATTGTCAGTGGAAAGAATGCCCCTTACATTGGTGGCCAGTGGAAAGAATGACCCTTACACTGGTGATTAGTAGGAAGAATGCCCCTTACATTGATAGCCAGTGGGAAGAATGCTCCTCACATTGGTGGCCAGTGAGCAGATTGCCCCCTATACATTGGTGGCAAGTGGGAAGGTTGATGCTTACATTGGTAGCCAGTGAGAGGGATGCCCCTTAAACTGGTGGTCAGTGGGAGGAATACTCCTTAACATTGATGGCCAGTGGGATTGGGAAAAATGCCCCCCATACATTGGTCGCCAGTAGGAAGGATGACCTTTTTATTGGTGGCCAGTGGGAAGAATGCTCCCTAAATTGGTGGCCTGTGGGAAGAATGATCATTTCACTGGTGGTAAATGGGAAGAATGCTCCTTAAATTGGTGGCCAGTGGGATTGGGAAGGATACCCCCCATACATTGGTGGCCAGTAGGAAGGAGGACCCTTATAATGGGGGCCAGTGGGAAGAATGCTCCTTTCATTGGTGGCCGAACCGAAGAATGCCCCTTACATTGATGGCCAGTAGGGAAAATGCAACCCATACATTGGTGGCCAATGAGAAGGATGCCCCCTACACTGGTGGTCAGTGACATTGACATTGGTGGTCATCAGGAAGAATGCCCTCTATACATTTGTGGCCAGTGGGAGGAATGCCTCCCTTAGGGTAATGGTCAGTATGCCACCCTTACAGGCAGTTAAAAAAAATTGTAGGCGTCATGCTGCTGGCTCTGCTCTTACTTGTAACTCAAGCAACCCCTAATAACCTCTGGATGAACCCTAGGGATTCACAAAATACTCTATTATACAAAGTATAATAATGGAGCTTCTTCTGTTGTTGTCATTCTAAATGTAAATGAGCAAATATTACGAGAGGACTATGCTATATTAAATCCATCAAAAAAAACCTGTGATTGTATTTTGCAAACCTTGTTATATAAAAGGTTATATAGCACCGAATGAGCCTCCACTTCAAGAACACTTCATAGTGACGTGTGTTCAAGGTGTAATGATGAGGTGGGCAGATGGGCTTTAACACCGAGGGGCCACATATATGTGTCCATGCGAAACAGTATTTTCTGTGCTCACAGCGTGCTCACTGCATTCTCCTGACACAGTAACTAAGATGTCACGGGCAGTTCCCGAAGCATAGACAATGATCAGAATGTCTGCCTCCCGGTATTTAGATTCTCTTAAAGAGCCAGGGTGCAGCGGCAGTTAAGGTGTCAAAAAGCTGTTTTTTATTTACCTGCATTTAAAAGGGTCTTCACACCATGTCCACTGGCATGCACTGGGGGTAAACATTGCTGATATGCTGATCTCTGTGCATTGTTTGTTAGAACCTGTCAGTGGGTCGGTGGCGGGCGGCATGATTGCCAATGGATATAAAGCTTGGGACATTTTCTTTTATTTTTTATTAAAGGAATAGTCAAAAATGCGTGTTGTGTCTTTACTCACTTTTTTGGTGAATGGGTAGGGGTACTATTTACCCCATACTCATTCACATAGGGGGGAAGCCAGGATCTGGGGGCTTGCAGATTCTGATAAGCCCCTACCCGAAGACCCCCACAATTACCAGCCAGGGTTGTGGGGAAGAGGCCCTTGTCCCCATCAACATGGGGACAAGGTGCTCTGGAGGCCTCCCCTGCTGCAAAGCACACCACCTCCCATGTTGAGGGCGTGTGGCCTGGCAGGGTTCAGGGGGGGGGGGCGCTCGCCTGCTCGCCCCCCCCCCTTTTTCTGACCTACTCGGATAAGGGTTTTGGTATGGATTGTGGGGGGGGGGAGCAGGCCGTTTTATTTTTTTACATTTTGGTGTGGGGTTCCCCTTAAAATCTATATTAGACCCGAAGGGTCTGGTCTGGTATGTATTGCAGAGTGGGGGAAATGCTGTTTTTTTTTTCAGTTTTTTTTTTATTGCCTGCATTCACAGGTCGCACCCAAATCCATACCTCTCAACATTTTGAGATGGTAATGAGGGACACCTACTAGAAAATGTATGTAGGCATAGGACACGCCCCCTGCCACACCCCTTTAAAGGAGACATAACTGAAAAAAAGGTTAATTAAATCCACAAGGGCTTTTTTTTACCACTAATATTACTTTATATTGGCTTTTAAGATTTACAAATGCAGCAATTTAGAATTTTGATGAAAAGTTTAGCACTGAGAAACACTTTTTGAAAGATAAAACATGCATTTTATATACATCTATATACATCTGACCAAAATGAGGGACAAATGAGGAGCAAAGAGGGACAGAGGGACATTGCTCCAAATCAGGGACAGTTGGGAGCTATGCCCAAATCACATCTGTATAATGCAAGTGTGACTTTCCTGCAACTTTTGAGGGTTTACATTGAAGTCTATGGACCTCAAGTCGCATGAAAGTCGGACCAAAGTAATGCAAAAACTACTTTGATGTCGTTGCGACTTAAAGTTGCCCAGATATGAATGGTTATTATTGAGAAACATGGGGTCCATAGTTGCATGACAAGTCGCACAAGTGTGAATGGGGCCTTAATAGGGGAACAAGACCTTTTGCTGGGATTGTGTTGAGCAAGGCTGTCCAGCGCAGTCCGAGCATGACTGCAAACAAAAGTTATCCCTGATGATCCCACCAGCAAGAAGTATCTACAGCCACCTCCTTTCCTAAGGTGACAACTCTTAATCAGTTTAACTGTGGTGTTGTCACCCTTTCTTGCACACTCACACAATAAGCAATGCGTCAGCATTTTCAGCCGCGGTCACTGCAGTAAAAGCGCGGCGTTCATCTGCTGACGTTGGAGCGCTCACACAGGGAGAGAAAACATGACCAAAGGCAGGAAAAAAAAAAAAACAATCAAAAATGGAATTCTGTAGTTTTGCAAACTATTCTTTCCCTTAGACTTTAGTTTTACTTTAACTAAAATGGTGTTTTTTTCTAGACGTTCTGCTTTGAAGGGTTTTTATTATTTTGTCAGCAGTATCCAGAGTTTGTAACATGATAACCTCACTCCCGCTGTGATCGGTACAGTTGGATCCTGAAATAACTGCTTCTTATGAACACACTACCAAGTGAGGTGTGAAGGACGAAGCAATGATAGAACTGGATTCCGAGTGGATAGAAACAATGCTGGGATCAGATTAAAGGGGACGTTGCATCGTAATTGCATTAAAAGAAAAAAAAAAAACACAATCTCTAAATAATATTTTATTTTAAAGCAAAACTTAACTGTATCTGAGCACCATAAATTGGAAACGCTATTTAATTAATTTGTATTATTCAAAGCAAACTCACCCATCTATGTCTTCATGCTTTATTTTGTTGAGAAATCACTTTGAAAAACAGCCCCCTAGCATTTCTAGCTGCGGCCATCTTGAGGGAGGGCAGCTGATTCATGTAGCATTTACTTCCTGGAATCCATCTGCCCATAGCTCAGGCATGCAGGTTGGAAGGTGTGCTTAGCTGAGAAAGCCTTTCCTCCCCTCCTTCAGATGAAAGAAAAAAAAAATGTCCATGAAGACTTCTGGGATGTATGATATCATTTTGGCCTAGGCCAGAAACCAGGAAGCAACTTAAAGCGGAGATCGAGAGGTGCATGCTGGTTACCCAGCATGCACCTCTCCATCGCAAATTTAAGAAGTGGTTGAGATTGGGCTTCACATACCCACAATCATCATGGCAATGGCCAGATGAGGATTTTCTAAATAGTAAGTATAAAAAAATATATAAAATTAAGATCCACTAGCAAACATATATAAAGTTTATTGGGGTTATTAATGCATTATGATGGGATGCCAGAAAAAAAAAATGTGGCAGTAACTCCGCTTTAAGAAATGTAAAAAAAAATAAAAATGTAAAATAAGAATGGTAATTTATTTTTCTAACTATTTTTTTCTATTTTATGTCCCTTCATTAGCTGAAACATGACAATAATTATTGTAATCAGCATGGGGTATTGCAGCCTTTCTCAACCGTTTCAACACAGAGGAACCACTGAAATAATTTTCCTGTCTCAGGGAACCCCCGATAAAAATGACTATATCTGCAACTCAATTAGTGTGACAGTCAGTGGGAAGAATGTTCATTACACTTGTGGTCATTGGGAAGAATTACCTCCTTACAGATAGGTAAAAGAAATTGCTCATTGCTCAAGGAACCCCTCGAAACCTCTAGAGGAACCCTACAGTTCCATGGAACCCTGGCTGAGAAATCCTTGGGGTACTGTAACAATTGCCGTTTATTACCCGGGTACCAGCAATTTGTAAGAAAAGGCCATTTGCTGTACTTGTTGTTGCACATACATTGATTTTATATTGTCATCATTGCCCATCTGTTGCTTTAATATTGTCATGATTGCCCTTTTATTGATCTTATATTGCCATGATTGCCCATTTGTTGCTCTTATATTGCCATGATTGCTCATTTGTTGCTCTTATGTTGCCATGATTGTCAATTTGTTGCTCATATATTGTCATGATTGCCCATTTGTTGCTTTTATATCATGGTTGCCCAATTGTTGCTCTTATATTGTCATGATTGCCCATCTGCTACTCTTATATTGTCATGATTGCCAATTTGTTGCTCTTATATTTGTCATGGTTGCTCATCCGTTGCTTTTATATTGCCATGATTGCCCATTTGTTGCTCTTATATTGCCATGATTGCCCAATTGTTGCTTTTATATTGTCACGATTGCCCATTGGTTGCCTTTATATTGTCACGATTGTCTATCTGTTGCTCTTATATTGTCATGATTCCCCATTTGTTGCTCTTATATTGCCATGATTGCCCATGTTTTGCTGTTATATTGTCATGATTGCCCATTTGTTACTCTTATATTGTGGTGATTGCCCATTTGTTGCTCTTATATTGTGGTGATTGCCCATTGGTTGCCACTATATTGTCACGAATGCCATATTTGTTGCCTGCATATTGTCACGACTGTCCATTTTTTGCTTATGGAGGCCAACCCTTGCTATGCCAGACAATACCAGGATGTGGACCAATAATCAGTCACCTTCAGGATGTGAATCGAACAGGGGCTCTGTATTGCATCCATTGTATGTGATATACAGTATTGATCCCCGTCCTGTACATGCTGTTCTTTACTTTCTGTTTGTCATCAAAGCTCCCGCTTGTGCTGAGCCTGTGTGAATCATTAGGAGTGTTACCTGGCTGGGGACTGATTGATAAGAGGAATGTGAATAACTCCGAGTTCACAACATAAAACTTCCAATAATACAATGTTTACTTTGTGTGTATAGTCCATGAAAGACGTGAAAAATGTTTATCCAGAGGGAGAGATAACACATAGAATAAAAAGTGTTTAAGCCTGGGACAAAGTAGGTGAGGTTTATGAATCACAAGGAGACACTCACTTACCTGGAGAACTGCCACCAGCCATAGAATGTTTAGTCAGTATTGCCTCCTTGTATCTAAAACCAAAATGAAACAAAAAATGTAGGTGGCTGCATTTGTCTTTTTTCCTGGTAATCCTACCAATAACACTCTTATCGACCTGGGTGGCTACGCTCACTCCTCCACTGTATCACACAGGCTCCACTTCTAACATATCTGCTTTTGTTCATTTTCATTATATGATGGATCGATGGGATCAATAGTTTTCACAAGACAGATAAGATTGTTTTACTATCTGATCAGCTTACAGCAGTTGCTACGCGGAGCCTGCCACCAGATACAGCTTGTCACTTGGTACGCAGAGCCTGCCACCAGATGCAGTGTGTCACTTGCCACCATCGCCCGCCACCAGATGCAGTGTGTCACTTGCCACCATCGCCCGCCACCAGATGCAGTGTGTCACTTGCCACCATAGCCCGCCACCAGATGCAGTGTGTCACTTGCCACCCATAGCCTGCTACAAGATGCAGTGTGTTCCTTGCCACCCATAGCCTGCAACCAGATGCGGTGTGTTCCTTGCCACGCGTAGCCTGCTACCAGATGCAGTGTGTTCCTTGCCACCCATAGTCTGTCACCAGATGCAGCGTGTCTCTTGCGACCCTTAGCTTGTCAACAGATGCAGTGTGTCCCTTGCCACCAGTAGCCTACCACCAGATGCAGTGTGTCCCTTGCCACCAGTAGCCTGCCACCAACTGCAGCGTGTCACTTGCCACCCGTAGCCTGCCACCAGATGTAGTGTGTCCCTTGCCACCTGTAGCCTGCCACCAACTGCAGCGTGTCACTTGCCACCCGTAGCCTGCCACCAGATGTAGTGTGTCACTTGCCACCTGTAGCCTGCCACCAACTGCAGCGTGTCACTTGCCACCTGTAGCCTGCCACCAGATGTAGAGTGTCACTTGCCACCTGTAGCCTGCCACCAGATGTAGTGTGCCACTTGCCACCCGTAGCCTGCCACCAGATGTAGTGTGTCACTTGCCACCTGTAGCCTGCCACCAGATGCAGTGTGTCTCTTGCCACCTGTAGCCTGCCACCAGATGCAGTGTGTCCCTTGCCACCTGTAGCCTGCCACCAACTGCAGCGTGTCACTTGCCACCTGTAGCCTGCCACCAGATGTAGTGTGTCACTTGCCAACATCGCCTGCCACCACATGCAGCGTGTCACTTGCCACCCGTAGCCTGCCACCAGATGCAGCTTGTCACTTGCCACCCGTAGCCTTCCACCAGATGCAACCCTTTCACTTGCCACCCGTGACACACTATTACTGCTATCACTTTCTTCATCACAGGTTTAAAATAAATATGTACAAATCCAGAAGTTAATACTTGATCATTAAGATGCTTGCCCATTAAAAAGGAAAACACTGCAAGAAGACTGACAATTCCCAGAAAACCCTCTCTTTCTCCTGCAAGCTCTGCTCACATAGAGGTCTGGTTGTTTGCCTGCCTGCGCTTCCTACCGCTTCCCCTCCAATCCCTGCTCAAGGAGACTTATGCCGGAGCATGCCGGAGCACCAAGAAGGTGAACACCCTTCCCCCCACTGGTTGCCTCGTGGCAACTCAATATCCACCTTCAGCCACCAAGTAGTTACTTATTTCCAGGCAGCTGGCAAGACACCACCTTCCCACTGGCAGTGCTGCCCAGCGTCTGACAGGCCACGGACCGGTACCAGTACCCCTTGCTTACAGGACATGGCAATGACAGTGTATTTCTGGCAGGATCAAGAGGTAGTTTCTATAATTGCTGGAAATTTTGTTAGTCTGAAAAGTGAAAACTTATGCTGCCACCACGTGTAAGGACTAGTAAGCTGCAATATATTACATTTTTTGGGTTCAGTTATACTATTAGGATTTCTTTATAATATTCAAGTAAGTGATACTAAACACAAATGTACATTGTCTATTCTATTTCTGTACATGGATGATGGCACTGTTATTATTTTACAGTGGGGAATTATTTATTTGATCCCTTGCAGATTTTATAAGTTTGCTCACTTACAAAGAAATGAAGGGTCTATAATTTTTATCATAGGTGTATTTTAAATGATAGAGACAGAATATCAACCAACAATCCAGAAAAAAACACATAAAACAAATGCCAAGTGACAGCCAAAAAAATCTTAAGGATTTAGAGAAGATCAGTAAAGAAGAGTGGACCAAAATCCCTCCTGAGATGTGTGCAAACCTGGTAACCAACTATAAAGAAACATCTGACCTCTGTGCTCGCCAACAAGGGTTTCTCCACCAAGTACTAAGTCATGTTTTGCTTGGGGATCAAATACTTATTTTACTCACTGAACTGAAACTCAAATTATAACATTTGTATTGTGTAACGCCCCTCCAGCCTGAGTCTTAGAATAACAGGGAGGTGAAACGTCCATCAATCTACTTGTAATATCCCACCCTCATTGTGTCTAGCAGGCTAGTGGGCATGGAGGAGGATGGATATTATTTACCACTGTGTATACGCCCACGTGTGTGACTCTATAGCAGGGATTTGCAATTAGCGGACCTCCAGCTGTTGTAAAACTACAATTCCCATCATGCCTTTGCCTCTGGGTGTCATGCTTATGGCTGTCAGAGTCTTGCTATGCCTCATGGGACTTGTAGTTCTGCAACAGCTGGAGGTCCACTAATTGCATAATCCCTGCTCTATAGTCACATGGGCTGCTCAGATGTGAGAGGGAGGAAATGCTCAGCATAGAAACTTGTTGAAAACTGAGCATGTGCAGAGCTGCCACCACAGCTGCAAAATCCCTAGCTGAATTGGGAACATGAACAGTAGGGGGAGATTATAGAGAGCAGCAGGATCAACCAGGTTCTTTGCAGATAACAGAAAAGGAATCTCATAGTGACTGAGTGAGTATGAAAAGCATGTAATACACCATTTATTGATAGTTTTTATGATGTGGGTTTAGGGACACTTTATATTGGGCATGATCTTTAACAAGAGAAGATATGTAGTTATAGGGAACATTTTATAAATGTTAATTGTGCCTAACCAGTATCTCTAAAATTTTCTTCCTCCTGATAATAGCAGAGTACTTGCTGTGCCTTGAGCCTCATAGTTATATGAGTGCCAGTATCAGTATTGGTTGTGTCACTACTGTGCTGTTCTCCTTGCTGGACATGGCATGAGGAAGTAAATGCCTGCCTTTTACCAAGATGGTCACCTCCCCCCCCATACAGAGATGCAGTGCAGCACAAGGTATGATAAGTCAGTAATGAGGAAAAGATCAGCTGCAGGAAGACCACAGGAAATACTGGTGACTGGTCCTTTGATCTGTATCTGCCTTTTTTTCTTGGCACATCCTCAAGAGTTCAGTTCCTGGATCTAAAAACTTGAATGAAAAAAAGTTTTGTTATGTGCACACACTCTTATGCCCCATACACACGGTCGGATTTTCCAACGGGAAATGTTCGATGGGAGCTTGTTGTCGGAAATTCCGACCGTGTGTGGGCTCCATCGGACATTTTCCATCAGAATTTCCGTAGCACAAAATTTGAGAGCTGGTTCTCAAATTTTCCGACAACAAAATCTGTTGTCGTAAATTCCAAACGTGTGTACACAATTCCGACGCACAAAGTTCCACGCATGCTCGGAATCAAGCAGAAGAGCCACACTGGCTATTGAACTTCATTTTTCTCGGCTCGTCGTACGTGCTGTACGTCACCGCGTTCTTGACGTTCGGAATTTCCGACAAGATTTGTGTGACCGTGTGTATGCAAGACAAGTCGCGCGATTTAACCACAGCCGCTGTCGTTATACGTCGGTACAGATAGCTGCCATAGCCCCGGTATCCTCCTAAACGGCAGCCGGCTGGATTTACGATAAAAGTGGTCTCTGCAGGCGAAGATCACGTTTATCGGTGGCGGGAGAGGTGCCCCCCCCGTTGTCTCCGCCGCTTACCAGAGTTGTCGGTAGTGGCAGAGATGATCATGTGCTCTCCCCTGTGAGACTGGATGCCGAGTGAGGGAAAGACGGCCCCCGCCCGGCTCCATAACATTGGATGACGGAAGCGACGTCAAGCGTCACTTCTGCCCAATGCTCTTAAAGGGGAGTTTTTTTTAAATTTTTTTTTTAAAAGCTATAATTTTTTTTCCATTATTGCATCTTAGTGTAAATATGTGATCTGAGGTCTTTTTGACCCCAGATCTCACATTAAAGAGGTCCTGTCATGCTTTTTTTTCTATTACAAGGGATGTTTACATGCTTTGTAATAGGAATAAAAGTGACAAAAAAAAATTGACAGTGTAAAAAAAAAAAAAAAGAAAAAAAAATTTAAAGCGACCTGTCCCACCGAGCTCGCGTGCAGAAGTGAACGCATACGTAAGTTGCATCCGCATATGAAAACGGTGTTCAAACCACACATTTGAGGTATCGCCGTGATCATTAGAATGAGAGCAATCATTCTAGCCCTAGATCTCCTCTTTAACTCTAAACTGGTAACCTGAAGGAATTTTTAAACGTCGCCAATGGAGATTTTTAAGTGCCAAAGTTTGTCGCCATTCCATGAGCGGGCGCAATTTTGAAGCGTGACATGTTGGGCATCAATTTACTCAGTGTAACATTATCTTTCACAATATAAAAAAAAATTGGCTAACTTTACTGCTGTCTTATTTTTAAATTAAAAAACGTGCATTTTTTTCCAAAAAAATTGCGCTTGTAAGACCACTGCGCAAATATGGTGTGACACAAAGTATTGCAATGACTGGCATTTTATTCTCTAGGGTGTCATATAGTTTGGGGGTTCTAAGTAATTTACTAGCAAAAAAAAAAAATGATTTTAATTTGTAAACAACAAATCTCAAAAAAAGGCTTGGTCCAGAAGTGGTTGACGCGACTTTGATCCAACTTTACACTCTCTGGATCAAAGTCACATCAGAAGTTACATCAAAGTAGTGCAGGGACCTTTTCAAAGTTTCTGCGGCTTTCAGTTGCACCGATTTGAACGGGTACCATTGAAATCAATGGGCTGTGACGTTGTGTCCAAAGTCACATGACAAGTTGCACTTGTGGGGAACGGAGCCTAAAATGCAAAAATATCAGCTCATGAGCAACTGCATTGTTTTCATTCGGGTTTAGGTGTGTTTTAGAAAATTCCTTCATGTAGTATTTTTCTTGAAAAAATTAAGTGCTTGTGGGCGAGGTCCAGGCTGCTTCACAGGTGGCGATCGTGGACCCTCAGATTACACAGATTCCAGGGTACTTCTCTGCCCAATCTGTACTGGAAACAACAAAAAAGTGTAGCGCTAAAACATATCATAAATGACAGTGGATTGGTAGGTATACAGTGAAGGGAATCACCTACATAAAGACCTATTCATGGATAGGAAGTCCTGATATAGACGTTATAACTAAAAGGTAACCATAGTTAGTCCTCAGGTAGACATATTATATACAGGTGAATCCAATGTCCCAAAAGGCAGAACACATGAGATGAGGAGGGCAGTGTGATGGTTCATGGAGTAGAGTTCTGATAAAATAACGGGAATTTTGATGCCGAGGTAGGTGATCGCTGTCTTCTCCCAGTGGAAGAGGAAAGACTCCTGGCAGTGGGCTACTTCCTGGGCAGGTTTGAGGGATCCATCCACGGAACACCTCATCCCTCCCCTAGGACCCACAGGACCATCTATATTCTTGGGACACCTCACATCTTCCAGGACTCGGTTACCAGTTGGAGGAATCCAGCAAGCTGTGACATTACAGACATCCACAGCCACTCATCACCCAAGCCTTGTCTGACCCAATTCGGCGTATGCCCTGTCGGGTCCACCACATTTGGTAAGCCTTTTTTTCTTCCGGTGGGAGTGAGCTGATCTGCCTTTTGGGACATTGGATTCACCTGTATATAATATGTCTACCTGAGGACTAACTATGGTTACCTTTTAGTTATAACGTCTATATCAGGACTTCCTATCCATGAATAGGTCTTTATTTAGGTGATTCCCTTCACTGTATACCTACCAATCCACTGTCATTTATGATATGTTTTAGCGCTACACTTTTTTGTTGTTTTCTGCTTATATACCTTGTTGGTTGTGTTAGCTGCTTTCTTTTTGTTTTTGTTTCTCTTGTGAGCAGCGCAGAATCTTTTTGCATATACTGCCCAATCTGTACTCCCTGTGTAAGGATGGTGGGGAGAACCAAGGAAAGAACCAAGTCATCTCTGGCTTCACTTTAGCCCAGTCCTTAATCAGGTGGCAGTTACCTTCTCCCCAGATGCCCAAAAGGGGAACCCCCAGCAGCCCCAGGGCACCACACTAGGCTGGTCCTCTCCATGTCACCCCCCGCACTACAGAGCCCCAGCACCACACACCTAATAAGGGGATTCCCAGGATCCTCCATTTAGGAAGAGCAAACCTTTAAGGAGCCTATCCCTATCCTGACCTGCTTGCATGCTTTTCTTTCCCATTGGTTCCCTGTAACAGTAAATTAAGCTTAGCTTGCTTGGCACCCAGACAATAAACAAGCCATTACCTACAATGCAGTTCCATTGATTCCTCCCACGTCGCCAATTAGAAAGGTAGGCTTGGTTGCAAAAAATTGACTTTCCGAAATTGGTGAGCAAGCAGGGTAAGGGGGCGGAGCAAGAAAGTATATTAGTACTACAGAACACCCCCCTCCTTCTCTTCTCCATAACAAAGAGGGTATGGGTTCTGTAGTTAACAGCAATTTTTTTTCCACACACGGTCGGAATTTCCGACAACAAGGTCCTATCACACATTTTCCATCGGAAAATCCGACTGTGTGTACAGGGCATTAGATTTTCCAACAAGAATGTATTTTGGTCTGTAAATGATGAAATTCTATAATAAAGAAATATAAAGGAAAAAAAAACACTGGACATCACCCTGAACACACCACCGTGAAACATGGTGGTGGTAGCATCATGTTGTGGGGATGCTTTTCTTCAGCAGGGAAGCTGGTCAGAGTTGATGGGAAGACAGATGGAGTCAAATACAGGACAATCTTAAGCCGCGTACACACGAGCGCAATGTCCGACAGAAAAAGTCCAACGGAAGCTTTTCATCCTCTATTCCGATCATGTGTAGGCCTCATCTAACTTTTTTTTTTTAAATTCTGACGGACCTAGAAATGGAACATGTTCTAAATATTTCCGACGGAACCAATTCCTATCAGGAAAACTGATCATCTGTATGCTGTTCCGACGGACCAAAACGACGCATGCTCTGAAGCAAATATGAGACGGAAGCTATTGGCTACTGGCTATTGAACTTTCTTTTTCTAGTCCCGCCGTACGTGTTGTACGTCACCGCGTTCTGGACAGTCTACTTTGGTTTGACCGTGTGTAGGCAAGACCGCTTGAATGGAATTCCGTTGGAGTTCTGTCGGAGAAACCTTCGGAGTTCATTCCGACGGCAAAACCGGTCGTGTGTACAGGGCATTAGAAGAAAACCTGTTAGATTCTGCAAAAGACTTGAGACTGGGGAGGAGGTTCACCTTCCAGCAGGACAATGGCCCTAAACATACAGCCAGAGCTACAATGGAATGGTTTAGATCAAAGCATATTCATGTGTTAGAATGGCCCAGTCAAAGTCTAGACCTAAATCCAATTGAGAATCTGTGGCAAGACTTGAAAATTGCTGTTCACAGACGCTCTCCCTCCAATCTGACAGAGCTTGAGCTATTTTGCAAAGAAGAATGGGCAAAAATGTCACTCTCTAGATGTGCAAAGCTGATAGAGACCTACCCAAAAAGACTTGCAGCTGTAATTGCAGTGAAAGGAGGTTCTACAAAGTATTGACTCCGGGGGGGCTGAATACAAATGCACACCACACTTTTCACATATTTATTTGTAAAAAATGTTGAAAACCATTTATCATTTTCCTTCCACTTCACAATTATGTGCCACTTTGTGTTGGTCTATCACATAAAATCCCAATAAAATACATTTACGTTTTTGGTTGTAACAAAATGTGGAAAATGTCAAAGGGGTATGAATACTTTTTCAAGGCACTGTATGTTCAGTACCTCCAACTCTTCCAGATTTTGCATCAAGAAAACAACCATAACAAAAAAAAAAAAAAAAAAAATCATATGTCAGTGCTGTGTAAGCAATAGGGTTAAACAAATGCGTAGGTCACATAACATGGCAGCTGCGCCTGGAGGCCTTTAAATATTTTCATGTGTTTGAACAGGACTTGGACTGACTTGATGTTTACTGGAAAAAAACGACTTGAAGCTGGTAACTCGTGTGTAAGCCGATTTCACAGGAAAATAAAACGTGGAGAAGGTGGAGCTCAGCTGAGTCAGAATGCGGAGTTAACAGAGTGGACTTTTTACATCAGATTTTTTCCATTGTGTCCCTGACTCACTTTATTTGGAAAAACATTACCCTGCGTGTTTCCCTATAAGGACAAAGGCATGCAAATCATTTGTTTTCATAACAAACGTTGAAAGGCCAACCGAAATTTCAGTTTATATCAGCGACATACATGCCAGACGCATCAACACAAAAGATGTGCAAAATATTAATTTTTTGTTGGTTAGAAAACAGGCAAAGCATGAGTAGAAAAGCCTGTTCGCTGCCAGCTAAAGACCTCTGATCTTTGTGTGAAAGCAGTGGTTTCTCTGCAGAGGTTCTGCACACCCTCTGCAGAGTCAGCGTGTCAGGATCTAGGTCTGATTTGAGCCATGTCTCTGCACTTCCTGTTTGCCAGAATTTTGCTCTCTTTCCAGCCAATAGCTCACTCTTCTCACTGTAGAGCAGCCCCTGAAGAGCCACTGAAAGTTTTTATTTCCCCCTTAGAGCACATACAGCCAGGCACACAACATTTCCTGCATTCTTCCCCGGGTTCAAAAGTTCAGTCTAGGGGTTTCTTTTTGTGTTTTTATTAGGCAACGATGAACTTATATAGGTATACAGAGCATGGGATACCCCGGAACTGTAATGGTTCAACTTGAGGACTGCTCAACTTCTGGCTGCTCTTCACAAATTTCTGGCTGTACTTGCACAACTTCTGGCTGCAATTGCCCAAAAAAAATGTCTCACAGGATCTCTAGGCTGATTATGACCTGTGCTTCTCCCCAGGGCTGCTGTTAGGAACCACGGGGCCCCATACAGACAACCTGACATGGGGCCCAATACAGACAACCTGACATGGGGCCCCATACAGACAACCTGACATGGGGCCCCATACAGACAACCTGACATGGGGCCCCATACAGACAACCTGACATGGGGCCCCATACAGACAACCTGACATGGGGCCCCATACAGCCAATGCTTCAGTTACAAATGAACACAATGAGTGATCAGTACCGATCACTCATTGGGGGAGATTGGTGATAGCCTATGTAGAGTTAAGCCAATGAGAAGGGAGTTGCAGTAGTCGAGGCGGAAGATGACCCGGGAGTGAAATAAGAGCTTTGTTGTGTCATTGGTTAGAAAGGAGCGTATGTTGGAGATGTTGCGGAGGTTGAGGCTGCAATATTTGGACAGTGATTGGACGGGGGGGGGGGGGGGGGCTTAAAGGAGAGTTCAGCGTCTAGGACTACTGCTACCACTTGTAGACTACAGTGCCTTGAAAAAGTATTCACGCCCCTTGAAATTTTCCACATTTTGTCATGTTACAAACAAAAATGTAAATGTTTTTTTATTGGGATTTTATGTGATAGACCAACACAAAGTGGCACATAATTGTGAAGTGGAAGGAAAATGATAAATGGTTTTCAACATTTTTTACAAATAAATATGTGAAAAGTGCGGTGTGCATTTGTATTCAGCCCCCCTTTACTCCGATACTCCTAACTAAAATCTAGTGGAAGCAATTGCCTTCAAAAGTCACATAATTAGTAAATAGAGTCCACCTGTGTGTAATTTAATCTCAGTATAAATTCAGCTGTTCTGTGAAGCCCTCAGAGGTTTGTTAGAGAACATTAGTGAACCAACAGCATCATGAAGGCCAAGGAACACACCAGACAGGTCAGGGATGAAGTTGTGGAAAAGTTTAAAGCAGGGTTAGGTAAAAAAAAAATACCCCAAGCTTTGAACATCTCACGGAGCACTGTTCAATCCATCATCTGAAAATGGAAAGAGTATGGCACACCGGCAAACCTACCAAGACATGGCCGTCCACCTAAACTAACAGGCCGGGTAAGGAGAGCATTCATCAGAGAAGCAGCCAAGAGGCCCATGGTAACTCTGGAGGAGCTGCAGAGATCCACAGCTCAGGTGAGAGAATCTGTCCACAGGACAAATATTAGTCGTGCACTCCACAAATCTGACCTTTATGGAAGAGTGACAAGAAGAAAGCCATTGTTGACAGAAAGCCATAAGAAGTCCCATTTGCAGTTTGTGAGAAGCCATGTGGGGGACACAGCAAATACGTGGAAGAAGGTGCTCTGGTCAGATGGGACCAAAATTGAACTTTTTGACCTAAAAGCAAAATGCTATGTGTGGCAGAAAACCAAAACTGCACATCACCCTGAACACACCATTCCCACTGTGAAACATGGTGGTGGCAGCATCATGTTGTGGGGATGCTTTTCTTCAGCAGGGACCGGGAAGCTGGTCAGAGTTGATGGGAAGATGAATGGAGTCAAATAGAGGACAATCTTAGAAGAAAACTTGTTAGAGTCTGCAAAAGACTTGAGACTGGGGTGGAGGTTCACCTTCCAGCAGGACAACAACCCTAAACATACAGCCAGAGCTACAATGGAATGGTTTAGATCAAAGCATATTCATGTGTTAGAATGGTCGAGTCAAAGTCCAGACCTAAATCCAATTGAGAATCTGTGGCAAGACTTGAAAATTGCTGTTCACAGACGCTCTCCATCCAATCTGACAGAGCTTAAGCTATTTTGCAAAGAAGAATGTGCAAAAATGTCCTCTCTAGATGTGCAAAGCTGGTAGAGACATCCCCAAAAAGACTTGCAGCTGTAATTGCAGTGAAAGGAGGTTCTGCAAAGAATTGACTCCGGGGGGCGCTATACAAATGTACCCCCCACTTTCACATATTTATTTGAAAAACATTTTGAAAACCATTTATTATTTTCCTTCCACTTCACAATTATGTGCCACTTTGTGTTGGTCTATCACATAAAATCCCAATAAAATACATTTACATTTTTGGTTGTAACATGACAAAATGTAGAAAATGTTAAGGGGTATGGATACTTTTCCAAGGCACTGCATATATAGGCACTGTAAAATCCCCCCTTTTTAACCATAATCTCTCCCTCTGGGAAGATACTGATATTATTATTATACAGGATTTATATAGCGCTGACAGTTTATACAGCGCTTTACAACTTAGGGTAGACAGTACAAATACAATACACTTTAATACAGTAGGAATCAGAGGGCCCTGTTTATTAGAGCTTACAATCTAAGAAATATGGGGACTTGCTCTCCATAAACCATAGGCTTTTTATATAGAGCCCCCCCCCCCCCCCCATCTAACTACCCATTAATGTACCATAGGCTGTAGATACAATAATTATTAAAATAGGTTCCCTGAGACTGGTAAGTTATTTCAAGGGTTCCAACCTACAATAGATAGATAGATAGATAGACTTTTTCCCCCAAAAGTTTAACAGACCTAGAAATTAAACATGTTTCCAATCTTTTTTTCGACCCGGTCGAAAAGTCCGCTCATCTGTATGCTAGTCTGACGGACAAAAACGGACGCTAGGGCAGCTATTGGCTACTGGCTATGAACTTCCTTGTTTTTGTCCGGTCGTACGTCATAACGTACGAATCCGTCGGACTTTGGTTGATCGTGTGTAGGCAAGTTCTTTGGTTCGGAAAGTCCGTCGGAAGTCCGCCGAAAGTCCGTCGGATAGACCGTCGGACCAGTCCGGTCGAAAAGTACGCTCGTGTGTACGCGTCATTAGTGTCACTAGCCATGTCAGTGTCAGTTAGTGACCCTCCCAGCCAGTGTCTGTTTGACCCTCCCAGCGCCAGATTGTCCACCACCCTATCACGGTCACACATTCGCACATTCGGAAAGTCCGTCGAAAAGTCCGCCGAACCAAGTATGCCGTAAAGTCGGCATAACATTTGAAGGTCCTTGCGACCAGGGCTGGCCCTACCATGGGTCCCAGTTGGTCCATGGGACCCAGGCGGCACACTAAGAGGGGCGGCAACAGGGGCGCACTGCCCGAGGTCCCGAGGCTCCCTCCCTCCAGTGTGCAGTGTCATCCTTGCATCATGCTCTGTTCCACTCCCCTGCCCCGCCCTGCTCCGCTCCTTAGCAGTACAAGTTGTACTGCTGGGGAGTGGAGTGGAGTGAGCGGGGCTGTGGAGTAGAGCAGGGCGGGGGGTGGAGCAGCTCTCTAGGTCCTGGAAAAGCACAGGCTTCAAAAGCAGGAACCCCCACCGCCGCTGCAGCTCTGCTGTGGCCACATGTTGCATCACTGGACCAGGATTGGAGCTTAGTTGGTCAGTGGCGGTGAAGAGGAAGGGGGAGCTTTGGTGGTGCTGCACAATTCCTATACCTGTGAGCTGAGCTGATGTTTTTGGGCATATCTCTTTGCTGGACTAGGGATGTCTCTTTGCTAGAGGGGGCATGTCGCTTTGCTGGAGGGGACATGTCTCTTTGCTGGAGGGGACATGTCTCTTTGCTGGAGGGGACATGTCTCTTTGCTGGAGGGGACATGTCCCTTTGCTGGAGGGGGCATGTCTCATTGCTAGAGCAGGCATGTCTTGTTGCTGGAGGGGGCATGTCTCTTTGCTTGACTGGGGATGTCTCTTTGCTGAAGGGGGCATGTCTCTTTGCTGGACTGGGGATGTCTCTTTGCGGGAGGGGGCATGTCTCTTTGCTGAAGGAGGCATGTCTCTTTGCTGGAATGGGGATGTCTCTTTGCGGGAGGGGGCATGTCTCTTTGCTGAAGGGGGGAATGTCTCTGCTGGAGGGGGCATGTCTCTTTGCTGAACTGGGGATGTCTGTTTGCTGAATATATGGGGATGTCCCTTTGCGGGATTGGGCTGTCTCATTACTATATGGGGATTTCTCTTTGCCTTACGAAAATGTCTCTTTGCTTTATGGGAATGTCTATTTGCTGGATGGGTGTGTTTTTTTTGGGGGGTGGGGGGGGGGGGGGGTTGCAGCATTTCATTCTTGGACCTAGGCAGCACAATGTATTGGGCCAACCCTGCTTGCGACCCCTGCGATGATTCAAATGTACTTATCAAATGTGAATGCACTCTTTCACAATGTGCGTGTCGCTGGTCATGACTAAACAATACGTAATTTTCAGGTAGAAGAGAACAGGAACTGTGTATAGTGAGAGGACATACATCCATTGTATAGAACGGAAACCCCACCATAGAGCACTGCCAGGGGAATTACACTGACAATGACTGCTAAGGGGATATGATCCCTGTGTAGGATGTTCATTAGAGCTGCACGATTCTGGCCAAAATGAGAAGCACTATTTTTTTGCTTAGAATAAAAAGATCCCGATTCTTGCTGCGTAAAATTACATTTGAACGACTGCTGCGCAAATACAGTGTGACATAAAATATTGCAACAACCACCATTTTATTCTCTAGGGTCTCTACTAAAAATATATATATATATATATATATATATATATATATATATATATATATATATATATATATATATATATATATATATAAAATGTTTGGGGGTTCAAAGTAATTTTCTAGCAAAAAAAAAATATTTTAACTTGAAACCAACAAATATCAGAAAAAGGTTTAGTGTTTAAGTGGTTAAACTTCCCTCATTTACACACCAAAGTGTATTCCTTTGATCTACAGGAAAAATTGTTATTTCTGAATTAACGAATTTGTTGAAATTCGTTAAAAAAAAAACGAATTTGGAACGAAACGAATTGCACATGTCTACCGCAGTCCTTGTCCCTGATGGAGCTTACATTATCCCTACCACTCTTGTAAAGGCACAGACACACCTCAGGTCAGAGATCCGTCACAGTGCATGTAGACCATAACAGTGAACATCTTACTTTCTCCCTTTTGGTCTGTTATATATACCGCTGGATGCATTTTCTTATGTCTGTTTGATAATTGCAAAAAAAAAACAAAAACTGTTGATCCCACCATGTATTCTGTGCATTCTGCAATAGACTTGTGCACAATGGAAAATTTTGTTTCGTTTAGTTTCGTTGTCATTGGTAAAATACATAATTTCATTCTGTTATATTCGTTATGGTACGTTCATTGATTTTCGGATACAGTAATTCGTTATTTCTGTAGAGTGTCGATATTCATTATACTGAATCTCGAATCATGTCGAATTCATTCGTTATATCCGCTATAATTTCTTTCGTATTAGTTGAAATTCGATATTTATGTACCGTATTTATCGGCGTATAACACGCACTTTTATGCCCTTAAAATCAGGGGAAAATCGCGGGTGCGTGTTATACGCCGATCCCCCGCTGTACATACATACATAGCCGAGTGTATTAGGCTAGGTTCGGCTAGCTCCGCTCACAGTCCCAGTCTGGCCTTATGATGGACATAATACAGGACTGGGCGTGACTGTGAGCGGACTGTGTGTACTCGGCTAGGTTCGGCTAGCTCAGAGTACACTCGGCTATGTATGAATGTCGGCGGCGCTCGGCTCCGCCCACAACACTACGAGAGCAGCCGAAAGCGCCATATTTAAAAACTGACAAGTCTGCAGTGTCACTGGGCAAGGCTGCAGATAACACTAAAAGGCTGCAAATGACACTAAAAGGCTGCAGATGACACTGAAAGGCTGCAAATGACACTACAAGGCTGCTGATGACACTGACAAGGCTGCATTGATGGGCATTTAAATGTAAGTTTTTTTTTCCTTAAAAAGTTTTTTTCCCTAAAATTCCCTCCTAAACTTGGGGTGCGTGTTATACGCCGATAAATACGGTATATTGATTCATGATAATGATTCGTAGTTTGGAAAGTCGTTTGTTTATTGAATCTATTAACACAAACAATGACAATATCTCTTCTCCTCTGCTCAAATACAATACAACACCCTTCTCACTCACTTCTCAGGAATGCACTTTGTCAGTAATCCAACCTCCAGCACAAAATGAATCAGCTAATTGGACTGTAAGATTTACTTTGAGTTGACCTTTTGTTCCATTAGATCTTTAACGAATTACCGAATCATGTTGAATTCATTCGTTATATCCGCTATAATTTATTTGTATTTGTTGAAATTCGTTATTTTTTTATTCAAACATTCGAATGCATCCGAATGTCCGAAATATGCAAAATTCGGCCGAATTTCGATTTGTTACGAAACTATTTGCACATGTCTATTCTGCAATGTTATCTCCAACTAAGAACTATGGTGCTGGCCATTGGTACAGTTCTAGTGGTGTGACTGCTGGCCGCTGTTGTTCGCACACATCTGCAAGAACCGCAGATTCTCACCAATAGATTGCTGTCTGAATGAGACCTTAAAGTAAATTTAAACCCAATAACTATAAACTTATACAGTTTATGCTGTAAAACGTTAATGTAATTTTAAAACCCAATTTTAGGAGAGGTTCACACCATGAAATCACATAGGAAAAGACTTTGCATTCTTTTGCGATTCACGAGTGATCCGGGTGCAGTGCGATCTCAGCCCATTTGAATGGGCTGAAATTAGCTCTGGACCGCACCAAAAGTAGTGCATGTGCTACTTTATAAAACGTGCAGCAACCGGATCGCATGGTACTACTGTACTGCATTGGCGGTCATTACACTGACATCCTCTGCAGATCGCAAATGCAGTGTGTTTTGAATGAGGTGCAGGAAGTGTGCAAGGAATGTGGGTTTCTTGCACCCTGTTCTGGTGTGAATTGGCCCTTAATCTGTAAGCACTCAAGTGACACTCTATAGCAGTGGTCTCCAAACTGTGGCCCGGGGGCCGGATGCGGCCCTTTGCATGCTTTTATTCAGCCCTTGAGGCATTATTACCTTCCCACCGTTAGCAACCAGAGGGGCATAGTTCCTGCCACTGACACAGACAAGGGGGCGCTATTCGTCCGCTGGAAGGCTTCGTTTGTTGGTAAGTCTGTAATAATGTGCTAGCATGCAGTGTATTATGACTTAAACCTGCTGGGGGGCCATTTCTTTTATTTGGCTCTCAAGGCTTTACTGTTGCTAAACTGAATTTTTTTCCCATTTCCTTGAGAGCTGCTCACTAATGCCCCGTACACACGGTCGGATTTTCCGATGGAAAATGTCCAATCGGAGCGTGTTGTCGGAAATTCCGACCATGTGTGGGCTCCATCGGACATTTTCCATCGGATTTTCCGACACACAAAGTTGGACAGCAGGAGATAAAATTTTCCAACAACAAAATCCGTTGTCGGAAATTCCGATCGTGTGTACACAAATCCGACGGACAAAGTGCCACGCATGCTCAGAATAAATAAAGAGATGAAAGCTATTGGCCACTGCCCCGTTTATAGTCCCGACGTACGTGTTTTACGTCACCGCGTTCAGAATGATCGGATTTTCCGACAACTTTGTGTGACCGTGTGTATGCAAGACAAGTTTGAGCCAGCATCCGTCGGAAAAAATCCTAGGATTTTGTTGTCGGAATGTCCGAACAAAGTCCGACCGTGTGTACGGGGCATTAGTCTTAAAGTAGAACTACAGGAAAAATGTATTTTTTTCATTTTGGCTAGAGTAAGGGAGGGTTATAACCCCTGGTCTTTTTTTTGCCATCTAGCTCCCATTGAGGAGATTTCCTTTCCCTTCCTTTCCCATAGCCAAAGCAGGAAGTGAATAAAAATCGATAGTTGTCACCAGAAAAACTAAAACCTCTAAAACCTCTCCACTCTATAAGACACAAACAAAAAAAAAAGCTGGCCATAAGCAGAGCAGAAGCTTAAAAAAGTAAACTATTGCAGCCATCATATCGGAGGACTGGTAGACTGCAATGTATTATATTTTTGGATCCCAGCACCCTTTGCCATTACATACACTATCTTGTCAAAAGTATCAGTACGCCTGCCTTTACACGCACATGAACTTTAATGGCATCCCAGTCTTAGTCCGTAGGGTTCAATATTGAGTTGGCCCACCCTTTTCAGCTATAACAGCTTCAACTCTTCTGGGAAGGCTGTCCACAAGGTTTAGGAGTGTGTCTATGGGAATGTTTGACCATTCTTCCAGAAGCACATTTGTGAGGTCAGGCACTGATGTTGGACGAAAAAGGCCTGGCTCATAGTCTCCGCTCTAATTCATCCCAAAGGTGTTCTATTGGGTTGAGGTCAGGACTCAGGCCAGTGCACGTTCTTCCACCCCAAACTCACTCGTCCATGTCTTTATGGACCTTGCTTTGTGCACTGGTGCACAGTCATGTTGGAACAGGAAGAGGCCATCCCCAAACTGTTCCCACAAAGTTGGGAATTTGAAATTGTCCAAAATGTCTTGGTATTCTGACACCTTAAGAGTTTCCTTCACTGGAACAAAGGGGCCAAGAACAACCCCTGAAAAACAACCCCACACCATAATCCCCCCTCAATCCAAATGATTTGGACCAGTGCACAAAGCAAGGTCCATAAAGACATGGATGAGCGAGTTTGGGGTGGAGGAACTTGACTGGCCTGCACATAGTCCGGACCTCAACCCCATAGAACATCTTTGGGATGAATTAGAGCAGAGACTGCGAGCCAGGCCTTTTCATCCTACATCCGTGCTTGACCTCACAAATACGCTTCTGGAAGAATGGTCAAAAATTCCCATAGACACACTCCTAAACCTTATGGACAGTCTTCCCAGAAGAGTTAAAGCTGTTGTAGCTGCAAAGGATGGGCCAACTCAATATTGAACCCTACGGACTAAGACGGCATTAAAGTTCATGTGCGTGTAAAGGCAGGCGTCCCAATACTTTTGACAATATAGTTTATACTTTATTGGAGGTATTACTGGCATGAACATGGGTCATTCTATGAATGGCAAGTAAAGGGATGGTGAACCCGCGCAATGAACATAAAGACTTAATTGGTATGGTTTGGAACTGCTGCCTCCCAACAAGCAGTCACCCTAAAATGGGGACAGCTGAGATATATTAAAAATGGTAGAAGGGTTTGGCGCTGTTCCTATTTAGTTTCCTACCTCCATATAGGTTACTGGATTAAAATAAATTCTTAGGTGCACCGTGCATATATCAAATATTAAATACAATATGGATTCCCAAGTATACCGTGCATGAGTCAATTAAATATTCTGCTGCAATATTATGCCGTCATAGGTGATACATAACTTAAATGCTTACATATGTGATATTGCTAATGGGGGAAGAAAGGGGGGGGGAGGGAGGGGGGGAGAGGAGAGTGAGATAGGGAAGTGGGGAGGGGGTGTAGGAAGTCTGTTCCTAATAAAAAATTACAATAATAGGATAAAGTGCAAATGTGCTGGTGCAATCCAAAAGGCAACAGTGACAAGATAAGGTGCAAACGTGCTTCAAAATTCTTTAGTAAGTCTCTTGTGCCATATTCTTGTGCTGTGGTGATAATCCTTCACTTATAATATCTCTTTGCTCTGAAAGTGCAGCCACTCACCAGATCACTTCACCCCTGCGGGGGTAGTAGGCGGTTACAGTTTTATCGCCACTGTACAGCGATCGCTGGCGGGCTCAGGATCGTGGTATGTCATATATAAAGAGAGAGGGAGTGCCCATAGCGTAAAATTGCTTTAAAAAGGTTTAATTACACAAAATGAAAGGGTACTCACACTTTTACAGTAAAAATCAAGCGAAATGGTAAAAACGTCAGAACCATCATAAATATCCTTCAGCGCTGGTACAGGAGGTGATGTTTGGGAAGCACAAATTAGGCCACGCCCTACGCGTTTCGTCGTTAGGACGTCTACGGGAGCGTCCCGTAGACGTCCTAACGACGAAACGCGTAGGGCGTGGCCTAATTTGTGCTTCCCAAACATCACCTCCTGTACCAGCGCTGAAGGATATTTATGACGGTTTTGACGTTTTTACCATTTCGCTTGATTTTTACTGTAAAAGTGTGAGTACCCTTTCATTTTGTGTAATAAAACCTTTTTAAAGCAATTTTACGCTATGGGCACTCCCTCTCTCTTTATATATGACATACCACGATCCTGAGCCCGCCAGCGATCGCTGTACAGTGGCGATAAAACTGTAACCGCCTACTACCCCCGCAGGGGTGAAGTGATCTGGTGAGTGGCTGCACTTTCAGAGCAAAGAGATATTATAAGTGAAGGATTATCACCACAGCACAAGAATATGGCACAAGAGACTTACTAAAGAATTTTGAAGCACGTTTGCACCTTATCTTGTCACTGTTGCCTTTTGGATTGCACCAGCACATTTGCACTTTATCCTATTATTGTAATTTTTCCTTAGGAACAGACTTCCTACACCCCCTCCCCACTTCCCTATCTCACTCTTCTCTCCCCCCCTCCCTCCCCCCCCCCTTTCTTCCCCCATTAGCAATATCACATATGTAAGCATTTAAGTTATGTATCACCTATGACGGCATAATATTGCAGCAGAATATTTAATTGACTCATGCACGGTATACTTGGGAATCCATATTGTATTTAATATTTGATATATGCACGGTGCACCTAAGAATTTATTTTAATCCAGTAACCTATATGGAGGTAGGAAACTAAATAGGAACAGCGCCAAACCCTTCTACCATTTTTAACATTTTTAATATTCTATGAATGGCGTCAGCTCTCCAGGTAAGCGAGTATGTCTGGTGATTCATACACCTCACCTACTTTGTCCTGGACATAAACACCTTTTACCTTATGAGTTTTTTCTATCTATGAACATTTTTCATGTCATAGAACATACACGCACAGAGTAAACATTGCATTATTGGGAATGATCTATGTTGGAAAGACAGAGTAAAGCTGGCCATGCATAGAACGAATTTTAGCCGGTTCATCTGCCAGCTGTGGGGCAGCACCTCTGCCTTGAAACACTGGGGTCAAATCCCAACCAGGAAACTATCTGCATGGTATTTGCATGCTCTCCCTGTGCTTGCATGAATTTCCTCCTGGTACCCTGGTTTCCTCCTACACATGCTGGAAGGTTAATCAGCCCTTGTATGTGTATGTATGAATGTGAGTTAGGGACCTTAGATTGTAAGCTCCCGGAGGGCTGGGACTGATGTGACTGTACTTTATGTAAAGCTTGAAAAAACAAAGACGACAGCGCTAAACACTTCTATCAAAGGTGCTAGCAATAAAGCCAATATACTGTAAAAACCCTCCGTGATCGTAAAATAAATAGATAAAAATGCAGTGCTAAAAGAATGTATTGAATTTAAAAAAAAAAGCAATTTCATCAATATCAAAGTTCATAAAGTACAGCAAAATCTTCTAGCGTTCCAAGTGGCCAGATGGCCCACTCACCAGAAGTCATGGCTGCTCAATCAAGTGTAGCAAAAATGCATGTAAATGTAAAGCCTTTAGGCTAATTAAGACCTTGTTGGCTGTTAGGGACTCTGGATTTGTCAAAAAAGAAGAAGCTGTATTGTGTAATATTGCATAAGTAAGCAAAAGGTACCACAATCACATGTGCAATACCACTCCAAATTGAAACTCCAAATTAAAACATCTCCATGATAAGCGTGAAAACAGTGATAATTGTGCACCATCACGACCAGCACACCAACTTCTACTCACATGTAGTGCACATTCACCGTCATATATGGGTACAGTATCGCCCCGTACACACGATCAGACATTGATCGGACATTCTGACAACAAAATCCATGTATTTTTCAGACGGATGTTGGCTCAAACTTGTTTTGCATACACACGGTCACACAAACCTTGTCGGAAATTCCGAACGTCAAGAACGCGGTGACGTACAACACGTACGACGAGCCAAGAAAAATGACGTTCAATAGCCAGTGCGGCTCTTCTGTTTGATTCCAAGCATGCGTGGAACTTTGTGCGTCGGAATTGTGTACACACAGTCAGAATTTACGAGAACGGATTTTGTTGTGGGAAAATTTGAGATCCACATCTCAAATTTTGTTTTTTCGGAAATTCCGACGGAAAATGTCCGATGGTGCCTACACACGGTCTGAATTTCCGACAACAAGCTCCCATCGAACATTTCCAGTCGGAAAATCCGATCGTGTGTACGCGGCATAAGTGTGCAGCAACAGAGCTTGTGTGGCTATAGAAGCGGATATCACGGCAATCCTTTGGAACTCTCCAGGGGGTATAGCTTCCATCACATGCAACAGACAATAAACAGAATTAAATACTGCCACATAGTGCAGTATTTATTGCAAAATAAGCATGAAATGAACAAGAGCATCATAAACTTAAAAAAACAAAAAGAAATAAAACCGCCAGCACTTACATCTAACACCGCCACCGGGATCCCTGTCGTGGCGGCACCGCGTGACGTCACGTGTCTAGCAACCCTACGTACGGTTCGCACCAGAGTGCGTCATCATTTATTTATTTATTTATTTATATTTATTTATTTACAATATGTAAAGCAATGCATAAACTGCGTACACATAAATAACTGAGATAGGTAAATCAATTGAAGCTGTAGGTGACCGAGTTGGCACCACTCAGCCCAACATCCTTCGATCTTAAAATCAAAGGAGCCAGGTTGAAAATTATTGTCCCAACAGTGACTGCAGACAGTGTGTACAATACAATAGCCAGCAGAGGAGATTCCTCTGGTCTGCACTGCTTAGCATGGATGGGGGGAATCAATAGAAGAAGAGAAGTCTAATGGCAAGAATTATACCTAGTGAAAACTGGGGGGAGGGGGGTACCTCACGCCAATAACTATATATATTGAAAGTAATATAAAAAAAAGCTGCTCCCCTTACAAAGGTAGAAAACTACCTCTAAGAGAAAAAAAGATATAAACTGGGGGGGTGCTAATGTAGCGAGGTTCCAGGCCGGCTTTGATCTAATGAGAACCTCGAGAATCCCTTGAGCTCCTCCAATCTTCAAGGTGTTGTCTTCCTCAAGTGTCACCCCCGCTTCTCTGCTGGGTCCCTAGCTTGGCGCTCTAGATACCTCTCAAGCTTCACCCACGCTGGCCTGTTCGGTCCCTGGCTTGACACACAAGGCTGCTCTGCAAGTGTCACCTCCGCTGGTTGGGTCCCTGGCTTGATTCCCATTGAAGTTTGCCGATTCTTCACCGCCCCAGGTTGGTGAGAATACTGCTCCGGTACTTGCTTCAGTTACTCACTGTGGTCCCTGGTAATAAGGTGGTTGGTCCCTTACTGGCGACAGCTTCCCCTCTACCTCCGACCACGACAGGAGCTCCAGTCGGCAACCGTCACTTCTGGTTGGACTGCAAGCCGCAGTCCCAACCCTGCTCTGCTCTCTTGCTTCTGGATAGGTCAGACAGCCTAGCAGCCAGATGTGCCCGGGAAAGGCCCCATCTCCGGCCTAGCAACCCGGGCAATACAACACGCATCCACCCAGACAGCCGCCCAGGTGGCACAGAACATAGATCACCTGATTCCACCCAAATATATAGGTTTTCCCAGCAGGCCAAGGGATTTAAAAAAAACCCTGCCCATTGGTTGAGATACCCCATATATCCATAATCTGACCTTGCATTTCCCTTCTCATATCTAGTACCACCAAGTACCCAGCCACCTTGTCAGTGGTGGACTGGGCCCTGTCGTTCTGCCGCTGTGGGGGGGGCCAAGACCCAGCATCTCCCCCTGCACTCCTGGCTGTCCGTTTAACATGCGGGGGCGCGATCGGCAGCTGTATGGTGCCCGCGAGCTGCGCAATCTCCCTGGGGCTTGTAGTTCTCTCTCCGACTGTATCCACTGGAGAGGGGAGGAGCCTCTGACCATGATATGTATCGGCTTCACTCTTCAGTGAGTCGCTCTGCTTCTACACTGTTGCTGATACATGCCCAGGTCAGAGCCCCCCCCCCCCTCTCCACTGTATACACTCAGGAAGTGAACTACCAGCCCCAGGGAGATCCCGCCGCCGTGGACACCATAGAGCTGCCGATTGCTGCTTCTGGGGGGTACAGAGATGTGCTGGGGGTCGAAAGTGCACAGCGGAGACCAGCCAGGTACACGGGGAACCTCTGGTGGGGGGGTGACTGTCTGGGGACACTTATGTACGGGGGGGGGTTCCATGGGGACCCTGATGTAAGGGGGACTTGTGGATTTAATTAACCTTTTTTGTGGGTTAATTCACCTTTAAGGGGGTGTATCCTATGCCTACATACATTTGCTAGTAGGTGTCCCTCATTCCCATCTCAAAATGTTTGGAGATATGCCTAATGTAAGTGGGGAGGCTCTCTGAGAATCCGCACTATGTAACAATATTATGAGGAGAGAAGGATAAGAAGACAAGTCTCCTGAACTACCAAGCAAGCCACCATTACTCAATCATTACAAGCGCTTTTTGACCTTCTTTATAATTAAAGAGGTCATGGCTCTCTGGTGAGTAGGACTTATTTATTCAGCACATCGGGTGTATGTCTGGATATATACAATACGGTGATGGTTTATATACAGAAAGTCACACTGAAGACACAGAGCTGAAGATTCTTTTTGATGAATTTATGAACTGTTTAAATAACTTTTTTTATATTCACGTTCAATTATACATAGCACTTTGCACTTTGTATGGTTTTGCACTGTTGTCAGGACACTTTATACATTGGTTTATATTGGTATAGCACTTTGCCTTTTGTCATGTTTTTGATGGTTGGGGTCGGATCGGTGCCCACTGACTTCACATTTTAGTTTTAGCACCACATGTGCTATTAACAATTAATATTAGCGCCCCCCGCACTTTATAAGCTTTATACTTACAGTACCTTCAGCCCAAGTGCAGTGACACTCCTTGTACAGCTCTGCCCTGGGAGGCACAGCATTTCCTTCAAAAATGCCCACTACTTATTGAATTTATTAAGCCTTGCTGCCCCTGTATCATCCTTAGCTGGCACTCTGCAAAATTTGCATTGTAAAATCTATAAATCCTTCTGAGAACCGTGTTGGCTCGATGTACATGCTTACATTTTCAATAAACATATTATGAACCCTTCATCAAGAGTTGCATTTTTTTGGACATCGGGCGCTCCTTCTTTCCCACCCAAGCCTTCTTGCTGAAACTGCCGCACAGCCCTACCAGAAAGGTAATAGCCCAAGCCCCCAAGAGGGCCCACCACCACCACCCATCGTTTGGCACAACCCACTGGAAGTGATTCCTTCCTCACTGCCCAGTGCCCACACAGCCACCTATCCAGGGTTCAGTCAGTCCAGCTGGCTCTTCAGCCTAAACTAGCATGGACAGGGGAATCAATAGAAGAAAAGTGTATTGGAAGCCTTTTACCTACCTTCAGTCCCAATGTAGTGACCCTCATTGTACAGCTCTGTCCTCCAAAAACGACTGCTACTCATTGAACATGCCCATTCTTATAGGAAGGCAGTACTCATGGGGGCATCAAATGTTCGCTCAGAGCATGACATTTCCATGTGTGGCTCGAAGGGAAGCCACACTGTGAAGAACGGTGGATTGTAGCTTAAAGTAAGTATAAGATCTACTGGGCAGCTCTCAAGGGTGTGGGGGCAACGCATTTTAAAAAAAAAACACATAATAGTGAGTTGTCACCCTAGGACAAAAAGTGTGTTACTAGCATGAAAATTAATAACAAACACCTGAGAAATGGAAACCTAATGCGGTCACCATACCAAAGGACTGCTATGCTGCATCATACAGTATATGTATATATATATATATATATATATATATATATATATATATATATATATATATATATATATATAGGTGTGCAAAGCCTATTGCATTAGGGTGTGCACACAAAGCTTTTCATGTGACAACACCGAAGAAATTACAATGTAAAGTAGTGAGTGTACAGCTTGTATAACAGTGTAAATTTGCTGTCCCCTCCAAATAACTCAACACACAGCCATTAATGTCTAAACCGCTGGCAACAAAAGTGAGTACACCCCTAAGTGAAAATGTCCAAATTTGGCCCAAAGTGTCAGTATTTTGTGTGGCCACTATTATTTTCCAGCACTGCCTTAACCCTCTTGGGCATGGAGTTCACCAGAGCTTCACAGGTTGCCACTGGAGTCCTCTTCCACTTCTCCATGACGACATCACAGAGCTGGTGGATGTTAGAGACCTTGCGCTCCTCCACCTTCCATTTGAGGATGCCCCACAGATTCTCAATAGGGTTTAGGTCTGGAGACATGCTTGGCCAGTCCATCACCTTTACCCTCAGCTTCTGTAGTAAGGCAGTGGTCTTCTTGGAGGTGTGTTTGGGGTCGTTATGTTGGAATACTGCCCTGCGGTCCAATCTCTGAAGAGAGGGGATCGTGCTCTGCTTCAGTATGTCACAGTACATGTTCGCATTCATGGTTCCCTCAATGAACTGTAGCTCCCCAGTGCCTGAAGCACTCATGCAGCCCCAGACCATGACACTCCCACCACCATGCTTGACTGTAGGCAGGACACACTTGTCTTTGTACTCCTCACCTGGTTGCCGCCACACACGCTTGACACCATCTGAACCAAAAAAGATAACTTGGTCTCATCAGACCACAGGACATGGTTCCAGTATTCCATGTCCTTAGTCTGCTTGTCTTCAGCAAACTGTTTGTGGGCTTTCTTGTGCATCATCTTTAGAAGAGGCTTCCTTCTGGGACGACAGGCATGCAGACCAATTTGATGCAGTGTGAGGCGTATGGTCTGAGCACTGACAGGCTGACCCCCCCTTCAACCTCATATGTCAGTTTTTCCCAAAGACAACCTCTGGATATGATGCCGAGCATGTGCACTCAACTTCTTTGGTCGACCATGGCGAGGCCTGTTCTGAGCAGGACCTGTCTTGTTAAACCGCTGTATGGTCTTGGCCACCGTGCTGCAGCTCAGTTTCAGGGTCTTGGCAATCTTCTTATAGCCTAGCCCATCTTTCTGTAGAGCAACAATTCTTTTTTTTTTCAGATCCTCAGAGAGTTCTTTGCCATGTTTAACTTCCAGTAACCAGTATGAGAGAGTGAGAGCGATAACACCAAATTTCCCACACCTGCTTCCCATTCACACCTGAGACCTTGTAACAGGCCCAATTTGGACATTTTCACCTAGGAGTGTACTCACTTTTGTTGCCAGCGGTTTAGACATTAATGGCTGTGTGTTGAGTTATTTTGAGGGGACAGCAAATTTACACTGTTATACAAGCTGTACACTCACTACTTTACATTGTAGCAAAGTGTCATTTCTTCAGTGTTGTCAGATATATCAAATATTTACAAAAATGTAAGGGGTGTACTCACTTTTGTAAGATACTGTATATTTGTTTTGTTTGTTTTTTTGATAAACTGATACACTGATACACTTTTTGAAAATATGTTGCATTGCATTCTATTGGGTGACAATGTGCACCATATGGCACATTAATGCATATCAAGGTACATTGACATGTATTATGGTGCATTGACTCATGTCTTAGCGCATGCATTAGGATGCATTGCTATTTATTTCAATAGAAAACATACCAAGCTAAAATGCAAAGCGATTTTTTTAAAGGTATGATTTGGTTATTACCAGTGAGGCCAGCATAGGGGAATAAAAACGGAGCGATATGATTTGGTATAAAGTTTGTAGTCAGGTTGTAGTAAAACGAGGGAGATTTATTGCCACTCAATAGCATTAGCTCAGAACCGGCTGGAGAGCCCCGGGGGTTATACCGCCGCTTATACTACACAGTGATCAGGATAACCAGCACTTTATAACTTATTTTAGGTCAGATCACACCAGCCAGACGCAGGCTTTGATTATACGTGACAACGGCAAAGCTAGGACAAGCCCGTCACTGTCTACCCCCTTCACCTGGAAGCTGCTCCCCTGTCATGCCTTGGCAGTATAAAGCGGATGGATTGACGTCACTGGTGTCATTTCAGGTGACATTCTGGTGAGTGCTGCATGTCGTCCAACATGAATGAATTACCAGATGTCCTCTTCACCATTGTAGGTTATATTGGATTACATTAGGGGCCAGCGTGCTGAATATCAGCCCCTAAAAGGCAGCCCAGAATTGAAGCCCAATTGAACTTTCATACATTCCAGATGCACCAAAACGAAAGGTGTGCAAGACTTAAGCCCCGCCCCGTACACGCGATCGGACTTTCCGACGGGAAATGTTCAATGACAGGCTGTTGTCAGTAAATTTGACCGTTTGTACGCTCCATCGAACAATTGTTGTCAGACTTTCCGCGGACAAATGTTGGATGGCAGGTTTTCGAATTTTCTGCGGACAAATGTCTGTTGTCGGATTTTCCAAGCGTGTATACACAAGTTGGTCAGACAAAAGCCCAAAGTACAAACACGCATGCTCGGAGGCAAGGACGAGCCGGAAGCGGTCGGTCTTGTAAACTAGCGTTCATGATGGAGAGTTAACATTCGTGACGCGGCAAATTATGAAATCTCGAAATGCAGCGCACAATTCTCTTCTGCTTTAATGGGATAATAATGAAGCTGCTTTGCTGGTGATAGTGATGGAGTTATTGCAAATGTATTTTCAAGGCTTTGTTTTTCTAGTGATATCAAGAATAATATTATTATGCTTTTTTTTATTTTTTATTTGGGCAAGTTACCACAACACCATTATCCCGTAGTTTTTAAGGTCAAAAATACAACTATGTATTAATAATAATAATAATAATAATAAAAATGTTGGTGTCCCTTGTCAATTTTATATTGTAATTTTTGTTTATGTAACTGCCTACTCCCAAACTGTCATTTGAAGTAAAACACATAGCCAAGTATTATTCTCCACAATTTTTTTATTGTGCATTAAAAAAAGAAAACAAATAAAATCAGACATTCTATCTGCCAATAGAACTTAACCAAAAAGTGAATTCTATGCATCCAAAAATATAGAAAATATACCAAATCATATCAACCAAAAAAATAATGTCAAAGCAATAACTCCAAGGCCAATAATAAATAACACATTATCTCCTTCGATTCCCCAACATGTCTGGTTGACGAACGGTCGTTCAGAAACGAACTGAAAAGTGCGAAATGAAAAGTGCGAAATGAAGAGTGCGATGGATTGCACAGTGCTCCATGAGAGTTTCAAAGGTTGGGATATTTTTTAATAATCTAACCCTGCTTTAAACGTATACACCATTTTATCCCTGACCTCTCTGGTGTGTTCCTTGGCCTTCATGATGCTGTTTGTTCACTAAGGTTCTCTACCAAACCTCTGAGGGCTTCACAGAACAGCTGTATTTATACTGAGATTAAATTACACACAGGTGGACTCTATTTACTAATTAGGTGACTTCTGAAGGCAATTGGTTCCACTAGATTTTAGTTAGGGGTGTCAGAGTAAAGGGGGGCTGAATACAAATGCACGCCACACTTTTCACATATTTGTAAAAAATGTTAAAAACCATTTATCATTTTCCTTCCACTTCACAATTATGTGCCACTTTGTGTTGGTCTATCACATAAAATCCATTTATGTTTTTGGTTGTAACATGACAAAATGTGTGAAATTTCAAGGGGTATGAATACTTTTTCAAGGCACTGTAGGCTACACGTGGTAGCAGTAGTCCTGGACTCTGAACTCTCCTTTAAGCCCCCAATTGTCCAATCACTGTCCAAACATTGCCACCTCAACCTCCGCAACATCTCCAAAATATATATGCTCCTTTCAAGGGGTATGAATACTTTTTCAAGGCACTGTAAAAACACACATCAAACGCATGCATATGTATAAGGAAAAAAACGCGAAGTAGATGTGTAATTTCTGGTGTGAATGGGTCCTTAGCCAAGAAAAAAAAAAAGCATCAAAAACATGTTCAAAAACGCTAAACATGCCAGAAAAATGCATCAACCGCAACCTGCACAGATGTGAACCTAGCCTTGAAACAAAATAAAAAATGCGCGTGAAGAACGCAACGCAAAACGCGCTGGGGAAAAGCATCATTCTTAACCTGAATAGGTGTGAACCTAGCCTTAGAAGAGGAAGTTGTACACTGTTGTGAGCCCTGGGTTGTATATAGCATGCGCACTGACATCTATCACAGAGGGTCTGCATTCAGAGCATATGTCAGTGCGGATACTTTACACCAGGGTTTCTCAACTCCACTCCTCAAGGCGCCCCCAACAGGTCATGTTTTCAGGATTTCCATTATTTTTCACAGGTGATTTGATCAGTTTCGCCGCCTTAGTAATTACCACAGCCGTTTCATCTGAGGGAAATCCTGAAAACATGACCTGTTGGGGTGCCTTGAGGACTGGAGTTGAGAAACACTGCTTTACACAACCCATGGCTCAGCAGTGTACAGTCGCCTCTTCTAATGTATCCCAATAGATGGCTGTAGGTGGCGCCAGCGGGTCCCGGGAATGTCTTTACACAGGCTCTGCACCCTGTACCCCTCAATGTGCTTTTTTTTGTGAGGGGGGGGTGTATTTATAATTTTATTTATTTATTTTTTGCTTAAAAGGTGGACTATTCCTTTATTAAAGCGGTTTTAAACTTAAACCCCGCTTGGTCATTTTTACCTGCAGGTAAGCCTATAATAAAACTTACCTGTAGGTAAAATGAATACCTCCTAAACCTGCCCCATTTAGGAGATATTCACCCTGCATGCAGCCGGTGACGTCACTGGCGCACGCGTTCCGAAGGTCCGCCATTACCTTTCAGAGCTTCGTGCCGGAACCGAGTGACGTCATCGCGGCTCCAGCCAATCACATAGTGAACCCGGAAGAAAGACTGGGGGGGAACGTGTCAGCCCTCTTAAGCATTGACATTACAGCACTGGAGGGCTTTGTTCCAAGGTGAGCATTTCATAATGTGCTAGTATGCAATGTATACTAGCACATTATGTCATTGCCTTGCATGTGTTTTTTTTTTTTTTCTTTGCAACGTCCGCGGTCTACTACAGCTTCAAGCTTCAGGGATAAATCAGGTTTCATACTATTGTTACGATAGTAAACTGGCTTTTCAGCTTTTTTCTTTTTCCCACCAATTTTGTGTGTCACCTTCTTCTCCATTCTTTACATGCCTGGAGGTGGATAAGACGTGAAATGAATACAGGTATCAATGTGACAAGACACTACATTGTTTTCCTTCACAATACACAAGCATCGCTCACTCAAACAGAAACCGTAACCGGCAATCTGAGAAACCGCCCACCACCAAACAAGTGAAACCGCATTTTTTTGCCTTATTATGGTGTTGAAAAGTGAATGTATGCAAACCATAAACCCGGGAGGTGGGAGTTCAAGTATTACTATTGTTTTTTTTTTTTTTCACAATAAAATATAGTTTTCACTTTTTTTTCATCCTCTGTGGATCCCCTGCAGCCTATTTGCAGCCACTTCTTGTCTACATGCATGCCGGCAATGGCTGCATGGCCTTTCTTGGGCTGCATTCACACCTGAGCGCCGCGTTTTTCAGAGTTTTTTTTTTTTGAGCGTTTGTATGCGCGTTTTTTAGCATGGCATATAGCAGTTTTAAAGCGTTTTTGAGCTTTGACGATTTTTTAATAGAGAAAAATATCATGTGTTGCATCATTTGTTACTGTTTTTCAGCTTTTTCATATCCTTTTTTTTTATTATTTATTTATTGGGATTCATTTATTAATGTTTTTACTTTTTTTCTTTTTTTTTTTTGCAAGTGTCTAAGGGTTAGGGTTTAAAGATCAGGGTTAGGAGGTCATTTATTTATTTATTATTATTTATTTACTTATTGTTTATTGATTTGTTTTGTTAGGTTAGGCTCAGGGGTTAATAGTAGGGTTAGGGTTTAATATTGGGTTTAGGATTAGGGTTGCGGTTTAGGAGTCGGGTTAAGGGTTAATATTAGGGTTGAAGTTTGGGGGTTAGGGTTTTCTATTTATTTTATTTATTTATTTTTATCTAATTATTTTATTATTCATTTATTTATTATTAATAATTGACGCATTGTTTATGTATTTGTTAGGTTAGGGGTTAGGGTCAGGGGTTAATATTAGGGTTAGGGGGTTAGGTTTTAATATTGGGGTTAGCTTTTAGGATTCAGGTTAGGGGGTTAATATTAAGGTAAAGGGTTGGGGTTAGGGTTTTTTATTTATTTATTTATTAATTAATTCATGTATTTATTTACTTATTGTTTATTTTTGTATTTGTTAGGTTAGGGGTTAGGGTCAGGGGTAATATTAGGGTTAGGGGTTAATATTGGGGTTAGGGTTTAGGATTCAGGTTAGGAGGTTTATATTAGGGTAAAGTGTTGGGGCTAGGGTTTTTTATTTATTTATTGAATTACTTATTTATTATTAATTAATTAGTTAATCAATGTACTTATTGTTTATTTATTTATTTGTTAGGTTAGGGATTAGGATCAGCGGTAATTTTAGGTTAGGGGGTTAATATTAGGGTAAAGGGTATGGGTTAGGGTTTTTTATTTATTTATCTTATTACTTATTTATTAATTTATTTAAATTATTTATTTTACTGATTGTTTATTTGTTAGGTTAGGGGTTAGGGTCAGGGGTAATATTAGGGTTAGGGGTTGATGTTGGGGTTAGGGTTTGGGATTCAGGTTAGGGGCTAACATTAGGGTTAAGAGTTGGGGTTAGGGTTATTTATGTATTTTTATTTATTTATTATATTGTTTATTTATTATTATTTATTTTCATTATTGTATTTGAGCAGAATAATGTGTGACAAAACACACTGAAACGCTCAAATCGAGCATGTGCATGCATTTATATAAAGGAAAAAACGCTTAAAAATACGCACCAATCTGCCTGATTCGATCTACAAAAAAAAAGCTCTGGATCTTTTTTGAGCTTCAGGCGACTTGGAGTGGAGATGTGAGCCGTCTCAATAGAGAATCATTGATTTTTTTTTTTTGCTTAGTTTTTTTTTTTCCAGCTCCTTTTCCTTTATTTTCAATTGGTGATCCTGCCAGTAACACACTTCCTGTCCTAGGGTGACCACGCTTATTAACTGTACTATATGTCTGTAGCGTGGTCACCCTAGGACAGGAAGTGTGTTACTGGCAGGATCACCAATTGAAAATAAAGGAAAAGAAGCTGGAAAAAAAAACCTAAGCATCAGTATGACATTGCAGTTGTCACTTGCTGGCTCAAGGGGCTCATTCCCATAAATGACCGGGAGTGGGGTGGGGGGGAGTAGAAGCAGGCAGCTGAGCCGTTATGTTACCGCACCCCTGACCACCCACCTAAACAAGGGCATGCAGTCGCTGTGGGCTGTACACATGCCAAGGCTGCAACTTAAAATGAAATGGCGCTTTGCATTGGGCGGGTGGCACCTTATTCCTTTAAACCCGAACACGTATTAATTACACAGGTTCTGTGGCTGATTAAGGTGATAATTAAACTCACTTGATGCCTTATCTGAATTAAATTATCCTCAGAAGAACCTGTGTAATTATTATGTGTTCGGGTTTAAAGGGATGAGGAGGTGACCCTAGAGGTACCTATGATGAGCGCGACTCATTCTGATGCTTTTTTATTAATTATTATTTGTTATTATCTTTTATTTTGTTTTTTGTTTTTCCTGTACAAATCAGAGATCTCTGTCCCAAGAATGTTTACTGATAGAAACTGCACAAGTCTCCCTGTGTGATCAGACCTCATTATATCCCTGCTGTGATCACAAAATGCCCCCCCAGGTGTCCCTGCCCCCAGCTGGAAGCTCACACCTGGCACACAGACTTTATGAATGACTCTGTCATCTCTCCAGCCCATTCACAAATCAGCCTGGGGGCGTAGCCAGGAGCACATCCCCCCTCCTTAATAGGCGGGCCCGGGGCCACCGCCCCTCCCTACTGCTTGGGCGGTGATCAGTGAGCTCCCAGCACTTCCAGCAGACCCGAGTAGAGCTCAGACCGTCCGGTTGTGATTGGAGGATCTCCTCCCTGTCCGGGCCCCTGGGAATATAGAGCGCTCCCCTCCGGGATCATCGCTGTGTGTGTGTGGACTGTATACTACTGACCGACCGACATCACTGCCGGGATCTTCCATCATCCGCACAAGGTGAGCGACTTCTATAGTGTTACATTGTATCTATGTGAGATGTATGGAGGCTTTGTTATATCTCCCCCCCTATACATTGTATACAGATCCCCCCCCTATACATTGTATACAGATCTCTCCCCCCCCCTATACATTGTATACAGATCAGCCCCCTATACATTGTATACAGATCAGCCCCCTATACATTGTATACAGATCAGCCCCCTATACATTGTATACAGATCAGCCCCCTATACATTGTATACAGATCAGCCCCCTATACATTGTATACAGATCAGCCCCCTATACATTGTATACAGATCAGCCCCCTATACATTGTATACAGATCAGCCCCCTATACATTGTATACAGATCAGCCCCCTATACATTGTATACAGATCAGCCCCCTATACATTGTATACAGATCAGCCCCCTATACATTGTATACAGATCAGCCCCCTATACATTGTATACAGATCAGCCCCCTATACATTGTATACAGATCACCCCCCTATACATTGTACACAGATCTCTTCTTCCCCCCCTATACATTGTATACAGATCTCCTTCCCCCCCCTATACATTGTATACAGATCTCCTTCCCCCCCCCCTATACATTGTATATAGATCTCCTTCCCCCCCCCCCCCCTATACATTGTATATAGATCTCCTTTCCCCCCCCCCCTATACATTGTATACAGATCTCCTTTCCCCCCCCCCCCTATACATTGTATACAGATCTCTTTCCCCCCCCCCCCTATACATTGTATACAGATCTCTTCCCCCCCCCCCTATACATTGTATACAGATCTCTTCCCCCCCCCCCCCTATACATTGTATACAGATCTCTTCCCCCCCCCCTATACATTGTATACAGATCTCTTCCCCCCCCCCTATACATTGTATACAGATCTCTTCCCCCTCCTATACATTGTATACAGGTCTGTCCGCCCTATACATTGTATACAGATCTCCCCATATGTTTGTGTGTATGTATATATACTGTGATCAGAACGCCCCCCATACATTGTATACAAATGTATGTACATGTATAAATTGGGATCAGAGCTCATTCTGTGTATTGAGATCAGAGATGTACTCGTACATTGTGAAAGTTCTATACATTGTGAGAAGGAAGATGTCCCTATACATAGGGATCAGAGCTGTCTGTATATATTGTATACATTGTGATCAGAGGTGTGTGTGTATATACATACTGTATACATTGTGACCGGAGATGTCTATATACATTGTAAATATAGATATATATTCTCTTTGTATTTGGAGATGTCCCTCTACATTGTTGTGACATCTGAATCAGAGATACAAGTAGTCCTGAGCTCAGCGAAGAATTGAACAAAGTATGTGTGTTGGTTGTGTTTTGGGTTTGGCCGGAGATTGGAGACATTGCTCTGTGTAGTGCCAGGTCTACTATTTTATATATCTGCAGGATCATCATGATAATGGATGGGGATTGTGAAGTTTGTTCCATTCTCTCTATCACTTTCATCTATAATAGATGACATAAAGTACATTACCAGACCCCAATGCAGCTGCACCGAGATAATGGCCTTATGTAATGGGACTTTGTAATGAGCTATTATTACATGATAAAAGATCAGTTTTTATCTATCTATACATTTTCTGCCTCTTTTATCCTTCTACTAATTAGCGGTTTGAGGTTTTATCTACGTATCTGTCTAGCTAGATATATTCGTCTATCTCTCTATCTTCTATCTTTCTATCTCTTTATATCTCTCTATCTTCTATCTCTGACTATACGTACTCACTGAATGTATTCTATGTGCATGATTTTCTAATATTCACAAGTAGCCAATGGGGGGCTGATTAATGCAAACCACTAAAAAGCAAACTCTAGCTGTCACCCTCAGGTATCAATCAGAATATCTATTTAATTTCCCCGACAATAATGGGGGTAAACCTGTGCGATCATGTTGGGCAGGAATGCTAGTGTTGTTGCTGTCTCCAGTGATTGGTTTAAATGACTACAAGTTGTGAGTTATCATTTATTTGGAAAAAAAAGAAAAGTATAAACATTATTACATGCAACAAACAAAATACAACAGAAAAGGAGAGGAGTAAAGAAAACCAAGATTTCAGTTGTACTGTGCAGTAATATGATGAATCCTGAGCTAAGTGTATGAGATCTCTGATGTCCCATAATGATCATTTTATTAGGATAAACCAAAAGGAATTGCTAACTTTTTTTTATTTCGACCCGGATTGGACTGACACCCTCTTGAATGCTGCACGCACGTGTTCATTTTTGACACCAGTAACGCCTGGCCTTGATGAGTCGAGTCTCTTTGACTTTTATGTACTTTCCTCTCTAATAGCCGTCTTTTTAAAGTGATTGGAGAAGGAGCAGGTTTATAGTATAATTGTGCTGAATGCGGACTTGTCAGCTCTTAGCGATGTTTGGACCTGGTTCTACCTGTCTGTAAAAATTCCTCCCGCCTACATGTTGATTATAGGAATATTTTTATTTCAGGCTGGCTGCATTAGTCAGAGTGCTGCTGCGTGTTCGCTGGGTAAACAGCGGCAGAGTAATCAGTGTATATGGCACCTGGCTGGGTCACAGAGGGTGTTTGTAGGGCACAGGTGGGGGGGGACACACCTTCTCCTCTTGTATCCTTGTGCTTTATAAAGCCGCTGTATCAGTGTGAGGGACTTCTGGCAGAAGAGTAAGGATCTGACCTGATCCCGATTTATCTGAGATAGCCTGTTACTCTCTCTATCCCTATAAAAAATTACTTTTTTGTTTGTATTGTGATTAGATTTTGGTATTTTATTTCTCTTGTAGCCTTGGTGAAGGGTTGTTTTGCCCTTGAAGCGTGTTACAAATTTTATTTATTACACATATACACACTAATAATAAATATTAATAATAAAAACAAATATATATTGTTTTATTATTAGTATGTGTAATGCCTCTTTTTTTTAATAATAAATAAATGTATTTATTATTATTATTAATAATAATAATAATAATTCTCTATTTGTTTTTATTAGTATGCGTAATAAAAAAAAATCCTATGTGTGTTATTTTATTCTAGGTGTGGCCATTTTTAATAATGACATTAACCAATGCTGGTTTTATAAAGTTCACATAGATGCCAACCAGAGGGTGCAAAAACCATAACTTTTCCACTGCTGATTGCTCGGCGGCAGACATGAAAAATATTTTAACTGATTCTCTCCCTCCTGTGTCCCAAGATACAACTATAGACATCCGATAAGGGAGGTTTATTGTTGTGACCTGCCCAGATCTGAGGGTTGGTAATATTCCTGCAGTGCTCTGGCTAAACGCTGCATGTGCACAGGTCCTGGACACGCCCTAAACAACATAGTATGGAGATGTCCTCTATCGCCGCATCTGGCGCATATAATGCTTTTCATAGAAAGCAATGCAGGGACGTATACGATGCCTGTCCTTGGCGGACCATGACAGTGGGAAGGCCCTCTTTCATACATTAGAGGTTTGATGGGTTGAGGGGCATTTTTTTTTTTTTTTTTCTCTAAGGGTCCCTTTGAATCTGTGTGTGCATAGAAGTGCATTTTTTGTAGCTTTAGGCAGAAATGCGTTGAAATGCGTTATTGACTTTTGTTTCAAATGCATTTTTGCAGTTGGGATTTAGCATGGATGGGGCTAATAGCCATTGACAAAGACTTAGTAATATCTGTTGCCAATGCAACAAAATGCATGGCCATTGACTTCTATAGGCATTTCAACGCACTAAAAGGCAGAAAAGCTAACGTTTTATATTTCTGCCTTTTTAGTGTGTTGGAAGGTCTATAGAAGTCAATGACAGCCATTGGCAAAGAGGGAGAGCCTGGACGTATGCGTTTTAGCACATTGTCATTCGTGTTATGTAAGGGTAAAAATGGGCCCTTAAAGAGATGGAATATCTTTAACACTTGAGCGTGCAATTATCACATGTGAGATTGTTATTTAGGCAGACAGCACGTGCCCTAAAATACTTAGGTGGTGAATAAAAACGTCTGATGTGTCGCATATCAGCTGTATGTATAGTCTGTTATGTTTCACTCCAATGGTATTGCATCAATGGATTATTCTTAGCATGTATAACATAAACTGTTTGTCTTATGACATGTAGCTAGTTATCCACTATACTGTATACCAGCCTTTCTCAACCATGGTTCCTAGAGGTTCCTTGAGAAATGGTGGACTGGATCCTGATTTCCCACCTGCTTTGACCAGTAACGGGGCACTTTTCCACTGGCATCCAGTGTAAACGGACTGGTGGGTATGTGGAGACCTGGTTCAGGCCTTAATGTGCTCCCTCTCTGATCACGATTGAAAAATGGCTCTTCAGATCATCAAAGCCTGTATCTGATGTTCATGTTCAATGTAACATTTTAAACTAATTTGCAAGCAAGATGGCTGTTTTTACCAGGCGCTTCCAATCACATATCCAGGATCCAATGTAAAGGGTCACTTCTACAGTGAGCACCAACACAAGGGGGCACTTTCAATGAACTACAAACAAAAGGGGATACTTTTTGTTGCTTGGACCACCAACATAAGGGGACACTTTCTCCATGGACCACCAGCATAAGGGGACAGTTTTCTGTGGACCATCAGCGTAAGGAGGCACTAGTCAATGGACCACCAGCATAAGGGGTGCTTTTCAATGGTCCACCAACATAAGGTGGCTCTTTTTCAATGGACCACTGGTTCAATCTGTTTTTTGTTTTTATGACCAATTTTTATGCTAGTATCTTTTTTTCAATTATTATTGGAAAATTGTTTGTCATATAGATTATGGGGGTGTCATAAAATTACCCACTTCGGGTGACATTCTTTATTATCTCTTTTATTCCATTATCTACAAATTATTGGTTACCTGAACTGTGGATATCCTTTTTCCTAGGAACTTGAAAATAATTTCAAGAGTTCCTTCAGGGCAAAAAGGTTGACAGTCTCCTGTAAACTGTCTATATCTACCTCCTCTGTTTGTAGGATGTGGGTAGGCTTTCGACTCGCCCTGTTGAAGTTTTAACCACGCTTTTGTTTTTGTGGCTGTTAAAATGCAATTATGTGAAATGTCAATTTGAGATGGTTATCAGCGTTCAGGACATTTTCAGCTCTGTCTGGTGGTGGAGGTGGTATGGTGACGTAGAGGTAGGGGGATGCTGGGAAATACAAACCAAATTCTATAAAGACAATCTGCTCAAGGCTGTTTGAATTATATGTCTCTGAACTCGGCTGTGTTTTGTATACATTAAGTTACATCCACTTTGATAATGGAGTCTTTGTACTTTAAAGACAAAAGAATCTAATTTTGGTAAGGGAGACTTTGATGTGGGACTCCCTCCCTCCCGATTCTTTTTTTGTTTTACATTTTTAAAGACTAGATCTGGCTTTTAAATGTACATCACCAAAGAAATTAATTTCAGTTTTGAAAAGCAGCAGTGGAGGAGGGGAATGAAATATTTAATGACCCACTCTGTTGTGATTGTGGGTTTGTGATGTCTTTCATGAGGCCTGCAGATCTTAAGGGGAAATCCAAACAATCGCCCACCTTTTTTAAATGTTGCCTCCCCATTGCTCTTATATTCTCTGCATTTTCTAACAAAGCTTCGGCTATTCCCAGTTTCTCTGCAGGTGGTGGGGATAATTAACTTTAATTTTAATTCAAGCTTAATTTAGAGCTATGGACGCCATCTTCATCAGTGTTGTCGGCCCTCTATGGACCAGCCTTTAGATTTGCTTTGGGAAGGCAGCATTTAAAAAGTGGCTTATTGTATTGTTTTGCCCTCTACTTTGTGGAAACTCATCATGAGATGAAAATGGAGGCTGCCATTGACCATGGTGACACTCTTGCTTCCGTAGGTTGAGCCACTGAAGTAGGTAGGCAAGGGGTAGGCAGCCTTGGCACTCTAGCTGTTGTGGGACTTCAAGTCCTATGAGGCATTGAAAGATTCTTGATATAGCCACAGGCATGACTCCCTAAAGCTTGATCAGATTTGTAGTTTTAACTACAGCTGGTGTGCTGAGGTTGCTTACATCTGAAGTAGGAAAACATCCTGAACTGTATCCATGTTCTAGCTCCACGACTTGTGCCAATGTGATGGCAGCTTTAATATTTGGAGCCCACTGACCGGCTGTCCTGTGCAAAACAGTCGCTATTGAGCCTTCTCCACAACAAATGCAACCTTGGGCCAAGCTGCTATGTTGTGTGCCCACCATTCATTCCTCTAGCACATTGGTCCTCCAACTGCAGCCCTCTGCTTGCCTTTATCTGGCCCTTGAGGCATTATTCCTGCCACTGACACCAACAATGGGGCACTATTCCTTCCACTGACAACAAAAATGGGACTCTATTCCTCCCACCAATTATTTTTTTTCCCCCGAATACCAAAGATCGGCCATTTACTCCCACTGGGCACAGTCCCCTAAATTCTAAAGGACATTATATTGTCCCTTCCTTAAAGTGTGGCGACCCCCTGCTCTAGCATGCCTTTTACGTATCAATGTAATACATCATTCATGAATTTAAAAAAAAAATGTTTTTTTTAAGATGGCACTGCTAAATTACTCGGCAACGGCAGCATTATATTAGGCAATGCAAATCTTGACTTTTCTTGTAAAAGCCAAGTTTGGTCCAACGTGTTCCGCAACTTATTCTTGCCCCATGAGCTTCCTTACCCATCGGCCAAACAGGCAATCAAGTTTGATAAGGAGGTTCTAACTTTCAAGATAAGGGGGCATGATGATTGGAAAGCATAATGGCAATACAACTTAAAAAAAAAAAAAAAAAAAAAAAAAAATACTGCCTGTAGGTATACAATGTAATGAAAAAAAAAGTTGGGCCATGTGACAGAGCGTCTCTTGTGTTTGTGATTCTCTCGGTCACTGTAACATGTGTGCTCAGAATGAGTCACAATTGTTTGCGACCTGTTGGCTCTCATTCATATGAATGATGCAAATCCCTTCCCTGGCCAGGCTGCAGTCGGTTGTAAAATGGGAATGATGAATAGTGAAGGTGCTACAGATAATCCGGGCGCGTGTTCCATCTGTCACATGCTAAGAAATGATTGTGTAGTTTGACCTGAGTGCACAGGTGTGTATGAGCTGAGTTCACTGTGCTCCATACACCCACCTACCTCCTCTCATGTTACCTCCATGTGTTTGAGCAATGCCTTCAAAACTGACAAGGAGATTATCCCAGTACAATGACCTCTGCAGCTCAGAAGTGCTGTGACTGGGGTCAGAAGTTAAATGTTTATCTTTGTGGGTGTGTACAAATGGGATCAATCATTGAGGCAGGCGAGAAGAGCAGGGCTCAGTGTATAGTAAAGGTGGTCATACTCTTGGCGATCATCATCGTAGAATGTCAAAATATCAAATTATGCAACGCACAATATATTATAATCAATAAACCTATCTATATTATGATCAGTTCTTGCCAAACTTGTAGACTTTTGCCAAAACGTGATCAACAAAATTTCACCATGGCATTCAATTTGCCAGAATCAAAATCGAGAGCTCACCAAATTGGTTAAGGAAAGGTCTATGATTTGAGATTCTAATTCATTATTATAGTCACATCGAATGATCGATTGGGGGATTATATGGATATGTGTGTCCACCTTAAACTAGTTGCATATCTGTTTCCTGTAGTAAGGAGCGTTTTGATTGGCCAACCATACATTTTGCAAGTTGATCGCCAGTTGAGACTGGGGTCACGCCTACAGGTGTGACCGAGTACACCTTTTGCTTCTGTGTGTTCCTGTGCGTCACGAATAGGGTAGCTCATCCATTTCAGTGGGTTGCCCTGTGTGCAAAAAAACACGAAAAAAGTCCCTGACCCTGTTCCGAAATCACGCTTCAGCATGTGGCTTGGCACGTGCGTTGGCACAGTGGTCTCTAAACTATGGCCCCAGCCCTTTGCTTGCCTTTATCCGGCCCTTGAGGCATAATTCTTGCCACTGACACTAACAATGGGGCACTATTCCTCCTACTGACAGCAACTATTTCTCCCACTAATACCAAATATTGGGCATTGTTTTGTCCACTGGCCCCCTTATGTCTGATGGACAGTGAACTGGCCCTTTCTTTAGAAGGCTTGGAGACCCCTGCATTAGCAGATGGGGTGCTATTAACAATCAGGCTGTGTTCACATCTGTGCATGTTGGGATGGCACTACTGCACATCTGAAGGGCACTGTGTGTCCGGAAAGGTATGAACCTAGCCTTTAGTCAGTAATGTTGGAACAGGAAGGGATCATCCCCAAACTGTTCCCACAAAGTTGTCCAAAATGCCTTAAGAGTTCCGATAGATCTCTTAAAAGTTTGACAGGCATAGGTGCTTATTTGAAGCTCTTTACTGAAATAACTAATGCAAGTGATTGAGCTTCCCAACTGAGTGAAATGAGCCAAAGGGGTTAGTCATGGCAGCCAATAAGCTTGTAGGTCTTATTTTAGATGCTTCCTTTTTAAGAGGAAACATCTAACTGGCTTATACAACAGCATTGCCTTCCTTTCCTCTGGCATCTTCCCAGGCTTGTAGACAATTTTTATTTAGTTAAATAGAAATGTTAGGATTTGATGGTTGCGCTGGTTTTACACACCCTGATCTGAACGTTTTAGTTTCTTTCTAACCGGTGTGAATTATTGGAAGTGATCAAATTCTCTGTAGATCTAATTTTCCAGCAATTTAATGGGGCTAGCCCTGGGGAGGAGAGAAGGGTTAACGGCGCGCTTAGATTCTTTGTTGCTAAGCAGCCCCCCGTCTGTGTATCATCTGGCCGCAAACATGATTTCCAGCACGTGAGGCCTGCATGTGTCGTGTGTGTGTGTGTGTCCTCCGCCTCTCCAGCTTGGAGCTCGCAGGCCGGATACGGCTTTGTAAAACCATAACATGGACTTCCTCTGTGTCCTTCAAGGCAAAAACATCGTGTCATCCAACACTGATGAGATTGGGATTCTAGCAAAAAAATGTGATCGCCGCGGTGTAAAACCTCCGCAAGGTCGTCCAGCTTTCCGCTTTTTTTTTTTTTTTTTAACTTTAGTATATGATGAAGTGAGATGGAGAAAGCAGAACTTGGAGGCTCATTCACATTCTCTTGCATTATGCAGCATTGCTCAATGCATAGACAAGGCAATTATGTTCTGTTGCGTGCGCTGAGAATTTTTGCACAGTGCGTTTTTGATGCGCCATGCCCAAACGTAATGCATCTACAGTATTATACTTTGTGGTTATGTGGTAATACCATTACAAAATGTTACAAAACAGAATATTGCGCTATGGGTTGGCTAATTTCTGTTAGTTTAGTGCACATAAACGCCCTGAGCTGTCCCCTATTTGTCTGTTTCTTAAATGTGTATATTTTGAGTTCAGAACCCCCCCAGCCAAGGCCACGCAAAAGGCCCAGGTTTGGGAGTTTTGCCTGAAACCTTTTTTTGTTTTTGTGTGTTTGCTTTGTGTAAATACAGAATGTCTCATCATAGTTCAGTAGAGGTGCGATGTTACACGTTAGCACTGTCCTTCGTTCCTCAATTGCCCGACATCAAAGATTGCTTCCCGCAGGCAATAAACCCTTCTTTTTTTTTTTTTTTTTTTTTTTCTTCTGTTACTTGCTCATCGTCTTTCAGAAAGCGAGCTGAGTCATAGAGCAGGGAGCGCCAAGAAATCATTCTGTGTGATGGCAGCCCTTCAAAGAACTTCTCTAGCTGCCTATTATGTATTTGTATACTTTATATATCTATATTAACAGTATGTATTTTTTATTATATATTATAGACACAATGACAGAGTTCGATATCCGAAACCTGGATCAGGTGGCTCCTGTGTACAACACCCACAGAGGCGTACTGAAGGTAAGAGACTTTTATTAGATATTTCTGCAAGTTCTGGTTCTAAATTGTGTTCTGAGTTCTGTTTGGCAGGACTGAACCGAACCCCGGTTCATGGTAAAACCAGGTGTTCTAATCCTTCCCCACTCCATCCAAAGCTGAAAGTTTTTGGCTTGGACGTAGACTTTAAAATGGGCCAGTATGATTTATATTGCTTCAAAGAAACCTTTTATAAAAGAGTGCACTACACCTAGTGCAATTAAACATTTTTATCAATAAAAAATTTAAATTAAAATCCGATGCCCTTACAATTAAACTTTTCCAATATTCAAAAAATGAAAAATATACCCATAGCCCAGGTTTAGATTCACTAGAAGTATGGATTCAGGATATTTCAAAATCTATAATCTTTTCAACATGGAAGTTGTATCATTTGTACTCCCCTTTTAAGTCGAAGCCAAATATGACCACCGTTAAGGTGACCAACCACTAGTAAAATTTTGTTCCAAATGTTTTCATTTTAGGAAATTGAATTAAGGTTCTTAATGGCAAATGGAGTCAAATAGACATTTGTTTTTCATCCATAGTGGACTTGTTTTCTCGAATCGAATGAACGAGTAAATGTTGTTCTCATACAGGAAAGTCTATTCATTCCAAAATCGAATGATAAAAGCAAAGAAAACTTTGAAGTACTTTCAAGTGATCGTCACGGAATCAAAAGTACTTCCAATGTTCAAATATTCTTAGGAAAAGCTAGTGTAAAGCCGGTCATAGACGGTTTGAAGTTCAGCAGGAACCGGCCGAGGTTCGAACTATGTATAGGCAGGCTGAATGTAGCCAAGTTGATCCATCGATCAACTTTGGTACAAGCAGCCGACCGGATTTGACATGTAATTCTAGCCACTAGCAATAATCACGGTCTTCTCTCAGCTTGGATGGCCCCCCGAGGTTGCAGAAGAGAGCAGAAATGTGCTTGGTATATGGCTGACCCAAGGCCAGCTTTAGATGGGCAGGCCCATTTTAATCAAAGTTTGGATTAAACTTGATTCTGTTTGAATTCCTTTGCGGAACAGTTTCACATTGACTAGGTGGACTATTGCTATCAACATTGGCTCGGGGCTTGTTTCCATTGATCCCTCTCTGCCTATGTTTGCATATGATAAGGTGCTGTGGTTTGATGGCCAACAATGGACCTGGTGTGGCTCAGGCCTTTGCTAAATGGTGGAATTTCAGGTTTCCTGGGCTCCTTGTCCCTTTATCATTAACACGGCTCCAAATATTTGCACATAGCCCAGTGTCCCCGCCCCGCTCATTGCTTCTATAAAGATATGGGCTGACTCATGACTATTGTGTCCCAACCTGTCCAGACTGCTGGTTTATGATTAATTTACGTGTGTGTAGACCCAGACACTTGGATTGTCTGTGTGTTTTGTTTGTAAAGTGTGTGAAGACAATATCCTTTCTGTGGATGTAAAGCAATTGTCCCACAGAGGTTGGGGTTTGTTCAACGTGCGAATAATAAAGCTGGCCATAGACTAGTAGAATTTTGTTCAAATATTTTAGTTTTAGGAATGTTCGTTTTTGATTTTGCAGTCATTAGTGGGGTCAAGTCATCATTTGATGTGGACTGGAATGATGAGAGCTTTTGAAGGAGCAGGAGGGAATATTTTACTTGAAGAAAATGTTCTGACTGTGTATGTGGTTTTCATTTTGGGAAAGTCCATTCATTCCAAAATTAAATGTTGAAAGCAAACAAAATTTTGAAGTACTTTTGAATGGCCTTTGTCAAGTAATTTGAAAGTCTACTAGTGTATGGCCAGTTTTAGGGATGCTCCAATCCTGACTTTCTCAACCTTTTTAAGTCAGAGGAACCCTTAAGATTTGCAAGTGTCTGGGCACCCCTGCTAAGATTAGTCCATCAGGGGTTCTAAGGGAAATGCCTGTTACATTGGTGGTTAATGGAATGAATGAACCCTTATGGTGCTTTGCCAAGTGACCATGCACCTGAAGCTATGCAGGTACCATCAGATGGGAGAGGTCAGTTAGCCACTTCTGGAGGAACCCCGGATGAGAATGGCTGGCTGAAAATGTATAAAGACCATTTATTTTAACCTTTTTGTCTGAGGATAGACTGTTATCTCAAGCATGTTTAAATCCACTTAAGCTGGCCATTCAAATTTTATCCAATTGGCTGAAATTTGATCTGTGGGTAGCTCTGTTGGCACCTTCCGACTTAACAAAACTCTAAGTCGACTGGAAAATAGTTGGCCAAACATTGACTAGATCCAATCAGATGAAGCATTTGCCATGGCAGAGATGCTTTGCTTCTTGGCTGTGGCAGGAATTATACCCCGTGTCTCTAGCGCCCGCCAAGCATGACTCATTCAGGTGAATGGGGCCATTTTACGAGTGCCCCGCAATTGTGTGCATTGCGGTGCGGAGGTGAGGCAACTATGCAACACCTTCTCGGTGTTGGGGGTAGGAATAGTGCCCCATCTTTGGGAGGAATAGTGCCCCATCGTTGGTGTCTTTGGGAGAAATGGTGCCCCACTGTTGATGTCAGTTGGCAGAATAGTGTCTCATCAGTGGCAGGATTAGTGCACCAAAGGCCAGATAGAGGCAAGCAAAGGGCCGCAGTTTGAAGACCACTCATATAGAGCAATGCAACACGCACGCAAATATGATCAATTTGTAAATTTAATGGATTGTTAGAAAACTGATGTTTGTTCGGTCTGTAATACGATCAATTCTCTGGCCATTAATGGCACCGCAAAAACATTTGTCTAAGTGATCAGCAAAACTGATTAACACAGCAGAGTTTAGCTGGCTGTAGAGTCGAAAACAGAACATTGTGTTAATCGAAAATGGCGCACACACGATAATGCCATCATTTGTTTCATTTTTCTAAAAAAAATTAAAAAATCCAGCATGTTGGATTAATCCATTTCGATTGCGGAATCGCAGTGGCAATGCTAATGATGTGAAAACCTGATGATCAATGGGAATTTCTGTTACATTTTTGGCCAGCTTTTAAATCAATCAGAAGAATTGATAGGAGGGGTTTTGATCAGGGTCAGTTTGATTCAAAGCTCTATTTAAATCGCTAGTAAACGCTTGATTTTGAATCCATAATTTTTAAAAAGGAACTGTCATCTGTCCCACAGAGGCTCCTCCTCTGACCTGCTGTTGGTTCACCGACAGTCCCATTCACTTTAAATGGACAGCTGGTGATGGGGCAGTGACACAACAAGGTGAGGGACGTGGCGGCAGCAGGTGAGTGGATGCCCGCTAAGGGGCACTGCCATGATTGATCTGAAATGACAGGTGCTCTTTAAATGTAAGGACTCATTCTTGCTGGTAATTAGAATCTTTATTTGTAAATAAAATTTAAGGTTTCCTATTTGGTATAATAAACTGTTAGGTTAGCAAAGCGGCGATATCAGAACCGATTCAATCATACAATTTGTAGTGTATGTAGATTTGCAAAAAAATGGGATAAAGGAATATTCCTGAACTTTGTTTATCTCATGGTTACTGTGAAATTGTGTGAATGCATCAATGCAGTGAATGTCATCTCAGCGTGTAGAGCTTGGATTCATTGAATGAGTTTACCAAAAATGTAAATATTCATGCTGAATAAACTAAATGATTGTATCCTAAATAGAAACCTAGCTTTAGATAGATTTTCCTTTTTTATTTTCTCCAAAAGCATTTTATTAAAATATATATATTTGATCTAAAAAATCAGATAAAAAAAAGTGCATGTAGAGATAGATGGATTATATATTTTTATTTATTATCCACCTTGGTTTTGATTTAATTTGAACAGTTTTGTCGCATGGCATGATCACCCTGCTACCTTTCTTTTTTTTTTGTAGCCCTGATATTTCCCTCGGGCCACAAAACAATTAAGACCTTAAATGGCTGTAGGTGACCCTTTTTAACGACTTTTAGCTGACATGTCAAGGTGTGTTGTGTCTTCCCTCTGAGACGGGGTGATGGCTGACACAACGTAATTAAAAGTTTTTTATTTTTAGCACCCAAACAGCACGGATGAATAGAGCCTTGTTCTGCTGTGCGGTGTGATGTATAGAAATGGCATGTATACACAGGTGAGGTGAGATGGAGTGTTCTTCCCCCTGTAATCTCTGGGAGAAGGCATGTATAATTATGGCGACAGCTCATCACGTTGTATTTATAGAAGGGGTTGCTTATTAGGCTGCTGAATTCTGCCTCATCCGAGTGGATTCATTTCATTAAAGAGCTCTGCTATACACTACCAATCCTGCCACTACTGATTAAACCTCACTCCATTGACGAGTTTTCTGTGCTACAAGGCAGAGTAAAGTGTATAGGTTCTTAATTGCTATGTTCAGGACTAAAATATATTCTTTTTTTTTTTTTTATATACAAAATATGAATATTTCAAAGCGCTGGGCAAAAAAGCTATATATAAAGCTATATAAATCTGCTTTTTGTGCACCTAGTATTACCTTGTAAAATAAAGGTGTATGTGTGTGTGTGTGTATATATGTGTGTGTGTGTGTGTGTGTGTGTGTGTATATGTATATGTATATGTATATGTATATGTATATGTATATGTGTGTTTTTTAAATCTTGTGCTACTGTGATGCAAAAAAGGTTGGTTCTCTAAACTTAAACTGTTCCTCTTGCTATTTTTTTTTTTTTCTGCAGCGACAGCTGGCATTTGATATTAATTTATCGACCTCGATTTACACTGGATTGTTCTCCACGTATGACGCTTATGAAGAAGAGCAGGCAGTCCCTACCGGTCTGGATTCGCTCCCACATGGTAAATTTATTGTCTTATACTAAGTATGTGGGTTGGGGGAGTCAGTATGTAAGCCAGTAGGCACAGATGGAGGGTGAATAGGTATGGGTAGGGTGAAAGAGGCTGGTGCGAACTGGCCAAATACTGTCATGTATCGGCCAGTTCAACCGAAACCGGCCCTTGAAAATATAAATCTATATATCTATATATCTATATATCTCTCTCTCCAGTAAGTGTGAAACAGACTGCTGAGCCTTATCATGGTATGGCGGCTTCTCTTAGTGTAATTGGAAGCCGATATCCTGCCATTACAGATCCGCTTGCTGCATCGACCATAAAATGCTTTAGCAGTTCTCAACTATTTATAGTGAAAGGCTTCCGAGCGCAGCATATGTGATCGGTCTTTGGTATCCACTGATATTAAATACATTTTATGTCTTTCTCCAGACTCCAGCAGCTGCGAATTACCCCTCCTGACACCCTGCAGCAAGGCGGTCATGAGTCAAGCTCTGAAGGCCACTTTTAATGGGTTTACAAAGGAGCAGAGACGGCTTGGCATCCCCAGCAGTGAGTTGAATTCTCTATTCTTATCTCGACAATCCGTTCATTGTTAGCGGCCATGGGGCTGTGTGTATTGTTGGAACCATTTCACATCTAATAAAAGCGACAGTTGGCACATGAGGTTTTGGTTTGTCTACATTTTGATAAAGGATGATATTTTTATTGACTGCACTTTGCACAATGGTTTTTGCCTTGGTGAGCCCAGTTGGCTTTTTGGCGTGAGGGTAGCCATCTTGTATCTTATGACTATGTTAATATGACTGCTGGCTTGTGCGCTGGAAATACGTTGCTGGTATGTTGGGTCACTGTAACAGTGACCTCATATTTTTGATGAAAGTTAAATCTTATAGCAGACTTGTGTTTTAAATGTTAACTTATAGCTATGTTTGCATTCTTGCTGGAATCGACAAATTGGATGCATATAAGAGCCCAAATACTGCTCCATGCTCCCTCTAGTACTGCTTTATATAGTCAAAACCCTAGGTCTTTAGTCACCTGATCTCTGCTGGAGGGGAAGGTTGGTCATTCTAAATTTCTGATTCTACCCTTCAAAAGAGATCCCATAGCTAAGCTCTAAGGAGCAGGGCCCTCTGATTCCTACTGTATCAAATTGTATTGTACATGTACTGTCTACCCTCAAGTTGTAAAGCGCTACGTAAACTGTTGGCGCTATATAAATACTGTAGAATAATAATAGCTAAAAGCTCAGTCTTCTAATACTGGAGAGAGCCTGGAGCAGCAGTTTCTTCACCCAATGCATTTCCACCTTTGTTACCGTTTATAATACCCAGTAAAACTGTATAGATGGCCATTTTCGGCGTAGATTTCAAGCTGTGGGTCCTGCTGGAACCCTACTGCCCAACATCTTTCTTTCAGATGGGAAAATTAATGGCCGCACAGTGTGGAATAAGGCAGTGGTCATCCACCCTGTCCTCAGGGCCCACTAACAGGCCAGGTTTTATGTATTACCTTGGGGAGATGCAGACTAGAATACTGCAATCACTGAGCAGCAAATGATATCACCTTTTGTATTTTAGTTATCTTGCAAACCTGCTCTGTTAGTGGGCCCTGAGGACAGGGTTGATGACCACTGGAATAGGGGATAGATGGTACATTTTCCATGTATGGCAAGCTTTATCATAGCTCTGTGTTTAACAATTGCATCTCAGTCTACGCCTCCATTAAACATATTTAATATCCTTATAAGGAGACAAATGGAATGTCAGTGATAGAACTCCTATTTGCCCCTGGCTTCACTATTTGGAGACCATTATCTGGAACAACCTGTGCACATGAGGCAAGTTGGAGTGAAACCAGTTACACAAATGCCATATAGAAAGCACTAAAGCTGCTGGATTGGTATTATAGCCAGGGAATTGGTATTTTCTGAAGGAGAGGTCATCTATGGCCACCCCTATTCTTCCACAATGTATGTTCCTTTTTTTAAATGCTTAAATCTTGGCGCAGTTAACTTGCAGAGGTTTAAGCTCGCCTATCTTGTGTTTGGGGAAAAGCTGAATGAATAGACGTCACAGGAATTTCCCTGCATGAAATCTACTACAGCTGATTGTGCAACCGCCAGTTATTTAAACAATGTTCCTAGATTTCTCAGCGTGACCCTGTTTAGTCATCCTGTGCACATTTTTCCAGAGAAAAAAACTTTGTCATTCCCCAGACCAGAAAGCATAAACATTCACTGATATTAATAGACCTGGCAGATACCTTGGCAAATGCTTGTGTGCTTATTGGTGTAAACAATAAAGGCTCCATCCAAAATTGACTTCCTATGTCTTCAATACTCCAACAGCATGATCTTCCTGCTATAACTTCTGACCTGTCCGCCTAGAAGTTTTGGGTGTTCCTGATCACTGTGTATGGGTTCCAAATTCTTCTGTTATATGCTACAGCAAGGTTTCTCAACCAGGGTTCCCCTAGAGTAGCCCTTTTCAACCTTTCCAGGCCAGGGGAACCCCTAAAATTGTCAAGTCTAGGGGAACCCTTACCAAAATTGATAAGGGGTCAGTGGCAAACATGCCCCTTGCATTAGTGGTCAGTAAGAAGATTGCTCTCTTTATAAGGTGGTCAGATTGCCACCATTACAGATAGCTAAAAACAAATCATTGGTGTTACGGTTTTGCTTTGCCAAGTGACGTTGGTCCTAGTGCTATGCAGGAACCATCAAATGGGAGGTCAATCAGCCAGAGCTCAAGGAACCACTGGCAACCACCCTGGCTGAGAATGGCTGCTCTTGAGGATGCTAGGGGTTCATTGAGCAATAAGCTATTTCTGTTTTCTCAGATCATTCCCACTGACACTTGATCTTTTTAGCTATCTGTAAGGGAGTGCTTCTTCCCAATGGCCACACTAATGTATCATGAATTGTAGATATAGCTATTTTTTAGCAGGGGTTCCCAGAGACCAGAAAGTTATTTTAAGGGTTCCACTGCATTGAAAAGGTTGAGAAAGGCTGCTCTACATAATCTGTAATGAAAAGTCCAGCTCTCATAATGAGGACAACGGTGTGCAAAGATGAAAATTATTATTCTTATTCTTATTCTTATTCTTATTCTTATTCTTATTCTTATTCTTCTTATTATTATTATTCTTATTATTCTCTTCTACTGGTAAATATGTTTCCTATATGGGGTTGGCTAGTATCTTCAACCTGTTTTTCTTCTCCTCTTGTAGATCCATGGCTGTGGAATGAGAGTCAAGTGTGCCAGTGGCTTGTTTGGGCTGCCAATGAGTTTTCCTTGGAGACCGTTAACTTCCAGAAGTTCATCATGACTGGTCAGGAGTTGTGCAGTATAGGAAAGGAGCATTTCCTGGAGCTGGCCCCAGACTTTGTGGGTGACATTCTCTGGGAGCATCTGGAACAGATGATGAAAGGTAATTAAGAAGCCGTCTGCCAGAATGTCGTCTAAACAGTTCCGGGAATGTTGTTTTAGATGTTCACAGGCGATTAAAAACTCATCTCCAAATAAGATCTCTTCCCTTTTAAAGGGAGAATTCCATTCACTTTGTATTATTTGTCCTTTTAAAGGATCCGTTGATTTGTTTTACATATTATGTAAATATGGACATACAATGTAAACCTTTTTTAAAGGGGTCTACCACTTTCACTAGCAAAGTTGAAGAACCTGTTTGTTGTAGAAGGGCTATGAAGCCACCTGTCATTCTTGCACCACTAAGGGGTTGCCCTACATAAAATTTGCATAAATCCTGTGACCATAAAGTCATTCCTCCAGAGACTTGTAAGAACAATGGAAATGATCAGGAAAGACTTCTTCATAGCTGCCCTTTTATCTAGTTAATAAAGTTAGCTTAGACGTCCATCATGCTGAACTTTGCACATCTCCTGCAGCTTTGGTCTAGAGGAAAAACAACCCCTTCCCCAGGCGACTTAACAAATTTGCTACTTAAGACGAAAAAAAATATATACCTGACCCAAGGGTGGTCAAATGAATTCCCTAGGGCATTAGCCTTTAGTAAATATTACCTAAAATGTGTCAGTCTTGTGTATTTTCCAGACTGACCCGTGCATTTTTTTTTTTTTTTTTTTTTTTTTCTTTCCTATAGAACAAGAGAGAGTACAGGACCAGTATATTAATAGCTCCAATCAAAGCCAATGGGTGAACACTGACTCGTTAAGTAAGTATTCCTTTTTCTAATTTATTTTTAAAATAACTGGCTATTCGACAATGTGCTTTTGTAATTCCGTATACTTGCTGTTGCTCTTGAGGCTATTATTGTTGATCTTGCTGTTATAAAGGTATCATTTTATCCACTACTCTTGGTTCCCTTTTTTTTTTTTTTTTTTTTTTTTAAGCCTCGTTTTATATATATTGTACAACAATCCTGATCTTTGTATTTAAAATTTTCCTGTAGATTTCAACATGGACCCCTTGCATTGTGGCTCTCAAGTACACAGCTACCCCAAAACTGAAATGTACAGTGACCTATGCCCGGTGCCCCAAGTGCCAAATCTCCTTCCGGTCAAGCAAGAGTTTCAGAATTACTCGTGCATGAAGTCTATGGGCAGCAATTACTCAATGAACCGGGACTATAATCAAAACATGAACCTCCTACTGAGTTCCCTGAGCTCCGGTGAGTGTAGAACAATGAATCTGAGGTTCGGGTGTTAATAGTGTCATTGCTGGCACCTATTTTCATCTTCTATTTTGAGACAAATGTATTAAATTGTCTCACAGCACTTGACTTGCACATTTGGGATAATCTTGAGACAATTTAAAGATAGTGTATAGTCTCCCCAATTTTTTTCCTATAATGGTTAGCTTAATGTAAGTAATCTTATCCATGCATGTTTATGCCTTTCAAACCTTTGGTCGTGTATAATTTGTAAGTATCTTTGTGCATGGGGTAGCCATATTTTCCTGTTATACATTAAGGCTTTGATTTGCATATCTGCATCATGGTTGCACTTTACTGCTCTTTCTCACAATGCAAGTTGATGAGTCAGATGACTTATTGGAAACAATAAAGGAAAGAGAATGGCGCCTCTAAGTGCAGTGGTTAAAAGATTAGAGGCACAATGGGATTAAAAACCCTTACATGATAGTAAGAAGTCATGGGCTTATAATTAGTCCTCATGCGGATCGCTGTAATCCTCGTCTGGGGGAGAGAGAATTCTTGGTGATGTGGATTGGTGAAGATGAGGTGGTTCTGGAACCAAGCTGGAATGCACGTGGCCGATGTGACAGGTGAATGTGCTGGGCTGTAACCCATTTTGGAGCATGCACGAAGGAGCTGTGCATGTGCCAAAATGCGTTACCGCCCACCACCTTCACCTGATGTCACATGTGTTCCAGAACCCGGGCCCCCTCGTGGCATCTTCACCACCTCACCAATCCACATCACAGGGGACTGACAGCTGCAGGATATCTCTCTATCTCATCTATCTCCTCGTGCCTGTAATCTTTTAACCACTGCACTTAGAGGCACCTTTCTCTTTCCGTTATGACCCTCCCAGAGCTGCTTCTCTAAAAAGTGCTTCCTTCAGTGCCATTTCTCCACTGCTACTAAGGACCTGATACCCAGCCTCATCTCTCCCTCCTTTCATTGGAAACAATGCATTCCCCATGTGATGGAGCAGGATAGTTGTTGAGATAGTTGTTTTAGAGTAATTGAACTGAGCCAGTGAGTTCATGCTAACCTCCTATACTAAAAAACTTTAAATGTAATACAATAACTAATTAAGGTAGATCAAGGTTTTTGCACTCTCCTTCACTTTCAGTCCCAGTGACAATGGTCAGTAGGAGAAATAGAGGGTGTATCTCCCAATTTTGGCTTTAAAGAACATTCAGGCTGTCTTAAGCTCAAGAGTTATATTTATATATTGGGGAGTGCTCTAAATATTTTCCCTTAATCTTCTCCCAGGTAAATCCATTGACATGGATTCTGTAGACAGTGGTACGGAGAGTTTCGAAAGCACAGACTCCCTATTGCAGTCATGGACTAGCCAGTCTTCACTAGTGGACATGCAGCGAGTTCCGTCCTACGAAAGCTTTGAAGAAGAGGCTAGCCAATCACTGTGCTTGAACAAGCCTTCCATGTCGTTCAAAGATTACATACAAGACAGGAATGACCCGGTGGAGCAAGGCAAACCAGTTATCCCAGCAGCCATCCTTGCCGGGTTCACAGGTGAGATAATTGAACATCTCCTTTAAGAGTCACTTGTCTCCTCTTAAGCTGACAAATGGCTGAGTCATAATATGTGCCTTTGTCTTGTAAAGCTTTTATTGCTCTTCTCACTGCTTGGGGGTTTTTATGTACATTTTGAAAGTTCCAAAGGCAACCTTGAGGAAGGGAAATTGTCTGTCTGAGCCCAAAAAAAAGAGCTCAGGACATCTCTGAAAAACATGTAGATTACTGCTCTGAGTAGTACCTCCTGGGTCCTCTTAACAGTTAGTATCCTTGGGTCCTCCTGACCATCAAACGCTGTACCTCAGATCTCTCCTTGCAGCTTCCCAGCTGCTCTGTCCTTCATGGCTCGGGCCTTGGTCTGTCCTGGCCTGGACAGTATGGTGCATATGAGCACTTTTCACTGCTAACTTCATTGGGCCCTGAGCGCTAACTCTGGCTTTCAAAAGAAGCCATCACACACCTGTGCCATTAGTGTGCTTGCTTCTTACAAAATGTGGCGTAAACCACCATATTAAACAGTGACACGAGCTCGGCCTGCCACAATATATTATAATTTTGTATTTATTTTGGGCAAGACATACAATTTCTAACAAGTGAGTTAGAAATTTTAAATTCTTTCACCTTATTGGTTATGCTGAAGTCCAAGACCGATCCTGTTCTCATGCCCTATAACATCTGTCCACTATACAAGAATATCGGTGGTTGGTACATTCCCACATTGGGCTAAACCATGGCAGTAAAGGTAGTTCTATAACCTTGTTCTTATTGTAGTGTGCCTATATAGATTGATGAATCCTGATTGGTTGCTGTGGGTCCCTGCACGTTGCCCAGAGTCTGCACAATGGAGTTGATGCTGTATGTGATGACCGTGTCTTTCGCTTTATTTTCAGGGAGTGGACCTATCCAGCTCTGGCAGTTCTTGTTAGAATTGTTGACCGACAAATCTTGCCAACCTTTTATCAGTTGGACCGGGGACGGCTGGGAGTTCAAGCTCACTGACCCAGACGAGGTTTGTACCTTTTTATCTTTCTACAGGCTGATTAGGCAGGCCATTTTCAAGATATTAATTCCGTATCGGTTCAGAGAGTCTAGAGTCTTATCCTTCATGTTTCTGAAATTTTTTTTATTGAGCATTTCAAACAATTGGAAGTGCTCCATACCACACCTCACATCCTCAGATTGGTCAAGTGGATTACTTTTTTGGGTCTCTGTAGGGCCATGATTTACAGTAAGACCTTTTTGTTTACTGGATTGATTTACCATAAACCTCTTAAACCTGCCATACAGTTTAAATTTCAACCCATTTCTGCAGAAAATTGATTTTTTTTCCAAATTCGATTTGAAATTCGAGTTGTGGGTGGCCCCATCAGCACCACTCAGCTCAAGTGTTGATTTTTCAATTGACTTTTATTGGTGGATTCAAGTGTAAAATTGTCAGCCGAACAGTGACTGCATCCAAACTCTCCAGTACTGTGACGGCCATGGTTGCCAGCAAGGGAGATTCCTTCTTTCATGCATGGATGGGTGGAGGGGGTTTATCTATTAGATTTCTCATGCTGAACCCACAGGCTGAACAAGAGAAATCTGTAGGTGAATAGCTAACCTTTTGTTGGATGCCAAAGGATACAAAATGTGAAGGATGCATGAAGAGCGAACTGGTGTCATATTATCTATTTTTTTTTTTTTTTGTAAAATGCCTCCTCTCTTCTACAAAGAGCTCAAGCGATGGGTTCTCATTAAGAGTTATTGCAGATGAAGTACAGGAAGGCAAGACCTTACTACAGTAAAATTGGATCAAGTGTCGCGTATGTGTCCAAATGGCACCAGATTCTCTATAAATAGCCAAATTATAAATACAAACAAGCCTTTTTTTTTCTCTAATAATTTGCAATTGACAGGCTCAATTCATAAAGTTTTATAAAACGACAATCCTTTATTTGAATCTTAAATACCTGTCACTTTAAAAAAACAAAACAAAAAACAATCCTTTAGCTTTTGTACTGAGCCCAAAGAAAGCTAAAGGGAAAATATAAACCTTTAAACCCAGTGGTCTTCAAACTGTGGCCCTTTGCTTGCTTTTATCTGGCCCCCTGGACACCATTTCATCCACTGATACCAACAATGGGGCATAATTCCCCTCACTGACCCCATTGATGGGGCACAATCCCTACCAATGAAACCAACTATGGTGCACAAATCCTCTCAATGATGCCGAAGATGGGGCACAATTTCTCCCAGTGACACCAACAATGGGGCCCAATGAGAGCAATGATGAGTCCAATTTCTCCCACTGACACTAAAGACTGGACTTTTTTTTTTTTTTTTTCCCCCCCCAGACTTCGGCACCTTTTCTACTCCCAGTAGCCACAGTCTAACCCCCCTAAAATCTGAAGGACAGTAAACTAGCCCTTTGTTTAGAAAGTTTGGAGACCCCTGCTTTAAACAATAAATTCCTGCAATCAATCCTTCATTACATTCAGTCAAATCAAGCATGTATTGCAAATCTTTTCTTTCTCCTGCCATTCTTTTGAGAGATTTGCTGGCATCATCAAATGGCCTGCCAGTTCTAATTTCACTATTTTTTCCTGACTTATAAACTGTATATTCTTTGCATATGGAGTTATATCAAAGACCTGCTTTAGGTGTGTGTGTGTGTGTGCTCCATAGATTTTTTTTTTTTTTTTGATTGGCTGTCAAGGAGCACGAACATCTAAAGAGATACCAGGGATGCTTTCATTTGAATAACATGAAGAAAAACCCTGCAGGATGTCTTCCCCTTTGTACATTTATTATAATACATGTGATGACATTTTATAGAAGGCAAATGTGGTATAGAAATTATCATTTTCAGGGCTGCTGGTATTGAATCCACCACATGTGAGACGAAATATAACCCTTTTTAAAATTGCTTTTATTCTTTTAAAGTTTGCCATTTGTTACTATGCTTGAGCTCCGTTTTTCAATCTGTATGTCTTTGGAATTTCCAGGTGGCACGGCGATGGGGAAAAAGGAAAAACAAGCCTAAAATGAATTATGAAAAGCTAAGCCGCGGGCTGCGATACTACTATGATAAGAACATTATCCACAAGACCTCCGGAAAACGATACGTCTACCGGTTTGTCTGCGATCTCCAGAACCTGCTGGGTTACTCTGCAGAAGAGCTACACGCGATGCTAGACGTTCAACCGGATATAGACGACTGAGCAGAAGCTCGCGGAACGATAGCTGTGAAAACTGTGAAAAGGGGATGACCAATATTTTTTTTCTTTTTTGGTCGCATTTGATGGGCTGGGCTGTTTTTAGATGAAGGAACTTGCTTTTGGGGTAGTTTGTGGGGCCTGAGGGGACTTTGAGACATTTTGGGGACGTTTCCGAAGCTCTGGATGTACAGAGGTCCCACAGACGCTGCTTAGGAACACAGCCCATACTTGAATAAAAAATTGCACAGGAAGCATGTACTTTTTGTAAAAAAAAAAAAATCTGTATATCAACAGGGAAAAAAGTCATTTTCATTCAATTGTTGAGCAAGCGGGAAGCTTGTGTAACTGTGGTTTAATGCTGTAAAGAAGAAGAAAAAGTCACCACTTTAATTCCAGCTGATGCGCGGTCTTGGAGAAAAAGCGCACTTTACCACCTAATGTTTGATTTCTTCATGCTGAGTCCATGCACTTTCGTGGACATTTTCAAACCATTTCAAGCTGATTGTAAATAATTTGTTCAGTTTTTGTTTCTTATTTACATAATTATTAATATTATTTTTTTGTTCCAAAAGGAATGTGTATATTATTTGAATATCAGATGTGTAAGATTTTTTTTTTTTTTTTTTGTTTCAGAAATATGATAGCATTTTAAATGCTTTTGCTTTTTTATTGTACATCTGTTCGCTACGTAGAAGTGTAATTTGTGGTCAAGTAAAGGAATCCATTGCACAGCAATGTAGCCTTTTGGCAAAAAAAGCACCGGATGGCAGCTCTCATTGTCGCATTTTAATTGCAGGAAGGTGGCATTACTTGCAATGAAGCTAAATAGGGTTGTGGCCACATGATCAGGAGATGAAGACTGGCACTTGCTTTGTGACCGGTTTTCCTGGTTACATGGATACTTAATATAGTAACTAGTTAAAGCGGGCCCAGAACGGTGATTTGGAAGGCCTGGCAATTATCAGATGGTGTATGAATGTTTAGAGCAGCCGTTCTCAATTGGGGTTCTCTAGAACCCTAAGGTTCCCCCCAAGGGTTGTTCAAGGTTCCTTCAGCTGTGACCAATTTACCTCCCACCTGCAAAGTTCTAGGGCCAACACCATTTGGCAGAACGAGTTGCATGTTGCCAATGATTTGTTTGAAGCAGCCATTTTCAGCCAGGTTTCTGTGGAATCTCAGGGTTTATCCAGAAGTTGCTAGAAATTCCTTGAACTATGACTAACTGACCTCCCATGCAATAGTGCCTGCATAGTTCTCGGGCCGACGCCGCTTGGTAGAACCAGTTGCATGTCACCAATGATCTGTTTAGAGCAGCCATTCCCATTAGGTTTCTGTGGAACCCCAGGTTACCTCCAGAGGTTGCAAGAGGTTTCTTGAGCTATGACTAACTGACCCCCCCCCCCCCACACACACACACACTCTCACACACACACTCTCACACACACACACACCAACATCACTAGGCCAATTCAGTGGCAAGACGCCAGTGATCTTCAGCTGTTTGCAAGGGTAGCATTCTGCCCCCAACACACACATTAAAGAGGACATTCTTCTCACTGACTACCAATGTAAAGTGCATTTTTCCCACAGACGTGAACATTTTTTAGCAGGGTTCCTCTGGGGTTAGGAAGTTGAGAGAGGCTTGTTTAGAGGCTCTTGTAAACTCCTGTAGGTTGATCTCATTCAGCCCTGGTTGAGCAATGTATAGAAGTTCTCCATAGCCTTTATACACTGGGCCACCAATACAGAGACAAGATACTATCCTTGACCTAATAGGTGGCTACAAATCAAATCTCATTCTTGCCAGGCTGGCAAAATATGGACCAAGCGCTCATAGTCCACAGAGGTGCCAGAAACATAGCAAAGTTTTGTCCTGTACATAAAACTTTCTTCCTACACCACTGCATTTTCCCTGGTCTAGGCCCAAAACTATTAGTTACTAAGGCAGCCATTGTGTGATGGAGCCAGTGGAGAGAAAGCTAAAGCTGGGGCATAAAAGGAAGTGCCTATAGCAATTAGTCTGGGATGACTTCTCTTTTTCACCAATTTTTTTTATATTGCTTTTAATGACAATTTGTTCTAGTGAATATACCCATCCAAAATGTTGCTAAACTGATATATTTTTCTTGATGTAAATATGAACAATGTCCTCAGCTTTAAAAAGTTGTGACTCCAGAAGTCATAAATTTATATAAAATAAAAAAGTTTAATACTAAAGTCTAATTGTTCGGCCTGTGGTAGGAAATGAAACATCTCTAAGGCAATGTCAGCTTCTGTGTTTTCCAAACGCCAACTAGCCATTATACACAACCCCCCCCACCCACCCCCATTGCTAATTGCTTATTCATAATTGTGCTCCTGGTTGGCAAATAGTAACCTTCAGTGCAGATGCTGCCACAGCTCAAAATTAAAACTGATATGAATAAAGGTATTTTTTTTTCTGGTCCTCCCTTTTTAAAATGATTTCCCCCTCACCTTCTTACTGCCATCTGATTTTTGTTATTGGATTCTGTATTTTCTGTGCATCTTGCCTCCCTTTCATAGTTGTGGAGGATTTTGTGTAGCAGCTATTTTTACTGCAAATTTAATATACTGGAAATGTATGTATAATTGTTTTTATTTTTATCTTTTTTTTTTTTTTTTTTTTTTTCAGAAGGTTGTATTTTTTAACAAAAGTGCCTTGTAAACTGAAGCGTATTTTTCTGTACAAAACAGGGCCATTAGAGATGGACATGGATCTGATTATAATTAAACTCTTTTGGGAGGTTTAACATTGTCATGTGTGTGTGTTTTTTTTTGGTTTTTTTTTTGTTTTTTTTTTGTTTTTTTTTTGTTTTTTTTTTCTCAGCCTGTTACTACAATTTCTGGTCCGAATTATCCTGTTTCTGTAGAAATGATATTACCGTATATACTCGAGTATAAGTTGAGGCCCCTAATTTACCACAAAAAACTGGGAAAAACTTATTGACCCGAGTATAAGACGAGGGTGAGAAATTCAGAGGGTCAACAATGCCCATCTGCAGCTGCATGCCTCCCTGTGTTCTGTGCAGCCTACCTGTACCCTGTGCATGTGCAGCCTACCTGTGGCGATCTCCATCCTCAGACAGCGGCCGGCGTGTGATGATACTGTTCGGCAGCCATTCCACAGTTCAAAAGCCGCGCCTCCTCCTCGTCTGTGATGGGCTGACTGCCTATCACGGACATTCTCTCATTCTCATACCACGGACGAGAATGAGAGAATGTCCGTGATAGGCTGAACAGCTGTCAGTGTACAGCCTATCACAGACTAGCAGGAGGCGTGGCTTTTGAAAGCTGGAATGGCCTCTGAACATTATCATCCCACGCCGGCCGCCGTCTGCCTGCATGACACGCTGATCATGCAGACAGCGGTGACTCGAGTATAAGTCGAAGGGGACACTTTCAGCCCAAAAAAAAGGCTGAAAAATTCGACTTATACTCGAGTATATACGGTATTCACATTGCTGACATTTAGTTTCCTACCTATACAATAAAATAAAGGCATGAATGAACCTTCAGGAGATAACAGAATAAAGAAGTGTCTGATTGGCTGTCCTGACTTCAACTTAGAGCAGAACTAAACCCTCGTATCATTCTCAACCAAGGAAGCTGCCATCCAGGCCTCTGGTTAATCTTCAACTGCCATGGTGCCGCACATGTGATCAGTTATGACACCAGCTATTGGATGGTTTCAGTTTGGTTGAGAGTAGGGCTGAAACAACTAATAGATTATGAAAACGGTAATCGATTAATCGGCCAGTAGCATAATGGGGTTAAAAAAACTAAAATAAGCCCTTTATAGTACAAAAAGAGCATCACTACTGTAAATATTACTTTCACAGTTCTACAGTAAAAACAAACCGCTTACAGTAGTGATTATTACACTTTTTTTTTTTTTTTTTTTTGGTACTATACTAATTTTAGTCTTTTTAACCCCATTATGTTACTAAACGCTTTAGACCTGGTTCACCTCTGTGTTTTTTTGGCGCTTTTTGCAGAAACGCACTACAGTTCATTTACATGGTTTCCTATGGGACAAGTTCACATCTATGCTTTTTTTCAGCCGCTGCGTATTTGGAAAGGGTCAGACTTTTGCGTTTAAAAAAAAAAACTGCTTTTTTTTTTTTTTTTTTTTGGTTCAATATACTTCAACGGAGAAGCTGCAGAAAAGAATGTAAAAACAAACAAAGGCGCCTCTAAGTGCAGAAGATAAACAATTTTAATACCCCAACTGGGTTAAAAACACTTACAAAATAGAAGTAGAAAACAGGCACATCGTGGGTAAGGCTGCATTGGAAGGGGTCACGATCAGAGGAAGCCTTCAGGAGGATGGATGTAGTCACTGTCAGCAGCGGTGTAAAACACAGGGGACAGCTGTGAAGCGGGCGTCGTCAGCGTGTGAGGGCTGCGAACCCGGAAGTGATGTCATCCGGTCAGCGCCGGCGGCAGCGACAGTCAGCGGAGGGCGAGTGAGAGAACCCGCCTCTCAGCCATCAGTGTAATCCGAGGTTGAGAAAGGAACGAATGACTGTTCCGAAACGCGTCCCTCATTGATGACATCACATCCCCTCTCTGGCCTTTCGTTTGCGGTTCGGCTGGTCACAGAGCCGCTCAGCGGATGACATCACTTCCGGGTTCGCAGCCCTCACACGCTGACGACGCCGGCTTCACAGCTGTCCCCTGTGTTTTACACCGCTGCTGACAGTGACTACATCCATCCTCCTGAAGGCTTCCTCTGATCGTGACCCCTTCCAATGCAGCCTTACCCAAGATGTGCCTGTTTTCTGCTTCTATTTTGTAAGTGTTTTTAACCCAGTTGGGGTATTAAAATTGTTTATCTTCTGCACTTGGAGGCGCCTTTGTTTTTATGTCATTTTAGACCCTGCTTCAAGTCTTTTAAGTTGCAGCCCTTTTTGCTGAAGATCACCATCCTTTCATCCCTTCCTACCAACATTTCTCCCGTTCATTTTTGGACTGCCGACCTTTTAATAGAGACATCATTTGGACTACGCTAGTCCTGTGCGCCCTATACCACCTTTTATTTCCAGAAAAGAATGTAATGTGTTTTTGCAGCGAGTTGTGTTTTTTAATCTGCCCAACAACAAATTGGCCAAAAAAAAAATGCAAAAACTCAAATCGCAGCAAAATCACGTGTGCAAAAAATTAAAACACTGCACAAACACATCAAAAGCAAATTGCATTAGGTGTGTACCGAGCCTTATGCTGGCCGCCGGGATCAATTTTCAGACCAGAATATTCAGACGAAAAATCTTTGTACGTTCGATGAATGAAAGAATGTTTGACGTTTTTCACTTGTTTTTAACATTCTGTTTTTAAAATGAATGTAATTTCTGAACGAAAACCACATACACTGTCTGAAAATTCATTTTGACCAAGAAGTTTTCTATTTCCAAATTTTCCTGTCGCTGTGTTTGAAAATAAACGTAGTTTTGACCCCACTAACTATTAGAAAAACAAACCTTCTTTTGAAGGAAGACATTTTGTTTTTTTTTTTATTTAAAAAAAAAAATTGATCTGAGTCTGATATTTTTTTTTTTAACAGTAAATTTTATTTTGTTGAACATACAAGACAGTACATACATCTTCAGCATCATATGAGGATCTAACAGCAGACAATAGACTACAATATGCGATCATACATATAAAGGGGTTCTTCCATTCCATTCCAAGTTGTATCGACGGATAAAACATATACAGTACATGCAGTGTGACACCTTTACTCGAGCGAAACAGTGTTGGCAAAGTGGTCTCCAGGGGAATATCCAACGTTACTACAAGGTGTAAGATACCCAATCTAGTTTACCCCCTCCCAAACGAGGGGGGGGGGGGGGTGAAAGGATGGTCACCCGGGGCCTCCCCATTTCAGAGGCGGCCACAGGCATCCACCCAACTCGACCACACCTTATCGAATTTTTGAGGACAGTTCCTGCTCTCATAGGTCAGGCGATATAGCGGCAGAACATTGTTTACCGCTGCTTCCCATGCCTCCGCGGTGGGCGCCTCTCTTTTCTTCCAGTTAAGGAGTATCTCTCTCCTTGCATAAAATAAGGAAAAAGTTAGGCACTGTTTGGTATAGCGGTCTCCCTCTATCTCCCCTAAATAGCTGAGCAAAAAAATTAAAGGATCCATTGGTATCTCTGTACCACTCACTACCTCCAGTTTGCTTGCTACCGCATTCCAAAACGAACCTAGTTTGGGACAGGACCAGACCATATGAAAGAAGGAGCCCACTTCTGCCCCGCATCTAGTGCATTCAGAAGTCTTTTCGGGGTAGATTTTGGCTAGGCGTTGGGGCGTGTAATATGCTCTGTGGATAAATTTTAGCTGAATAAATCTATCTTTGGCAGCAATCATAGACGGGATAAATGTAGTCAGACACTCTTCCCATTCTTCCTCCCCCAGCGTGGGGATATCCATCTGCCACTTGGCCCTAGTTTTATCCGTTTTAATGTCATGAGCGACTGTTAAATATAAATATAGGGAGGACAGGGGCTTCTCCAGCATCCCAGAGATCAAAAGGCGTTCGATTGAATCAGGTTCAAGCGTCACCTGAGAGGGAAATTGGGCCCTGAGGGCATGTCTTAGCTGCCAGTATTTAAAGAGAAAGGAATTTGGTAGGTTATGGGCCTGTTGTAATTCTCTAAAAGGTTGGACCACTCCCCTTGACATCACCTGTTTTAATTTAGTGATACCTCGACTGGCCCATACCGCCGGGTCCGGCAGACCAAGGAGGTGTGGGAGCATCGGATTTGCCCACAACGGGGTGTGTGGGGATACCGTGTGTGGTTGCAGCAATGCTGCTCTAGAGGCTTTCCACACTTGAATTGTGGTCTTCATAGGGTCTGTGACCGTAGGAGTAGCCTTCATTCCCCTATACGGAAGATTGGACAGCGCTGCATAAGAGCCCATGACTGCCGCCTCCAAGGTGACCGCTGGGTTCTGGCGAGGCTGTGAAAACCACCACCTCACCGTTACCAAGACGGCCGCCCAATAGTAAATTAGGAAGTTTGGCAGCGCAAGTCCACCACCGGACAGCGGAAGATACAAGATGGCTCTAGCCACCCGTGGGGACTTCCCCGCCCAGAGAAAAGCCACCACCACACCCTCCAGCCTACGAAAAAAGGATTGTGGAATTGGGACTGGGGTGTTTCTGAAATAGTACAAAAACTTAGGTAGGTATATCATTTTTAGGAGGTTCCCTCTGCCTACCGGGGACAGGGGGAGGGATTTCCAGGTAGAGCACTTTTGTTGAAGCTGAGAGAGTAGTGGATATACATTCCTGTCTAGGTATCCTTTCAAGTCGCCCCCTATCCTAACTCCCAGATACGTAAACTCGTCTACCCACTGCAAGGGGTTGTTTGTATCCGCAGGAGGCACTGATCTGCAGAGGGGGAAGAGCACCGATTTGTTCCAATTTATACGGATACCCGAGAAACGACCGAATAAGTCAAAAAGGGCTAAGGCTGCTCGCAGGGAGTCCGAGGCATCCGCCAGGTATAATAGTGAGTCGTCGGCGTACAGGGAGATTTTTTCCGTAATCGCTCCGACCCGTATACCCCTGACCGCTTCGTCTGCTCTAAGTGAGATGGCGAGCGGTTCCAGTGCCATAGCAAACAGGGCCGGGGAAAGCGGGCACCCCTGTCTCGTACCCCTCTCCAGGGAGAATCTATCCGACAGGGTACCATTCGTGCGAATACGGGCTGTAGGTTTGGCGTATAAAAGTTTGATCCAGGTCAAAAGTCTGGGCCCAAACCCAAACCTGGCAAGGACTTCCCACAAGTAGCCCCACTCGACCGAATCAAACGCTTTTTCCGCGTCGAGTGAGGCCACCACCCCCGGACCCCCATCCGAGGCCAGTGCAATATGCGTGTGCAGCCGTCGAAGGTTGATATCTGTTCCTCTTCCAGGCATGAAGCCCGTCTGATCTGGGTGTATTAGGGCTGTGATCACCGTGTTTATTCTATTGGCCAAGATTTTTGATAGGATCTTAGTGTCTACGTTGAGTAGGGAAATGGGGCGATAGGACGAGCATAGCATCGGATCTTTTCCTGTCTTGGGGATAACCACGATTACCGCCTCATACATAGAGTCAGGAATGGATCCCTCAGCCATGGACTTAGCCAATAAAGATTGAAATTTAGGGGCCAATTGCTCAGCATACATTTTATAAAATTCGATCGGAATACCATCTGGGCCTGGTGTCTTGCCCGTCTGCATCATTTTCAGTGCTTTTAGAATTTCTTCAGTGCTGATAGGGGCATCCAATTTATTAGCGTAGGAGGGAGTAAGGGTCGGTATATCTATTTTGTCTAAATAAGACCTCAGTTCTGCAGGATCATAATCTACTCTGGAGCGGTACAGGTTCTGATAGTAAGAGGCAAACTCCCTATTAATGTCTGTCGGGGAATTAAGAGTGGACCCCCCCTCCCCGCGAATTTGGCCTATCGACATCCCCCCCGGCTGCTCCCTAGATAACCACGCCAACAGGCGACCTGTTCTCTCACCCTGTTCAAATATCCTTTGTTTTTGATGTAATAGTTTCTTTTGGGTCAGTGAGGTCCGTAGCATGAGGACCTCACGCTGCACAGTTTGTAGTCTCTCATATAGCTGGGGGTCAGGGGCACCAACCTATCTAGCTTCCTGTCTCTCTGCCTCGGCCTCCAGGTTTGTAAGATCTCTTTTCCTGTCTCTGCGGGTCTCTGAGATAATGGTCTGGTACTGTCCCCTGGTGCATGCCTTAAAAGCATCCCAGACAGAGGCCGCCGAAGCCGACCCTTCATTGGTTTCCCAATATGTTTCCAACTCTTGTCTGTATTTCGGCTCCACCTCCTCATCCGAAATCCAGTACCTGGATAGCCGCCAGAGTCTATCCGAAGCGGCGACCGAGGCGTCTAGATCAAGGAGAAGCGGGGCGTGGTCCGAAATTCCTCGGGGGAGAATTGTAATGTCCCTGACTCTAGGCAGGACAGAACTCCCCGCATAGACCAGGTCTATACGCGAGAAGGTTCTGTGCGACGCAGAGTGGCAGGTGTAAGCCCTCTCCCTAGGATGCTTCCACCTCCAGAGGTCAATCATACCATAAATATCCACCCAATCCGCAAGGCCCTGGGAGGACACACCAGTGGGAATTAGCCTGTCTAAACGTGCATCTGGTACCAAATTAAAATCTCCCATGATTACTACATTTTCAGTAGAGAACTCCGCTATTTTTGCAGTTATCTGGTTCAGTATCTGAAGGGAGGCTGGGGGTGGCAAATAGAGGCCCACAATAACCCACGGTATATTATGGAGCAGTGCATGTATTATCACATATCTGCCGCCCGGGTCCAGAGCCAGATCAAGGAGTTTAAATGGAAGTGTCTTAAGGACTAGTATGCTCACTCCTCTTGAAAAGGTGGAGTGTGTCGAGTGGTAGTGATGTCCTACCCATGGTTTTTTGAGACTGAGAGTCTTTTTTCCCACTAAATGCGTCTCCTGGAACACGCACAGATGGGGCTGGTATGATTTGATAAACTGGAATACCAGCGAGCGTTTCACCGGGGAGTTTAGACCCCTCGTGTTCCAGGAGAGCAGTCTAAGGGAGGTCATCTAGAAGGACCAGAATTGCAGTAGGATCTATGGGAGGTGGAGTCTCCCTGTCTGGAGGTCTGGACCCGAGTAGGCCATTCGTCACAATAAGCGGCATGGAATGATATTCAGGCATTCGGTCTGTTGTACTGTGATAACTAAAAAACATATGAGCAAAAAAGAACAAAAACAAAAGGTGGGTCTGCAACTGCAGGCCAGATAAACCAAACTTCCCCCCCCCCCACCCCGCCCCTCCTCCAACACAGTAAGAGGGGCCTCATCCCCAACCAACAAAGGAAGGCTCAAGGCCTAATGTGAGGGCAATGTGCGGTCGGCGCTCAGCCTTCACTTACGCTAATGCGATTCGTTATCCGGCATGGATAATTAGTGTGGATCACCCGGGTCCCCGGGGGCGCAATCTTAAACTTTTTTGAGGGGCAAACCCCTAACCAGCTATTTTAACCACAGTAAAGTGCTCCTCAGGTTTGATCTATACACAACTACTATACCAAAACCCCAACCTAGGAAGTCCGGGACAGGTACCTCCCATAGGAGATTCTCAGCAGCTCCGTCTTCAGCGTTTTACTTAGATATGGGGGGCGGGGGGGAGGGGACGGGGGGAGAGAAAGGGGAAGGGAGGGACGGGAAAGTTAGACCGGATCCCGGGCCAGTCTCCATATCTCTCATTCAGTGCAGATGGTGTGGCCAAAAAAGGAGATGGTATGGACAGTCCACGTCAGGGCCTCCCGGACAGTCCTCCAGTTCACAGTGAGGGAAGAAAAACCCCTACGTCTCCCCACCCCAGCCGGGGTCGGTAGTGCATTCAGGAGGGAAGCTCTAGAGTTTCCTCTTAGGATGGCGGACTGTGACTTATGTACCTCTCCAGGCGGGATCCGGAACCAGCGATGGTTGCCTTGATTACTGGATAGAGCTGCTGAAGAAAGTTTTGTCCTCCGCTTCCCTCAGCATAAATTATGCATAGGCAGGGTCATGTAGAAACTCAGTAGGGATAGTAGGTCCTGGGATTCATGAAGCACTTGGGTCATTAAATATAAGGCTAATCAGAAAAAGAGTATATGTCTGGTTCTTTTTTGGGGTTTCAATTGCGGAGTGTTTCAGCCCAGGCTATAGCTTCTCTGGGGGAGGTAAAAAACTGCACTCTTTCCCCGTCTTGAACACGCAGCCTGGCAGGGAAGAGCATACTATACTTCACCCCCTTTTGTCTCAGCATGGCTCTGACCTGATCAAAGGACTTGCGGCGACGCTGTGTCTCCACGGAGTAGTCCGGGAATATCAGAAGGGTTGCATTGTTGAATTTCAGTTCTCCCTGGAGTCTAGCTTCTCTTAGAATAATGTCCCGATCTCTGTAATGCAGCAGTTTAAATATAAACGTACGCGGCGGTGCGCCTGGAGGGCCTCTGGCTGCCGGTATCCAATGAGCTCTCTCTATGGAGAAGTGAGGAGAGAAGGTGGCTCTGGGCAGCAGTTTAGGCAGAAGTCCCTCCATGAAGGACACTGGGTCTGTCCCCTCCGCATCCTCTGGGAGGCCGAGAACCCGCAGATTACTTCTCCTATTGCGGTTCTCGGCGTCCTCGGCCCTACCCTCCAGGTGCTTGACTTTTAGTTTTAGTGCCTGGATGTCCGCATGGTGGTCCCTCTGTACATCCTCCGCCTCAGAGATTCGGCGTTCCGCTTCGGAGATCCGGTCTCTGAATTTGTCCATATCTCTCCGGATAAGGGCAGTTTCTGTCTGTACATGTTCAATTTTTGTAGTTAATGTGGCCTGGCAGGTGGTTATGGCCAGCATTAGGGCATCGAATGCCGCCGAGCCTGCTTGTATCGCTCCGTCCGGAGGAAGGTCTGCCTGCGACGCCATTTTGGATGCCTCGTGTGCCGCTGAGTTCGGCCCAGAGCGGGTTCTGATCGGGGTGTTGTTGTACCTGCCCTGGTTCGGTTTTTTGCCTGCGGGCATCGCCCAATCCTCCCTCAAGTGATCCGGGGCTTATTAGGTTAAAAATCGATCTTCCACACTAGGATAAGGAGAGGATTTCTGGCCGGAGACGGGAGCTCAGCTAGCACACGTCTGCTCCCAGCGCCATCCCGGACACGCCCCCCCTGAGTCTGATATTTACCAGATTCACCCCTTAATAGTATATATCCTCTAATAGCATATACAGTATATCTCTCCTCTAATAGTATATACAGTATTCTAATAGTATAAACAGTATATTTCTTCGGTCTGTTATTCTCAGAGTGGATTAGATATTCTGCTCCCTAACCATGTAGTTGGTTATTTATATTTACACCACTGCATAGAAATATTTAAGAATAAATTGCCTTTTTTTTAAAAACTTTACATATTAACTAAATTTATTCACCACACTTTTTTTTTTCTTTTTTTTTTTTTTGGGTTATTAACCACTTAAGCCCCGGACCTGGCCAAAGACCAGAGCACTTTTTGCGATTCGGCACTGTCGTTTTAACCGACAATTGCGTGGTCGTGCGACGTGGCTTCCAAATAAAATTTACGTTTTTTTTTTGTTTTTTTTTCTCCCACAAATAGAGCTTTCTTTTGGTGATATTTGATCACCCCTGTGGTTTTTAGTTTTTGCACTATAAACAAAAATAGAGCGACAATTTTGAAAAAACGCATTATTTTTTACATTTTGCTATAATTATCCCAAAGAAAAGTATAAAAAAAAACCCATTTTCTCAGTTTAGGCCGATACGTATTCTTCTACATATTTTTGGTAAAAAAATTCGCAATAAGCGATTGATTGGTTCGCGCAAAAGTTATAGCGTTTACAAAATAGGGGATAGTTTTCTGGCTTTTTTATTTATTTTTTTTTTACTAGTAATGGTGGCAATCAGCAATTTTTTTTGTGACTGCGACATTATGGCGGACACATCGGACAATTCTGACACATTTTTGGGACCATTGTCATTTATACAGCAATCCATGCTATACAAATGCACTGATTCCTGTGTAAATGACACTAGCAGTGAAGGCTTTAACCACTAGGTGGCAGTGTAGGGGTTAAGTGTGTCCTGGGGGCGTGGTGTATGTGAGACACATCACTGATCTCTGCTCCAATCACAGGGAGCAGAGATAAGTGACACTGTCACAAGGCAGAAAAGGGAGATGCTTGTTTACATTAGCATCTCCCTGTTCTTCCTCCCCGTGAGATGATCGCGGGTATCCCCGCAGCCCGACTCACGGAGGTCACGGCCGGCGTGCACGCAATGACATGGCGGCAAATTTAAAGGGACATACCTGCACACCCATTTGCCTGTCTGCTATTTTGCCAATGTACATCGTCATGCGGCGGTCGGGAAGTGGTTAACCGATTCATTAAAACAATAATCGGCCAAATAATCGATTATGAAAATAATCGTTAGTTGCAGCCCTAGTTGAGAGTACAACCATGTGATAGTAAGGACTCAGTTACACTTGCTTCGGCTTCAACACACGATGTGTCTTTGATACTTCGGTGGGGCTTTGGTGATGCTTCAGCGATGCTCTTTTGAAGCTTTGTTGAAGTTTGGCAGTTGCCCTGTGTGTGTGTGGATATCTCATACCTGCAATTTCTTCAAAACAAGGTGAAGCTAAAGTTGAATTAAAGCCTCTCAAAAGCTGCAGGTGCTTCAAGGGAGCTTTGCCATAGAGTTCTATGGTGGCTTTGAAGCCTCACTAAAGCTACATGGGGTATAATTTTTGAAGCTAAAGCAAGGTGTAAACAGGACTGTAAGGCCTAGCTTACACTTGTTTCAAAACAAGGATTCGGACAGGCTCTGTTAAAGCTCTCTGAACGCTGGTCAAAGCCCCTGTTGCTCAATAAAATGGTTAGCATACAGTCCTGTTTACATCTGCTTTTGCTTGGTGCTTTGGTGGGGCTTCAAGTGAGCTTTGCCATAGACTTCTATGGAGGCTTTGAAGCGCCACTGAAGCTACATAGGGTATCATTTTTAAAGCAAAAGCAAGGTGTAAACAGGACTGTAAGCTAACCATTTTATTTAGTGACAGCATTCACAGAGCTTTAACAAAGCCTGTCCGAAGCCTTGTTTTGAAGCAAGTATAAACTTGCCCTAGCTTTTTTTTTTTTTTTTTTTAAACCCTTAAATTGATGGGTTTAGTTCTCGCAGACAGGAGCCCTGTTCTGGGAGGACGTCATAACGTCCTCCCGAAAACACGCTCTGGCATGATCTGTCACCCGCTGTGGCCACTGCTGGTACCATGTGCTTGGTGTGACTTATCACAGCAGATCACATGACCGTTGTAAACGATGGATGGCTTCCTTCCATGCCATTCCTTGTATACAATATTGCTAACTGTGATTGGTCACAGTGATCACATGGTACAGACAGGACCAATCACAGCCTGTTTGCCCCATATGATTAGCTATGACCAATCACAATAGGCAGTGTATATACTGTATTGATTTTCTTAGTTTCGGTTATAAAATTTTGCAAAATACCTTTTTTTTTATTTTTTTTTATTTTTTTTTTTTATATCAAAATTAAAAAACCCAACAGTGATTAAATACAACCAAAAGAAAGGTCTATTTGTGGGGGAAAAAATGATTACTGTTTCATATCGGTACGGTGTTGCATGACCGCACAATTCTCAGTCAAAGAGCGACAGTGCTGAAAGTTGGCCTGGGCAGGAAGGGGGTTAAAAGTGCCCAATATTGAAGCGATTAATGAAAATATCTGAGAAGGACAATGAAGCGACATTTACCAAAAGAGTTAAAGCAGCATTAAACCCCAAAAAATGTAATATATTGCAGCTTGCCAATCCTTAAATGTGGTGGCTGCATTAGTTTTCCTTTTTTTTATGCTTTATTTTTACCTGGTGATCTAGCCATTAGCACTCATCCTGTCATAGGGTATCTCCACTCTGGATGGAGGAGCAACAGAGACACCTTTCGGACCGCAAAGTTGTCATCCTGGGGAGAGGGTCGTGTTCGATGCACTAGTAGATTTAGAGTGACTTGATGAACAAATTAAAGCTGAACTTCAGCTAACACTTTTTAACCTCGTGGTGCTGGCCGCTTGCCTTATATGCGACCCTGTTAAAACACCTTACTGTGCTGAGAGTGCGCTCCCTGAACGGTAGCCGGCGGGGATTGGTAAGTTCCTGATGCATACTTGCAATCGGGAGCATTCCAAACATGTGACTGCTGTGACAGCCAATCATAGAGGTCACATGACCCGAATGCCTGCCTGGCTGTTAGAGGCAGTCGGCGCAAAAGGGTTAAGTTACAACAGGTTTTTTTTTATGGGTTTTTTTTTTTAGGATAAAATATTTACATAAATAAAGGATGACAATTGTAAGCACCCCAGTCCCTGGTAAATGATTTGTTAAAGCGAGGGGCCACCTATCTATCGTTTTTTTTTTTTTTTTTTTTTTTTTTTTAGTTCATTCACAAATTTTCTTCTCAGCATTACATACTCACATATTGTGTGTAATATGTCCGCCTGTGTCAGATTTCGTCGGAAAGAATAACTTATATTATTCACTGCAGGCGGTTTCCATCTTCATTGTGGGCATTTGAAGCCCACAAGCATTTATTTCCTGGATGTGGTGAATGCTGTGCTCCCAGCATCCACTGCTCGTTCCCGCACATGCTCAGTGGCATCCTGGGATGCCTGAGACTAGCTCCCAGAAGTCTGGGAGAGGCTAGAAACACGCCTACTCCCACGGGAGGAGAACCAGGAAGTGCAAAAAAGAATAAGAAATAAAAGGTAATTACGGCGATTTAAATTTTTTTAAACGGCATGTCAGCATCTAGGCAAGGAAGAGAATACATACAGATATTGTTCAAAATTTGGGTGGAACCCCGCTTTAACTCTCTAACTGCCACTTTTGCTGGACATCTTGGTTTGTTAAAAGCAGTTGAAGAATAAAAGACTTACTGGCAGGATTACCAAGTGAGAAAAAAAAGGGAAAAAAGCCCAAAGAAGAAAATGAATGCAAGCACCACATCTGATGATTGGTAAGCTGCAATATATTTCCTTTTTCAGTTTTAATAAACATTTAAGCATTTCCACAAACAAACCAAAAAAATTAAGATTCACTGCATTTTCTTCAGTAATGGGCGGATTAAATAAATAAACAAGAGTTTTGGATAATTTAAGTGAATCTTCACTTTTCTTCTTTACCGAAACATTCTTTAGCAAATCAGCCATATTGTAGTATACTTTTTCAGTACAAAGTTTCCTTTAAGAGCCCTTTCACACCGGGCCACACATAGCATCGGCGGTAAAACGCTGCTATTTTTAGCGGCGTTTTACTGTCGGATTAGCTGCGCATTTCGGCCACTAGCGGGCTCTTTTACCCCCGCTAGCGGCCGAGAAAAGGTTAAAACCGCCCGCAATGCGCCGCAATAGCGTTTTGCCGGCGGTATCCCAGCGCTGCCCCATTGATTTCAATGGGGAGCAGCGGTGGAGGAGCGGTAAACAAACCGCTCCTTTACCGCTCCAAAGAAGCTGCTGGCAGGACTTTTTTTTCGCAGGCGCTAAAAATAGCGCCTGCAATCTGCCCTCAAACAGCTGCAGCATTGTCTCCAGTGTGAACGCCCTCGGTGTGAAAGGGGTCTAAAGTAGATCTAAGCCCAATAGTTAAAATCTTTTATATATACAGTATCTCACAAAAGTGAGTACACCCCTCATATTTTATTATATCTTTTCATGTGACAACACTGAAGAAATGACATTTTGCTACAATGTAAAGTAGTAAGTGTACAGCTTGTATAATGGGGTAAATTTTCTGTCCCCTCAAAATAACTCAACACACAGCCATTAATGTCTAAACCGCTGGCAACAAAAGTGAGTACACCCCTAAGTGAAAATGTCCAAATTGGGCCCAAAGTGTCAATATTTTGTGTGGCCACCATTATTTTCCAGCACTGCCTTAACCCTCCTGGGCATGGAGTTCACCAGAGCTTCACAGGTTGCCACTGGAGTCCTCTTCCACTATAAACCACTGGCAACAAAAGTGAGTATACCCCTAAGGGTTGGTTCACACTGAGGCAGCACGACTTACAGCGCGACTGCCTCAGGCGACCCAGGACACGACTTAGCGGCGACTTGCAAAACGACTTCTGTATAGAAGTCAATGCAAGTCGCCCCCCAAGTCGTACAGGAACCATTTTTTAAGTCGGAGCGTCGCTCCGATTAGAACGGTTCCATTGCACAGAACAGGACGCTACTTGTCAGGCGACAGTCATCCCAGTGTGAACCGAGGCTACGTGAAAATGTCCAAATTGGACCCAATTAGCCATTTTCCCTCCCTGGTGTCATGTGACTCGTTAGTGTGTTAAATTTGGTGTTATCGCTCTCACTCTCTCATACTGGTCACTGGAAGTTCACCATGGCAACTCATGGCAAAGAACTCTCTGAGGATCTGAAAAAAAGAATTGTTGCTCTACATGAAGATGGCCTAGGCCAGTGATGGCGAACCTTGGCACCCCAGATGTTTAAAAGAAGGGTGGTGCTTGAAATCATTGTTCTTCCTCTTTTAACCATGGTTACCTGCCAGGAAACACGTGCTTGCTTTGCACAAAAAGGGATTCACAGGCAAGGATATTGCTGCTACTAAGATTGCACCTAAATCAACCATTTTTCTGATCATTAAAGCGGAGTTCCACCCTAAAGTGGAACTTCCGCTCATCGGATTCCTCCCCCCCTCCGGTGTCACAATTGGCACCTTTCAGGGGGGAGGGGGGTGCAGATACCTGTATAATACAGGTAGCTGCACCCACTTCCGGGTACAGCTAGCCGCAGCTAGCCGCAGACTCCCCGCCCACCCCCGTTGTGTTGTGGGAAATACACAGTTCCCACAACACAACGGGGACCAGTGAAGACGCGCAGCGCAACTCGCGCATGCGCAGTAGGGAACCGGGCAGTGAAGCGGCAACGCTTCGCTTCCTGATTCCCTCAGTGTGAATGGCGGCGGCAGCACCCGAGGATCGAGGGACGGCTCGGTCTCGGGTGCCGACATCGCTGGACCCCGGGACAGGTAAGTGTCCTTATTTTAAAAGTCAGCAGCTGCAGTATTTGCAGCTGCTGACATCTAATTTTTTTTTTTTTTGTGAAACACCACTTTAAGAACTGCAAGGAGAGAGGTTCAATTGTTGTGAAGAAGACTTCAGGGCGCGCAAGAAAGTCCAGCAAGCGACAGGCTGCGGGATCGGGTGAACAACCAGTGCAGGAATGGCAGCAGGCAGGCGTGAGGCATCTGCATGCACAGTGTCGTCACAAACCTGCCTGCTGAGGATGGTCTGGTGTCAAGAAGGGCAGCAAAGAAGTCACTTCTCTCCAAGAAAAACATCAGGGACGGACTGACATTCTGCAAAAGGTACAGGGATTGGCCTGCTGAGGACTGGGGTAAAGTCATTTTCTCTGATGAATCCCCTGTCCGAATGTGTGGGGCATCTGGAAAAAACCTTGTCCTGAGAAGAAAAGGCGAGCGCTACCATCACTCCTGTGTCATGCCAATAGCAGGGCCGATCCTAGGGTCACAGGCGCCTGGGTGCAGAAATATTTCTGGCGCCCCCACATGGGCGTGGTCATCTTACTAACTCCTCCCCAGAAATGGGCACAGTGGCTGTGTTTGATGGGCACAGTGGCAGCATTTGATGGGCACAGTGGCAACTTCTGATGGGCACAGTGGCTGCGTTTAATGGCACAGTGGCTGCGTTTGATGGGCACAGTGGCTGCCTTTGATGGGCACAGTGGTAGCGTTTGATGGGCACAGTGGCTGCGTTTGATGGGCACAATGATAACGTTTCATGGGCACAGTGGCTGCGTTTGATGGCACAGTGGCTGTGTTTGATGGGCACAGTGGCTGTTTGATGGGCACAGTGGCAGCTTTTGATGGGCACAGTGGCAGTGTTTGATGGGCACAGTGGCAGCTTTTGATGGGCACGGTGGCTGTGTTGATGGGCACAGTGGCAGCTTTTGATGGGCACAGTGGCAGCGTTTGATGGGCACAGTGGCAGCGTTTGATAGGGACAGTGGCAGCTTTTGATGGGCACAGTGGCAGCGTTTGATGGGCACAGTGGCAGCGTTTGATGGGCACAGTGGCAGTGTTTGATGGGCACAGTGGCAGCTTTTAATGGGCATAGTGGCTGTGTTTGATGGACACAGTGGCAGCTTTTGATGGGTACAGTGGCTGTGTTTGATGGGCACAGTGGCAGCTTTTGATGGGCACAGTGGCAGCGTTTGATGAGCACAGTGGCAGTGTTTGATGGGCGCAGTGGCAGCATTTGATGGGCACAGTGACAGCGTTTGATGGGCACAGTGGCTGCGTTTAATGGTACAGTGGCAGCGTTTGATGGGCACAGTGGCAGCGTTTGATGGGGACAGTGGCAGCTTTTGATGGGCACAGTGGCTGTGTTTGATGAGCACAGTGGCAGCTTTTGATGGGCACAGTGGCTGTGTTTGATGGGCACAGTAGCTGTGTTTGATGGGCACAGTGGCAGCGTTTGATGGGCACAGTGGCAGCATTTGATGGGAAAAGTGACTGTGCTTGATGGGCACAGTGGCAGCTTTTGATGGGCACAGTGGCTGTGCTTGATGGGCACAGTGGCAGCTTTTGATGGGCACAGTGGCAGTTTTGATGGGCACAGTGGCTGTGTTTGATGGGCACAGTGGCAGTTTTTGATGGGCACAGTGGCTGTGTTTGATGGGCACAGTGGCAGCTTTGATGGGCACAGTGGCTGCGTTTGATGGGCACAGTGGCAGCTTTTGATGGGCACAGTGGCAGCTTTTGATGGGCACAGTGGCAGCGTTTGATGAGCACAGTGGCAGTGTTTGATGGGCACAGTGGCAGCATTTGATGGGCACAGTGACAGCGTTTGATGGGCACAGTGGCTGCGTTTAATGGTACAGTGGCAGCGTTTGATGGGGACAGTGGCAGCTTTTGATGGGCACAGTGGCTGTGTTTGATAAGCACAGTGGCAGCTTTTGATGGGCACAGTGGCTGCGTTTGATGGCACAGTAGCTGTGTTTGATGGGCACAGTGGCAGCGTTTGATGGGCACAGTGGCAGCATTTGATGGGAAAAGTGACTGTGCTTGATGGGCACAGTGGCAGCTTTTGATGGGCACAGTGGCTGTGCTTGATGGGCACAGTGGCAGCTTTTGATGGGCACAGTGGCAGCTTTGATGGGCACAGTGGCTGTGTTTGATGGGCACAGTGGCAGCTTTTGATGGGCACAGTGGCTGTGTTTGATGGGCACAGTGGCAGCTTTGATGGGCACAGTGGCTGCGTTTGATGGGCACAGTGGCAGCTTTGATGGGCACAACTGACTTAGACTTACTTGAGGCCGGCCTGGTGCAGTGAGTCACTCACTCACAGCAAGGCAGCTATCTCTTCAGAAACGCTCCGCTTGGCTCCCTCTGAGCCATGCTGTCTGAAGAACATGGCAGAGGTGGGCAGAGCTTGTTCACTAGCTGCGGAGGCGGCGTGCTATGAATGCTGGGGCAGCCGCGGCATGCTCTGAACGCTGGGGCGGCTGCGGCACGCCCTGAATGCTGGGGCGGCTGCGGCCTGACGTCAATGGTTGCTAGCTAGACGCTGGGCGGCCGGCGATTCTAGCAAGTGAGCAACCAGTGCAGTCAACTTCAAGTCAGTGCCACAGACAGCTTTGGCGCCCTTCTTCTGCAGCAGATTGCAGCGCTGGGGCACGGAGCACCCCGTGCACCCGCCCAGGATCGGCCCTGGCCAACAATAAAGCATCCTGAGATCATTCATGTGTTTGGTTGCTTTTCAAACAAGAGAGTGGACTCACTCACAATTTTGTCTAAGAACACATCCATGAATAAAGTATGGTACAAAAACATCCTCCGAGAGCAACTTCTCCCAACCATCCAAGAACAGTTTGGTGATGAACAATGCTTTTTCCAACATGAAGGAGCACCTTGCCATAAGGCAAAAGTGATAACTAAGTGGCTTGGGGAACCAAACATCAAAATGTTGGGGCCATGGCCAGGAAACTCCCCAGTCCTTAATCCCATTGAGAACTTGTGGTCTATCCTCAAGAAGGGGTGAACAAAAAACCCCCACAAATTCTCACAAACTCTGAGCATTGATTATGCAAGAATGGGCTGCCATCAGTCAGGATGTGGCCCAGAAGTTGATTGACAGTATGCCTGGACGAATTGTAGACATCTTGAAAAAGAACACTGCAACAACACTGCAAATATTGACTCTTTGCATAAAATTAATGTAATTGTCAATAAAAAGCCTTTGACACTTATGAAATGCTTGTCATTATACTTTAGTATACCATAGTAACATTTGACAAAAAGATCTAAAAACACTGAAGCAGTAGACTTTGTGAAAATTAATATTTTTGTCATTCTCAAAACTTTTGGCCATGGCTGTAGTAGTAGTAGTCAGACACTACTACAGTGATCGCCCCAGTCTTCTGGGTCTTGGACCATTCCCTTCTGCATAGTAACCACAAGGGGTCTCTCATTTGGCACAACCACCATTCACAGAACGCCTTGCATTTTTTTCAGTTTTTTTTCCTCAGACAGGTGATTGCAATGTTGTGTGACCCATGCGTGAGATAAAGTGCATGATATCACTAATCTGTAAGAAAAAAGCTATTTTTTCCCCCAAGATCTCACAGTTAGGACTCAAGATCTCCCTAGAAGGCACTGGTGATGTAACCTTCCCAGGGGCATCTGTGAGGTTCTGTCACCAGTGCCTATGAAGACCAGGAGGTGAGTAATAACATAATTAATAGAAAAATATTTAATTAGGATGTCTAGGATATAGAGGATAATCTCGCATCAGCATGCAAAACTGCCGATATGAATTTTTATGAAAGGGGGTAAAGGTCCACCTTAAAGTGATGTTACAGCCATTTTTTTTAAAGGAGATGCTTTTAGCAGGACTTACATGCTTTGGGTATTCTTTTTCAATTTTTCTCCTCTGTTCTTGCTCAGCCAACTGGACCCCAGCCACACCAGCTGACTTCAGGCTGTGCCTGCTATGACCAATGGACATTCGCCAGAGGCTCCACTTTATGTGCACTCCCATTTAGAACAACAAGCTTACATGTAGCCACTCCCAGCGCCGAAAACACAGGCAGAGCAAGAGACACAAAACCACTGCCATAGAAACCGCTGTCAATCACCAGTGTGGAGGAGAGGTGTACTTCTCTAATGTACTACTAAGCAAAACTGAAAGGAAGTTAAATTTAATATTTTTACAAATGCAAATATTTTGACAAATTTTCAGATTTACAAAATATATGTGTTTAACCACTTCCACTGTAAGGGGGAACCATGTGAACTGTGATGTAAAGGGGAACTCTGGAGTCTGATGTAAGGGGGAACTCTGTGGACTCTGGAGTAAGGGAGAACTCTGTGGACTGTGATGTAAAGGGGAACTATAGAGTCTGATGTATGGGAGAACTCTGTGGACTATGATGTAAAGAGAAGCTCTGTCGACGTGTGTGTGTGTGTGTGTGTGTATGTATGGGGGGGGGGGCTTACCTCAAAGTTTCCCTTTAAACCAGACCACAGCCTTCCACCTTACATCAGAGTCCACAGTGTTCCCTTTTACATCAGAGTCCACAGTTCTCTCTTACACTGTAAAGGGGAACCCTGCAGACTCTGATGTAAGGGGGAACTCTGTGTTGGGTTATATTAACCTGACCTTCATGTAAAAAAGTATTGGGGCGGCTGCTTTTACACGCACATGAATTTTAATGGAATCCCAGTCTTATGCCCCGTACACACGATCGGACATTGATCGGACATTCCGTCAACAAAATCCATGGATTTTTTCCGATGGATGTTGGTATAAACTTGTTTTGCGTACACAGGGTCGCACAAAGTTTTCAGAATTTCCGATCGCCAAAAACGCGGTGACGTACACCACGTAGGACGAGACTAGAAAAGGCCAGTTCAGAACCAAGCGCGGCACCCTTTGGGCTCCTTTTGCTAATCTCGTGTTAGTAAAAGTTTGGTGAGAGACGATTTGCGCTTTTTCAGACTCGTGGTTTTCAGATCGTTTTCTGCTGTTCAGTTTGTGCTTGTGGGTTTGCATCTGCTCTTCAGTGCGTGCAGTCAGTTCGTATTGTACTATTCAGTGCGATCTTGTCCGCTCATTACTGTTTTTCAGGTCGCTATTCACAGGCTTTGCTGTTCTTCAGTGCGTTCTGTTACGTCGTTCTGATGGAGTTCTACAGGCGTCTCCAGAATGGCAGCTTGGACTTGCCACCTCCAGAAGACAATGTGGAAGGACTCCCATTCGTCTTCGTTGCGGATGAAGCGTTTGCACTGGGGGACCTTCTTATGCGGCCGTTCCCGATGAGGACCCTCACCCCGGACCAGAGGGTTTTTAATTACCGGCTGGCCAGAGCCAGAAGAGTGGTAGAGAACACGTTTGGAATCATGGCCAGCTGGTTCCGCCTATTTCTTACACCCATACATACGGCGGAGTATAAACTGAATCATATAATCCTGGCGTGCTGTGTTCTACACAACTTTTTACGGCAACATTCTGCCAACTATGCTGGCTCAGTTGGGCCTGAGGCTGGAATTCAAAATGAAACAACCCTGACGGCGCTTGAAAGTGGCCGTCCTGGCTTGCCCCCCCTGAGTGCCCGTGATGTCCGGCTAAGATACCTTGAATACTTTGCGGGTAGGGGGGCTATCAATGTGCCAGACAATGTCTGAAACCTTTTTCTAATAAAAAAAACAAATAACTACTCAAATCTTTGGTGACATTTACTGCTTGTGTTTGTTTTAGCTGACCTTGACAGAAATGTGGTGAGTCCTGAAAATGGAGTGATTGTGTAACCCTACAAAGCACTGTTGGGTGTTATTTACTAAAGGCAAAGACACTTTGCACTACAAGTGCACTTTAAAATGCACTTGTAGTGCAAAGTGGATTTGCTCTTAGGAAATAACACCCATTGTCACAGAAAACACCAATTAGAGCACCACAAAAGTGTTGTAGCGTTGAGACAATAATCCACACATTCTTGATTGACAATCTTTTTAATACCAGCACAATCACATGTGCATTTGTAAAAGGTTTTTAAAACAAACCAACATGTTTGTTGTATAACAATTTTTGGTGTCACATTAGAAAAAGTAGAAATGTCCATTTAAGATAAAACAGGCATGTATAAAACCAACCAGAAAGACACAAATCTTGAACTTACAAAGTTCACATTTGGTAGAACTTGAAGGCAATATCAGACATGAGTATTTACAAATTGTGTTTGATATTGCGTTCAGATGGGGTGAAATCACCCCAGGAAAAGCCGAATTTTGAAGATGCACACAAATTTACGAAATGTCAACATGTGCTACCTGCCATCCCGGGGGATCAAGGACGTGTTTTGGGGGTGCAACCCCTTCCTCACAGCTACTTAATTATTGAGGAAGGGGTCGCACCCCCAAAACGCATCCATTGATTTCCCGTGATGGCAGATAGCACATGTTGAAACACTGTGTGCATCTCCAAAATTTGGCTTTTCTCAAATTTGTCAAAAAATGTCAACAATTTTTAGCACACAAAAAACCAAAGGAATTTGGAGGGGTTTTAAACTCTCCCTAAAACATCAATGATGTTCTTCATTTTTTGATGTTTTCCAAGTCTCTATTACATCCCATGATCTCCCCGATCACTAGTGCTCCAGCGTCCAGATGTGTAAACAGCTGCTGAGTGTCCTCTCCTTACTCAGAATCTAGTTTGCATTTCATTCTAGTAACAAACCCATCTACACAACCAAATTCGTTTCAGACAAGTAGGCCCTAAAAAATATGGGCAAATGCATATGGCCAAAACAATGGTGTTTTATAGGCCGAACGAACAATGTTTTATACGAACGAATAATGTGCCCATGAATATGAAAGTTGCCTTTTGAAACTGGATAACAGTTAAGATAACAGTTAAGAAAAGCACATGGAGCAGCACGAACGTAATAAACATAAAGAATAGGAACACAGGATAACTACTTACTTTTTTGCAGCACTCTCCGGATCTTTCGGTACTGCTTATGCTCTCTTAATTTCAGGTCCGACCACCGCTTCTTGAGCTGATCTTTCGATCGTCGTACCCTGAATTTCTGGTGCAGACTCTTGACCACTTTCGCCATGATCTTGGCCTTTCTGACATTGGGGTTGGGGTAGGGTCCATACTTCCCGTCATAGTCGGCCTTCTTCAGGATGTCGACCATCTCCAACATCTCCCCAAAGGACATATTCGATGCCTTAAATCTTCTCCTTCTGGATCGGGACATTTCAGGCTTCGGGCTGTCCTCCCCCTCCTCCTCGTTGCTGTATTTAGCACGCACCTGCTGTGTCTCCGCCATGTGCTCTTCCCCCACTGCGCCGAAAGAGAAGGGGTGGGGAATAGACTACAAAGAACATTAGGGGCGGGCGGAGTTACACGCATGCGCAGTGTCTATAAAGCGTAACACGCGTGCGTAGTACATAAGATCTGTGAGCGGAGGAAGGAGACGCCAATCGTGATAACGAAGGTAAGAGCAAAACTTGGGCCTATACTGCTTCTAGATTGAGGCCTATATTGTAACAAGATTAGGAGAGTTTTGCCTGACATTAGGGTTTGTCTTGTGTTGTGTCTTGCAGATAAAATGGATGGCTTCAATGACCACAACTTCCTTCCCCTGTTCATAGACAAGTACAGGGAGCTGCCCTGTCTGTGGCAGGTGAAATATCCACATTACAATAATAAACAAAAGAGGCAGACAGCGCTGGAGAAACTGCTGGAGTTGGTGAAGCCAAACATTCCCTATTAAAAAGCCAAAATTGGTGGCCTGAGGAGCACTTATCTAAGGGAGCGCAAGAAGGTCACGGTTTCCCAGAGATGCGGAGCTGCAGCAGATGACGTTTATGTCCCCAGGCTGTGGTACTATGAGAGACTGCGATTTCTGTCAGACCAGACTGGAGTCAGGGAATCTCTCTCAACCCTTCCTTCCACTCTTCCTTCCACCCTATCTTCCACCCCACCTGAGGCTTCCGATGTCCAACCTGGGACTTCCAGCCAGGAAGAAGTGGAGGAGCCCAGCTTGAGCCAGGTATAGCATTGTTCTACAGATTTCTGGTCAATAAAGAAATTATGTTTACTAGATGTTATTATTGATCACTAATTGCTGATTTAATACAGTTTTTTACAAATCAATAGACATTAGTGGGCAAAAATAATTGGGACAAGAATGAAAAATGCTGGGCTCAGAAGGATAGTCTGTTATATTTGTTAACATTCAATTTGCAACAGTCATGAGATGAAAATTGTGTGTGATTGATAAATAAAAAACTAAAACTATGTCCCTTTTTCATACACAGGAAGACCTCAGCCAGGAGGAGGCTCTGGAATGTGGCACACAGAAGAAGGCTGTGGAATGTGGCAGCCAGGAGGAGGCGGGGGTTAGTGGCAGCCAGGAGGAGGCGGGGGTTAGTGGCAGCCAGGAGGAGGCGGGGGTTAGTGGCAGCCAAGAGGAGGCGGGGCTAAGTGGCAGCCAGGAGAAGCCTGGGCCCAGTAGGAGCCTGACAGAATCGCAGGTTCCTCCCCTCCGCCTTCCAAACAAAAGACCCAGGAAGGGGAGTCACGTGCAGGATTCAGCTCTCAGGCTCATTCAGGAGGCTTTTGCATCCCTCAGAGCCTTACCCACTCCTGAAGAGGCCTTTGCCTGCATGGCTGCCACCAAACTGAAGGGCATGCAGGAGGGTCAACGCCTCATGTGTGAGAAAATTCCTAACTAAGGGGGTGAGTGGCGAAATCACACCCAATACCGACGTGACTGAGTTGGACCATCCTCCTCCTCCTCCTTCTCCTGCCACAACTACACCACCACAGCCACAGCATGGAAGGAAGCGTGGAAGGAATACCAGAGAGTGATGGCCCTGGGTTCAGTCTGGTCTGACAAAAGATGCAGTCTCTTGTAGTACCACAGCCTGGGGACACAGATGTCATCTGCTGCTTTCATGATCTTTTGGACTTCTGGACCAGACTGCACTCCCTTAGATATGGACTCCTCAGGCCACCAATTTTGCAGTAAAATAATTGATGTCTGCCCTGGGGGCCAAAGGCTTCACCAATTTCTGCTGTTTCTCCAGCGTTGCCTCCCTCTTTGTTTGGTTCTGAGCCCTTAATAAAGGAATTTTTGTTTTAATTATACTCGCCTATGTGTGTTTTCCTTCAAAAAGGACAGTTTGTTTGTGAGGAGGCAGGTACATTTCAAAATACAATGTGAAATTAACAAGGGACACCAACGCCAAGCAACCTCCTTGAGATGAAATAATACAAGATATCAATGGTGTTGTGGTAACTTGACACACAAAACACACACAAAAATATTATGGAGTAAAACCCAAAAAAACTAAAAAAAATACATCAGCCTTGAAAAAAATACTAACCCAAAAAAAAAAAAATCAGCCTTGAAAAAAACACAAAACAAAACTAAAAAAAAATCAGCCTTGAAAAATATACAAAACAAAAATAAAACAACAAAAAAGAAATTTGGTCAGATGTGACAAATCAAAATATATTGAGGTAATCACGATAAATAATAAAGAAAGAAGTTTGTGAGAAGTCTGTGTGAATATGAGCAGCAAAACTACTTCATTCTTCTCACATTATAAACAAGAAGAGAGTGCGCTGTATTAAACAATTTAAAACATTGCAGCGTGACGAAAGTGCTGTATCCATTCCGAACGCTAATTTTACCAGACCGAGCTGTTCCGTCTCGGAATTTCTTCTGAGCATGCGTGGCACTTTGTGCGTCGGAATTGGCCACACACGGTCGGAATTGACGCGATCGGATTTTGTTGTCGGAAAATTTTATAGCCTTCTCTCAAACTTTGTGTGTCGGAAAATCCAATGGAAAATGTCCGATGGAGCCCACACACAGTCGGAATTTCAGACAACACGCTCCGATTGCACATTTTCCATCCGAAAATCTGACCGTGTGTACGGGGCATAAGTCCGTAGGGGTTCACTATTGAGTTGGCCCATCCTTTGCAGCTATAACAGCTTCAACTCTTCTGGGAAGGCTGTCCACAAGGTTTAGCAGTGTGTCTATGGGAATGTTTGACCATTCTTCCAGAAGCGCATTTGTAAGGTCAGGCACTGATGTTGGACAAGAAGGCCTGGCTCTCAGTCTCAGCTCTAATTCATGGTATTGAGGATGATATGGACATTGGGGGTCCTCGTGAAGTGGTCCCAGATCCTTGACATTTTCAGAACCCCAGCTCCAGTCCAGCCAACTTCCCATCCGATGGGGCTCTTTGTAATATTTTGGAATGTGTGGGAAGAGAGGAATGGTTCCCACCATTGTCTATATGTGTTCCTACACAAATTTGGATCCATTAACATAGTACATGCTCCAGATAAGGCTCCCTTTAATGTAAGGCTCACTCATTCCAAGCTCCAGTAGATACACATGTGAATAGTTTCCACAATTTATTTAGCATTCCTCGTCAGATAACGAAGGAAGACAAACAAACGCTTCCAGATTTAGTTGCTGGGACAAGGCCGTTCTGCGATTTGGCAGAGACTTGACTCTTCGGGGCTTTGAGGAAGGGGGGGGGAGTATACAGAGAAGGGAAGTGCCCTACGAAAATAAACTACAACATAGGAAATGTTTTTTCCCCTTACTAAAAAAAAAAAAAAGTCAACAAAAATAAAGTTAGGGGACCTGTGACCCACTACGGGGCGTAAGAAACACAAAACTTTATCAATGTTTCTTTTCCTTTCTATTGTTACTTATTCTTGTAATTTCTTGTTTAACAGTGAAAAAAAATTGAAAAAAAGAAGTGCCCTTCCAAAGTGATACTTCAAAGGTGATTGGCACTTCTATATTATTTAGTCAGCCACCAATTGTGCAAGTTCTCCCACTTAAAAAGATGAGAGAGGCCTGTAATTGCCATCATAGGTATACCTCAACTATGAGAGACAAAATGTGGAAACAAATGGAGACAATCACATTGTCTGATTTTTGAAAGAATTTAAATGCAAATTATGGTGGAAAATAAGTATTTGGTCAATATCAAAAGTTCATCCCAATACTTTGTTATATATCTTTTGTTGGCAATGACAGAGGTCAAACGTTTTCTGTAAGTCTTCACAAGGTGGTCACATACTGTTGCTGGTATGTTGGCCCTCCATGCAGATCTCCTCTAGAGCAGTGATGTTTTGGTGTTGTCGCTGGGCAACACGGACCTTCAACTCCCTCCAAAGGTTTTCTATGGGTTTGAGATCTGAAGACTGGCTAGGCCACTCTAGGACCTTTGAAATGCTTCTTACAAAGCCACTCCTTCGTTGCCCGGGTGGTGTGTTTGGGATCATTGTCATGCTGAAAGATCCAACCACGTTTCATCTTCAATGTCCTTGTTGATGGGAGGAGGTTTGCACTCAAAATCTCACGATACATGGCCCCATTCATTCTTTCATGTACACAGATCAGTCGTCCTGTTCCCTTTGCAGAGAAACAGCCCCAAAGCATGATGTTGCCACCCCCATTCTTCACAGTAGGTATGGTGTTCTTTGGTTGCAACTCAGCATTCTTTCTCCTCCAAACACGACGAGTTGTGTTTCTAACAAACAGTTCTACTTTGGTTTCATCTGACCATATGACATTCTCCCAATCCTCTTCTGGATTATCCAAATGCTCTCTAGCAAACCTCAGACGGGCCGGACATGTACTGGCTTAAGCAGGGGGACACGTCTGGCACTGCAGGATCTGAGTCCCCGGCGGCGTAGTGTGTTACTGATGGTAGCCTTTATTACGTTGGTCCCAGCTCTCTGCAGGTCATTCACTAGGTCCCCCCGTGTGGTTCTGGGATTTTTGCTCACACATCTTGTGATCATTTTGACCCCACGGGGTGAGATCTTGCGTGGAGCCCCAGATGGAGGGAGATTATCAGTGGTCTTGTATGTCTTCCATTTTTTAATTATTGTTCCCACATTTGATTTCTTCACACCAAGCTGCTTGCCTATTGCAGATTCAGTCTTCCCAGCCTGGTGCAGGTCTACAATTTTGTTTCTGGTGTCCATCGACAGCTCTTTGGTCTTCACCATAGTGGAGTTTGGAGTGTGACTGTGTGAGGTTGTGGACAGGTGTCTTTTATACTGATAACAAGTTCAAACAGGTGCCATTAATACAGGTAATAAGAGGAGGACAGAGGAGCCTCTTAAAGAAGAAGATACAGGTCTGTGAGAGCCAGAAATCTTGCTTGTTTGTAGGTGACCAAATACTTATTTTCCACCATAATTTGGAAATAAATTCTTTCAAAAATCAGACAATGTGATTGTCTGGATTTGTTTCCACATTTTGTCTCTCATAGTTGAGGTATACCTATGATGGCAATTACAGGCCTCTCTCATCTTTTTAAGTGGGAGAACTTGTACAATTGGTGGCTGACTAAATACTTTTTTGCCCCACTGTATATATATATAATTTTTTTTATTTTTTATTTTTTTAAGCTTTGCATACCTGGTTGCGGATCCTGCACAGTTAAGATACTCACCCGCCCAGTAGATCCAGTACATGCAAAGAGACATACTGGTAGGTGCACATTTAACTCCTTGGTCACCAACGATGTTAACCCTTTCGCAGCCAATGTCATTAGTACAGTGACAGTGAATAGTATTGGCACTGATCACCGTAATAGTGTCACTGGTGATGACAGTGGCCGTTAGTCTGTTCCTGAATTAGTGTCAGTTAATGTCAGATTTCCCGCGGCACTATCACATTCCCATTATAAGTTGCTGATCGCCACCATTAGTAGTGTAAAAAAAAAAAATTACAGTACACTCTATACGCCATAGTTGGTAGACGCTATCACACAAACCAATCAACACATGCAAATTTTTTTTTTTACAAACAACATATAGCAAAATACAGTTTGGCCAAAATGTATAAAGACGTTTTTTTTATTTGATATGTTTTATAGCAGAAAGTAAAAAAAAAAAAAAAATATATATATATATATATATATATATTTATTTTTTTTTTAAATGTTGGTCTTTTTTTGTTTATATAATAAAAAAAAAAGAAAAACAGTAATAATCAAATATCACCAAAAGAAAGCTCTATTTGTGTGAAAAAAATTATATAAATTTTCTTTGGGTGCAGCGCAATTGCCAGTTAAAGTAGCGCAGTGCCGAATAGCAAAAAATGGCCTGGTCATGAAGAGGGTAAAATCTTCCGGAGATGTAGTGGTTAAAGCTGCTTGTGTCTCCATTTAGGAGAATCACCCTGACTTCCTGTGTGGCCACTAGAACAGGAAGTAAAAAGAACAGAGGTTCTAATTCTTAACCACTCAATCTACAGCTAAATAGGGCAATTCTCATTGACGACATCTCAGCCCCTACCTACCTATACTCTTCTAATTGCAAACAATTGTAATTGCCTGTGTTGACTGGCGCTTTACTGCAATGGCTGAAATGGAAATGATAGCTGATTGTTATCACTGACTGCGTGCCAGCAAGTTTTTTTCCTCATCTTATGATCGTGAATCTTGTGACTTATTAAACTTTCATTAAGATTGTTTTCGGTTCATTGGTTCTCAAATATGAGTGCTGCAGTACTTTGCTTCTTGGAGTAGAAGGAAAATATTGTTATATGAATTATACAATCCCCGGCCACTTTATTGGGTACACCTTGCTAGTACCGGGTTGGACCCCCTTTTGCCTTCATTCTTCATGGCATAGATTTAACAAGGTGTTGGAAACATTCCTCAGAGATTTTGGTCTATAGTGACATGATAGCATCACACAGTTGCTGCAGATTTGTCGGCTGCACAGCCATGATGCAAATATTCCGTTCCACCACATCCCAAAGGTGCTCTATTGGATGAGATCTGGTGAGTGTGGCGGCCATTGGAGTACAGTGACCTCATTGTCATGTTCCAGAAACCAGTGGTGAGATGATTGGAGCTTTGTGACATGGTGCATTATCCTGCTGGAAGGAGCCTTCAGAAGTAGGGGCAGATCCAGGGGGGGCAACGGGGAAATTGCCCCCCCCCCCGAGTTGCGGGTGAGCGGAGGCCAGTCAGCGGATGAGTGAGTGGACAGCGGGCGGGCGGGCAGCTCGGCGGGTGGGTGAGTGAGCGGGCGGCACGGCGGGCGAGTGAATGAGTGGCCGGCTTGGTGGGTGAGCAGGCAGGCCAGTCGACAGGTGAGCGGGCAGCTGGCCAATCAGCGAGCCATTGGGCGGGGAGCAGAGAGATGACATCATCTCTCACCGCCCGGCGCCCGCTCTGCATCCCTGCAGTTCCACCCTCACTGTGCAGGCAGCCGCGGGCAGCAGAGAGATTACATCATCTCTCTGCTGCCTGACTTCACTCTGGGAGATTAGCAGGAAAGCAACAATTGTAGCAGGCAAGTGACAATCCAGAACGTGTGGCAGATGACGTGACAAATGACAATCCGCAACTTCTGGCATGTGACGTGGCAAGTGACACACTCAGGGCTCCCACTGATTCTGCATTATGTTGAGTTGAAGTGTTTCATGTTATATTACAATGTAATAATAGAAATAATGCGCTTAAATCATCCTGACACCATATCAACCATGGTGCCGGGGTGATTGAAGCGCCAACACCAGCCATTTCCCTGATAAATTGCCCGCAAAAAAAATTATTTTCTGGAAGTGCCCCTCCAAAGACTAGACTCTGGATCAGCCCCTGATCAGAAGATGGGGACACTGTAGTCATAAAGGGATGGACATGGTCAGCAACAATACTCAGGTAGGCCGTGGTGTTTATACGATGCTCAATTGGTACCAAGGGGCCCAAAGTGTGCCAAGAAAATATCCTCCCCCACCATTACACCACAACCAGCCTGAAGCATTGATACAAGACAGGATGGATCCATGCTTTTATGTTTACTCCAAATTCTGACCCAACCATCTGAATGTCGCAGCTGAAATCCAGACTCTCCTGTTCTTAACTGAGAGGAGTGGCACCCGGTGTGGTCTTCTGCTGCTGTAGCCCATCTGCTTCAAGGTTTGATGTGTTGTGCACTCAGAGATGGTATTCTGCATACCTTGGTTGTAATGAGTGGTTATCTGAGTTACTTTGATATTATTTCTCCTTATTATTATATTATAATTATATTATTATTATTATAATTATTAAAGTGATTGTAAAGGCTCTAAAATTAGCGCCGCTTTACCGCCGGCGCCCGCCCGCCCCAGTGTGAAAGTAGCCATATGCTGCGTACACATGAGCGGATTTCTCGTCGAAAAAAGATATGACGGCTTTTCCCGACAGGACTCCGCTCAAGTTTGCCTTGCATACACACGGTCACGCAAAAGTTTGCTGAAATTACGACCGTCAAGAACGCGGCGACGTACAACACCCCGAAGAGCTGAGAAAATGAAGTTCAATGCTTCCGAGCATGCTTCGAATTGTTTCCGAGCATGCATAGGGATTTTGCGCGTCGGAATTGCCACAGACGATCGCATTTTCGGATAGGAACTTTTCCCGACCAAAAAATTGAGAGCATGCTCTCAATCTTTTCCTGGCTGGAATTCTGCCAGCAAAAGACCGATGGAGTGTACACACGGTCGCATTTTCGGACGATAAAACCCTCATCTGTCTTTTGCGGGCCAAAATTCCGATCATGTGTACTCGGCATTAGACTGGAATACCATTAAAGTTCATATTGTGTAAAGGCAGGTGTCCCAATACTTTTGGCAATATAGTGTATATGCATTTGCTTTCTAATGTCTTAGGGATCTCCAAACTGTTCAGTGTGAGGGCCACATCATATATATTACATATGTTTACAGGGCAAAAAAAATCCCCATCAGATTCAGGGCCCCCATTACAGTCCTTCCTTACATTTATTTTTTACTTATTACAGGTACTTACTGTATATAGAGCTGCCAGTTTATTTAGTGCTTTACATATACATTGTACATTCACATTATTCTCTGCCCTCAAGGAGCTTACAATCTAAGGTCCCTAACTCACATTCATACATACACATACTAGGGCCAAAGAAACTTACCAGCATGTTTTTTGGAGTGTGGGAGGAAATCGGAGGAAGCCCACACAGGCCCAGGGAGAACATGCAAACTCAAGGCAGGTAGTGCCCTGGTTGGGATTTGAACCGGTGCCCCTACTGCTGCTAGGCAAAAGTGCTAACCACTTAGCCAAAGTTCTGCCCGTCAAAGTCCATCCCTTACATCGGGTGTGTGCGGAAGGAGTAGAGTCCCCTCTATGCACATCTACATTGTTCCAAGGTGGACCAATATAAGTACGCAATACAGATCATTCCTGGGGTTCAGCTTTCACTGGTGCTGTTTCTTTCTTTCCCAGTTTAAGCTCTGCTGTACAGCAAGAGGCTGATTCCAAATCACATTCCAATATGTGAACTGCTTGCACGTACATCTTTATTACACAATACATGTAATGATGAATACAAAGCTTTTATATCTGCCTTGAATTTATATATATTGGCAAATGAATAATGAGTTCTGCTTGCTACACGAGCCTGGAGTTTTCCTTTAAGTTGATCATCTTGCTGTCAGTTTTGCTGTAGAGGAACCTTAATACCCTTTATTATACGAAGTCATTACGCCCATGTCCCATTAACTATGTAAAATATGACAGTCTGGTAATAGCCATGTAAGTGTGTCTCCAACTGATAACCAAGGCTTCATTCAGTAAATCATCTCCATGATTCATCAAACTGCTACAGAAGGACATCAGTCACGCCAGGTGATGTCACTGAAATCACAGTGTTGATAGTGAATTGGACACGTGAGCTGACTCCAAGCTTCAATCACAACTGTAATCTCTACAGTGACCAATGAATAGCAGGAATAAAAACAATGCATCATCCGAGTGGCACAATACATAGATCATGGCCAATGACAGGAGTCATCAAGTGCAAAACAAAGCCAAGTAAAAACAACTTACAAAGTAACCTGTTTACTGTCAGCAGAAACATAAATCATAACCTTGCTCTGACAAGTGGGTTGTCGATGAGGCAATGAAGAATGATTGCAAAAGGAGAATCACTGAGTTAGCATTTTTTGATTTATGTTTAGATTAGTTATTGGACTTCTGTTGTAATCAGAGGAGAAGCGTTTGTTTGGTCTGGTCTGTTCAGGGCCTCACAGGATGGGAGTTTGATTGCTTCCCCCTGCCTCTAGAAGAAGCTTCTAGAGTTTAGGGAGGCAGAATTCAAGTACCCGGCCTGAATATTTATTAGGGCCTGGCCAATCCCTGGGGAGGTGTGCCCAGATGGTGGCTAAATTCCTGTTACATAGTCAGGAGTAGGGTTGCCACCTTTTCTTCAAGTCAAACCCGAACACTTTAGCGGCGAACAGCAATTATTATTTTTTATCTAAACTATGCATATATTTTGCAATTAAATAACATTTCTTTAATGAAGTTAAGCACAAGAGTCCCCTTTATATCTGAATCCACAGAGTTCCTTTTACATCAGAGTTCTTTTACACGGGGGGTGGGGGTGACTCTGCAGACTCTGATGTAAGGGAGAAATCTGGGGACTCTAACATAAGGGATGCTCTGGGAACCCTGATCTAAGGGGGAACACTGAGAACTCTGATGTAAGGGGGGAACACTGTGGCCTCTGGTGTAAAGGGGAACTCTGATGTAAGGGGTGCTCTGAGAACCCTGATTTATCTTAGTGTACTCACTCAGAGGCAAGAGAGAGGAGCTCACTCATCTTTTTGCAGTCAGCTACTCTCATCCAGATGTATCTGAGGCTGTTGGACTTCAGATTTCTGGCCCCCACTTTCCTTTTCTGAGGCACAGCGCCAGGGATTGAAGTGTGGGCAGACACAGAGGGATAGGGGCGGGAGGAAGAGGAGCAGATCAAGCCCTCTCTCCTCTCCCGTCTGTGTGGGGGAGGGGGAGGGGGAATTGTTAGTGCTGGCTTTGGGCAGTGTGAAAGAGTGTAACATACACTCTTGGCTTACACAACTGCAGCCAGCAACTCTGCTGGGAAGACACAGTCTGGTCTGAATAATGTGTCCGGGTTTCAGGCGGTCTAAAACCCGGACGCATGATTCCAAACCCGAACTGTCCGGGTGAATCCCGGACAGGTGGCAACCCTAGTCAGGAGCCCTAGGTGGATTGTCTGATTTCTTCCTATTAGGATGGATCTGTATGAGAGGCAGGGGAACTGCTCATCCCTGGACCCCCTCCCCCTTTCTGGACTAGAGACTGGACTGCCTTGCTGGAGGCTGCAGCTCTGGACTGTGCATTGCCAGGATTCCCTGAGTAGAGACGCTCTATTTGCAGTAGAACTGATTCTTGGTCCTCAGCCATGAGCTGTATTTTACCCAAGCCCATCTTCATGTGTATTCTGCTTCATGGTCCTCAGCCATGAACAGTGGACTGTCTAAGTTTGGCTACATTAGGGCTACTGCTGCTTAGTGAGAGTAGACCTCTACTAGCAATATAATTCATTTGGAGTATTCTAAATCACTCTAGACCGCTATTCCAGTTCTACTATCAAATAAACTTCAAAAAAGAGGCCGCTAGACCGTTTACTGAACTAGCGTAAATGGACTGTTGCTGTGTGCCTGGCTGCTTTGCACTGATATGCAGCCTTTCTCAACCAGGGTTTGAGGGAACCCTAGGGTTCTTCCACAGGTTGTTAGGGGTTGAGCAATGAGCAATTTCAACATATTCTCAAATAAGTGATGATATTTTAACAATCTGTAAGGGAGAAATCTTCCCAATGACCACAAGTGTGAGAAGCATTTTTCTCACTGACCATCACACTAATGCATCGTGAGCCGTAGATATTGCAATTTTTAGCAGGGGTTCCCTGAGGCTGGAAAGTTATTTAAAGAGTTCCTGCGTATTAAAAAAAGTTTACAAAGGCTGGTGTAAGAGAAAAAGATCTTCCTTAAACTATTACCTCAAGGTTGGAAGCACACAATTGTCTTAAATATCTTTGTATGTTGTAGCATGAATAGTACCTTTCACTAGAAACATATGAACTCAACAACTTGAAGGGGGGGGCACATAGTTTAGGCCATATAGATAGGTGTGATGGCCAGGTGGCTACATGCTAGTGGACGTGTAGAGTGAGGAGAAATGTAGATCTATACTTTTCCTGACCAATGTTCCTTCAACTGCCTCCTTCACTCATGACCTCCTGCTCACTCACTAGCAAAGAGCATATCCATGATTTTGCACCTTTGCCAAAATGTTATTGGAATTATCCTCAGATTTTGCCATATGAACAGTTTAGGTGAAACTCGCTTGAACAAAAAAAATGCATGGCTTTGTTTTTTAACAAAGCCATGTTATCACCAAGTAAAGGTTGACATGCTGATCAACAGATTAGTTGGTAAATAAGCCAACCCTAAAGCTGGCCACAGATGAAATGAATGAAAATTCTTATGAAAACAATGTTCCAAGTATGTTCATTCTTTTCTCTAATCATTAGTGGGTCAAATCAACATTTGTTGTCAACCGCAGTGACAAGAGAATTCGAAGGAGCAAGATGGAAAATTTTTCTCGAATAAACAAATTTCAAACAGTGCATGTGGTTTCTATTGAACAATCTTTTGAACAAATGTTCTGAGAATGTTCTGAGAATTTTCATACAACATTTTGTACAAATTTTCCTACGGCTTTTCCTAAAATTTTCGTTTGAAATTGTATGAATCCATGGCTAGCTTTAATCACCAGATTTTTAGCAAAGTCATGTTATGGTTATGCCAAGGCTGACATGGTAATCATTGTTGATAAACAAGGCTGTGGCAGTGATAGCCACTCAGTGCACTGAAATATTATTAATGATATGTGTAATATGTAATATCACAGATCTATACGATGCTTTAAGATTCTTAAACTTTTGAGAAATTATTTCAGGATTCTGACTTTTCTCGTAAATATGAAATGTTTCAGGATTGTAGACTATTGTCAGTTCTGAGATATTAGCTCAGAATTCTAACTTTGTAAATTCAGAAATCTAAAGCTGGCCATCCATGGTTAGATTTCCTTTCAAACATTTGCAGAAAAATACCCAGAATATTCTTTCTTGCCATTATTCAGTGAACAAATTTCGTTAGAAGGTCAATACAATTTTATTCAGACCTGCTACTTCAATGGAATCCCAGAAATATTAAACAAGTTTTATTACAATGTGTATGACTTTTCTCGAACAGAAACCACATTTCCTGTAAGAAATTTGTTTGAGAAAAATTTTCTATCTTTTTCCTTTGAAGTATCTTGTCACTGCATTTGAAATGGAGAGTTGATTTGGCCCCACTAACCATTAGAAAATTGAACGAGTGTTTAGAAAATGAATGTTTTGGAAGGAAATTCTACTGGCCTATGGCCAACTAAAGAATTCAACTATAGAGCTCTAGGTATTTATTTCAATTTTTTTTTAGATAAATTCAAAATGTATATATTAATCATTTTTATTTAAGAGGAAAACAAGAATAGATAACGTGTTTGATAAGCATACAATCTTAAGGTTACCAACACACATATAACAGTCTACAGTTTTACATTATGAATAAGCATATTTATATTACTGTAAAAATATAAATATGGCGCTCGCAATCATAATATAAGTGAAAAAATATATAAGTGAAAAAAAGGCAAAATATGAACACAACAAAGTCCAGATAAAGTGCTCCAATCCACGGTGAAGGGAATACAAAAATGCTTCAGAACTGTTCAGGTGTACAACAAAACCCCCTCATGTGTCCCCACTCACCAGATTGAGATGACTCCCAGCTTTGCCGTCTGGGGTCACTTCAGGCTTGTTAATAGTATCCAGAAATATCCAGGAATGGTGAATTAAACGTCAGATCATCAAATTAGAGATTCTTTTATGAAAGTTCTCAGCCGGACAAACAGGTACCCAAAAAGATATAAAAAATGGAACTGATGGTGAAGTACCGTTTAAAAAGGTTTTATTGCACAAGGGAATAGGTACTTAAACCTTCATAAAAGAATCTCTGATTTGATGATCTGACGTTTAATTCACCATTCCTGGATATTTCTGGATATTTCTGGATTCTATTACCAAGCCTGAAGTGACCCCTAGACTGCAAAGCTGGGGGTCATCTCAATCTGGTGAGTGGGGACACATGAGGGGGTTTTGTTGAACACCTGAATAGTTCTGAAGCATTTTTGTATTCCCTTCACCGTGGATTGGAGCACTTTTGGTCACTTTATCTGGACTTTGTTGTGTTCATATTTTGCCTTTTTTTCACGTATATATTTCAAGTGATTAGCACTCTGTGTATGGCAGCTGCACACCATTAGCGCGAGTATATATTCAATATATAATTTCACATATTTATATTACTATATCTTCAGTTGGGTTGGTAAAAAAAGTCAAAGCTCAACTGTTTTTTCTTATATCAGAAGAGTACAGGGACGGTTTTTGATGAAGGGATAGGATAGAGAGGACAGACAAAGGGGTGGACGAACAGTGCATATAATAGCAAGGGTAAGAGGGCATTAGAAGTAAAAAGTAAGAAGAGAAAAAAATCATTGAGATCATGGCATCCTTATATAGAAACCAAGGTGTTGATGCACTGAGGTATTTTTCTTCCTGGTTTCTAAGGCCTTGTTTAAAAAATGGACTTATTATCTAAAATATCTAAATATTTTTTTCAAGTTGGCCTCAGAATACTTTCATAGGCCAAGTCCATCTTCTTTTCCTACATAATCGGGAGCTAGCTGGCCTCAATGGCCAATAGCCCTCCAGGCCCTGTGTGCCCCTGTTCCTGCAGCTTCTTGGGATATGTGATGGGGATCTCAGGAGGCTGCAGAAGCAGGACATGCCATTCTTGCCTAGGTGAGTGTAGCACCTTCTTAGTTAGGTTGCTAGGATGTTAGGTCAATGTAGTTCTTTTTTTTTCTCTGTAATCATTGGAGCAGCTGTTAATTTATTTTGGCTGTTCTGGGTTTCACAGGCTGCAGGTTTGATTGCTCTCCCCTGACTTCTAGAGATTTCCGGAACATAGGAGGTTGAGCAAGCCAAATGCACAGCATGGATATTTATTGTGCTGCAGACAGTTTCTGTGGAAGTGTGCCCAGTAGGTGGCTGAGGAGCACACAAATAGTCTGAGGATGGGGCAGCCCTCTGAAAAAAATGAAAAGAGGAGAGGGCGCACCGACCTAGTGCATTACCAAAACAGAGATTTATTAAAAGTGTAAAAACAAAGATACTACTCACAAGCGAGCAATAAAAACAGGCTTTTCTTAAAGGTAGCAGCTATGTCCTTCGCTGCCTGATTATGAGAGGTAAACAATGGTATTGCTTGGCTGTTACCCAGGCCTCTGGGCAGACAGCTGAAGTTTGCTGCATGTTCAACTGTGGCATAGCTAGGATGCCTACTTCAAAGATCCTGTTCTAGAGTTAATCAAAGGAATTTCATCTAAGAACCTGGTCTGGGGATCTCACTGAAGAGTGGATGATGGAAGTTGGAAAGGGTCTGGCTGTCCTGGGGCATTGTGGGCATTAACTTCTCCCTCACTGAAGAGTGTCTGGTGGATAATGGAAGGAGGCATCTGCTGATCCTCTGACCATGTGAGTACTGACCTGAGCTCAGGGTTTTTTTTTTTTTTTTAACAGAAAATTTTTATTGAACAAATCAGCATTACATTACAAGATAATTTAGTACTTTCAAAGTAGAAAGGATAATAGCAGTAGAATCTACCTTCAAATTGTAGTCTCTGTTTATCAGATATTCCAGTTACATAGATGACAGAAATATCACAGAATAATACGCCTTATTACATTATAGCATTATACCAACATAGATAAAATTATGTAAGTAACCAGTTTCAATCCAGCCTGATACGGAGTGGGAGGAGAGAAAAAAGGGGGGGGGGACGGGGGGGAGAGGAGGAGGGGGGGAGGAGGAGGGGGGGAAGGGGAACGAGAGAGAGGGAAGGGGAGGGGCGAGAGGGGACGAGCACAAGAAGAGTAGGCCATGAGGTATAGGATGTCCTCCAATAAGTTTCACAGCATACCAATTATGGATCAGGGGGCTCAGGGACCCCAGAGGCGTCTATCCAAGAGGACCAGATTTTATCAAACTTCCCTGGGCATTGCCTACTTTCATATGTCAACCTATATAGGGGAAGTACCATATTCACCGACCTTCTCCATGATGCCAAAGTAGGAGGCTCTGCTAGTTTCCATACCAGTAAGATTTCACGCCTAGCATAATATAATGCATAGGTAAGACACAATTTACTATACCTGTCTGTCTCAAGATCCTCCAAATGGCTAAGCAATAGTATCTGAGGATCAACCGGTACATTTAAGCCTGTAATATTGCTCAGTGTGGAGGCCACTGCTGACCAAAAGGGTCTAAGTTTGGGACAGGACCAGACCATGTGCCAAAAGGTGCCCACCTCCTGTCTGCATCTCTGACAATTGGGGTCTCTTTGATTGTAAATGCGGGCCAATCTCTGGGGGGTGAAGTATGCTCTGTGTAGGAACTTAAATTGTATGAACCTATCTTTCGCTGCGATCATGGAAGGAATGTAGGAAATTAAACACTCCTTCCATTCCTCTTCGTCCAGGGAAGGAATATCAACCCTCCACTTTTCCCAAGTCTTAGTTAGCTTGGTGTCATATTCTACCGTGAGATATAAATATAATGTTGAGAGTGGCTTCCCCATCACGCTAGAAATCAGGAGCCGTTCAATGGAGTCCGGTTCCAAAACGAGGGGGGCAGGGAACTGAGCTTCAAAGGCATGCTTTAGCTGCCAGTACCTAAATTGGAAGGAGGATGGGATAGCAAATGATTGCCTCAGGGCTTGGAAAGTCATAAGCCTACCGTCCTGAACTATATGTTTTAGTGTGAGGATACCCTTTTTTGCCCAGATAGAGGGGTCCGGTATACTGTGAAGGTGAGGGAGCATGGGGTTACTCCATAGGGGCATATGTGGTGAGATATGATTAGGTTTCCTATATATCTTTCTAGCCTCCTGCCAGACCTTAACAGTGGTCCGCATCGAGGCTGTCATGGACGGGCTAGCCCTAAGTCCGCGAAACGGAAGGTTGCTCAGGGCTGCAAAGGAGCCCAGAATGGCTGCTTCGAGAATGACCGCAGGGTTCTGTGCGGGCTGGGAGAACCACCACCGGACCGTAACAAGAACAGCTGCCCAGTAGTAGATTTGGAAGTTCGGTAGTGCCAAACCACCACCCGAAAGCGGGAGATATAGGATCTGCTTGGCCACCCTAGGTGGCCTCCCAGCCCACACAAATTGTATCAGAAGACTCTCCAACCTTCGGAAGAAGGCCCTAGGAATGTGTGTGGGTGTGTTGCGGAAAAAATATAAATATTTAGGAAGAAAAATCATTTTTAGCAGGTTTACTCTGCCGAGCGGGGTCAGTGGAAGTGAACGCCAAGCAGCGCACTTAGCCGTTAGCTGTGTCATAAGTGGACGGAGATTGTTGTCCATATAGTCCTGAACCTTACCACTAATTTTAATCCCTAGGTATTTGAAATCCTCTACCCAGTTAATGAGCTCAGGGTTTTAGTGACTGTGTGCCTTTTCCTTTGGATGAGTCAGTGGTAAGTCTAACCAGGATAGCTTTTAAAAGGACCCAGTTCTGGCCATTTGTGCTTGCTCCTGCATATAAACTGTTCAGGGAGGTTTAGCAAAGTGAAGTGTCCTCCTGCTATCTATCATTCAGTAAAACTGGAGTATCCCATTTCACCCTACACACCATCCAAGTCCATCAGCAACAAAAGACATAAAAGACATCTCCTAGACTAGGGATATGCAATTAGCGGACCTCCAGCTGCTGCAGAACTACAAGTCCCATGAGGCATAGCAAGACTCTGACAGCCACAAGCATGACACCCAGAGACAGAGGCATGATGGGACTTGTAGTTTCGCAACAGCTGGAGGTCTGCTTATTACATATCCCTGTCCTAGACTGATTATTGAGCCAGAGTGAATGAACTGTTGCTGTGTGCCTGGCTTCCTCTGCACTAATCTTGGGAAAGAACCAGTAAAATTACAGCGGCTCCTACAGGGGTAGCGCTACATGAGAATGGAGGTGGGTTAAGAAGGCCGGATTAAGAAATTTTTTTTATAAAAAATGATTAAATATTATGGTTTGGGTTGCAGGGAGCAATGATTTTAATACACTTTTACGTCTTGTTTCCTACCACATTTTGTGATGAGCTTTGAGTTCTCCGTTGAAGAATTCTGATTAAAGATGGCAATTTTTGTGATACGTTTAATGGCTTAGTGAGAAGGCAAACCATAACTTGCCTTGTTTATAAAAAAAAAGGGGATAACACCTCAAGCAAGCTGATTTTACTAAGACAGAAAACATGAGATTGTCAGCCTGTTCTGTCCTTACTTGCTCAAAATTGTCTGGAATGTACGGAGACAGCTGCAGGCTTTTACAGGCTTCCAGATCCTGGCAGTACAGAGTGTATCTCTGCTATAACAAATACACATAATACCATAAAATGTACATCTCTGGAGATTAACTGCTTTCTCATAATGACAAGACCCTGTACACAGAGGAAGACAGGATCATTGCCGCATTTCACTCCCAATTCAGTATCGTTTGCGTCCTATGCAGATAAGACGTGTCAAGTTATTTTGGCATCCAACCATGATGTGTGTTATGCAATATGATTCAGGAGGAGAGGCTGAGCAGCACATGGCGAGACTCAGACAACCTGTTATGATTGGCTGCTTAAATAAGTAAAGATTACATTGTATCTAAACCCAATCACTAAAATATATATGGCCAACAATCTGTAGACACCTGATCATCACACCTACAGTGGGTAAAATAATTATTTCATCCCCTGTAGATTTTGAAGGTTTGCCCACTTACAATGAAATGTAGGGTCTATATTTTTTATCATAGGTGCCTTTTTTAAACGATAGAGACAGAATGTCGACCAAAAATCAACAAAAAAAAACACGTGATACAAATGTTATCAATTGAGTTGCAGTTCAGTGAAAAAAATAAGTACTTGTTCCCTTACCAACCAACAATAATTCTGGTTCCCACGGACTGGCTAGAGTATGTGCTCATGTGGTACACAGATTAGCGCTGTCAATTTAAGAAGGTGCTCTTAATGACAACTTGTTATGTGTATAAAAGACACCTGTCCACAGAATCCCTTTCTTCCATTCAAACCTCACCGTAATGGGCAAGACCAAAGAGCTGTCAAAGGATGTCAGGGATATGATTGTAGACCTGCACAGGGCTGGGATCCAAGACCATCAGCAAGAAGCTTGGTGAGAAGGAGACAACTGTTAGAGAGAGTATTCGCAAATACAAAATAACCATTAATCGCCCTCGGTCTGGAGCTCCATGCAAGATTTCGCCTCATGGTATAAAGATGATCATGAGAAAAGTGAGGGATCAACCCAGAACTACACAGGAGGAGCTTGTGAATGATTTAAAGGCAGTTGGGACCACAGTCATCAAACAAACCATTGGAAACACAATAATCCTGCAGCGCCCGCAAGGTCCCCCTCCTCAAGAAGGCACATGTACAGGCCCGTCTGAAGTTTGCCAATAAACATCTAAATGATTTAGAGAAGGATTGGGAGAAAGTGCTGTGGTCAGATGAAACCAAAACTAAGCTCTTTGGCATTAACGTGACTCGCCGTGTTTGGAGGAAGAAAAATGCCGACTATGGCCCTAAGAACACCATACAGTCAAGCACGGAGGTGGAAACATCATGCTTTGGGGCTGTTTCTTTGCTAAAGATACAGGCCGACTTTGCCGCGTTGAGGGGCCAATGGAGGGGCCATGTATTGTAAAATCTTGAATGAGAACCTTCTTCCCTCAGCCAGAACACTGAAGATGGGTCGTGGATGGGTCTTCCAGCATGATAATGACCTAAAACATACCGACAAGGCAACAAAGGAGTGGGTCAAGATGAAGCACATTAAGGTCACGAAGTGGCCTAGCCAGTCTCCAGGCCTTAATTCTATGGAAAATTTATGGAGGGAGCTGAAACTTCGAGTTGCCAAACGACAACCATGAAACCTTAACCTGACTTTTACCTATAGGTAAGCCTATAACAAGGCTTACCTATAGGTAGTGTAAATATCGCCTAAGCGTGCACCGTTTACGAGATATTTACTGTACATGCAACCACTGACATCACTGGTGCATGCGCTCTGAAGGAACAGTCATCTGGGCCCTTCCTTTGGAGCCCTGTGCCATAAACGACAGCTCCCGCGCGCATCCATGGGAGTGACGTCATTGTGGCTTTGGCCAGTCACACAACCGGAGTCCGCGAACCCGGAAGGAAGACGGGTGAAGATGGGAGCACCTGCAGCTGTGACAGCTCGGCGCTGGAATGGCTTTTAAGTTAAGTTTAACATAATGTGCTAGTATGCAATGCATACTGTACATTATGTACATTATAATATTACCTTGCAGGGTGCAAAAACAAACAAAAAACCAGCAGTTTACTACCGCTTTAGGGATTTAGAGAAGATCTGAAAAAAAGAGTGGACCAAAATCCCTATTGAGATGTGTGCAAACCTGCTAACCAACTACAAGAAACGTCTGACCTCTGTGCTTGCCAATAAGGGTTCCCCCACCAAGTACCAAATCTTGTTTTGCTTGGGGATCAAATACTTATTTTACTCACTGAACTGCAACTCAAATTATAACGTTAGTATCATGTGTTTTTTCTGGATTTTTGGTTGATATTCTGTCTCTATTTTTTTAAATACACATATGCTAAAAATGATAGACCCCTCATTTCTTTGTAAGTAGACAAACTTACAAAATTTGCAGGGGATCAAATAATTATTTTCCCTACTTTATATTATAGTGTATTATTATGTAGTGCAGACACCCCTTCAAATGATTGTGTTCAAGTGTTTCCAAAGAAGCGTACCGTTAAATTGACACTAAAAAAAAAAATCTATTCGAGAACGTATTCTTTTTTTTTTAATCAAGAAGAATTTATTAGGCAAGCATGTACAATAGACATAATAACAAAAATGTTCCAGCATACAAGAGGTACAAAAATCAGAAAGAATTGCCACTTCACCAAAGACAATCCAACAAGGTACATACACAGTAATGCAAATAATAATAAGAGAGCAGGGCTGAGGAAGTTGAAATAATTTCAGTAGCACTAAATCACAGGCAGAGCAAACTAATGCATCATGAAAATGGGATGTTAGTATTATCTATCCCAGAATTCTATAATTAACCATGTCAATAGGTGATAAGCCAGGAACTGCTAGCCAGTCCCCCCCACAGCTTTTCTAACTTTCCCAGGCATCCTCTATGTTGAAATTTATTTTTTTATAGTCTGAGAGTGTCACCCATGTGAGTAACCCATTCCCTATATGTTGGGGGTTGATCGGACTTGCAATTTTGCAAGATAAGCCTAAAAAAAGGCTCTATTGAGAGTAACTTTTTGAAATTCAGTTAAGTCAAGGTCATCTAGTACACCCTGAATACAGTAGTTAGGCTTTGCAGCGATAGTAATGTGAAAGACCTTTTCAAGAGTATCTATTATCTTCACCCAGTATTGAATAACGCCATAATAAATGTTTGAGGTCACCCTGCACTGTGGTGCAATTGGCACATAGAGGGGACTGCAGAGTTCCCATCCGATATAACTTCAGAGGTGTAAAATGGGCATGGAGAACAATGTAAAGCTGTGATACTCTCTGGGTGGTAAAAATTGAAACAACACTCCTAAAGCCACATCCGTATAAACTTGATTGGAAGAGAGAAGGGGTAAAGGGCCACAGGGCCCTAATTCGGACTTTACAGGCAAGATAGACAATGATATAGTACAAAAATATATTTTATCAACAATAAGTCATATCAAACAGGTCAAGTAAAAAAGAATAAAAAACATACGATAGGCATATGATAATAATGAGTATCTAGTGTAAAAAAGAGAGTTGACACCAAATAAATGGCAGTGAGCCCCTGTGCATCAACGCTTTTCGCTGTTTTGCTTCGTCAGGACACATTTGGGTGTAGTTGGAAGGAACAGGTCTCACCAGTGGCGTTGCTAAGGGGTGGCTTTTGGGGCTATAGCCCTGAATCTGGGGCCCATAGTCCAGAGTCTCTGCAGGGTTCTCCAAGTGGAGGGGAGGCTCTCTGGGGACCTTGGTGTAAGAGAGATTATCTGGACACCCTGATTTTAAGGGAGAGGCTCTCTGGGGACCCTAATTTAAGGGAGAGGCTCTCTGGGGACCCTGATTTAAGGGAGAGGCTCTCTGGGGACCCTGATTTAAGGGAGAGGCTCTCTGGGGACCCTAATGTAAGGGGGGCTCTCTGGGGACTCTGATGTAAGGAGGAGGCTCTCTGGGGACCCCGATGTAAGGGGGGCTCTCTGGGGACCCTGATGTAAGTGGGGGCTCTCTGGGGATATATAAACACACACACGTATATTACTGTATATACATGTGTGTGCCCGCCCAGGCATATGACTTTCTTTACTACGCTGCTATGGGCTCTAGCCCCAGATCTTTTGTAGACCTAGCAACACCCCTGGATCTCACTATCAAAGATAAAATAAATCCATGAGATATTATATTCCAATAACATATAATAATAATCTGGGTGGTATTTAGAGAACAGGCCAACGCTGATTCTAAAACATTATCCCACTGATCATTGTCCAAATCGCCCACATCTTGTTCCCATTTCTCCTTAGCTTTGCAGGGATGCCCCTTTAGATAAGATAGAAGCAACATTTCATACCAGCGGGGCATAAACACTATAGTTTTATTGACCAATTGGTCATAATTGAAAATGGATGTTGGGGAGAGACTCCAGTCAGCCATGACTCCTTGGGAAAGTGAAGACAAAGGCTAAATTAGCCTGTAAGGGGATAGGGGAAAGAAGAAATAAATTCCCTTTTCCCCTGGGACTTTTAAGGTGCTTCTTAACTCAACGATTAAACAATAATTTCCGTACCAATTATAAAATTATTATTTTTATTTGATAAAGATTAAAAACATCTGTGTCTCACATAGAAAAGAAGAGACATAAAACAGCGCTTAAACATAAATAATTTGACATAAATTCATTAACATTATACAATGCTACAAAAAGCAGCTACTTATAGGTGCCATGACAATCTGCCGCTTGCTCGACATGTTTCGCTCAAATGTGAGCTTCTTCAGGAGTATTTAAAGGCAAATGATTGTGGTGGACTCTGAATGATGAAAAAATGAGCAAAGATCAATACATCAAAAATTCAAATATATACGAAATATATACAGGGTATAACCCAAGATATTGGATTTGGTTAATACAATGGTACAGAACACTAGAGTATATATACATAAATCTGAAAACCAAATAAACCAAGTAGTTATAAATAAAGAAAATTTGAATTGCATATCTTACCGAGCTGCAGTGCAACCCTGTAGCATAAATGCCCGCATAGAATAGAACTGATGCCAACTTTAAGAATAGGGGATTCTCATAGAGGAGGAACCTCAATGTCAAAAAGGTGACCACAGGGGTATATAAAGTATTTAAACAGGCCCTATAGGAAATGAGAGATAAAGTATAAATTAAATGAAGGGATCGCATAGGATATCACTTTGATACCAAAATACCCGTATATTTAAGAGTGTATTACCTTAGATAGAACCAATTGCTAATACTGATCGGGACCATAAAAGTCTCCCAACCAGTGCAGATTATAAAGATGGAGATGGACACCCAAATCTGATGGGCTAATCCCTGGTGAAGACACGGTTAAACTGTCCTGAGGGAGCGGTTCCCTTCACAGCAGTTTTCTGAGTAAAGAGAAAAAAAGAAAATATGATAAAGGGCCAATTGAAAATCAAAGAGCTCAAGACACTGGCCGTGATAACAGGGCTGGAGAGGAGCAACTTACTTGAAAGGCATCCAACGGCACATAGGCTTGAGGGGGCTTGAAGCGTCCTCCGTGGTTGAGCACCGATATCAGAGTGTAAGCGGTATCCAACCGCCTTTAAATACCCCCATCCCGGCGGCGTCTGATTTCACCGCCGGGATGCGGACGTTAATTGAGATTGCCTGCGTCATGACGTGGGAGGGCGCCGCGGCGTCATTCTGACGTCAGCGGCGTCCATAATCCTTAATGCGCATGTCTAAATGGTTTTGGAGCCTGTGACACATACGAGTGTCACACGGCGCCATTTTGGATAAGGGAAAGGATAAGGGAAAAGCAACCATTGTCATCCTGGAACATAGAATGTCAGTCCAAGTATGCAGTCACTCTTCTAAAGCTTAAAAGCTTGCAAGAAAAAGTTCCCTACAGGTGTATTGAAGGCTCCTAAAAGAATTGAATCTAAACCCAAAAGGACCAATTCTGACATGACCAGACTCAATTGTTAGGGCCACCATCGTGGGGGTGATTGGTTCTTCACCCCCATCGGTGGGTGCCCTGGGCGTCCGTGTGGTCGAGATTGACAGGGATGGCCCCAACCATTTTTAGGGAATCCATTGACCAAAATCATTATTTTTCTCCAGAACTGGAGAATTGAAAGCGGGAACAAAGGTATATTAATAACTACAGCCCGCAAGATAGGCAATCATTTCAGTGGGAATCCAGTGATGTCACATACAACAATACAATGTACATAGTACCAATACATCTATTAAATATCCGATTTTATACCAGACATAGATACAGAATAAAACCTGCTTAAATGAAGATTGGAAACGTAAGATAGAATGAATGATGGGAACAAACAAAATGAGAGGGGGGGGGAAAGGAAGGGGAGGGGAGAACAGATGAACGGGAACTGAAAAAAGGGACAAATAGGGGCTGTTGATACCTTAGTTTTCAAAGAAAGGGCTTGAAACTGAACGCCTCATTCATGCCCGGATATTTGAGGGCCGATAAATCGTGTATCCAGCGAGTCTCCTTTTGAAGGAGGAGCCTATCATAATTTCCCCCTCTATCCCCAGGAGGAATGTGTTCCAACGCAAAAAAGTGTAGGCACTTAGTATCAAAATTGTGATGTAGACCTACATGGCGACTGATCGGAGTCTCCATTTTCTTTTTACGTATCAGGGAGACATGATCCCTGATACGACAGAAAAAGGGTCTCTTAGTTTTGCCAATATAAAACATATTGCACTCGCATAGCATAATGTACACAATGCCAATGGATTGACAAGTTATTGCAAATCTTGGTTTGTATAGGTGCCCATTAGGTAGTAGAAGACTTCGAGTCGCCAAGATGTACCTACAAAAGGAACAATGATGGCACGGCCTACTGCCTCTATCAGTTTCTTTGGCTTTGACAATATTATTTTCATAATGACTGTGTACTAACGAGTCCCTCAGGGATCGACAACGTCTGAACGTGATCTCCGGATAGGGGTTTAAATGTTTGGCTACTTTTTCGTCCCCCATCAACAAGTACCAGTACTTGTTGAGAATTTCACGTGTTTGTTTGTGTTGATTAGAGTAAGTAGTGATGAGTCTAACTCCAGGATTTGCTTTTTTGGGTCTACTACTGTGTAGGAGAGAAACTCTATTTTGATTCTTAGCTCTGAGGTATGCTTTTTTAAGGCATTTTTTACTGTATCCTCGGTTTAGGAAGCGCAAACGTAAACATTTGGCCTCCTTTTCGAAGTCAGACTCATCGCTACAGTTGCGTTTAGCTCGCAGATATTGCCCATAGGGTACACTTTTAATGAGGGGAACCGGGTGGGAACTGGTGGCATGCAGCAATGAATTTGCTGCAGAGGATTTACGGTATAGGGTCGTTCTGATGCTACCATCTGGTTTCACTGTGATTAGAGTATCCAAAAAAGTCAGACTAGATTGACTAAATTCAACCGTAAATTTGAGGTTGAACCTATTGATTTTTAAACTTTCCAAAAAGGACAAGAGAAGATCTTGGGAGCCCACCCATATAAAGAAAAATTGACGATGTTTTCTTTATATGGGTTCCCACCCGGTTCCCCTCATTAAAAGTGTACCCTATGGGCAATATCTGCGAGCTAAACGCAACTGTAGCGATGAGTCTGACTTCGAAAAGGAGGCCAAATGTTTACGTTTGCGCTTCCTAAACCGAGGATACAGTAAAAAATGCCTTAAAAAAGCATACCTCAGAGCTAAGAATCAAAATAGAGTTTCTCTCCTACACAGTAGTAGACCCAAAAAAGCAAATCCTGGAGTTAGACTCATCACTACTTACTCTAATCAACACAAACAAACACGTGAAATTCTCAACAAGTACTGGTACTTGTTGATGGGGGACGAAAAAGTAGCCAAACATTTAAACCCCTATCCGGAGATCACGTTCAGACGTTGTCGATCCCTGAGGGACTCGTTAGTACACAGTCATTATGAAAATAATATTGTCAAAGCCAAAGAAACTGATAGAGGCAGTAGGCCGTGCCATCATTGTTCCTTTTGTAGGTACATCTTGGCGACTCGAAGTCTTCTACTACCTAATGGGCACCTATACAAACCAAGATTTGCAATAACTTGTCAATCCATTGGCATTGTGTACATTATGCTATGCGAGTGCAATATGTTTTATATTGGCAAAACTAAGAGACCCTTTTTCTGTCGTATCAGGGATCATGTCTCCCTGATACGTAAAAAGAAAATGGAGACTCCGATCAGTCGCCATGTAGGTCTACATCACAATTTTGATACTAAGTGCCTACACTTTTTTGCGTTGGAACACATTCCTCCTGGGGATAGAGGGGGAAATTATGATAGGCTCCTCCTTCAAAAGGAGACTCGCTGGATACACGATTTATCGGCCCTCAAATATCCGGGCATGAATGAGGCGTTCAGTTTCAAGCCCTTTCTTTGAAAACTAAGGTATCAACAGCCCCTATTTGTCCCTTTTTTCAGTTCCCGTTCATCTGTTCTCCCCTCCCCTTCCTTTCCCCCCCCCTCTCATTTTGTTTGTTCCCATCATTCATTCTATCTTACGTTTCCAATCTTCATTTAAGCAGGTTTTATTCTGTATCTATGTCTGGTATAAAATCGGATATTTAATAGATGTATTGGTACTATGTACATTGTATTGTTGTATGTGACATCACTGGATTCCCACTGAAATGATTGCCTATCTTGCGGGCTGTAGTTATTAATATACCTTTGTTCCCGCTTTCAATTCTCCAGTTCTGGAGAAAAATAATGATTTTGGTCAATGGATTCCCTAAAAATGGTTGGGGCCATCCCTGTCAATCTCGACCACACGGACGCCCAGGGCACCCACCGATGGGGGTGAAGAACCAATCACCCCCACGATGGTGGCCCTAACAATTGAGTCTGGTCATGTCAGAATTGGTCCTTTTGGGTTTAGATTCAATTCTTTTAGGAGCCTTCAATACACCTGTAGGGAACTTTTTCTTGCAAGCTTTTAAGCTTTAGAAGAGTGACTGCATACTTGGACTGACATTCTATGTTCCAGGATGACAATGGTTGCTTTTCCCTTATCCTTTCCCTTATCCAAAATGGCGCCGTGTGACACTCGTATGTGTCACAGGCTCCAAAACCATTTAGACATGCGCATTAAGGATTATGGACGCCGCGGCGCCCTCCCACGTCATGACGCAGGCAAGCTCAATTAACGTCCGCATCCCGGCGGTGAAATCAGACGCCGCCGGGATGGGGGTATTTAAAGGCGGTTGGATACCGCTTACACTCTGATATCGGTGCTCAACCACGGAGGACGCTTCAAGCCCCCTCAAGCCTATGTGCCGTTGGATGCCTTTCAAGTAAGTTGCTCCTCTCCAGCCCTGTTATCACGGCCAGTGTCTTGAGCTCTTTGATTTTCAATTGGCCCTTTATCATATTTTCTTTTTTTCTCTTTACTCAGAAAACTGCTGTGAAGGGAACCGCTCCCTCAGGACAGTTTAACCGTGTCTTCACCAGGGATTAGCCCATCAGATTTGGGTGTCCATCTCCATCTTTATAATCTGCACTGGTTGGGAGACTTTTATGGTCCCGATCAGTATTAGCAATTGGTTCTATCTAAGGTAATACACTCTTAAATATACGGGTGTTTTGGTATCAAAGTGATATCCTATGCGATCCCTTCATTTAATTTATACTTTATCTCTTATTTCCTATAGGGCCTGTTTAAATACTTTATATACCCCTGTGGTCACCTTTTTGACATTGAGGTTCCTCCTCTATGAGAATCCCCTATTCTTAAAGTTGGCATCAGTTCTATTCTATGCGGGCATTTATGCTACAGGGTTGCACTGCAGCTCGGTAAGATATGCAATTCAAATTTTCTTTATTTATAACTACTTGGTTTATTTGGTTTTCAGATTTATGTATATATACTCTAGTGTTCTGTACCATTGTATTAACCAAATCCAATATCTTGGGTTATACCCTGTATATATTTCGTATATATTTGAATTTTTGATGTATTGATCTTTGCTCATTTTTTCATCATTCAGAGTCCACCACAATCATTTGCCTTTAAATACTCCTGAAGAAGCTCACATTTGAGCGAAACATGTCGAGCAAGCAGCAGATTGTCATGGCACCTATAAGTAGCTGCTTTTTGTAGCATTGTATAATGTTAATGAATTTATGTCAAATTATTTATGTTTAAGCGCTGTTTTATGTCTCTTCTTTTCTATGTGAGACACAGATGTTTTTAATCTTTATCAAATAAAAATAATAATTTTATAATTGGTACGGAAATTATTGTTTAATCGTTGAGTTAAGAAGCACCTTAAAAGTCCCAGGGGAAAAGGGAATTTATTTCTTCTTTCCCCTATCCCCTTACAGGCTAATTTAGCCTTTGTCTTCACTTTACAGTTAATTATGGGATGTGGTGCAGTCAGTTGACTATTTTTGTCCTTCCTAAAGTCATGACTCCTTGGGAGCAAACAGCATGTTGGAAGTAATTCTTAATGCCAAAAGGTCCCTTCTATTGCTCTCAGTCTCCTTCAAATCTTCAAATTCTTTAGATTTAACTGCAGTGATCTGACTTCCTGTTAGAGGGTGGCTACATTCGACCACTGTATGTGGGAATTTAGTCACCCTCTCTTGCTTGCTCCCAAGATGGACTAGGAATAGGAATGAGGGACACCTACTAATAAATGTATGTAGGCATAGGACACGTTCCCTGCCACACCCCCTTAAAGGAGAATTAACCACAAAAAAGGTTAATTAAATCCACAAGTGCTTTTTTTTTACCACTACTATTCCTTTATATTGGCTTTTAAAATGTACAAATGCAGCAATTTAGAAATTGGATGAAAGTTTTAGAACTGGGAAACACTTTTGAAAGATAAAAAGTACATTTTATATACAACTATATGGATCAGACCAAAATGAGGGACAAATGAGGAGGAAAGAGGGACAGAGGGACATTGCTCCAAATCAAAATCAGGGACAGTTGGGAGCTATGGACTATGGACTATGGGATTTGTAGTGTGCATAGAGCAACTAACTTGTATACCGTTTAGTGTCACTTCTGTGAAAAACAGAAGGTCTGCTTTCTTGCCGCACCCAAATGCCCAAACAAAATTAGCAGGAAAAAAAAAACGTAAAAAAAAAAAAAGCGAAAACATACCTCGATCCCAGCTTCTGAGGGGCAAGGGGGACTGCAGCATGCCTTACAATAGAGTATCGCAGCCCATTACAGGAATACATTCTTGTGGGATTTCAAGGGGCCAGGAGGCTGCAGTAGGGGCTGCAGCCTCCTGGCTAAAGGCTAAAGCCTCAGCCTCAGCCACATGTCCTGTCCATGATAACAATACCAGATCAAAAGTGATGATTATTGCCAGATAACTAGGACTGCATTCCAGACTAGGTAGGAAACAGCTGCACCACCTTACAGAAGGGCCCCAACAATAGCTGGCTAATACTGACTATTAGGCACCACTACACTGGCAGTAGGGGTTTTTTGCCTCTAAATGCCTGTAAATGCTCATGTGTGCATGGACACATAGGCTAACATTGAGGGGCATTTAGAGACAAAAAAAAATGAAAGACGCATCTAGAAGAGGTGTTTAAAATGCCTAGTGTGCCTGAGGCCTATAGAGTCATGGCAGAACAGAGGATCCATCAAGCCGAGCGACTCCTCCAGGGTTAGCTCTACATTTGATTAGATTACTGATAAATTTCCCAGGAAGGGAATCCCTTCTGTTCAAAAAGGCCCTGTCCTGGGTGGAGGCACTGCCAACTTTATTATCAATCCCACTCTTCCACATAGCCAAGGTTCTGGTTCTTTTATTCACCTAAAGGTTTAGGGCAATATCCTCTTTGGGTAGGGCCATTTCCCATAGCCTCCCCTCCAAAAGAGGGCTACGTAATTTTAAATATTTTTTAAATCTGCAGCTTTCATTTTAAATATATCTTGTAAACTCACCATGAAGATCCTTGTTCAGGTACTTACAGTTATAGGGTGACAATGCAATGACAACCATTACATTTCTCACAGTTCATTTCTAGGGAACAGTTAGGGAAACCGTGCTTTCCTGGAGTTCATCTTTAACAACATGATAGATCAGGAAGTTTGATAAATATTATTGCTGTAATAATGGACATTCTTCTAGACAAAGGCGATGTTGAATAGCAAGGCAATGAGTAGGGTGGTGCAGGTCAAGTTCGGGGAAGCTGAGGATGTCCATTGAATGACATTTCAATCATTTAAAATGACTTTTCAGGTTTGTATAATGATGTAATAAATAACCTCAGGGAAACAATACAACTATGACAGATGGAATGTCTACAGAACACTGACTCCTACCTGTAATATGTACAACAACAGATAGTAGTGGTTGGTCACATGGACCTATTCTGTAGTGTTGAAGACATTGCACTGCAAATCCAAGCAGCTTCCTCAGTTCTAATGGGTGTCAGGAACATACCCCAGCTGTTATACCCACATGGGTAACTGAGTCATCTGAAGGCAGAATTGCACTTTCAATCTACAATTACATAGTTACATTGAAAAAAGAGACACAATTTCATCTAGTTCTGCTAATAGAAAAAAAAAACAACAAAAAAAATAAAAATAAATAGAATAAATAGAAAACCTGCATATACAGAATCATATACCCACATTCATCCAGACCAGAGGAAGGCAAAAAAAATAAAAAAAAATAAATCATGGTCCATTAATCATCTAAAAACATTCCAGGTACAAAAAAGTCTTCAAAGTCTACAGTATTTTTTTTTTTTTAGAAAATAGCCAAAGCCTAAGTAAAAAAGGCAGACCTCTGCCAACATTCTGTAGAAAAGGACCCTTGTTTTCCATGTGAAAGCCGCGGTCTGTAAGGTCTAACACGCCCCTCTGCTCAGTCAGTCTCCAATCAGCAGAGTTCATGTTCCCTCCTGATTGGGGACCCCTAGTTCTTAAAATATGTACTGTTTGGGGGGGAGGGGCGGGCTGGGGGGGGTTTCAAAAAATCTTCAGGTTAAAAATGATTTTTTTAATATATGTGCAAAAAATAAAAGGACTTCACAAATGGCCTCAGCTTTTTTTTCCCCAGATACAGTCATTGCAGGGGCCTATGACACTACTCCAGAGGATATTTATTATCCTTTAAGATAGTCCCCATTTAGTCTATAGGCAGACATTCACTATTCAATGTAATTAGGAAAAGAAACAATTTTTAAAGTGTTAATAAACCCACAAGAGTAAAATCAGTCTGTATTTGCAGTAAAGCATTCTTGTTATACTCACTGTGGAACCTAAGGGGTTAATCTGCATTGTGTATGAAGGCTGTTTGATCCTGTCTTCTCTGATCCTCCTCTACTCACATTGTCCCCATAATATGTCCAGATAAGACAGTGTTACTGGAGGCACTCTGCACATGCTCAGTTTGGTGTGTATTGCTAGAGAGGTTTTTTTTTTTTCTTAGGGTGCATGTGATCAGTACAGGGCCAATCAGCACTGTCCAAACAGAGGGACAGGGGTCCTGCATCCTGATAGGACAGCCAGTGCAGTATGAAAACTCCTCCTACAAGCTTTAACCAGACACTGATAGAAGTCACAAGACTGCGCTATACTGCTGATGAGAAAAGGTATTTAGCAGTTTATATTTACTAAAACTATTGCATTTCCATGTTCTGTGTACTGTGGGAGACCAGATATAGTGAATGCAGGCTCCTGGGTTTAGTAACACTTTAGGGCCCTGTTTAAATTTCGTGTAGCGGAAATGTGTGTTCCCACTCGTGATATCTGTGTGATTTAAACGCATTTATGTGTGTTGTACATAGAACAGCCATTTTAATTCACTGGGGTGACCTATGCTCATTTGTTGTGCCAAACGTGTGCATTGAGCCAAGTTTTTTTCACGCGATTTTCACACGTTTTATCAAACAACAATCACAGCAAAATCGTTCGGGGGTGCCATTAAGAAGGACTGTCAGCCAAATGTCTGTCGTGCTTTTTGCCGTGAGTTTAGCACGATTTGGAAATGCGCCAATTCTGCCTGTGATTCCAAATCACTTAGATGTGAACAGGACCCAAGTACACAGGGACGTACTTAAATGTATGCCCATGCGAGGGCCGTGTGTACCCACATGGGGATGTACAAGTGTTCCGTGTATCCCCGTGCAGGCAGTCCCATTTATGTACATTTGGACACAGCAGCTGCTTGTGCTTAGGCATTAAGATTTGTTTTACCTTTAGGCGTGAAGGGTTTAAGCACACCCATGTGACCGAGCCCTAAGTCTAATGGTGCAAACTTCTCCACATCTCCACTTTATCCCTGTCCTGTCTGGTGTGTTCCTTGGCCTTCATGATGCTGTTTGTTCACTAAAGTTTTCTAACATACCTCTGAGGGCTTTACAGAACAGCTGTATTTATACTGAGATTAAATTCACACACAGGTGGACTCTATTCACTAATTAGGTGACTTCTGAAGGCAATTGGTTCCACTAGATTTTAGTTAGGGGTATCAGAGTAAAGGGGGGTGAATACAAATGCATGCCACACTTTTCAGATATTTATTTGTAAAAAAATTTGAAAAACATTTATCATTTTCCTTCCACTTCACAATTATGTGCCACTTTTTGTTAAGCTATCACATAAAATCCCAATAAAATGCATTAACCGGTATGTTTTTTGGTTGTATCATGACAAAATGTGGAAAGTTTTTAAGGGGGTATGAATACTTTTTCAAGGCACTGTATCTGACTGTAACAGCACAGAGGGCCCAAAACCAGCTTTTTTCTTTCCAGGATAGTTGGCGTTCCTGTGAAGTGACATGGGGGGTTATGTTATGTGGCAGTTTAATGCAAATAGTTATTGGTAAGGTTCTAACTTCACTAATGTCCTCCTTGTTGTGACAGTGGAATGTACAGTGGAATGTTCTAAAAACAATCAAAAGTTTCTAAGAAACTCAACTAGGTGAACAACCAGGGGCTAAAGAGATAGTGTCACCTTATATGAGTCATGACAAAAAATATTTTGTTATGGACTACAAAAATTTGAATGAGCTTATGAATGAGTTTAACCCCTTCCCACCCAGGCCCAGCGTCCTTTTAACAGGGTCTCAATGCCCGGGGTGCCAATCACTGTGATTGGCTGTCACCGTGGCCCTATCTAGAGACCAGGAGTTATCTATGACAGCTCGTTCTCTGTGCTGAGAAACCCGGGCTGCCCTTGGACGCATGCATGTAGGCATTAAAGCCCACCCTCTTTGCATTACCTGAGCGGCACAAGGTTAACGGTGGCCATACAGACTTCAATAAATGATCCATTTCTTTTCCGATCTACCTCTCTAAATAGGAATAATCGATCTATAGTTGACAATTGATATAACACACTTGGGGAAGTGGGTGTCAATCAATAGATGGAAAATGCAATTCAAAGTTATCAGTTTTGGCGGATCCTGCATTTGGGCAAATTGTCCAGGCGAACCGGACCCTGAATCAGGTTCAGAACTAGATACAGAATTAGCATTGGTGTTCCTAGTATTGATATATCCCATCAGCCAATGAACTAGGTGTGCTTGCCGATTTATAGAGGCCTTACCGGTACTTGAGAATTTTTTTTCTTTTACTTTTGTATATTTTTTCATGTCTTATATGTTCCTACTTTACTATAAGTGAGCCTAAAGCCATGTGCACACGGTACGATTGTCGGCCAACCGAGTGTCTGATTTTTGCCAAAAGGGCGTGTGCCTGGATCTTGTCTTGCATACTAACGTTACACAATTGTTGTGCCACAAACACGATCGTAGTGACGTACTACAAGGAATTTCAGCTCTTGAGCGCCACCCTTTGGGCCCCTTCTGCTAATTTCGTGTTTGGTGAGCATTGATTCCGAGGATGTGTGTTTGTACTTTCGACTTTTGTGTGACGGATTTGTGTACCGACCATACGAAAATCAGACGTGGAGCTGTTGTCCGGAGGAGCCGGACACCGGGAGAAGACGGAAGAAGACCCCGAAGTCGGAAGAAGACCCCCGAAGTCGGAAGAGGACCCCCGAAGTCGGAAGAAGACCCCCGGAGCTGCCTAATAAATTACTTTTAAAACCTGTGTAGTGTGTTTTTTCTTATTGACACTTTTTTCCCTAGGTGAATGGGTAGGGGTACCATGTACCCCATACTCATTCACATAGGGTGGGGGGCCGGGATCTTGGGGCCCCCTTATTAAAGGGGGCTCTCGGATTCCGATAAGCCCCCTGCCCGCAGACCCCGACAACCAACGGCCAGGGTTGTCGGGAAGAGGCCCTTGTCCTCACAAACATGGGGACAAGGTGCTTTGGGGTGGGGGGCCCTCAGGGCGCCCCCCTCCCCCAAAGCACTTACCCCCCCATGTTGAGGGCATGCGACCTGGTACGGTTCTGGAGGGGGGGGCAGCTCGCTCATCTCCACCCCCTTTCCTGACCGGCCGGGCTGTGTGCTCAGATAAGGGGCTGGTATGGATTTTGGGGGGGACCCCCACACCGATTTTTCGGCATAGGAGGTTCCCCTTACAATCCATACCAGACCTAAGGGCCTGGTATGCGCCTGGGGGGGAACCCACGCCGTTTTTTTCATTTAAAATTTGGCGTGGCGTTCCCCCTCATGATTTATACCAGACAGCTGTCAGCACTGTCTGTCGCTCATCGCGAAAGGAAAAAAAACGTTTTCCTTTCCCGATCAGCGAGCCATCTCGGCGCTGGCTCCCGCGACGGGGCTAGCAGGTGTCAAATCTCGCTGAGAAAAGCGGCAAGATTGGCACAATATCGCGGTCACCTACTGTAGGCATGAGGGGAATTGTAGTTCCTGAACAACTGGAGGGCCGTAGTTTGGAGACCCCTGCTCTAAGGCAGGGCTCGACAAATCCCGGGCGCCAGGTCGCATTTGCGACTAGAATTAGCGACCTGGCGCCTGGGGCTGCACAGCTGGGGGTATCCTGCCTCTGTGCGGACTCCGACCCCCCCCGTGCGATCGCGTCGGGCCGCGCCGGCCGGTAATTGAGGCCCCGGCTTTGCGGCCTTCTTCGGTAGTTCTGGAGTCCTTCTGAAATCTGGCGCCATCTTGTGGTGGCCGTTGGTATTGCAACCAGCAATGCTAATGCAAAATACCTGCCTGTTTTCACTGCCCATCTCCTTCCTAAAGTGGATAAGAGAAGGAAGTGAATGTGGGGATAGCCTTTTTTTTTTTTTCGTAATAGATTTTATTTTTTTTTATATTTATATAAAAACTCTTTATTTATTTTTTTTTCCTAATTAAAATTAATTTATTTGTTATCTCCCTGCTTGGCCCCTTTCACATGGGCTGTCTGATCAGGTTCGCCTGTCTGTTTTTCAGGCGGACCTGATCGGACCCTTAGAGCCCTTTCACACCGAGCCGCGGGGGGCGTCGGTGGTAAAGCGGCGCTATTTTTTAGCGCTGCTTTACCGTCGTTTTAGTGGCGCTATTCGGGCCTCTAGCAGGGCAGTCTTTTTCTGTGTAAATTTAAGATTAGTTATTTTTTATATTGAAAATAAAGCTTTGTCGGTCGTTTAAAAAAAACCTGGCTCCTAACTTTTTTAGCTGGCTCCTAGATTCCAAGCAAATTTGTCAAGCCCTGCTCTAAGGTTTCTGCTTTGATTTATTGTGCGAACCCTAACTCTGTTCCCCAAAATGTGAGGGAAATGTCCACTTATAGTTATAGCCATGATGTAATGACTTACGGCACTACCGATATGCATTTTGCCCTCCCTTACCCCTTACCCTTTTGTCTGTCCACTGTTTTGTATGGCCTAAAATGTAAAGAAAAATAAAGATTATATATATAAAAAAAAAAAAGTTATGAATTTTATCTGTTTTTCCCCCGTGCAAGCTCATATTCGGATAAATCGAATTGCGATCATATTGATGTATGAAGTTGAGTGTAAGGCAGGCCATAGACGGTGAAAATTTCTTTCCTGCAACCACAGGTTCTTCCATCAACACAATTCTTCCATCAATACAGACAGTGCTGACAGGGGAATCCCTCCTGCCGAGACATTGATAGTAGAAAGAGTTTTCTTTTTGTTGCTGTAAGGGTCCATATGTGAATAGAGATTATACTGAGGCCTATTTTGTGTATTGTCAGGGCCACTGATAAGGCAGTACAACAAGTCCTGTTGTACTGGGCCCAGGCCCCGTCAGCTAAACAGGGGGGCCCGGGTAGGGTTGCCACCTTTTCTTCAAGTCAAACTCAAACACTTTAGCGGTGTACAGCATTTTTTTTTTATAGTATAAACTATACGTATATTTTGTTATTAAGAAAAAAAAATCTAATAATATGAAGTTTATAACAAGAGTCCCCCTTTACATCAGAGTCCACAGAGTTCCCCTTTTACATCTGAACTCGCAGAGTTCCCTTTCTTTTTCTTGAACTCTGTGTATAATTGCGGCCACGAGCCGGATCAGTAAAACTGCTATAGGGCGGACCTTAAGTGGTTAATGGGATAGGATTAGGTACTATTGTTTGGGATTCGTGGATCTTCCATTGGGGTAACCGAACCAAACTTTGCCCGGCTCACCCATCCCTACCTATTAGCTATTAGACTTAAAGTGATGTCGATACTTACCTCAACTCAATTGCACAGAGCGGCCGTGAACCTCCTCTTCTAGGGCCCCCTGCCATCATTCCTGGCAACCCCTCTCTGTCCAGTGCCCCCACGGAAAGCCCATGGAAGCCTTCATGCGTGATTGCTCCCGAGCCCTTAACTCGGCCCCCCCCCGTTCCCTCACCACTGGCTTTGATTGACAGCAGTGGGAGCCAGTGGCTCCCGGTGCCCCAGCAAAGCCAGCGAGACTGGGAAGTCAGCGGAGTGAAGAGCTGCAGACGTGCACAGCGCTGGATCAAGTGAAAAACTTCAGTGGCGGCTGGTGGTTTTTTGTTGGGGGGGTGGCAAACAACCACACCCCTTCGGGGCACCTCAAACCCCCCCAACCCCTCCCACTGTCTGCCAGTTCACTGGCACTTACTCCATCTAGGCAACGGGCACATCGGGCAGCGACGGACATCAGGTTGTGGTGGGCATCGGGCAGCGGCTCCTGTGTCTTCACCTCCTCGTTTCCGCTGTGTGTCTCCTCCCCTCCTCCTAGGCATCCAATAGGATCGCCTGTCCTTTCAGCCAATCAGGTGTTGGTATCAGACCCGCTTCCCGATTGGAGGAGGATCAGTGTTGCAACAGCAAATGTTCATTCACTGTTGCAACACAACTGGGTGGGCTCCAGACGCAATGCTCTGCGCCCCGAGGAAGTCTATTACAGCCTCTGGCTCTAATTAGGTGCTTCAAAAAACACCCCCACCATAGGAATTCTTGCGTCCAGCATCCTGAAAGGGGCCGGGAGCATGGTTAGGGAGGGCAGCGGCGGTGGATAGGGGAGGCGGCACCCATGCGCCCACAATGGACGGGTCGCCCCTGAAGAGCTCAGGTAAGTAAAAGGATGGGGAGGATGAGGGAGGATGCTGATGTCTAAACATTTTTTACCTTAATGCAAGGAATACATTAAAGCAGAGTTCTGGCCGAAATATGACTTTTAAGATAAAACTACCCCTAGAATACTCGTGCCTCATGCAATGTAACAAAGGTATGCTGTAAACTACGCCCAGTTTCCTATCTGTGCAGCATTGTTTTCTTACTTTGTGAAGTTTTGGCACAGCGCGGCCATCTCCAGTGTGGGCATCTGAAGCCACAGTGTCCTTCTTCCTGGATTCCGTGCATGCTGGCTACCCAGCATGTACCTGCTAATCTCGCGCATGTGCAGTGCGGTGCAATTTTGATCAGCTTGGCATGGCACAGCCATGCCAAGCTGACCAAGATTTTCCATAGACGCCAATGTTAAATGTTACTGGAGCCGTGCGATGCCAAGCTGGCCAAGAATTTCCATAGATGCTCTGCCAAGCTGACCAAGATCTCCCAGGAGCCAATGCAAAACAGGAAATGACGTCTGTGGCCACAGCCCCCTAGAGGAGGAAATGAAATTAGGTATAGGCATAAATCAGGTAAGTGAACAGAAAAAAATAAATAAATAAATTGCCAATTCATTTTAAGGATGCATATTAGTGCTGTATGGTGAGGAGTAAAAAATGTGGGTGGAACTCTGCTTTAAGGTAAAAAATGTTTAGGCTTTAGAACCACTCATAACTCCTTCCCTTTTAGCTGTCAGCACTCGGTAAACTTCCCAAAGACTCGGCGATGAATCCCGCTTTAACTGCTTCCCAACTGGCCTAGAATAATATCACAGCCTTCTATGGAAGAAAGGAGACATTTGCATAGAACAAGGCGCGGCGCGGTAGGCGCTTGGCTTACTGGAATGCTGCGCATTCTCGCTCTGCCCTGTGGCTGCAGTGATGTCAATGCTGATCACAGAGATTGCAAACCTCAGAACATACAAAGATTGCATCACAGCCATGAACATGTGTACAAGTCAGCAATTATCATTTACAATGTAGTTTGTAAACCGCAGAAAAAAGGCAACACACCCCTTATAACACGGCTACACTTACCAAGACAATGCCGGGGCCAAACAAACTGCTAGAAATTTGCTGCAAGGCTTAAAGTAGATCTAAAGTCAGTCAATAAAAAAACTCAATTATAAAAGCTGTAAAATTGAAAGCAATTTCAAAAGTTGGTTGAACCCTTTCTCTGCCAGAGCCGTTTTTTTTTTTGCACACATGTTTAAAAAATCATTTTAGGCCTGAAGATTACTTAAAACCCCCACACATTACCGTATTTATCGGCGTATAACACGCACATTCATTTTAAGAGGGAAGTTTCAGGAAGAAAACTTACATTTTAAATAAGGAACTTTGAAGCAAAATAAGGGTCAGTGTCCATCTGCAGCCTCACCATTGCCATCAATGCAGCCTGATCAATGCCCATCTGCAGCCTCACAAGTGCCATCAATGCAGCCTCATCAGTCCACATAAATGCAGCCTCACCATTGCCATCAATGCAGCAGCCTCACCATTGCCATCAATGCAGCAGCCTCACCATTGCCATCAGTGCAGCAGCCTCACCATTGCTATCAATGCAGCCTGATCAATGCCCATCTGCAGCCTCACAAGTGTCATTAATGCAGCCTCATCAGTCCACATCAATGCAGCCTCACCATTGCCATCAATGCAGCAGCCTCACCATTGCCATCAATGCAGCAGCCTCACCATTGCTATCAATGCAGCAGCCTCACCATTGCCTTCAATGTAGCAGTTTCACCATTGCCATCAATGCAGCAGCCTCACCATTGCCATCAATGCAGCAGCCTCACCACCAGGACTGGTGCAAGGATTTTTGACACCCTAGGCGAAACCTCATTTTGCCGCCCCCTGGCTCCACCCCTGACTCCACCCCCTTTCCCCTGCCCATGTAAACCCCACCTTTTTAATGAAGCACCCATCAAATGCAGCCTCACCAGCGCCCATCAATGCAGCCTCACCAGCGCCCATCAATGCAGCCTCACCAGCGCCCAACAATGCAGCCTCACCAGCGCCCAACAATGCAGCCTCACCAGCGCCCAACAATGCAGCCTCACCAGCGCCCATCGAATGCAGCCTTACCAGCGCCAATCAAATGCAACCTCACCAGCGCCCATTAATGCAGCCTCGCCAGCGCCCATCAATGCAGCCTGACCAGCGCCCATCGAATGCAGCCTCACCAGCACCCATCAATGCAGCCTCACCAGCGCCCATCAAATGCAGCCTCACCAACGCCCATCAAATGCAGCCTCCCCAGCACCCATCAAATGCAGCCTCACCAGCACTCATCAATGAATGTTTGCTTGCTTCCATTCATTCGGGAGATGGGATACAGACACAGTCCCCTGCCGCCGCTGCACCTCTGACATTATGTTAGAACGGAGTGGCGGCTGCCTGCTGATGCTGAGACTTGCTGCAGAGAGAAAAGAGTAGGAACACCAGTGGCCGGGCGCCCTAGGTAGCAGGGCGCCCTAGGCGGCTGCCTAGTTTGCCTAGTGGTAGCACCGGCCCTGCTCACCACTGCCATCAATGCAGCAGCCTCACCATTGCCATCAATGCAGCAGCCTCACCAATGCCATCAATGCAGCAGCCTCACCATTGCCATCAATGCAGCAGCCTCACCAATGCCATCAATGCAGCAGCCTCACCATTGCCATCAATGCAGCAGCCTCACCATTGCCATCAATGCAGCAGCCTCACCATTGCCATCAATGCAGCAGCCTCACCATTGCCATCAATGCAGCAGCCTCACCACTGCCATCAATGCAGCAGCCTCACCACTGCCATCAATGCAGCAGTCTCACCATTGCCATCAATGCAGCAGACTCAGCATTGCATTCAATGCAACAGCCTCACCATTGCCTTCAATGCAGCAGCTGCACCATTGCCTTCAATGCAGCAGCCTCACCATTGCTATTAGTGCAGCCTGATCGATGCCCATCTGCAGCCTAGAGGGGACAGGGAGGGGGGCGGGACAAGCACCGACAGATTACATACAGTAAGAATCTCCTATGATAGACAGAACAGTGGTCCAATGGCGGCCCAGGAGACAGGACTTCCTATTAAAGAGGCCGCCAAGTAAACAGGAGATTCTCACTGTATGTAATCTGACCCTGTCCCCTCCGAGGCAGCTAAAATTGAAGTATTGGCGTATAACACGCACGCGCTATTTGCACCCGATTTTCAGGTTGAAAAAGTGCGTGTTATACGCCAGTAAATACAGTATGTATTTTCTGAAAGTAGACACCCCAGAGAATAGAATAGCGGTAGTTCCAATTTTAATGTCATACGACATTAGTGCAGTGATTTATCCAATAAAAAATACACTAAAGTACATTTTTGGCCACACAAATGCAATATATTATTCTAATATTTTGGGCAAATATAAAAGATGAGGTTGCGCCAAGTAAACAGATACCCAAAAGGGCAAGCCTTAAAATTGTGTGCACCCGTGAACTGGCGACAAACTTCAGTACCTTATATTTTTCCATAGGCGATGCTTTAACTGCTTCCCAACTGGCCTATAATAATATGACAGCAGAGTGAAAGTGCTGCTATCCTGGATGGACGTCATGTGATGTCCTTCCAGGATCAGCTCGATCTGTCACTCGTTGTGTCCACTGGATGCATGAAAATATTGATTGCGCTACACATGTTGCATATTGTCACTAAGGACGAGCTCCGGCGTGTTCACACAGCCCACATGCAGAGCCCGCCAGGAAGTTGGCACTGCACTGCGCTAATCACAGGCAGCGAGACATTGTCCCGATGTGCGGCTGCAGAGATCGGGATATGTCTCACTGCCTGTGATTAGCGCAGCGCAGTGCCGACTTCCTGGTGGGCTCTGCACGTTGCGTGTGTGAACACGCCAGAGCTCATCGTTAATTGCCACACATGCCGGATTATTCATGGTTAACTCCAATGGCGTCCCTAGGGGAGGCCAGAGGGGGCCCTGACCCCCCCCCCCCCCCAACATTATGCTGTGCCCCACCATGTGCCCCCCCAATTTAAAAAAAAATTATTTTTTTTTACAAAAAGGCAATGTCTAAGAGGGAGAGCGTCCCCAATCAACTCCTGCGGGTGATTCCTCCCCCCTCCCTCTGCTTGCTGACACTGCATAATGTGAGCGCTCACACACCCACGGCCGCCCGATCTGCTCCTTCCCCTGCATCCTCATTGGCAGGGAGAAGTGAGTTGCAGGAAGGACTCCACCAGGACTATCAGTTACTGAAAAAACAGACTGATTTCTCCCGTCCTTAGGACAGGAGAACCAGCCTATAAATTCCAAGAGATGCCAGACCAGCGCTGTCAAAAGCAGGGGCAGGACAGCAAGAGGAGGCTGGGGAACCCCACAGTGGCAGAACACCAGGCCCCGGTGGCAAGACACCCTTTGCAACCCTGATAGTTCTACCACTGCTTTGGACCCTTATATTTTCTTGGCATGCTGGTGACATAGATCTCTGCCCCAATACAGTAGGAAGGGAGCTCACTGCAGAACATGTGAAAGGGCCATTGTGGGATCGTAGTAAAGGACCCCAGGATATATATAAATGTATATATATATATATATATATATATATATATATATATATATATATATATATATATATATATATATATATATATATTTAATTGCATTTTATAGTTGCCCCCCTACTTTTGTCCCTGTCCCCCCATGTGCCCCCCCTAAATATGAAAGCTGGAGACGCCACTGGTTAACTCTACATTGACCTGTAGGGGCTTTCAACCACTTCAGTTTCGTACAATTTCACCCCCTTCCTGTCCAGTCCAATTCTTAGCTTTTAGCGCTGTCGCACTTTGAATGAGAATCGCGCGGTCATGGTACACTGTACCCATATGGACTTTTAATCATTTTTTTCCACACAAATAGAGATTTCTTTTGGTGGTATTTAATCACCAATGGGTTTCTTATTTTTTGCTAAATAAACAAACAAAAAAACTAAAACAAAATGTTTTTTCAAAATATTTTTTTTTTAAGTTTTTTTGTTTATTTAGCAAAAAATAAGAACCTACATTTTTCTTTGTTTCTGTTATGAAGTTTTTTCAAATAAATAATTTTTCCATATACATTTAGGGAAAAATGTATTCTGCTACATTTCTTTATTAAAAAAAAAACAAATCAGTGTATATTATTTATTTTATATTATAAAACTATTGGATATATTTACACAGTATATATTAAAATTGATCAATCCCGATGAGGAAAGAAAATGCAGATAAACGATTAATTGGCTAACTGGGGATCATCAGGTTAACTGTCTGTCCAATTACAGGATCTCTGATTTTGAAAATATGTTAAAATATATAAAAAATGAACATTTTTGTATGTTCAAAATTAAAAAAAAAAAAGTGAGCGTAAGGGTTAAAGACGGTTGTGAGGATGATATCTCCTGTGCTCTGAGGATGACTCTTATCTGTAGATAATGCAGACCTGGGGTATAACTGACACAATTTACACACCCTCTCCTCTATAAACTGTGACTGTATGTGAGTGATTATTCCTGGCCTTGTTCCAGCTTTACCATGCATCACCCTGATTCACCGCTCATTAGGACCTGAGAACCTGAGCAATTCTTGGGTGGATGCAATTAACACTGATTACATTAAAATGGATTTTAGGTCATTAATAACTGCCAGTGAAGTGCAATGGACAACTCCAATCTGTTAGCTAAGAATTCTCATGGGAAATAATTACTGGTGATATCAAAGTAGATGTACACCCAATCAATAAAATATCATAAGGTCTTTAAGATGTTAATTTAATCTTGATCTTTTTTTAAATCTGCAGCCTTCATTAAAAATGACACTTGGTGATCCTGCCATGAAGGCACTTTCTGCTGCAACAGGTGCATCCCAGCTGCTACCTCCCTCTGTAATGCCTGGTGAGCATTGAGAACACAGACTGGGAAGTCTCTGTAAACCTCCATGTACAATCCATTCAAAAAGAGAGAAAGGCTGGTGCCATCAAAGTCAGCTAAAACATAATTTTATTATTGTAGGTGAACAGCAGTCAAAAAAGCCAAAGCGTTTCGGCCATCAGGCCTTAATCATGGCTCATCTACTGCCTCTCCGTTGTTCTCCTGCATTGTCACCCTGTCACATGTCCGCCCCCCCCCCCCCCCATGGATATTACAAGAGGTTGCACTATCCTACCTTGCTGGTCCAGAGAAATGAGGTGCAGCCGAAGCTGCAGTGAGTGCATGTAAACATAAAGTAGCTGATAGAGGCTGGAGGAGATCAGCAGGACCGAGGTGCAACAAAGGAAGAAAAAAAGATGAAAACTGTATTTTATGAAAAAGATGGCAATTTTTTATGATTCACAGGGTTTACAGATGAATTCCAGATATGGATTTTATTGCATAGTTACATTGGCCGAGCTTGGTCAATGTAAGTACATTTATGCCATACCTATGGAATCGGAGAATCAATGTAGTGATCACCACCAGTGGCGGCTGGTACTCTAAATTTTTTGGGGGCGCAAGTGAACTTAAAAACTTTGAAAAGTGCAGCCACTGTGCCCATCATATGCAGCCAACTGTGCCCATCAAATGCAGACTCTGTGCCCAGCAAATGCAGCCACTGTTCCCATCATATGCAGCCAACTGTGCCCATCATATGCAGTCACTTGTGCCCATCATATGCAGCCACTGTGCCCATCATATGCATCCACCTGTGCCCATCATATGCAGCCATCTGTGCCCATAATATGCAGCCACCTGTGCCCATTATATGCAGCCACCTGTGCCCATTATATGCAGCCACCTGTGCCCATCATATGCAGTCACCTGTGCCCATCATATGCAGCCACTTGTGCCCATCATATGCAGCCACTTGTGCCCATCATATGCAGCCACTGTGCCCATCATATGCATCCACCTGTGCCCATCATATGCAGCCATCTGTGCCCATAATATACAGCCACCTGTGCCCATTATATGCAGCCACCTGTGCCCATCATATGCAGCCACCTGTGCCCATTATATGCAGCCACCTGTGCCCATCATATGCAGTCACCTGTGCCCATCATATGCAGACACTTGTGCCCATCATATGCAGCCACTGTGCCCATCACATGCAGCCAGCTGTGCCCATCATATGCAGTCATCTGTGCCCATAATATGCAGCCACCTGTGCCCATTATATGCAGCCACCTGTGCCCATCATATGCAGCAAACCGTGCACATCATTTGCAGTCACCTGTACCCATCATATGCAGCCGCTTGTGCCCATCATATGCAGCCACTGTGCCCATCATATGCAGCCACCTGTGCCCATCATATGCAGCCATCTGTGCCCATAATATGCAGCCACCTGTGCCCATTATATGCAGCCAACTGTGCCCATCATATGCAGTCACCTGTGCCCATCATATGCAGCCAATTGTGCCTGTCATATGCAGCCACTGTGTCCATCATATACAGACTCTGTGTCCATCATATGCAGCCACCTGTGCCCATCATATGCAGACTCTGTGTCCATCATATGCAGCCAACTGTGCCCATAATATTCTGCCTCTGTGATCATCAAATGCAGCCACTGGGCCCATAATATGCAGCCTCTGTGCCCATCATATTCAGCCACCTGTGCCCATCATATGCAGCCACTTGTGCCCATCATATGCAGCCACTTGTGCCCATCATATGCAGCCACTGTGCCCATCATATGCATCCACCTGTGCCCATCATATGCAGCCATCTGTGCCCATAATATACAGCCACCTGTGCCCATTATATGCAGCCACCTGTGCCCATCATATGCAGCCACCTGTGCCCATTATATGCAGCCACCTGTGCCCATCATATGCAGTCACCTGTGCCCATCATATGCAGACACTTGTGCCCATCATATGCAGCCACTGTGCCCATCACATGCAGCCAGCTGTGCCCATCATATGCAGTCATCTGTGCCCATAATATGCAGCCACCTGTGCCCATTATATGCAGCCACCTGTGCCCATCATATGCAGCAAACCGTGCACATCATTTGCAGTCACCTGTACCCATCATATGCAGCCGCTTGTGCCCATCATATGCAGCCACTGTGCCCATCATATGCAGCCACCTGTGCCCATCATATGCAGCCATCTGTGCCCATAATATGCAGCCACCTGTGCCCATTATATGCAGCCAACTGTGCCCATCATATGCAGTCACCTGTGCCCATCATATGCAGCCAATTGTGCCTGACATATGCAGCCACTGTGTCCATCATATACAGACTCTGTGTCCATCATATGCAGCCACCTGTGCCCATCATATGCAGACTCTGTGTCCATCATATGCAGCCAACTGTGCCCATAATATTCTGCCTCTGTGATCATCAAATGCAGCCACTGGGCCCATAATATGCAGCCTCTGTGCCCATCATATTCAGCCACCTGTGCCCATCATATGCAGCCACTTGTGCCCATCATATGCAGCCACTTGTGCCCATCATATGCAGCCACTGTGCCCATCATATGCATCCACCTGTGCCCATCATATGCAGCCATCTGTGCCCATAATATACAGCCACCTGTGCCCATTATATGCAGCCACCTGTGCCCATCATATGCAGCCACCTGTGCCCATTATATGCAGCCACCTGTGCCCATCATATGCAGTCACCTGTGCCCATCATATGCAGACACTTGTGCCCATCATATGCAGCCACTGTGCCCATCACATGCAGCCAGCTGTGCCCATCATATGCAGTCATCTGTGCCCATAATATGCAGCCACCTGTGCCCATTATATGCAGCCACCTGTGCCCATCATATGCAGCAAACCGTGCACATCATTTGCAGTCACCTGTACCCATCATATGCAGCCGCTTGTGCCCATCATATGCAGCCACTGTGCCCATCATATGCAGCCACCTGTGCCCATCATATGCAGCCATCTGTGCCCATAATATGCAGCCACCTGTGCCCATTATATGCAGCCAACTGTGCCCATCATATGCAGTCACCTGTGCCCATCATATGCAGCCAATTGTGCCTGTCATATGCAGCCACTGTGTCCATCATATACAGACTCTGTGTCCATCATATGCAGCCACCTGTGCCCATCATATGCAGACTCTGTGTCCATCATATGCAGCCAACTGTGCCCATAATATTCTGCCTCTGTGCTCATCAAATGCAGCCACTGGGCCCATAATATGCAGCCTCTGTGCCCATCATATTCACCCAACTGTGCCTATCAAATGCAGCCTTTGCACCCCCCCCCCCCCCCGTCTGCCCGGCACTTACCCCATCACGGTGGTGGGTCAGGCAGCGGGATGGGCGGCAAGCTATGGGGACGGGAGCACGGCAATTACTCCTGTGTAAGGATGAGCTCCGGCGTGTTCGCATGGCGCACGTGCCGAGCCCGCCAGGAAGTCGGCACGGCGCAGCGCTAATCACAGGCAGTGAGACATTTCCCGATCTCTGCAGCCGCACATCAGGAAATGTCTCACTGCTTGTGATTAGCGCTGCGCCGTGCCGACTTCCTGGCGGGCTCGGCACGTGCGCCATGCGAACACGCCGGAGCTCATCCTTACTCCTGTGTGTCCTCCGACTCCTCCGTGCGTGTCTTCTTCCTGTATTCCTTGGCGCCAACGATAGCGCCTGTGCCTTCAGCCAATCAGGTGCCCGGGAATTACATTCGGGCCTCCTGATTGGCTGAGAGGCGGCTCTGTGTTAGCAAAGAAAATATTCATTTGCTTTGCTAACACACCTGAGTGCACTGCGAGCACAATGGATTGCGCTCGCAGGTCACCTTTTTTACGCCTATTAGAGCCTATGGCTCTAATCAGGTGCTTCAAAAACACCCCCCGCCACTATAATTCAGACGCCCGGCGCCCAAAAAGGGGCCGGACACCTGAATAGGGGATGTCTACAGCGGATGTGGATAGATTCATGCAATGCATGAATGTATCCATAGTGCACAGAGGGGGTGGCTGGAGAGAGGGGGCGGTGCCCGAGCGCCCCTAATGGATTCACCGCCACTGGTCACCACTAATACAGTGATCGCCACTATCTTTTGGGTCCAATGCCAAGTGGCTGCTCTGTTGCATATCAAAAATAGGGAGTTGCTCTCTCAGCACCGGCACCATTCACAGAAAACATTGCATTTTTCTCAATGAATGCAAAGCATTCTCTGATTGGAGGAGTTGGAGATCTTGACATCACTTCACCTCATCCAACCAGAGAATGCTTTGTATTCATTGGCAAAAACTACTGCGAATGGCACCTGTCTGAGTTAGACCCCCTGGGCTCACAATACAGCAGGGCAGCCATTTGGCACAGGACCTGGAGGACAATAGCGATCACTGTAGTAGCATAGACTACGCTTCCACAGCAGTTCTACAGTATGGCCTATGCCTACTTACAATGGTCCAATCTGGACCAATGTACTTATGCAATAAAATCCATACCTGGAGTCCAGCTTTAACGTCATATAGTTAAAGTTTAAGGCAAAGAGCAAAGTTCTAAGTCATACAACCTCCAATCAGAATGAATCTTTCATCAATCTGACACCAGCACGGTGAAATCTAATTGGTTGTGTTTGGGTTTCTGCACGTCGACATCGCCCCTGTTTTTGCACTGAATACGCCACCACTGGACCATTTTTATAAATGTGTCTCAAACAGTCTGAGCTCTCCACACTAACCATCTATACCAGGTGTGTCCAACCTATGGGCCATGGGCCGCATGCGGCCCAAGACGTCTATGAATGCCTCCCAACACAAAATCGTAAATTTACTTAAAAATGCCGTTTTTTGGGGGGATTATTTGTAAAAATGCGTTTACACTTGGCGAACACATGCGGCTGAAGAAAAAATTGACAGTGTCCTTTACTGGACTTTTATAAGTTTTATCTTCCCAAAGAAAAGCCTCCCACTCTTCACAATCATGCTTTATTCATGTCATCAGTTTTTGGCAGCACCTATATTTGTAAGCAACTATTCTCAAGCTTGAAGAACATGAAGGACAAAATTAGAACCAAAATATCTGATGAGCACCTTGAGACTTCATTGAGAGTTGCTTCTACATCCATCCAACCAGATATTGATGAGTTAGCTTATCAAAAACAGTGTCAAATATCACACTATTTTTATGTTGCCCTCTTTTACTTTTATAATAAAAAATATTTTTAAAAAGTGACGTTTAATTACTCAGCTAGGTCCATTATCTATATCAGTGATCAGTTTCGCACCACTTCCTTAAACTAAATCTCTCCAAAAGCGAGCTGGTAATATTCCACCGCACCCGTGTTCCCCTCCATGACTTTTCCATCAATAATACAACCATCAATCCCACCCCTCATGCCAGGGTATTAGGTGTAATCCTAGACTCTGACCTGTCTTTTCATCTCCAAATCCAATCATTGTCAAAAGCTTGTAGACTTCACCTCTGTAACATCTCTAAAATACGCCCCTTTTTAACAAATGAAACCACCAAGCTCCTCATTCACTCTATTTTTATCTCTCGCCTTGACTATTGTAACGCACTTCTCATTGGCCTGCCTCTCCATAGTTTATTCCCTCTTCAGTCTATCATGAATGCTGCTGCCAGACTTATCCACCTTACCAACTGCTCAGTGTCTGCCAACCCTCTCCGCCAATCCCTCCATTGGTTCCTGATCGCCCACCAAATTAAATTCAAAATACTAACCACAACATACAAAGCCATTCACAACTCTGCCCCGAGCTACCAACCTTGTCTCCAAATAACACCCAAACCGTCCTCTCCACTCCTCTTAAGACCTCCTACTCTCAAGCTCCCTTGTCTCCTCCTCCCATGCTCGTCTCCAGGTCTTCTCCAGAGCCTCTCCCATCCTCTAGAACTCTTTACCTCAACCTGTCCAGCTATCCCCTACTCTAGCTGCCTTCAAGTAATCCCTGAAAACTCATCTCTTCAAGGAAGCCGATCACACCTCCAACTAATCTCTTACCACTTTCATCAGCTCATTCCCCACAGTTACAACCTTTTGTATTAGATTGTAAGCTCTTCTGAACAGGGCCATCTTAATCCTCTTGTATTTTATTGTATTGTAACTGTATTGTCTCCCTTTTATATTGTAAAGTTCTGCGTAAACTGTTGGCACTATATAAATTCTGTATAATAATAATAATTAATCTGTGATCTGCCTGACCTTTTCTGCTCTTCAGCTATCCTTATTGTTAGTGGATTTTATGTGTGGTCCAAGACAATTCCTCTTCTTCCAATGTGGCCTAGGAAGTTTTAAAAGGTTGGACAACCCTGGTCTATACTGTTCTCTTCACTGTTCTAGTGCTGTACTGGGATTGGTAAAGAGAAGATCTAATTGGTTGCTATACACAGTGCAGATAGCCCACTATGAGCCCGTGGTCCCCACTGTCTGTAGCCTTATCTGTGGTAGGACAGAGCATCAGGAAGGCCCCTGGATGTGCACAAAAATGTGGTTAATAACCCCCACCAAAGTTTTCAACTAGGGATGAGCATGGGTTTGGTCCAAACATAGGTTCAGACTGAACCCAGAAGCAAGCTGTCACTCCCGCTAATTCACTGCCCAATCAGCCGCAGCCATGGCATTTCCCACCCTGCACATAACAAAAGATGTGGAGATGTTCATGACATCATTGACCTAATATGGTCCCATGGGGTGACAGCTTGCTCCCAGGTTTGGTCTGAACCTAACTTTAAACCAAAACCATGCTCATTCCTATTGTCAATGTATTCCTTTATATCAGCCTTTATTAACTGTTTTACTCGAGTGAAACCCTTTAAATCATTTTTGGAGGTTGAGGAACCCCAATTCATTGGAGATCAGTAGAAAAAAAAGCCCTCTTTACCATGGTGGTTATAATGTCACCCTTAAACACAGCTAAAACGATCATGACTGCTGAGAAGCATAGGTGCGTTTAACCAGTTATTACAAAACCTTTACCTTGCCCCCCAAAAAGACACCTGACTGATTTAAGTTGGAAATAGGGCAAGGCCACAGCTTTATTGAACTTACCAAGTGTAACAATATTCAAAATACCACATAACAATGCCATTTACATTTATACCGTGAGCATCCATAACAAGACCTAAATAGTCTAAGAGGCCTGTGTCCACCATCAGTGTGAGACAGGCATTAAACTGATCCCAAAATTAAACTTGATGGCCCATAAAGCAATATCCATCACTGGCAAGGTAAAACCACCAATAAAGCTGTGACGAAACTCAAAACGGGTGGGTGGGAGGTCAACTCTTGTGACATCAGAATCTCCTCAGAGTGGTGAGACGTGCCCTTGTGTAGTCTTTTTCTAGAGTTCAGGCTCCACACAGTCACCTTATGCCTTAGCGGCCAATCCCATCAGAGCCACTTAACTTCCTTGTTTTAGGTTAACTCCCACCTAGTTTCCAAACTTCCAGGAGTTAAGTCTCTTTCAAGGGGGTCAAGGGGCCTTCATCTGTGTTCTACAGCTGGCTCTTCCATTTGGAACTGACCCTTGCACTATGCAAGCACCGTTAAATGGGAGGTCAGTCAGCCACAACTCAAGGAACCCCTAGCAAGTAGCAACCTCAGGAGGAACCTTAGGGTTGCATGATACTCTGGTTGAGAATAGCTATTTTATATACTGATATATATATCAAATATGAAACTGATCTGAGAAAAAAGATGGAGCTGCATAAAGCAGGCTAGAAAAGTAAGTGACTTGTAATCTGTCAAATACTCTCTACCGTTTGTCCCGCTAATCAGTTTTCTCCTTGTTGCTTTTTCCTCCTCTTTTCAGCCCCTCAGAACACCAGAGACAATCATGCTAGCACAACTATATTCAATAAGAAAAAGATTCTGAACACCAACATCATATGAAATGAGCACATACTGTGTACTGTCACTTCCCTCATGTATATACCTAATTATGCAGAACAAATGCATTTTAAGATTGACAAAATGATATACATCATGCATTGATTCTATTATATACTCTATAAAAAAACTCTATACACCCCCTTTAACAGCAGAAATCCGAAAAAGTAGAATAATGACAAACAATATGAGTGTAATATGTACTTGGTTTATTCTGCATGTGTCATATTCAAATGGGGTCATACCAGCTGTGCAAACATATTTCATCATTTTATTTTATTTATTTCTCAATACACTTTTGCCTGCATGCTTATCTATAAGGGAATTTATAAGTTTTTGCCACATACAGTAACTGTTAGTGATTGATGCTTATCTGTACAGGAATTTATAAGTCTCTGCACACACACACAGCAAATGTTACTGATTGATGATTTGCCCTGTGGCTGTATTTAATGGTAACTCATAAACTTTTAACGAAGATCGTCATCTTTCCATGGAAACTTGTATGTAAATGTGAACACAAGATGACAGATTTCACATCTTGTCATAGATATTAGAGGACAGTCAAATAGTATCTTTGTTTTTCCCAAGAAAAACATTATTTTGCATCTCCCTACCCCTTTCCATTGGCCAAAATGGGAATGTTTGTACGCCGACAAGCATGCTTGTTTAGGACTGAAATTGTGTTTTGTAAGTTGAGTCATGCATGCACATATGGCCATCCTTGTAACCACATTATGGGGGTTATTTACTAAAGGAAAATCCACTTTGCACTGCAAGTGCACTTGAAAGTGCACTGAAAGTGTACTTGGAAGTAAAGTCACTGTAGATCCGAGGGGGACATGCAAGGAAAATAAAAAACATCATTTTAGCTTGCACATGTTTGGATGATAAAACCCCTTAGATTTAGAGCGTCTGCACTTCCAAGTGCACTTTCGGTGCACTTTCAAGTGCACTTGCAGTGCAAAGTGGATTTTCCTTTCGTAAATAACCCCCTATGGCTCTTGCAGCCCCATATCAAGTGCATTAGTGCAGTGTAATACCACTCATTATGAATGGCACCACAAAGCTCCAATGTGACACGGATGCAGATGCCACTGGCATCTTTACCACACTGCTAGTATTGCCCAATCTTCTGGCCTATGAATCAATGCAGATAAGACCAAAGTGATGACCATAGATGGGTCACAGGCCAATGTTCAACTCGATGGAATCCATATGGAGCAGTTCCAAAAATTCAAAGACCTGGGATTGCTGGTGCAGGAGAAAAAGATGACATCCACCACCAAAGTCCACAGCAGGATTGGCCTTGCAACAGTAGCATTCGCCGTACTCGAAGGCTAACATCTCCACCAAGAACCAAAATTCACCTGTTCCGAACGCTGATCCTGCCAATTCTCCGGCATGGATCGGAACTATGGACCTTGCTCAAGCCTGATATGAGTAAGCTTGAGGTCTTCCAAATGTGATGCCTGAGAACACTTTTGGGGGCTTTCTTTGTCAGGACAACACAATTCGGTAATTGCAACCATCAACCTTCAGTCAAAGAACAAATCCAAAAATGGAGAATGCTATGGTTTGGCCACATTTGCAGAAGGAACCCCAGTCAGCTGCTTTATAGACTCCTTCGGCGAGACTGACCTGCCCACTGGAGGGTTCAACAAGCAGCACCGAAGAAAATGTGTCCTAAACAAATTAAGGAAGACCTAATGAACCAGCAACTGACCTTCGATGTGGCTAGAAATATCACCACTGATCAACAAGGTTAAAGGCATATTGTGAACAACACATAGACAGTGGCACCTACAGCAGCATATTGGTTGAGAGGATGATCTAATGGCCAAATAAATAATAAATAAGAAGAATGCACTAAGGCAATGGTCCCCAATATGTGGCCCCTTTCCTTCTATTTATCTGGCCCTTGGGGCACTGTCCCTCCCACTGATATGAGGTTCTATTCCTCCCACTGACACCATTGATGGAGCACCATTCCTTCCACCCATGTCAACAATGGGACATAATTCCTCCCACTGACATCCACAATGGGGCCTTATTTCTCCCACTGACAACAACGACGGAGCATTATTTCTTCTACTGATACCAAAGATAGGACACTATTCCTTCCACCAATATAAATGATTGAACATTATTCCTCCCACTGACACCAATGATGGGGCACTATTCCTTCCACTGACACCAAGGATGGGGCACTATTCCTCTCACTAATACCAATGGTGGGGCACTATCCCTCCCACTGACATCAATGATGGGGCACTATTCCTTTCACTGACACCAAGGATGGGGCACTATTCCTCCCACTAATACCAATGGTGGGGCACTATTCCTCCCACTGACACCAACGATGATGCGCTATTCTGCCTCCCACTGTCCAGAGGCACTATGTAATTTTTTACTCCCACTGACCACCAAAAGGCATTATCTACTCCCACTGACACTGGGGAATTTTCTACTCCCACTGGCCCTTTGTTGAGAAAGTTTGGAGACCCCTGCACTAATGCAATGCAGCTCCACTGCACATGCATTGCAGAACACCACAATGCACAGCAATGCACTACTATGAATTTTGGAGGGCTGCATTGACAAAAATGGTGCATGTCTGTTTTTTGGATATTTTGGTGCACTGCCAGACCATGCAATGTGGATAAAAAAAATGCACATTGATATATGTGTGTTAATAAAACCCACCAAGAAGATCAGAATAAGCCTTTACACAATACAGTAGTCATCATGAACAAATACAAATACATTTCTGCCTTTCAGAACTGGACTGGATGTGTGTGTGTGTGTGTGTGTGTGTGTGTATAAATACACAGTATATATACACACACAAGATTATACATATGCTTGATAGGTAAGAATAATACTGTTATTATATTTGCTTGCATTAAAACACTATTCATAACAGGTAATATTAACTATATATAGAGAGAGATAGAACATTTTTTACTTTAGCCAGTAATTTTCTGCATATGTATTTTTTACGCCAGCCCGGAGTTCTCTTTTACGTTCTGTCTTTATATACTGTTGGAGTGTCTCTGTGAGCTAAACAGAGAAGTAGTTTGCAGATATGTGAAGAATGCAATGTTTGCATAGTCAGTTAACTCTTCCACACTGGACTAAAATTTCCAGTGGGTGCAGCTCCTGGCTGGGTGCCTTTTACGTAGGTGTATCAGTAAGAACAATAGTTCACTTCTGTCTAGTGATCCATGGCACCTACGTTAAGTACTTTGTCCTCCAACTATACACCTCTGCGGCAGCTTTAACTTCTCAGAAGCTGAGCTGTCTGAATCTGCATGTAAATGCACGAGAACCTTGGTCCGCCACTTAATATCTCAAACATTTCGCAGGAACTCCTGCCAAGTTTTCAATTAAAAAAAAAAAAAAAAGTTATTTTACTGGAGGTAAAAAGCTTTCATAGAAAAACACTGAAAGGAAGCCGTCAGAGGCTAAAAGTGTATGTTCCATTTTTCAGAAAAAAATGAAAAGGTGAACTAACATCCTACACCTTCCCCACCACCCTGGTTCCAGCTGTACTTACCTCCATGGGTAATGAGCAGGCCCGGACTGGGACAAAAAATAGGCCCAGGCATTTAAGACTGAGCAGCCAATTTTTCAATGAACGGGGGGGGGGGGGGGGGGGGTCGTTAGGCATTCGCGGGGTGGCTGGTGTCGATGTCCTCCACACTGCAATGTGCAGGGGACACTGTGTTGCAGCAAGGTCACCCCCCACCCCACCCCCCCAAACTGGGGGGCTCCCTCAAAGGCCCTGACAGCCTAGTACTCCATCCTCAGTTCTTCCACCGACAACTCCTCCCCAGCTGGGCTGACCCTGGGTATTTCAAGGAGGCCTGCCCCCTGCCAATCCTAGTTGGGGATTGGTCAGGGCTCCCTGAGACACCCCAGACAGCTCCACCTCTTTTCCCCGCCTCTTCTTCTATACTCCTTTAGAAGAAAGAGGGAGATAACAGTGAGGTGATGCTGTCTGTGAGGCATAGCTGCTACTCTGAGCCACTCCCAGCCCACACAAACCAAAACAAATAAGCCTAGCTTCCAACTAGGCCTGCCTAAATTTACCTACACTTACCAAAAAAATAAATAATCTAGCACCTACCTAGGTAGAGGGTGCTACACATTTTTAACTCGGGCTGCAGAATTTGACAGGTGGTACTATTCACGGGAGCCACACTGCAACTGGGAGCCAAACACTCAGTTACAGTACATTTCCACTTACTACACAATTAAAAAATACATTTAAGACAACAGTAGGCAGCACTAGCACCTCCTGAACGCTTGTCAGCTGCTGCTACACCACCCACCATCATACCTCCCAACATTTTAAGATGGGAATGAGGGACACCTACTAGCAAATGTATGTGGGCATAGGACACGCCCCCCTGCCACATCCCCTTAAAGGAGAATTCACTGAAAAAAAGGTTAATTATTTTCCACAAGGGCGTTTTTTACCACTATTCCTTTATATTGGCTTTTGAAATTCACAAATGCAGCAATTTAGAAATTGGATGAAAGGTTTAGCACTGGGAAACACTTTTTGAAAGATAAAAAGTGCATTTTATATAAAACTATATAGATCAGACCAAAATGAGGGACAAATGAGGGGTAAAGAGGGACAGAGGGACATTGCTCCAAATCAGGGACAGTTGGGAGCTATGCCCACCATGGATCACTTTTCAAAGGGAAGTAATCAGTACCGCTAATGTGAAAGAAGTCTTAGGCCCCTTTCACACTTATACGACTTGTCCCGTGATTTTGTACTGCAAAATCGTATGACAAGTCATTCTCCATGATTTTCAATGACTACCATTCATATTGGCACGACTTTAAGTCGTGCCGACTTCAAAGTAGTCCCTGCACTACTTTGGTCCAACTTCCATGCGAGTTGTACTCCATAGACCTCAATGTTAAACCCTCAAGTAGCATGCAAATCGTACCTGAATAATATAGACACGATTTTAGTACGACTTTGTAAGCACAACCCTCACACCATGTATGTTTTCATTTGTTAATGCCAAAGCTGTGGCAAAGTCGCACAAAGTAATACTGCTCCCAAATCGCGGTAAAATCATGGCAAAATAGCGGCCGCGAAATCGCGGTAAAAACGCGCAACTTTGAAGTCGTAGAAGTGTGAAAGAGGCCTTAGCCTCCGTTCACACTGATGTAGCTTTGAAATTGCGCTATTTCAAAGCCGCACATCAGTGTGATTTGCACTACCGACTTCATACAACAGAAGTTTATCAAAGTCGCACCGGTGTGTACAGGGGCTTAGTGTTGCCAGCTGATGTAAAACGATTATGTATTATGTATGTGTATGGTCACCAAAATGTATGTTTGCCTTATTACTTGAAAATAGCATTGTCAGTTTTATAAGACTAAAATTGCCCATGGATGGATCCAAATTTGGCCAGCTCAGCAGGGATCAGCCAAATGTCGATCTATGTGTAGCCACTCCCACTAGACAGGAGTTGATCTAACGACCCCTGTCAAGCGGGCTTGCTGGAAAAGTTCTCTTGATTAGCAGCTGCAGGCAATGGGCTGCAGCCGCTGATCAGTGTATTCTAATGCCACGTACACACAAGCGGACTTTCCGGCAGACTTGGTCCGGCGGGCCAGACTCCGTCGGACAATTCGATCGTGTGTGGGCTCCAGCAGACTTTTTTTCCCCAAAAGTCCGATGGACCTAGAAATAAAACATGTTTCAAATCTTGCCGACGGACTCGAGTCTGGTCGAAAAATCCGCTCGTCTGTATGCTAGTCCGACGGACTAAAACCGACGCTAGGGCAGCTATTGGCTACTGGCTATGAACTTCCTTATTTTAGTCCGGTCGTACATCATCACGTACGAATACGTCAGACTTTGGTGTGATCGTGTGTGTCCAAGTCCGCGCGTTTGAAAGTCCGGCGGACCTGCGCTGCAAAGTCCGTCGGAAAGACTGTCGGACCTAGTCCGTCGAAAAGTCTGCTCGTGTGTACGAGGCACAACAGTGGAGGAGTTCCGCAGTCAGAATATAATGGCACAGCAGAGAGGATTCCTCCATACACTTTGCTTATAATTTAAAAAAAAAAAAAATTTTATCAGCTCATTTTTTGGCAGGTGCAGTCTGCTTCCTCCACTGTAGGTGGCGCTCGACTGGAGCAGCATCACAGCCTGGAGAATGAGACAGAAGATACTCTCTATTTCCTAGTTCCTCGTTCCTAGAGACAGCGTTCCTAGTGGGTTTGCTGCTTCCAGGTGACCTTTGGCAACCATCATGGGTCAGGTAGAGCCTATTTAGGTCCCTGCTTCCCAGGTTTTGCAAGTGGGTAGCGTAGGGACAGGTACCCTGTCTGTCAGGAACAGCAGTAGTGGCATGAAAAGGTTCCAGACAGGGAGGGAAAGCATAGGGTCTCTTTCCCACTTGGGCACGAGACGGCCAGGCCGCATTCTGCCCCTCCTAACAGGCTCTGTCAGTTCGGATGAAACCTGCATTTCTGCAGGCTGTTGGAATTTGTAAGTGTTCCCGGTCAGGCTGTCTTCCCACTGTGTTTGTGGTGAACTGTCATTGCATTATTTCAAAACAAGTTCTTTACATTGCACCCGGACTGTGTGTGTTCCTGCCGCCCTGCATCCACCTACACGCTGGCTAAACGAGAAAAAAAAGTAATTGGTGGTCAGCCTTAGCGGGCAAAAGGTTGTTTTAACCCCTTCCCTCCCGCACTATAGTCGAATGATGGCTACAGCATGGGCTGACTTTGTTGGGACAGTACATGGACGTCCTCCCTTGATTGTCCTTTATGCGCGCCCCCTGCAGCGCACTCTGTGATCGCCAAGTCCTCAGATCGGGGTAAAGGGCCAATCACAGTGGCCCTTTATCACTTGATCAGCTGTGTCCAATGACAGCTGATCATGGATGTCAACACAAGCCGGTTATCGGCTTTTCTTTCCTCATGCTAACAGCATGAGGAGAGAAGAAGTGGTCCGATAACCGGCTTGTGTTAAAGGGACATTGACAATGATAATCAGGGCACTGATTATCAGTGTCCTGATTATCAGTGTAGTCCCACGAGTGCTGCCAATCAGTGCCCACCAGTACTGCAAATCAGTGCCCATCAGTGCTGCCAATCAGTGCCCATCAGTGCCTCATCAGTGCCACCTATCAGTGCCCATCAGTGCTGCCTGCCAGTTCCTATCAGAACCCATCAGTGCCGCCCATTAGTGCCACCTATGAGTGGCACCTACTGAGCTCATTAATGCCACCTATCAGAGCCCATCAGAGCCACCTATCAGTGCTCATCAGTGCCACATATCAGTGCAGCCTCATTAGACCCTCCTCATCAGTGCCCACCAGTGCAGCCTAGCAGTGCCCATCAGTGCAGCCTCATCAGCACCCATCAGTGCAACCTAGCAGTGCCCATCAGTGCAGCCTCATCAGTGTCCATCAGTGCAGCCTAGCAGTGCCCAACAGTGCAGCCTCATCAGTGTCCATCAGTGCAGCCTAGCAGTGCCCAACAGTGCAGCCTCATCAGTGTCCATCAGTGCAGCCTAGCAGTGCCCATCAGTGTAGCATCATCAGCGCCCATCAGTGAAGGAGAAAAATTACTTGTTTGCAAAACTTTAATACAAAATATGAAAAAAGTTTTTTTTTTTTTTGCACAATTTTCGGGGTTTTTTGTTTGTTTAGCAAAAAATAAAAAAAACCAGCGGTGATTAAACACCACCAAAAGAAAGCTTTATTTGTGTGAAAAAAATGATAAAAAATTTAATATGGGTACAGTGTTGCATGACCGCGCAATTGTCAAAGTGAGACAGCACAGAAAGCTAAAATTGGCCTGGGCAAGAAGGGGGTGAAAGTGCCCGGTAGGCAAGTGGTTGAAGTCTATGACCAGCTTAACTCAACAAAATTGACCTTATCCTTACAGACACTTGACCATTCACAAGACTGATGCATGGCGATCATTATTCATCTTAATGCGTCTTTATTTCGGGGTCACCCAAGGAGATAACGCAGATCGGAGGAAGAAAATAAAATGAAAAGTACATTCTCTCAATTTGTAGCCAAGGAGATGCTTTCTGATGAGCGAATCAAAGATTTCCTCCAGCAGATGATGGGAAATGAGATCAGGTCATATACAGTATAAGAGCAAAGTGTAGAGGTCCGAGCTCTTATACTGAATGCAGTAATAACCTGCCTAATCCATATAATCCGCTATCGTCTGTCCATGGAGAAGACTCTCAGAGCTCCACTTCACAACATGAAAAGAATAAACTCCATTTCTAAAAAAAAAAAAACAGCTCCAAGCAAACATAGAACACCCATTAGATATCTTGTATGTTCCTCCTAAAATAAAGTGACCATGTTTCAGTTGACCGAATGTATTTTACTGAATGTTGACACGCTGTAGCTATAAATTTCAAGAATATGTAAACCTGATCACTAAAATCTGATAGAAGCTTTAAAGGCAGAAAAAACCCCCCCACCAAACTTGCGTTTTTGAGAGGATCTAGTGCCCAAAAGAGCTCAAAAAAGGTAAAAGAAAACACGCAAAAACATTTGTTCCAGCTTTTTGTTTTGTTTATACAGTGGTTAAGACAATATTATCCAGGAGGGCTTGTGAAAAGAAAAAAAAAAACACTTATGCTCAAAAAAGCTCAAAGAAGCTCAAAGAAACTCAATGCTTTTACATGCATTTGAGCTTGAAGACGCTCAATAAAAACATGCACAAGAGCACAAAAAAGCACAAGCTGAAATATAAGCTCAAATGCCTGTAAAAGCAGCTTTTTTCTTTTGAACTGCGGCGTGCATGAGCCCTAAAGTAGTATGAATATCTCCGCATTTCTTGTTTAAAACACACTGAACACGATAAAATTAACATTCCCCCGTAAACTATTTGTTAAAAAATTATTTCCCCCGGTACTTGCAGTTAAAGTTGTTACTAATCCCAGGACTCTGCATTCACTATATCTAATCTCCCACAGTACACAGAACATGGAAATGCAATTATTTTAGTAGATATAAACTGCTAAATACCTTTTCTTATCAGCCGTATATAGCAGTCTTGTGACTTCTATCAGTGTCTGGTTAAAGCTTGTAGGAGGAGTTTTCATTTTCCTCTGACTGTCCTATGAGGCTGCAGGACCCCTGACCCTCTGTCTGGACAGTGCTGATTGGCCCTGTGCTGATCACATGCACTCCCAAGAAAAGAAAAACTCTCTAGCAATACACAACAAACTGAGCATGTGCAGAGTGCCCCCAAGGTTCTGTACTATCAGGAGATGGATTGGGGACAGTTGGGGGAGGTGGGGCTGGGTTTAAAAGAGAAGTATGGGATTTGTTTTGTTCTTCTTAAATCATACTTACCTAGCTGGATGCAGCATCTGTCCGCCGGCTCCAACACTGAGAACCGAGCGGTCTAACACCGCCGATCATCGGTTCTCACAGCTCCCTGAGCAGTCATCGTTCTCTGCTCTCCCCCCTCCTCGCTCACTGGAACACTGGGCTGTGGAGGAGGGGGGAGCGGCCAGCAATCTGAGAGGCTGAGCCAGGTGGCGGTCCAGGCATGTGGGCGGATCCCGACCATATGGTCGAAATCTGTCCCGAGCCTGGACCGGCTGTGTGAAGTCAGCCGACAGCGGGCTTCAGCTGCTGAAAACGGGTCACAGGAGTGCAAAATGAACTGCACTCCTGTGATCCACAGGAGAAGTGCAGCCAAATGAGCTTTGACTGTACTTCTCCTTTAAGTGCTTGGGTGTAATTTAACCTCCCTGGCGGTATTCCCGAGTGTAGCTCGGGGTGAAATTTCAGTACCATTAGCGGTAACCCCGAGCCACACTCGGGATCGCATCTCAGGATCCTGGTCCGTGTTACTTACTTTGTCCCAAGGATCCTGCGATGTCCCCCCCGCTGTGTCTGCGGGCCTTGTACTCTGCCCGAAGCATCTGTGTGCCGGGCTCCGTTCTCTGCGAGCGTCACGACACATGGGGGCGGAGCCTGGCGGCAAATTTAAAAAGTACAAAATTTATAACACATACAGTACACTGTAATCTTACAGATTACATTACTGTATGAAATCATTTCCCTTTTGTCCCTAATGCTTTGTCCAGTGCCCTGCATGAAGTTTTATATTATATATACTATTCTTTCTGCCTGGAAACTTGAAATTGTCCATAGCAACCAAAAAGTGTCTCTTTACGTCAAAAGTGGTTTTAGAGCAGTTAGAAAACAGCGATAGTAAATTAGAACACTTGCAGAACCGAGCGATAGTGAATCATGGGGAAATTCATTTTATTGTTATTATATTATTATTTTTTATAATAATTTATAGTTATTTATTATATTATAATTTATGATTTTGTGTTTCAAACTTTTTCATACCCGGGATGTCTACCAGATCTTGTTTGGACAGATTTATGTGTGTTATTACTGAGAATTACAGGCCTACAATATAAAACGCCAGATTTCTATGCAAAACAGTGTACCGCTTTGAGACTCAAAAATCTGACATAATCATACCGCCAGGGAGGTTAATTATTTTTTAACAGTTTAGAATTATTTTGTGCTGACTTGCTAGTTCATGTGCTGCAGTTGCTTAACATCACACCTGGCACAGAACCATCCCTGGTCCTTAAAAGGAAGGTTTAGGGTTTTTAAAAAAAAACATTTATAACATTTATAAACATTTATAATCACCTCTGTCCCCTGCCACCTCTGCAGTGAGAACTGAGCGATCAAACACCGCTGATCGCTCAGTTCTCCTCTCTGCTCTGAGCAGAGGATGGTGACTGTCAGTCACTGGCTCTCTGCACTCCTCTCCAGCGCTCACTGAAGTGCTGGCCTGTGGAGGGGGCAGGAGAGGCTGGATCATGCTCTTGGCAGATCACTGAGAGGCTGAGCCAGGTGCCGATCCAGGCTTCTGGGCAGATACCAATCATATTGTCGGGATCTTATGAGAGCCTGGTCCAGCTCTGTGACATCAGCCGACAACGGGCTTCAGCAAATTACTTTTAATGGCGTCCCAGTCTTAGTCTGTAGGGTTCAATATTGAGTTGGCGCACCCTTTGCAGCTAAAACAGCTTCAACTATTCTGGGAAGGCTGTCCTCAAGGTTTAGGAGTGTGTCTATGGGAATGTTTGAACATTCTTCCAGAAGCACCTTTTCGAGGTCAGGCACTGATGTGGATGAGAAGGCCTGGCTCACAGTCTCTAATTCATCCCAAAGGTATGCTATCGGTTTGTGGTCAGCACGGTCCATAAAGACATGGATGAGCATGTTTGGGGGGGAAGGAATTTCACTGGCCTGCACAGAGTCCTGACCTAAACCCGATAGAACACCTTTGGGACAGTGGCGGCCCATGCATTGTGGGTGCACGGGCACCTCCCCCCCATCCATGCGCCCAGCCCCTTTCAGGACGCCGGACGCATGGATTCCTGAAGCAGGACGGGGTGGTAATTTTTGAAGGACCTGAGTAGAGCCAGAGGCTCTAATAGGCTTCAAAATAGGGTGGGCTTGGGGCGCAGAGAGTGAGCCCTGATCCCACCCAATTGTGTGATGATAGCGAATTAATTTTCGCTATTTTCACACTAACCTTCCTCCCCGCCAATCAGGAGGCAGGGTGTCAGACCTGTTTCCTGATTGGCCAAAGTGCCAGGCCACCCTATTGGATGCCTGGTGCTTAGGAAGAGGAGCGGAGGAGACACGCGCTGGAGCAGAGGCTGTCAGCGCCATGCGCACGCGCGGGGGTGTTGGTGGTTCTGTCAGAGCCGCGAGCTCTGCGAGTGGGGGGGGGGGGGTCGGTGGGCACATATGATGGGCACATGTGGCTACATTTGATGGGCACAGTGGCTGCGTTTGATGGGCACAATGGCTGCATATGATGGGCACAAGTGGCTGCATTTGATGGCCACAAGTGGCTGCATTTGATGGGCACGGTGGCTGCATATGATGGGCACAAGTGGCTGCGTTTGATGGGCACAATGGCTGCAAATGATGGGCACAAGTGGCTGCATATGATGGGCACAAGTGGCTGCATTTGATGGCCACAAGTGGCTGCATTTGATGGGCACAGTGGCTGCATATGATGGGCACAGTGGCTGCATATGATGGGCACAGTGGCTGCATTTGATGGGCACAATGGCTGCATTTCATGGGCACAGTAGGCTGCAATTGAAGGGGGGGGGGGTTCAGTTTTTTTCAGTTTGTTTTGAGCACCAGCCGCCACTGCTTTGGGATGAATTATGCCGTGTACACACGACCGGACTTTTCGGCATCAAAGGTGCGACGGAACGAATCCGTCGGACATTCCGATCATGTGTGGGCTTAATCAGGCCTTTTCTGTCGAAAAATCTGACGGACCTAGAAATAGAACATGTTTCAAATCTTTCCGACATATTCGATTCCTATCGAAAAAAAATGTTTGTCTGTATGTTAGTCCGACGGACCGAAAACGACGCAAAGGCAGCTATTGGCTACTGGCTATTGAACTTCCTTTTCTAGTCCGGTCGTACGTCATCACGTTCCAAACAATCGGACTTTGTTGGGATCGTGTGTAGGCAAGTCCATTTCATGGGAACTCCATTGGAAAGTCCTTCGAAGTTCAGTCCGACGAGAAGTCCGCTCGTGTTTACATGGCATTAGAGTGAAGACTGTCAGCCAGGCCTTCTCGTCCAACATCAGTGCCTGACCTCACAAATGCGCTTCTGGAAGAATGGTCAAACATTCCCATAGACACACTCCTAAACCTTGTGGACAGCCTTCCCAGAAGAGTTGAAGCTGTTATAGCTGCAAAGGGTGGGCCAACTCAATATTGAACCCTACGGATTATGACTGGGATGTCATTAAAGATCATGTGCGCCTAAAGGCAGGCGTCCCAATACTTTTGGTAATATAGTGTATGTATTTAATCTGTGTATTTAGCTGATTGCCCAGAGTTCAGATTTAATATAATGCTCGCACAGCCTCCATTCAATGTCTTCTTGTATGTAGATTCATTTTATGATGTACGAATGTATCTCCTCATTCCTCCTCTGACTTCTGGAAGTGCTCCCAAGGTGTGTTGTTATTGGCCAAGGTAGTGGAACCATTATTGGCTTCTAAACACAAAGCCCATGACCACAAAACATATATTGTTAAGGTAACCAAAATGAATTAAAGGTCTGCTACTATGGATGTATACCAGGAGACTTGGGAAATAGAAGTAAAGCTCTCTTCCTAAAATGTATGTAAAGGCATTTTTTTTTTTAATGTTTGTGAGTGGGGAAGGGTTAGACTCCAGTCAGGTTTTTACTGTTCATTCAAGAAATGGCCACAATGACAAAAACGAACCTCAAAAATCAAAAAGCTTATGAAGGTTTACATGCATAAAGTGCTCAAAAGATAAATTGCAAAAAGATACGGTATTGTCACGGTCAGGGGTCAGTCTCGGAGACCACCACCACCTTTCTGAGCCCCTTATGCAACTGAGATCCCCCCGATCCCATCCCTGCTCCATCCATCCCTGCTCCATCCATCCCCCTGATCCCATCCTGGCTCCATCTACCACCCCGATCCCATCCATCCCTCCGATCCTATTCCGGCTCTATCCGTTCCCCCAATCCCATTCCAGCTCCATCCACCCCCTGATCCCATCCCGACCCCATCCATCCCCTGATCCCATCCTGGCTCCATCTACCACCCCGATCCCATCCATCCCTCCGATCCTATTCCGGCTCTATCCGTTCCCCCCAATCCCATTCCAGCTCCATCCACCCCCTGATCCCATCCCGACCCCATCCATCCCCTGATCCCATCCTGGCTCCATCTACCACCCCGATCCCATCCATCCCTCCGATCCTATTCCGGCTCTATCCGTTCCCCCAATCCCATTCCAGCTCCATCCACCCCCTGATCCCATCCCGACCCCATCCATCCCCTGATCCCATCCTGGCTCCATCTACCACCCCGATCCCATCCATCCCTCCGATCCTATTCCGGCTCTATCCGTTCCCCCAATCCCATTCCAGCTCCATCCACCCCCTGATCCCATCCCGACCCCATCCATCCCCTGATCCCATCCCGGCTCATAACAGAAATTACGTGATCACATATGAAAAAAAAAAAATAAAGTATTTATTATTTTTTTTATATACATACATAAATGGTTTGCCTTTCATTTCTATTGTAAACTGAATAGGTCGTTTTACAAGGTAAGGGTTATGTATACTTTAAAAGGCACATTTATAAAGCAGTGTATCTGCCATTCAACAAACATTCACTGCAGGTGAATCTTCCAGGTGCATGTGTTTAACCACTTCAGCTCTGGAAGATTTTACCCCCTTCATGACCAGACCATTTTTTGCTATTCAGCACTGCGCTATTTTACTGGCAATTGCGCGTTCATGCAACACTATACACAAAGAAAATGTATATAATTTTTTTCCCCACAAATAGAGCTGCCTTTTGGTAGTATCTGATCACCTCTGTGTTTTTTATTTTTTATTCTATAAATGAAAAAAGACCGAAAATTTAGAAAACAAAAAAAAAAACAATATTTTTTACTTTCTGCTATAAAACATATCCAAGAAAAAAAATGTCTTCATAAATTTAGGCCAAAATGTATGTCTTTGGTAAAAAAAAAAAAAAAAAAAAAGAAGAATCCCAGTAAGTGTATATTGACTGGTTTGCATATAGCGTCTACAATCAATGTTATATATACTGGAATTTTTTTTTTTCTTTTAATAGTAGCAATGGTGGTGATCAGCGACTTTTAGTGGGACTGTGATAGTGCAGCGGGTAATCTGAAACTAACTAGCACCGGGGAAACTGACCAGTGGCTTTGCTTTGGGGGTGCTGGGGGGTGCGGCCCTTACCCTGGTGACACATAGTTACATAGTTAGTCAGGTTGAAAAAAGACACAACTCCATCTAGTAATAATAAAAATACAATCCCATATTCACAATCCTATACCCACAGTTGATCCAGAGGAAGACGAAAAATACCAGCAAAGCATGACACAATTTGCTACAGCAGGGAAAAAAATTCCTTCCTGATCCCCCCGAGAGGCAATCGGCTTTTCCCTGGATCAACTTTACCTATAAATGTTAGTACCCTGGTGTCACTCGCCAGAGGGTGACAGCAGGCTCAGACAGGCACGGGCGCCCCATTGAGAGGGGTGCCGCGGCTTCCACCATCCCACACACCCCCACACACCGCGGCCGCAATCACAACTCTGTCCCCACCGGTTGCACTGACTGCAGACCGGACTATAGCCGCTTCCTCCTCTGCTCTGATGTTTCAAGTACACAGGCCGGGAGGAAAAGCCGAGGAGGAGGAGGGACACCATCCACGCTACAGCACCTGCCCAGAGGTATGTAATACCAGGAGTATTGCAGAGGAGGGGGACATAGTGATTGGGGGAGGGGGGGCATTGGCAGGTAACAATTGTTAGAGGATAGGTGCTAGGGGGTGCTTTGTATTGGGTTAGAGAGGACTTGTACTAGAAACAGAAGGAGGGGGGTAGATTTGAAGTTTGACCCTCTCCCCCAGCAAAATTCCTCTCCCCTCCCAAAGCACCCCCTAGCACATATCCTCTAACCCCCCCCAAAGATCCCAACCCGACTCCATCCACCCCCCCAATCCCAACCCAACTCCATCCACCCCCCCAATCCCAACCCAACTCCATCCACCCCCCCCAATCCCAACCTGGTTCCATTTATCCCCCGATCCTATTCTGGCTCCATCCCCACTCCATCCACCCCCGATCCCATTCTGGCTCTATCCACCCCCTCCGATCCCAACATGGTTCCATCCATTCCCCCTGATCCGATCCCAGCTCCATTCATCCCCTGATCCAATGCCAGCTCCATCCACCCCCCTAATCCTGATCCCATCCCGGCTTCATCCACCCTGATCCCATCCGGGCTCCATCCATTCCCCCCGATCCCATCCCGGCTCTATCCATCCCCCCAATCCCATCCCTGCTCCATCCATCCCCCTGATCCCATCCTGGCTCCATCTTCCACCCCGATCCCATCCATCCCCCTGATCCCATTCCGGCTCTATCCATTCCCCCAATCCCATTCCATTCCCCCGATCCCATCCTGGCTCCATCCATCCCCCCGATTCCATCCTGGCTCCATCCATGCCCCCGATTCCATCCTGGCTCCATCCATCCCCCTGATCCCATCCTGGCTCCCTCTAGCACCCCGATCCCATCCCGGCTTTATCCATTCCCCTGATCCCATTCTGGCTCTATCCACCCCCTCCGATCCCATCCAGGCTCCATCCATTCCCCCTGATCCCATCCTAGCTCCATTCATCCCCCCGATCCCATGCTGGCTCCATCCACCCCCTGATCCCATTTCGGCTCCATCCACCCCCCCTGATCCCATTTCGGCTTCATCCACCCCCCTGATCCCATCCCGGCTCCTTCCATTCCCCCAATCCCATCCCTGCTCCATCCATCCACCTGATCCCATCCTGGCTCCATCTACCACCCCAATCCCATCCATCCCCCCCGATCCCATTCCGGCTATACCTGTTTCCCATCCCATTCCAGCTCCATCCACCCTCTGATCCCATCCCGGCTCCATCCATCCTCCTGATCCCATCCCGGCTCCATCAACCACCCCGATCCCATCCCAGCTCCATCCATTCCTCCGATCCCATCCAGGCACTATCCACCCCCCCCCCCCCGATCCCATTCCAGCTCCATCCATTCCCCCAATCCCTTCTTAGCTCCATCCATCCCCCCGATCCCATCCCAGCTCCATCCATCCCCCCGATCCCATCCCAGTTCCATCTACCTCCCCAATCCCATCCCGGCTCCATCCATTCCCCCGATTTCATCCTGGCTCCATCCATCCCTCCGATTCCATCCCGGCTCCATCCATCCCCCTGATCCCATCCTGGTTCCCTCTAGCACCCCAATCCCATCCCGGCTCTAGCCATCCCCCTGAGCCCATCCTGGCTCCATCTATCTCCCCGATCCCATCCCAGCTTCATTCAATATGGAGAGCCACATCAATGCACTAGCCTGCTTAGTGCTGGGGGGGTGGGGTGACACCTTGTCTTACCACACCAGGTGACACCAACCCTAGTGAGGCCACTGAATACTGACATCACCAGTGACACTAGTACAGTGATCAGTGTTAATACTATACATTGTCACTGTACTAATGACACTGGCTGGGAACATCTCAGGCTAATCAAGGGGTTAACTGTGTGCCTAACAAGTGTTAATGTGTTCATTATGTGCTACTTTTTACTAAAAATCTCTTTGTTTCTTGTCCCTGACCGAACCTGCTGACAAAATCCTGCTGTGTCTAATTACAGCAGGAGTCGGGGGGGGGGGGGGGGATATTTTGCGCACACCTTCTACCCAGAAGAGACCAGTGAACCTACAAGTTGTGCCTGTAGGAGCCACACGTCAGGTGGGTTGTCCTAAAGGGGTTAAATTACAGTGAATGATTGGTGACAGTCACATTCACTGCTTTATGATTACACTATATTGCCAAAAGTATTGGGACACCTGCCTTTACAAGCACATGGACTTTAATGACATCCCAGTCATAGTCCGTAGGGTTCAATATTGAGTTGGCCCACCCTTTGCAGCTATAACAGCTTCAACTCTTCTGGGAAGGCGGTCCACAAGGTTTAGGAGTGTGTCTATGGGAATGTTTGACCATTCTTCCAGAAGAGCATTTGTGAGGTCAGGTACTGATGTTGGACAAGAAGGCTTGGCTCGTAGTCTCCGCTCGAATTCATCCCAAAGATGTTCTGTCAGGTTGAGGTCAGGACTCTGTGCAGGCCAGTCAAGTTTCTCCACCCCAAACTTGCTCATCCATGTCTTTATGGACCTTGCTTTGTGCACTGGTCCAAATCATTTGGTGGAGGGAGTATTATGGTGTGGGGTTGTTATTAAGGGGTTGGGCTTGGCCCCTTAGTTCCACTGAAGGTAACCCTTAAGGCATCAGCATACCAAGACATTTTGGAAAATTTCATGATCCCAACTTTGTGGGAGCAGTTTGGGGAGGGCCCCTTCCTGTTCCAACATGACTGCGCACCAGTGCACAAAGCAAGGTCCATAAAGACATGGATGAGTGAGTTTGGGATGGAAGAACTTGACTGGCCTGCACCGAGTCCTGACCTCAACCCGATCGAAAAACAATGGAAAAAGCACATATGTGAGAGCACCCAGGCTGCACAACCCAAATATATACAGAAAAAACAAGACAAGGATTCCCCAGGGGGGTTTTTTAGGCAGCAATACATTATTGTAATATTAAAGTAAATAAAGTTCATGAGGTATTAAGAATGTGTAACAATTTATTAAAAAATACAGACTCTGGTTAACATGTAACAAAAATCGACATATAACATCACCCATGGTTAAAAAGCGTATCATCAATAATATCCATATGAATACCCCGATGCATTTCGACCCATTGGTCTTCTTCAGGGGGGTTTTTTATTCTAGGGAAATATGTCACAATTAGAGTTTGAACTTATAACTTGGTCAATATGTAAAACATTTACACAGCATTTAGCATTGATAAATAATTGTATTACATTGTATCTATGGAGGTATATTTACCATTGAGTGGATGATAAGGTGGAGATACACCACACGAACCAGATTGTTTAAAAACATGAAGGCCCAGAGATCCCAGAGACCACACATATCCCTCCGCGCCCCACAGGCACATCCACAATCCATTGGACTTGCAAGGGGTCACACATTTGGACGGGGGAAAGGACGGGGGCGAGGCACCTGCCATTGTGTATAAATAAAGACTTGGTTAGGATCCTTAGTGGTATTGTTCTAAAAGTATCTAGTGTCGTAGGGCAATAGCTAATTAGCCCTCACTGAGGTGATTACTTGTATATATATATATATATATATATATATATATATATATATATATATATACATATTAATGTTAGTCAAACCTATTAATTGAGAGTATGTATTTTATTAATCTACTAATTGTATGATGCAGATTAATGAGAAAGTGTGTCTAAATGAGGCATGAATGGGTGATGAGAATATATTAGGAATATTGAATCCAATTTGTGCATGGATGGAAAAAGTGAATGTGCTGGTGGTGCCATAGTGATGGTAATGGATGTGAAGTGATCGTGTGGGAATGCGCTGTGAAGGATGGGTTAAAAACCAAAGTGTTAAAAGAAGAAAACTAAACCAAACTGCGATGAAAACTAAAAAAGTGAAAAAGTGAATGGGTGCCAGTGAACAAAAGGCCAAATATTGAGAGTGTATGGGGTGAATATTACAATTAGAATGGTGAGCATGTGTGTGAGTGATGATGGCTAGAAGTGAAAAAACAATTGTACCTAGTGAGTATGTCCAAAAAATAGTGAGTTGGTGATGGTATTATTAGAATCGATGTCAACTATAGTAAGTATATTGAACATAGCACTTACCTAGTGCTAGATGCTTCTCAGTATAGTGGCAGCTTGACATGGATGCAACCACAAATCATCCAAGAACTGCCAATTATAAGATCCCAGGGGGCTAACCTACGACTTGCAGGTGATGAACTCCTCCCCAACACGCCAACCCCCACATGTCCATGGCGCCGATTAACGGCGTCTGTGTGGCCCCCTCGGCGTTCCGGAAGGCTGACGCCCCGACAACCGCCGTCACCTCCGACGCAATTGCGTGACGTCGTGACGCCACGCGCGTGCGCAGAAGAACCCGCACGCACGTGACGTCACTGACAGTCCGGCGGTGATCAAGGGACGCCGCCGGCACGGGAGAAGCTCCCCACGACTGCCCTTAGACAAGAGTCTTGTCGTGGAGATCACAAGGGGGAGGATCGCAAGGTATAATGCGTCTCCCCCCCCCCCCCGTGCCGGGAAGTCAAATGGAAACGGGAATGCTACCTCGGGGAACACAGCGGACACCACAGTCCATGGGCACTGCGCCCTACATGCCAAAAACAAAATGTTGTGGCCACATGTAATGTAATAGTTCATAAATTTGGAGGTAGTAATGTATATCTAATAATATATGTCTAGATGTTATACAATTCATTGAAAAAGCCAGGAACATATAAAAGACCAACAAAGTCCAAAGATGGGGAGGGAAAAAGAAGTGTTTTCCTTCATCCCAGGAGCACTGTTCTCCCATGCTTACATGGTAGATATGTTCTACACCAGGCAACATTCTTAAACCATTGGAACGAAAAACCAATTGGAGCAAGGATGGGGAGGGGGAAAAAATAATTGTTTGCCCCCATCCCAAGAGAAATATTCTCCTATGCCAATTGTTGGTGAGTGCAATCATACCGAGCAACATCTTCAAACTCTTGGAGTATGCCCTGGCTCATGTAGGGTCTCTCATGTGCTAAAAGGGGAAACGGGTGTTTAACCACCCAAATGGAAGAAAAACAATGGAAAAAGCACATATGTGAGAGCACCCAGGCTGCACAACCCAAATATATACAGAAAAAACAAGACAAGGATTCCCCAGGGGGGTTTTTTAGGCAGCAATACATTATTGTAATATTAAAGTAAATAAAGTTCATGAGGTATTAAGAATGTGTAACAATTTATTAAAAAATACAGACTCTGGTTAACATGTAACAAAAATCGACATATAACATCACCCATGGTTAAAAAGCGTATCATCAATAATATCCATATGAATACCCCGATGCATTTCGACCCATTGGTCTTCTTCAGGGGGGTTTTTTATTCTAGGGAAATATGTCACAATTAGAGTTTGAACTTATAACTTGGTCAATATGTAAAACATTTACACAGCATTTAGCATTGATAAATAATTGTATTACATTGTATCTATGGAGGTATATTTACCATTGAGTGGATGATAAGGTGGAGATACACCACACGAACCAGATTGTTTAAAAACATGAAGGCCCAGAGATCCCAGAGACCACACATATCCCTCCGCGCCCCACAGGCACATCCACAATCCATTGGACTTGCAAGGGATCACACATTTGGACGGGGGAAAGGACGGGGGCGAGGCACCTGCCATTGTGTATAAATAAAGACTTGGTTAGGATCCTTAGTGGTATTGTTCTAAAAGTATCTAGTGTCGTAGGGCAATAGCTAATTAGCCCTCACTGAGGTGATTACTTGTATATATATATATATATATATATATATATATATATATATATATATATACATATTAATGTTAGTCAAACCTATTAATTGAGAGTATGTATTTTATTAATCTACTAATTGTATGATGCAGATTAATGAGAAAGTGTGTCTAAATGAGGCATGAATGGGTGATGAGAATATATTAGGAATATTGAATCCAATTTGTGCATGGATGGAAAAAGTGAATGTGCTGGTGGTGCCATAGTGATGGTAATGGATGTGAAGTGATCGTGTGGGAATGCGCTGTGAAGGATGGGTTAAAAACCAAAGTGTTAAAAGAAGAAAACTAAACCAAACTGCGATGAAAACTAAAAAAGTGAAAAAGTGAATGGGTGCCAGTGAACAAAAGGCCAAATATTGAGAGTGTATGGGGTGAATATTACAATTAGAATGGTGAGCATGTGTGTGAGTGATGATGGCTAGAAGTGAAAAAACAATTGTACCTAGTGAGTATGTCCAAAAAATAGTGAGTTGGTGATGGTATTATTAGAATCGATGTCAACTATAGTAAGTATATTGAACATAGCACTTACCTAGTGCTAGATGCTTCTCAGTATAGTGGCAGCTTGACATGGATGCAACCACAAATCATCCAAGAACTGCCAATTATAAGATCCCAGGGGGCTAACCTACGACTTGCAGGTGATGAACTCCTCCCCAACACGCCAACCCCCACATGTCCATGGCGCCGATTAACGGCGTCTGTGTGGCCCCCTCGGCGTTCCGGAAGGCTGACGCCCCGACAACCGCCGTCACCTCCGACGCAATTGCGTGACGTCGTGACGCCACGCGCGTGCGCAGAAGAACCCGCACGCACGTGACGTCACTGACAGTCCGGCGGTGATCAAGGGACGCCGCCGGCACGGGAGAAGCTCCCCACGACTGCCCTTAGACAAGAGTCTTGTCGTGGAGATCACAAGGGGGAGGATCGCAAGGTATAATGCGTCTCCCCCCCCCCCCGTGCCGGGAAGTCAAATGGAAACGGGAATGCTACCTCGGGGAACACAGCGGACACCACAGTCCATGGGCACTGCGCCCTACATGCCAAAAACAAAATGTTGTGGCCACATGTAATGTAATAGTTCATAAATTTGGAGGTAGTAATGTATATCTAATAATATATGTCTAGATGTTATACAATTCATTGAAAAAGCCAGGAACATATAAAAGACCAACAAAGTCCAAAGATGGGGAGGGAAAAAGAAGTGTTTTCCTTCATCCCAGGAGCACTGTTCTCCCATGCTTACATGGTAGATATGTTCTACACCAGGCAACATTCTTAAACCATTGGAACGAAAAACCAATTGGAGCAAGGATGGGGAGGGGGAAAAAATAATTGTTTGCCCCCATCCCAAGAGAAATATTCTCCTATGCCAATTGTTGGTGAGTGCAATCATACCGAGCAACATCTTCAAACTCTTGGAGTATGCCCTGGCTCATGTAGGGTCTCTCATGTGCTAAAAGGGGAAACGGGTGTTTAACCACCCAAATGGAAGAAAAACAATGGAAAAAGCACATATGTGAGAGCACCCAGGCTGCACAACCCAAATATATACAGAAAAAACAAGACAAGGATTCCCCAGGGGGGTTTTTTAGGCAGCAATACATTATTGTAATATTAAAGTAAATAAAGTTCATGAGGTATTAAGAATGTGTAACAATTTATTAAAAAATACAGACTCTGGTTAACATGTAACAAAAATCGACATATAACATCACCCATGGTTAAAAAGCGTATCATCAATAATATCCATATGAATACCCCGATGCATTTCGACCCATTGGTCTTCTTCAGGGGGGTTTTTTATTCTAGGGAAATATGTCACAATTAGAGTTTGAACTTATAACTTGGTCAATATGTAAAACATTTACACAGCATTTAGCATTGATAAATAATTGTATTACATTGTATCTATGGAGGTATATTTACCATTGAGTGGATGATAAGGTGGAGATACACCACACGAACCAGATTGTTTAAAAACATGAAGGCCCAGAGATCCCAGAGACCACACATATCCCTCCGCGCCCCACAGGCACATCCACAATCCATTGGACTTGCAAGGGGTCACACATTTGGACGGGGGAAAGGACGGGGGCGAGGCACCTGCCATTGTGTATAAATAAAGACTTGGTTAGGATCCTTAGTGGTATTGTTCTAAAAGTATCTAGTGTCGTAGGGCAATAGCTAATTAGCCCTCACTGAGGTGATTACTTGTATATATATATATATATATATATATATATATATATATATATATATATATATATTAATGTTAGTCAAACCTATTAATTGAGAGTATGTATTTTATTAATCTACTAATTGTATGATGCAGATTAATGAGAAAGTGTGTCTAAATGAGGCATGAATGGGTGATGAGAATATATTAGGAATATTGAATCCAATTTGTGCATGGATGGAAAAAGTGAATGTGCTGGTGGTGCCATAGTGATGGTAATGGATGTGAAGTGATCGTGTGGGAATGCGCTGTGAAGGATGGGTTAAAAACCAAAGTGTTAAAAGAAGAAAACTAAACCAAACTGCGATGAAAACTAAAAAAGTGAAAAAGTGAATGGGTGCCAGTGAACAAAAGGCCAAATATTGAGAGTGTATGGGGTGAATATTACAATTAGAATGGTGAGCATGTGTGTGAGTGATGATGGCTAGAAGTGAAAAAACAATTGTACCTAGTGAGTATGTCCAAAAAATAGTGAGTTGGTGATGGTATTATTAGAATCGATGTCAACTATAGTAAGTATATTGAACATAGCACTTACCTAGTGCTAGATGCTTCTCAGTATAGTGGCAGCTTGACATGGATGCAACCACAAATCATCCAAGAACTGCCAATTATAAGATCCCAGGGGGCTAACCTACGACTTGCAGGTGATGAACTCCTCCCCAACACGCCAACCCCCACATGTCCATGGCGCCGATTAACGGCGTCTGTGTGGCCCCCTCGGCGTTCCGGAAGGCTGACGCCCCGACAACCGCCGTCACCTCCGACGCAATTGCGTGACGTCGTGACGCCACGCGCGTGCGCAGAAGAACCAGCACGCACGTGACGTCACTGACAGTCCGGCGGTGATCAAGGGACGCCGCCGGCACGGGAGAAGCTCCCCACGACTGCCCTTAGACAAGAGTCTTGTCGTGGAGATCACAAGGGGGAGGATCGCAAGGTATAATGCGTCTCCCCCCCCCCCGTGCCGGGAAGTCAAATGGAAACGGGAATGCTACCTCGGGGAACACAGCGGACACCACAGTCCATGGGCACTGCGCCCTACATGCCAAAAACAAAATGTTGTGGCCACATGTAATGTAATAGTTCATAAATTTGGAGGTGGTAATGTATATCTAATAATATATGTCTAGATGTTATACAATTCATTGAAAAAGCCAGGAACATATAAAAGACCAACAAAGTCCAAAGATGGGGAGGGAAAAAGAAGTGTTTTCCTTCATCCCAGGAGCACTGTTCTCCCATGCTTACATGGTAGATATGTTCTACACCAGGCAACATTCTTAAACCATTGGAACGAAAAACCAATTGGAGCAAGGATGGGGAGGGGGAAAAAATAATTGTTTGCCCCCATCCCAAGAGAAATATTCTCCTATGCCAATTGTTGGTGAGTGCAATCATACCGAGCAACATCTTCAAACTCTTGGAGTATGCCCTGGCTCATGTAGGGTCTCTCATGTGCTAAAAGGGGAAACGGGTGTTTAACCACCCAAATGGAAGAAAAACAATGGAAAAAGCACATATGTGAGAGCACCCAGGCTGCACAACCCAAATATATACAGAAAAAACAAGACAAGGATTCCCCAGGGGGGTTTTTTAGGCAGCAATACATTGTTGTAATATTAAAGTAAATAAAGTTCATGAGGTATTAAGAATGTGTAACAATTTATTAAAAAATACAGACTCTGGTTAACATGTAACAAAAATCGACATATAACATCACCCATGGTTAAAAAGCGTATCATCAATAATATCCATATGAATACCCCGATGCATTTCGACCCATTGGTCTTCTTCAGGGGGGTTTTTTATTCTAGGGAAATATGTCACAATTAGAGTTTGAACTTATAACTTGGTCAATATGTAAAACATTTACACAGCATTTAGCATTGATAAATAATTGTATTACATTGTATCTATGGAGGTATATTTACCATTGAGTGGATGATAAGGTGGAGATACACCACACGAACCAGATTGTTTAAAAACATGAAGGCCCAGAGATCCCAGAGACCACACATATCCCTCCGCGCCCCACAGGCACATCCACAATCCATTGGACTTGCAAGGGGTCACACATTTGGACGGGGGAAAGGACGGGGGCGAGGCACCTGCCATTGTGTATAAATAAAGACTTGGTTAGGATCCTTAGTGGTATTGTTCTAAAAGTATCTAGTGTCGTAGGGCAATAGCTAATTAGCCCTCACTGAGGTGATTACTTGTATATATATATATATATATATATATATATATATATATATATATATATATATATATACATATTAATGTTAGTCAAACCTATTAATTGAGAGTATGTATTTTATTAATCTACTAATTGTATGATGCAGATTAATGAGAAAGTGTGTCTAAATGAGGCATGAATGGGTGATGAGAATATATTAGGAATATTGAATCCAATTTGTGCATGGATGGAAAAAGTGAATGTGCTGGTGGTGCCATAGTGATGGTAATGGATGTGAAGTGATCGTGTGGGAATGCGCTGTGAAGGATGGGTTAAAAACCAAAGTGTTAAAAGAAGAAAACTAAACCAAACTGCGATGAAAACTAAAAAAGTGAAAAAGTGAATGGGTGCCAGTGAACAAAAGGCCAAATATTGAGAGTGTATGGGGTGAATATTACAATTAGAATGGTGAGCATGTGTGTGAGTGATGATGGCTAGAAGTGAAAAAACAATTGTACCTAGTGAGTATGTCCAAAAAATAGTGAGTTGGTGATGGTATTATTAGAATCGATGTCAACTATAGTAAGTATATTGAACATAGCACTTACCTAGTGCTAGATGCTTCTCAGTATAGTGGCAGCTTGACATGGATGCAACCACAAATCATCCAAGAACTGCCAATTATAAGATCCCAGGGGGCTAACCTACGACTTGCAGGTGATGAACTCCTCCCCAACACGCCAACCCCCACATGTCCATGGCGCCGATTAACGGCGTCTGTGTGGCCCCCTCGGCGTTCCGGAAGGCTGACGCCCCGACAACCGCCGTCACCTCCGACGCAATTGCGTGACGTCGTGACGCCACGCGCGTGCGCAGAAGAACCCGCACGCACGTGACGTCACTGACAGTCCGGCGGTGATCAAGGGACGCCGCCGGCACGGGAGAAGCTCCCCACGACTGCCCTTAGACAAGAGTCTTGTCGTGGAGATCACAAGGGGGAGGATCGCAAGGTATAATGCGTCTCCCCCCCCCCCCGTGCCGGGAAGTCAAATGGAAACGGGAATGCTACCTCGGGGAACACAGCGGACACCACAGTCCATGGGCACTGCGCCCTACATGCCAAAAACAAAATGTTGTGGCCACATGTAATGTAATAGTTCATAAATTTGGAGGTAGTAATGTATATCTAATAATATATGTCTAGATGTTATACAATTCATTGAAAAAGCCAGGAACATATAAAAGACCAACAAAGTCCAAAGATGGGGAGGGAAAAAGAAGTGTTTTCCTTCATCCCAGGAGCACTGTTCTCCCATGCTTACATGGTAGATATGTTCTACACCAGGCAACATTCTTAAACCATTGGAACGAAAAACCAATTGGAGCAAGGATGGGGAGGGGGAAAAAATAATTGTTTGCCCCCATCCCAAGAGAAATATTCTCCTATGCCAATTGTTGGTGAGTGCAATCATACCGAGCAACATCTTCAAACTCTTGGAGTATGCCCTGGCTCATGTAGGGTCTCTCATGTGCTAAAAGGGGAAACGGGTGTTTAACCACCCAAATGGAAGAAAAACAATGGAAAAAGCACATATGTGAGAGCACCCAGGCTGCACAACCCAAATATATAGAAAAAACAAGACAAGGATTCCCCAGGGGGGTTTTTTAGGCAGCAATACATTATTGTAATATTAAAGTAAATAAAGTTCATGAGGTATTAAGAATGTGTAACAATTTATTAAATACAGACTCTGGTTAACATGTAACAAAAATCGACATATAACATCACCCATGGTTAAAAAGCGTATCATCAATAATATCCATATGAATACCCCGATGGGGAATCCTTGTCTTGTTTTTTCTGTATATATTTGGGTTGTGCAGCCTGGGTGCTCTCACATATGTGCTTTTTCCATTGTTTTTCTTCCATTTGGGTGGTTAAACACCCGTTTCCCCTTTTAGCACATGAGAGACCCTACATGAGCCAGGGCATACTCCAAGAGTTTGAAGATGTTGCTCGGTATGATTGCACTCACCAACAATTGGCATAGGAGAATATTTCTCTTGGGATGGGGGCAAACAATTATTTTTTCCCCCTCCCCATCCTTGCTCCAATTGGTTTTTCGTTCCAATGGTTTAAGAATGTTGCCTGGTGTAGAACATATCTACCATGTAAGCATGGGAGAACAGTGCTCCTGGGATGAAGGAAAACACTTCTTTTTCCCTCCCCATCTTTGGACTTTGTTGGTCTTTTATATGTTCCTGGCTTTTTCAATGAATTGTATAACATCTAGACATATATTATTAGATATACATTACTACCTCCAAATTTATGAACTATTACATTACATGTGGCCACAACATTTTGTTTTTGGCATGTAGGGCGCAGTGCCCATGGACTGTGGTGTCCGCTGTGTTCCCCGAGGTAGCATTCCCGTTTCCATTTGACTTCCCGGCACGGGGGGGGGGGGGAGACGCATTATACCTTGCGATCCTCCCCCTTGTGATCTCCACGACAAGACTCTTGTCTAAGGGCAGTCGTGGGGAGCTTCTCCCGTGCCGGCGGCGTCCCTTGATCACCGCCGGACTGTCAGTGACGTCACGTGCGTGCGGGTTCTTCTGCGCACGCGCGTGGCGTCACGACGTCACGCAATTGCGTCGGAGGTGACGGCGGTTGTCGGGGCGTCAGCCTTCCGGAACGCCGAGGGGGCCACACAGACGCCGTTAATCGGCGCCATGGACATGTGGGGGTTGGCGTGTTGGGGAGGAGTTCATCACCTGCAAGTCGTAGGTTAGCCCCCTGGGATCTTATAATTGGCAGTTCTTGGATGATTTGTGGTTGCATCCATGTCAAGCTGCCACTATACTGAGAAGCATCTAGCACTAGGTAAGTGCTATGTTCAATATACTTACTATAGTTGACATCGATTCTAATAATACCATCACCAACTCACTATTTTTTGGACATACTCACTAGGTACAATTGTTTTTTCACTTCTAGCCATCATCACTCACACACATGCTCACCATTCTAATTGTAATATTCACCCCATACACTCTCAATATTTGGCCTTTTGTTCACTGGCACCCATTCACTTTTTCACTTTTTTAGTTTTCATCGCAGTTTGGTTTAGTTTTCTTCTTTTAACACTTTGGTTTTTAACCCATCCTTCACAGCGCATTCCCACACGATCACTTCACATCCATTACCATCACTATGGCACCACCAGCACATTCACTTTTTCCATCCATGCACAAATTGGATTCAATATTCCTAATATATTCTCATCACCCATTCATGCCTCATTTAGACACACTTTCTCATTAATCTGCATCATACAATTAGTAGATTAATAAAATACATACTCTCAATTAATAGGTTTGACTAACATTAATATGTATATATATATATATATATATATATATATATATATATATATATATATATATATACAAGTAATCACCTCAGTGAGGGCTAATTAGCTATTGCCCTACGACACTAGATACTTTTAGAACAATACCACTAAGGATCCTAACCAAGTCTTTATTTATACACAATGGCAGGTGCCTCGCCCCCGTCCTTTCCCCCGTCCAAATGTGTGACCCCTTGCAAGTCCAATGGATTGTGGATGTGCCTGTGGGGCGCGGAGGGATATGTGTGGTCTCTGGGATCTCTGGGCCTTCATGTTTTTAAACAATCTGGTTCGTGTGGTGTATCTCCACCTTATCATCCACTCAATGGTAAATATACCTCCATAGATACAATGTAATACAATTATTTATCAATGCTAAATGCTGTGTAAATGTTTTACATATTGACCAAGTTATAAGTTCAAACTCTAATTGTGACATATTTCCCTAGAATAAAAAACCCCCCTGAAGAAGACCAATGGGTCGAAATGCATCGGGGTATTCATATGGATATTATTGATGATACGCTTTTTAACCATGGGTGATGTTATATGTCGATTTTTGTTACATGTTAACCAGAGTCTGTATTTTTTAATAAATTGTTACACATTCTTAATACCTCATGAACTTTATTTACTTTAATATTACAATAATGTATTGCTGCCTAAAAAACCCCCCTGGGGAATCCTTGTCTTGTTTTTTCTGTATATATTTGGGTTGTGCAGCCTGGGTGCTCTCACATATGTGCTTTTTCCATTGTTTTTCTTCCATTTGGGAGGTTAAACACCCGTTTCCCCTTTTAGCACATGAGAGACCCTACATGAGCCAGGGCATACTCCAAGAGTTTGAAGATGTTGCTCGGTATGATTGCACTCACCAACAATTGGCATAGGAGAATATTTCTCTTGGGATGGGGGCAAACAATTATTTTTTCCCCCTCCCCATCCTTGCTCCAATTGGTTTTTCGTTCCAATGGTTTAAGAATGTTGCCTGGTGTAGAACATATCTACCATGTAAGCATGGGAGAACAGTGCTCCTGGGATGAAGGAAAACACTTCTTTTTCCCTCCCCATCTTTGGACTTTGTTGGTCTTTTATATGTTCCTGGCTTTTTCAATGAATTGTATAACATCTAGACATATATTATTAGATATACATTACTACCTCCAAATTTATGAACTATTACATTACATGTGGCCACAACATTTTGTTTTTGGCATGTAGGGCGCAGTGCCCATGGACTGTGGTGTCCGCTGTGTTCCCCGAGGTAGCATTCCCGTTTCCATTTGACTTCCCGGCACGGGGGGGGGGGGGAGACGCATTATACCTTGCGATCCTCCCCCTTGTGATCTCCACGACAAGACTCTTGTCTAAGGGCAGTCGTGGGGAGCTTCTCCCGTGCCGGCGGCGTCCCTTGATCACCGCCGGACTGTCAGTGACGTCACGTGCGTGCGGGTTCTTCTGCGCACGCGCGTGGCGTCACGACGTCACGCAATTGCGTCGGAGGTGACGGCGGTTGTCGGGGCGTCAGCCTTCCGGAACGCCGAGGGGGCCACACAGACGCCGTTAATCGGCGCCATGGACATGTGGGGGTTGGCGTGTTGGGGAGGAGTTCATCACCTGCAAGTCGTAGGTTAGCCCCCTGGGATCTTATAATTGGCAGTTCTTGGATGATTTGTGGTTGCATCCATGTCAAGCTGCCACTATACTGAGAAGCATCTAGCACTAGGTAAGTGCTATGTTCAATATACTTACTATAGTTGACATCGATTCTAATAATACCATCACCAACTCACTATTTTTTGGACATACTCACTAGGTACAATTGTTTTTTCACTTCTAGCCATCATCACTCACACACATGCTCACCATTCTAATTGTAATATTCACCCCATACACTCTCAATATTTGGCCTTTTGTTCACTGGCACCCATTCACTTTTTCACTTTTTTAGTTTTCATCGCAGTTTGGTTTAGTTTTCTTCTTTTAACACTTTGGTTTTTAACCCATCCTTCACAGCGCATTCCCACACGATCACTTCACATCCATTACCATCACTATGGCACCACCAGCACATTCACTTTTTCCATCCATGCACAAATTGGATTCAATATTCCTAATATATTCTCATCACCCATTCATGCCTCATTTAGACACACTTTCTCATTAATCTGCATCATACAATTAGTAGATTAATAAAATACATACTCTCAATTAATAGGTTTGACTAACATTAATATGTATATATATATATATATATATATATATATATATATATATATATATATATATATATACAAGTAATCACCTCAGTGAGGGCTAATTAGCTATTGCCCTACGACACTAGATACTTTTAGAACAATACCACTAAGGATCCTAACCAAGTCTTTATTTATACACAATGGCAGGTGCCTCGCCCCCGTCCTTTCCCCCGTCCAAATGTGTGACCCCTTGCAAGTCCAATGGATTGTGGATGTGCCTGTGGGGCGCGGAGGGATATGTGTGGTCTCTGGGATCTCTGGGCCTTCATGTTTTTAAACAATCTGGTTCGTGTGGTGTATCTCCACCTTATCATCCACTCAATGGTAAATATACCTCCATAGATACAATGTAATACAATTATTTATCAATGCTAAATGCTGTGTAAATGTTTTACATATTGACCAAGTTATAAGTTCAAACTCTAATTGTGACATATTTCCCTAGAATAAAAAACCCCCCTGAAGAAGACCAATGGGTCGAAATGCATCGGGGTATTCATATGGATATTATTGATGATACGCTTTTTAACCATGGGTGATGTTATATGTCGATTTTTGTTACATGTTAACCAGAGTCTGTATTTTTTAATAAATTGTTACACATTCTTAATACCTCATGAACTTTATTTACTTTAATATTACAATAATGTATTGCTGCCTAAAAAACCCCCCTGGGGAATCCTTGTCTTGTTTTTTCTGACCTCAACCCGATAGAACACCTTTGGGATGAATTAGAGCGGAAACTGCGAGCCAGACCTTCTCGTCCAACATCAGTGCCTGACCTCACAAATACGCTTCTGGAAGAATGGTCAAACATACCCATAGACACACTCCTAAACCTTGTGGACAGCCTTCCCAGAAGAGTTGAAGCTGTTATAGCTGCAAAGGGTGGGCCAACTCAATATTGAACCCTACGGACTAAGACTGGGATGTCATTAAAGTTCATGTGGGTGTAAAGGCAGGTGTCCCAATACTTTTGGTAGTATAGTGCATGCTTCTAAATGTTACCATGTATTCACACCCTTTTAGCACCTCATACAGCATATATGCAAATTTTGACCATTTTGATTGGATCACAGTTATTTTTCGATTCTATTTTATAAGTCACATAGCAAGCAAATTCTGTCACATTTCTATAATTAGAACATACAGCGGGTGTGAGCATTCATTGTGACTTTCAGGTGCGGGTCGGGTCATTTGCCCTAGGTGGCTACAAATACTTCTTTCACTGAATAAAGGAAGTATGTGAACTTTAGAGTATCACTTTTATCTGAGTCATAACCGGCATAGTGACAGGTGTCAGTGTGATCATGGACAAAGTGAAAACAACATCTCATTAATCTTGCCAATGTCACTTTTCCTTACATATATTAGTGTGTGAGAGTCTTAGAGGATGAGTTTATCACATAAAGCAGGGCTTCCCAACCAGGGTTCAATGGAGCACTAGCGTTCCTGCAGAGATTGCTAGAGGTTCTCTGAGCAATGACCAACTTCTGCTTCCCGGCCCCATCATTCATCCCCCTGATCCCAACCCGGCTCCACCTTCTACCCCAATCCCATCCTGGCTCCATCCATCCCCCCTGATTTCATCCTGGCTCCATCCACCCCCCCTGATTTCATCCCAGGTCCATCCATCCCCCTGATCCCATCCTGCTGGCTCCCTCTAGCACCCCAATCCCATCCCAGCTCTATCCATCCCACCAATCCCATTCTGGCTCTATCCACCCCCTCCGATCCCATCTAGGCTCCATCCATTCCCCCTGATCTCATCCCAGCTCTATTCATCCCCCGATCCCATACTGGCTCCATCCACCCCCCTGATCCCATCCTGGCTTTATCCACCCCCCTGATCCCATCTTGGCTCCACCTTCTACCCAATCCCATTCTGGCTCCATCCATCCCCCCTGATTTCATCCTGGCTCCATCCATCCCCCCTGATTTCATCCCAGGTCCATCCATCCCCCTGATCCCGTCCTGCTGGCTCCCTCTAGCACCCCAATCCCATCCCAGCTCTATCCATCCACCCGATCCCATTCTGGCTCTATCCACCCCCTCCGACCCCATCCATGCTCCATCCATTCCCCCGATCTCATCCCAGCTCTATTCATCCCCCGATCCCATGCTGGCTCAATCCACCCCCCTGATCCCATCCCGGTTTTATCCACCCCCCGATCCCATCTCGGCTCCATCTATTCCCCCAATCCCATCCCTGCTCCATCCATCCACCTGATCCTATCCTGGCTCCATCTACCACCCCAATCCTATCCATCCCCCAATCCCATTCCGGCTCTACCTGTTCCCCCATCCTATACCAGCTCCATCCACCCCCTGATCCCATCCTGGCTCCATCCACTCTTCGATCCCCTCACGGCTCCATCCATTCCCCTGATCCCATCCTGGTGCCATCCACCCCCCATTCCCATCCCGGCTCCATCCATTCCCCAATCCCATCCATCCCCCCGATCCCATCCCGGCTCCATCCATTCTCCTGATCCCATCCCGGCTCTATCAACCACCCCGATCCCATCTCGGCCTCTACCTTTCCTCGGATCCCATCCCGGTATCATCCACCCCCTGATCCCATTCCGGCTCCATCCATTCCCCCGATTCCATCCCGGCTCCATCCCCCCGATCCCTTCCTGACTCCATCATCCATCCTCCTGATCCCATCCCGGCTCCACCTTCCACCCCGATCCCATCCCGGCTGTATCCATTCCCCTGATCCCATCCTGGCTCCATCCATCCCCCCATTTCCATCCTGGCTCCACCCATCCCCCTGATCCCATCCCGGCTCCATCCATCCCCCTGATCCTATCCCAGCTCCCTCTAGCATCCCAATCCCCTCCCGGTTCTATCGATTCCCCTGATCCCATTCTGGCTCTATCCACCCCCTCCGATCCCATCCAGGCGCCATCCATTCCCCCTGATCCCATCCCAGCTCCATTCATCCCATTATGTGCTGCTTGTTACTAAAAATCTCTTTGTTCCTTGACCGAACCTGCTGACAAAATCCTGCTGTGTCTAATTACAGCAGGGGCCGGGGGGGGGGGGGATATTTTGCGCATACTTTGTACCCAGAAGAGACCAGTGAACCTACAAGTTGTGCCTGTAGGAGCCACACGTCGGGTGGGTTGTCCTAAAGGGGTTAAATTACAGTGAATGTTTATTGACAGTCACATTCACTGCTTTATGAATACACTATATTGCCAAAAGTATTGGGACACCTGCCTTTACACGCACATGAACTTTAATGACATCCCAGTCATAGTCCGTAGGGTTCAATATTGAGTTGGCCCACCCTTTGCAGCTATAACAGCTTCAACTCTTCTGTGCAGGCCAGTCAAGTTCCTCCACCCCAAACTCGCTCATCCATGTCTTTAGGGACCATGCTTTGTGCGCTGGTCCAAATCATTTGGTGGAGGGGGGATTATGGTGTGGGGTTGTTATTAAGGGGTTGGGCTTGGCCCCTTAGTTCCAGTAAAGGGAACTCTTAAGGTGTCAGTGTACCAAGACATTTTGGACAATTTCATGCTCCTAGCTTTGTGGGAACAGTTTGGGGATGGCCCCTTCCTGTTCCAACATGACTGCACACCAGTGCACAAAGCAATGTCCATAAAGACATGGATGAGTGAGTTCGGGATGGAAGAACTTGACTGGCCCGCACCGAGTCCTGACCTCAACCCGATAGAACAACTTATGGATGAATTACAGCAGACACTGCAAACCAGGCCTTCTGCTCCACATCAGTGCCTGACCTCACAAATGCGCTTCTGGAAGAATGGTCAAACATTCCCATAGACACACTCCTAAACCTTGTGGACAGCCTTCCCAGAAGAGTTGAAGCTGTTATAGCTGCAAAGGGTGGGCCAACTCAATATTGAACCCTACGGACTAAGACTGGGATGTCATTAAAGTTCATGTGGGTGTAAAGGCAGGTGTCCCAATACTTTTGGTAGTATAGTGCATGCTTCTAAATGTTACCATGTATTCACACCCTTTTAGCACCTCATACAGCATATATGCAAATTTTGACCATTTTGATTGGATCACAGTTATTTTTCGATTCTATTTTATAAGTCACATAGCAAGCAAATTCTGTCACATTTCTATAATTAGAACATACAGCGGGTGTGAGCATTCATTGTGACTTTCAGGTGCGGGTCGGGTCATTTGCCCTAGGTGGCTACAAATACTTCTTTCACTGAATAAAGGAAGTATGTGAACTTTAGAGTATCACTTTTATCTGAGTCATAACCGGCATAGTGACAGGTGTCAGTGTGATCATGGACAAAGTGAAAACAACATCTCATTAATCTTGCCAATGTCACTTTTCCTTACATATATTAGTGTGTGAGAGTCTTAGAGGATGAGTTTATCACATAAAGCAGGGCTTCCCAACCAGGGTTCAATGGAGCACTAGCGTTCCTGCAGAGATTGCTAGAGGTTCTCTGAGCAATGACCAACTTCTGCTTCCCGGCCCCATCATTCATCCCCCTGATCCCAACCCGGCTCCACCTTCTACCCCAATCCCATCCTGGCTCCATCCATCCCCCCTGATTTCATCCTGGCTCCATCCACCCCCCCTGATTTCATCCCAGGTCCATCCATCCCCCTGATCCCATCCTGCTGGCTCCCTCTAGCACCCCAATCCCATCCCAGCTCTATCCATCCCACCAATCCCATTCTGGCTCTATCCACCCCCTCCGATCCCATCTAGGCTCCATCCATTCCCCCTGATCTCATCCCAGCTCTATTCATCCCCCGATCCCATACTGGCTCCATCCACCCCCCTGATCCCATCCTGGCTTTATCCACCCCCCTGATCCCATCTTGGCTCCACCTTCTACCCAATCCCATTCTGGCTCCATCCATCCCCCCTGATTTCATCCTGGCTCCATCCATCCCCCCTGATTTCATCCCAGGTCCATCCATCCCCCTGATCCCGTCCTGCTGGCTCCCTCTAGCACCCCAATCCCATCCCAGCTCTATCCATCCACCCGATCCCATTCTGGCTCTATCCACCCCCTCCGACCCCATCCATGCTCCATCCATTCCCCCGATCTCATCCCAGCTCTATTCATCCCCCGATCCCATGCTGGCTCAATCCACCCCCCTGATCCCATCCCGGTTTTATCCACCCCCCGATCCCATCTCGGCTCCATCTATTCCCCCAATCCCATCCCTGCTCCATCCATCCACCTGATCCTATCCTGGCTCCATCTACCACCCCAATCCTATCCATCCCCCAATCCCATTCCGGCTCTACCTGTTCCCCCATCCTATACCAGCTCCATCCACCCCCTGATCCCATCCTGGCTCCATCCACTCTTCGATCCCCTCACGGCTCCATCCATTCCCCTGATCCCATCCTGGTGCCATCCACCCCCCATTCCCATCCCGGCTCCATCCATTCCCCAATCCCATCCATCCCCCCGATCCCATCCCGGCTCCATCCATTCTCCTGATCCCATCCCGGCTCTATCAACCACCCCGATCCCATCTCGGCCTCTACCTTTCCTCGGATCCCATCCCGGTATCATCCACCCCCTGATCCCATTCCGGCTCCATCCATTCCCCCGATTCCATCCCGGCTCCATCCCCCCGATCCCTTCCTGACTCCATCATCCATCCTCCTGATCCCATCCCGGCTCCACCTTCCACCCCGATCCCATCCCGGCTGTATCCATTCCCCTGATCCCATCCTGGCTCCATCCATCCCCCCATTTCCATCCTGGCTCCACCCATCCCCCTGATCCCATCCCGGCTCCATCCATCCCCCTGATCCTATCCCAGCTCCCTCTAGCATCCCAATCCCCTCCCGGTTCTATCGATTCCCCTGATCCCATTCTGGCTCTATCCACCCCCTCCGATCCCATCCAGGCGCCATCCATTCCCCCTGATCCCATCCCAGCTCCATTCATCCCATTATGTGCTGCTTGTTACTAAAAATCTCTTTGTTCCTTGACCGAACCTGCTGACAAAATCCTGCTGTGTCTAATTACAGCAGGGGCCGGGGGGGGGGGGGATATTTTGCGCATACTTTGTACCCAGAAGAGACCAGTGAACCTACAAGTTGTGCCTGTAGGAGCCACACGTCGGGTGGGTTGTCCTAAAGGGGTTAAATTACAGTGAATGTTTATTGACAGTCACATTCACTGCTTTATGAATACACTATATTGCCAAAAGTATTGGGACACCTGCCTTTACACGCACATGAACTTTAATGACATCCCAGTCATAGTCCGTAGGGTTCAATATTGAGTTGGCCCACCCTTTGCAGCTATAACAGCTTCAACTCTTCTGTGCAGGCCAGTCAAGTTCCTCCACCCCAAACTCGCTCATCCATGTCTTTAGGGACCATGCTTTGTGCGCTGGTCCAAATCATTTGGTGGAGGGGGGATTATGGTGTGGGGTTGTTATTAAGGGGTTGGGCTTGGCCCCTTAGTTCCAGTAAAGGGAACTCTTAAGGTGTCAGTGTACCAAGACATTTTGGACAATTTCATGCTCCTAGCTTTGTGGGAACAGTTTGGGGATGGCCCCTTCCTGTTCCAACATGACTGCACACCAGTGCACAAAGCAATGTCCATAAAGACATGGATGAGTGAGTTCGGGATGGAAGAACTTGACTGGCCCGCACCGAGTCCTGACCTCAACCCGATAGAACAACTTATGGATGAATTACAGCAGACACTGCAAACCAGGCCTTCTGCTCCACATCAGTGCCTGACCTCACAAATGCGCTTCTGGAAGAATGGTCAAACATTCCCATAGACACACTCCTAAACCTTGTGGACAGCCTTCCCAGAAGAATTGAAGCTGTTATAGCTGCAAAGGGTGGGCCAACTCAATATTGAACCCTACGGACTAAAACTGGGATGTCATTAAAGTTCATGTGTGTGTAAAGGCAGGTGTCCCAATACTTTTGGTAGTATAGTGCATTCTTCTAAACGTTACCATGGATTCACACCCTTTTAGCACCTCATACAGCATATATGCAAATTTTGACCATTTTAATTGGATCACAGTTATTTTTCAATTCTATTTTGTAAGTCACATAGCAAGCAAATTCTGTCACATTTCTATAATTAGAACATACAGCGGGTGTGAACATTCATTGTGACTTTCAGGTGCGGGTCGGGTCATTTGCCCTAGGTGGCTACAAATACTTATTTCACTGAATAAAGGAAGTATGTGAACTTCAGAGTATCACTTTTATCTGAGTCATAACCGGCATAGTGACAGGTGTCAGTGTGATCATGGACAAAGTGAAAACAACATCTCATTAATCTTGCCAATGTCACTTTTCCTTACATATATTAGTGTGTGAGAGTCTTAGAGGATGAGTTTATCACATAAAGCAGGGCTTCCCAACCAGGGTTCAGTGGAGCCCTAGGGTTCCTGCAGAGATTGCTAGAGGTTCTCTGAGCAATGACCAACTTCTGCCTCCCGGATAACTTCCCACTGACACCATTCATATTTTTAGCCAGTGGTCTATCCAGGCCTTGAGGTACTATTCCTCCCACTGATACCAATGATGGGGCACTATTCCTCCCACTGATACCAATGATGGGGCACTATTCCTCCCACTGATACCAATGATGGGGCACTATTCCTCCCACTGATACCATTAATAGGGTCATAATTCCTGCACTAACATCAACAATTGGGGACTATTCAACCCACTGATATCAATGATGGGGCACTATTATTCCCACTGATACCAATGATGGGGCACTATTATTCCCACTGATACCAATGATGGGGCACTTTTCCTCCCACTGATACCAATAATGGGGCATTATTTTTCCCACTGATACCAATAATGGGGCACTTTTCCTCCCACTGATACCAATGATGGGGCACTATTATTCCCTTTAATACAAATGATGGGGCACTATTCCTCCCACTGATACCAATGGTGGGGCACTATTATTCCCAATGATGGGGCACTATTCCTCCCAATGACACCAATAATGGGGCACTATTCCTCCCACTGATACCAATGATGGGGCACTATTATTCCCTCTGATACCAATGATGGGGTACTTTTCCTCCCATGGATACCAGTGATGGGGCACTTTTCCTCGAACTGATACCAATGATGGGGCACTATTATTCACACTGATGCCGATGATGGGGTACTTTTCCTCCCACTGATACCAATGATGGGGCACTATTATTCCCACTGATGCCAATGATGGGGTACTATTCCTCCCAATGACACCAATGATGGGGCGAGCACTGTTCTTTCCACTGACAATGATGGGGCACTATTCCTCCCACTGATACCAATGATGGGGCACGGTTCCTCCCAATGAGACCAATGATGGGGCACTAATATTCCCACTGATACCAATGATGGGGCACTATTATTCCCACTGACACCAACGATAGGACATAGGGATGTGGTGTTCATAGGGAATAGCGATGTGGTGTTCATAGGGAATAGGGATGTGGTGTTCATAGGGAATAGGGATGTGATGTTCATAGGGAATAGGGACGTGATGTTCATAGGGAATAGGGATGTGGTGCTCATAGGGAATAGCGATGTGGTGTTCATAGGGAATAGGGATGTGGTGTTCATAGGGAATAGGGATGTGGTGCTCATAGGGAATAGGGATGTGATGTTCATAGGGAATAGGGATGTGGTGTTCATAGGGAATAGGGATGTGGTGTTCATAGGGAATAGCGATGTGGTGCTCATAGGGAATAGCGATGTGGTGCTCATAGGGAATAGGGATGTGATGTTCATAGGGAATAGGGATGTGATGTTCATAGGGAATAGGGATGTGGTGTTCATAGGGAATAGCGATGTGGTGTTCATAGGGAATAGGGATGTGGTGTTCATAGGGAATAGGGGTGTGGCGTTCATAGGGAATAGGGATGTGGTGCTCATAGGGAATAGGGATGTGATGTTCATAGGGAATAGGGATGTGGTGTTCATAGGGAATAGGGATGTGATGTTCATAGGGAATAGGGATGTGGTGTTCATAGGGAATAGGGGTGTGGTGCTCATAGGGAATAGGGATGTGGTGTTCATAGGGAATAGCGATGTGGTGCTCATAGGGAATGGGATTGTGATGTTCATAGGGAATAGGGATGTGATGTTCATAGGGAATAGGGATGTGATGTTCATAGGGAATAGGGATGTGGTGTTCATAGGGAATAGGGATGTGGTGCTCATAGGGAATAGCGATGTGGTGTTCATAGGGAATAGGGATGTGGTGTTCATAGGGAATAGGGATGTGGTGTTCATAGGGAATAGGGATGTGGTGCTCATAGGGAATAGCGATGTGGTGCTCATAGGGAATAGGGATGTGATGTTCATAGGGAATAGGGATGTGATGTTCATAGGGAATAGGGATGTGGTGTTCATAGGGAATAGCGATGTGGTGCTCATAGGGAATAGGGATGTGGTGTTCATAGGGAATAGGGATGTGATGTTCATAGGGAATAGGGATGTGGTGTTCATAGGGAATAGGGATGTGATGTTCATAGGGAATAGGGATGTGGTGTTCATAGGGAATAGGGATGTGATGTTCATAGGGAATAGGGATGTGGTGTTCATAGGGAATAGGGGTGTGGTGCTCATAGGGAATAGGGATGTGGTGTTCATAGGGAATAGCGATGTGGTGCTCATAGGGAATGGGATTGTGATGTTCATAGGGAATAGGGATGTGATGTTCATAGGGAATAGGGATGTGATGTTCATAGGGAATAGGGATGTGGTGTTCATAGGGAATAGGGATGTGGTGCTCATAGGGAATAGCGATGTGGTGTTCATAGGGAATAGGGATGTGGTGTTCATAGGGAATAGGGATGTGGTGTTCATAGGGAATAGGGATGTGGTGCTCATAGGGAATAGCGATGTGGTGCTCATAGGGAATAGGGATGTGATGTTCATAGGGAATAGGGATGTGATGTTCATAGGGAATAGGGATGTGGTGTTCATAGGGAATAGCGATGTGGTGCTCATAGGGAATAGGGATGTGGTGTTCATAGGGAATAGGGATGTGATGTTCATAGGGAATAGGGATGTGGTGTTCATAGGGAATAGCGATGTGGTGCTCATAGGGAATAGGGATGTGGTGTTCATAGGGAATAGGGATGTAATGTTCATAGGGAATAGGGATGTGATGTTCATAGGGAATAGGGATGTGGTGTTCATAGGGAATAGGGATGTGATGTTCATAGGGAATAGCGATGTGGTGCTCATAGGGAATAGGGATGTGGTGTTCATAGGGAATAGGGATGTGGTGTTCATAGGGAATAGAGATGTGATGTTCATAGGGAATAGGGATGTGGTGTTCATAGGGAATAGAGATGTGATGTTCATAGGGAATAGGGATGTGGTGTTCATAGGGAATAGAGATGTGATGTTCATAGGGAATAGGGATGTGGTGTTCATAGGGAATAGGGATGTGGTGTTCATAGGGAATAGGGATGTGGTGTTCATAGGGAATAGGGATGTGGTGTTCATAGGGAATAGGGATGTGGTGTTCATAGGGAATAGGGATGTGGTGTTCAGCAGCACATCCCTATTCACACAGCCAGCAGGAACAGATTCTGTTCTGGAGCATCTTGTTCTAGTCACAGAACTTTCTTAAAGGGCTATTCAATATTTGTATTGAATTTACTTTAATAAGTATTTAATTATGTTGGGTTATGGACATAAATCACAAGCGCTGAATGAGGCATTCAAAGGCTCGGTCGTAGTGGTGAGTCTGATCCGCGTCCAGATGGCTCCAGGCCCAGCCGGGGGTTAGCCGGGCTCCCATATTTATGACATGATGACGGACGGCTTGGCCGCAATTCCCAGAAATTATACAGCTGTGAATCTGCTCTGACCATACATTTACTGAGGTTTGATGATTAAATACATACACGGCAATCAGACTTGTGTACAGTATGCGGTTTTCTTAGAAGCATATCCTGAAATCAGTGTATTGCTCTGCATGCCAGCGTTACACTTTGTACAGCCATTTGAATGGATATGAAATCTTTCCTGTACACATTTGCAAAGCTCTTATACCTTTTAGCACCAAGAAGTCCTCTGCGTTCTGAGTGAATGGATGAGTAAAGGCAATCTAGCTTCCCCTGGACAGTCTTCGGCTTGGTGTACCTCTGTACCAGTGGCGGCCCGTCCATTAGGGGTGCCCGAGAGCCTCCCCCTCTATCCACGACCACCACCCCCCTATTCATGCGTCCGGCCCCTTTCAGGACGCCAGGCGCATGAATTACAGCAGTGGGGTTGTTTTTTTAAAGAACCTGATTAGAGCCGTGGGCTCAAATAAGCTTCGAAATAGGGTGGGCTCGTGGAGCAGAGCGTTGTGCTACGAGCCTACCCAGGTGTTACAACAGCAAATTAATATTCGCTATTGTAAAACTGATCCTCAATCCGGCCAATCAGAAGTAGGTCTTAGACTCGTTTTCTGATTGACCGAAAAGAGAAGAGTCCCAATTGGCTGCCGAGGAGGAGGGAGGAAATGGAAGCTGCCGCAATGCCCGTGGAGACCAGGGGAAGGGAAAGCCGCCCTCGCCGCCGAGCAGGGGGAAGCCGCCGGTGAAGCCCGGGAGAAGCGCTGCCAGGGTTGCCAACCTCCCGCAGCATTTTTTACTGACAAAAAAATTGAACATTTACTGGCGGAGCAATTTTTTTTACTGGCAACCTGAAAAATTACAGAACTCCTATTGAAAACGAACACAGTGAATATTTGAACAGTATAAACATGATATGGAAACACTGACAATACCTAGAACAAAGTCATTTGCTTGATTTACACTTAAAAAGTCAACACAGCATGAAATTATCAGCTCCTGATATTTACTGGCAGTTGTAAAAAAAATCACAGATTTTTACAAACTGTCAGTAAATTTACTGGTGGTTGGCAACCCTGAGCGCTGCCCAGCTGCCCACCATAGATGGGGTAAGTGCACCAGACCTGACCAATGGAGGGGGGGGTGTTACTGTTTGTCGCCCCCCTGTACTGTATCTTCTTTAACCACTTCAGCCCCAGAAGATTTTCCCCCTTAATGACCAGGCCATTTCTGCGATACGGCACTGTGTCGCTTTACCTGAAAATTGCGCTGTCGTGCAGCCGTGTACCCGAACAAAATTGACGTCCTTTTTTTCCCCACAAATAGAGCTTTCTTTTGGTGGTATTTGATCACCTCTGTGGTTTTGATTTTTTGCGCTATAAACAAAAAAAGAGCGTCAATTGTTGAAAAAAAAAAAAAAAACTATATTTTTTACTTTTTTTTTGATCTGCAGCAGAATCGGATTGCAGTGGATTCGCAATGTTCCCCCATCGCGGCAGTGTGAACCGGCCCTGAAGCTCAAAAAAAGTACACAAGCTTCTTTTTGGGCAGATTACAGGCATTTTTCTGCTTTTTACATTGGTGACCTTATGACCTGTGCAAAAATGCAGCAAAAAACGCTGTAAAGATTGCGGCAAAATCGTGGTAAAACGCACGACTTTCTGCCTGAAAACAAAATGTTCCAGTGTGAATGCAGCCTAAGGGCTGGTCCACACCACAAAAATGCACTCAAGATCCGTTCTGGATGCGTTTCTGCACGCATGTTTTTAATGCGTTTTTTGTGCGTTCCAGTACGTTTTTTATGCGTTTCCGTGTGCAGTCCAGATGCTTTTTTTTCTTCTTTTTACATTTTTTTTTCCACTGACTGGGGTCCAGTGCATTTTTGATGCGTTCCAGTGCATTCCAGTGCGTTTATGATGTGTTTTACTGCGTTCCAGTACAGTCCAGGTACTTTTTCTTCTGGAACTGAAAAGCCCTGGAACTTACTGCACTGGTGTGAACTATGCCATATATAACGTAATTTCCATGCGTTTTTGAGGCAGAAAATAAAGCACACGGGACTGCATGTTGTGTGAACTGGCCCTTAAGGTTAAGATAAAAAGAGGCGGTAAAAAATGCATTGGACTGCATCAAAAACGGACCAAGAATGCATCAAAAAACGCATCAAAAACACGCATGCAGAACGCATCCAGCCTTCGTTGCTATAGTGTAAACTGGCCCTGAGACTACAAAACCCCTCCTCCTCTCCTCATCTTCATAATGTAGGGGGGAAGTGTTCTGTAGTCCACAGAGGAAGGTGCTAAAAATGTAACTAATAAGAATAAGCAGAGGTAGGAAGCACAGGAAGTAATTCGCTCAGCAGCTTTCTGGAGGGATCCAGAGGTATTTTTTGAACAGATATAACAAACTACTTTCAGTGGTAAATGTGACAGACCAAAAAAAAAAAAGCGAATAAGAGAAGTTGATGGTTGGCGTGTCGGAGAGCCTGCTGCTTACTGACAAATTGGAAGCAGCCAATCCATAAGATCAGGCACTCCCTAATAAAACATAACTTTATGGACTCTGCTGGGATAAAACCCAGACACAGCAATTATCTCATTGTATGATGACAATAAATGAACAAATATGAAATAAAGCCTCAACAGAATTGTAAAAAGTTTACAGACATTTCCCCTGTTTGTCGATTATTTCCCTTCTGGAGGTCTCCAATTAGCAGAACCCAAAAAAAAAAATGTAAGGAATGTGTTTTTTACATTTCTAGCAGAGCAGTTTAGGAAGTAAACTTTTAATATAAATCTGAACTCCAGGCACACAACTAAATGAAATCCATAGGAGCCGTTATAGACCCACCGGCCACTTTATTAGGTACACCTTGCTAGTACCGGGTTGGACCTCCTTTTGACTTCATATCTTCATGGCATAGATTCAACAAGGTGTGGGAAAAATTCCTCAGAGATTTTGGTCCATAGTGACATGACGGCATCACACAGTTGCTGCAGATTTGTCGGCTGCACATCCATGATGCAAATCTCCCGTTCCACCAAATCCCAAAGGTGCTCTATTGGATGAGATCTGGTGAGTGTGGAGGACGTTGGAGTCCAGTGACCTCATTGCCCAGTGGTGAGATGATTTGATCTTTGTGACATGGTGCATTATCCTGCTGGAAGGAGCCATCAGAAGATGGGGACACTGTAGTCATAAAGGGATGGACATGGTCAGCAACAATACTCAGGTTGGCCGGGGCGTTTAAATGATGCTCAATTGGTACTAAGGGGCCCCAAAGTGTGCCAAGAAAATGTCCCCCACACCATTACACCACCAGTCTGAACCGTTGATACAAGGCAGGCTGGATCCATGCTTTCATGTAATTTACATCAAATTCTGACCCGACCATCTGAATGTCACAGCTGAAATCGAGACTCATCAGACCGGCAACATTTCTCCAATTCTCTATTGTCCAATTTTGGTGATCTTGTGCAAATTGTAGCCTCAGTTTCCTGTTCTTAGCTGACAGGAGTGGCACCCGGTGTGGTCTTCTGCTGTAGCCCATCTGCTTCAAGGTTCGATGTGTTGTGCGTTCAGAGATGGTATTCTACATACCTTGGTAACTCAAGGATATTTGAGTTACTGTTGCTCTTCTATCATCTCAAACCAGTCTGCCCATTCTCCTCTGACCTCTGACATCCACAAGGCATTCTTATCCACATAACTACCAGAATTGATGTGACTGTACAATATATATGTATGTAAAGTGCTGTGTAAATTGTAGGTGCCTGTAATAATAATTTCTTCCAGATCTGTGCAGTAATCTCGTGTGAAACTTCCTGTAATGAAGACCGCTCACTGCTGCTCTCTCTCTGTGTGCAGGGGGACTGGTCTTGTCTCCGCCCCCTCCTGTAGTTTTCTGCAGGCAGCCTGTAGTGGGTGGAGCCTGCTGGGCCCCTCCCACAGCTCTGCTCCCTGCACAGGCTATGTACAGTACAGTAATGAGGTCAGCACTACAATTACAAGGTAATATCTGGGGTTGCAAAGAACTTTGGTGCACAAAGTGGACTTATTTGCTCTGTAGCTATGGAGGAGTATGTTTTTGTGCCCGGAGTTGAGCTTTAAGTACAACTTGTGACCCAGTCAGATAAATGTTGTATCTGTAAAGTAGGAAACACTCCTAACACACAAACAAGCTGCGTTCCAGGTCCCATCTCTAGGTGTTCTGTATACAATTGCCAAAATTTTATTTTCCAAGTTTATATTCAGAAACAAAAATAGATGATAAATTGTGTGAGACGTCGTTAGCGGCAGGCACGCCTTAGTAAACATTTACCTAAAATAATTAACTGCAGGATTTCAGCCTTGTCCAAACACGGTCTACAGAAACAAAATCCAAGGCCAATGGAAGACTTTCTATTTAACCCACGTGCATTTTCTCAAAACCGTGGCTAGAGTTACTTTTCATCAGAGCTCTATGTGAGCTAGTGATCCTTCTTTATATTAATTTCCCAACATCCCCTGCACACCAGATGAAATTTAAAATCAGGGTAGTAGTATGAATGCCTGCACTGGATGAATGACAAGTCAGAGGAGGAGTGCTGAAAGATAAAGTTTACTCTGCTTATATTCTGACTTCCCTGATTCTATCCTCTTCCATAGTTCCTCCCTCTTCCCTAGTTTCTTCCTCTTCCCTGGTTTCTTCCTCTTCCCTGGTTCCTCCCTCTTCCCTGGTTTCTTCCTCTTCCCTGGTTCCTCCCTCTTCCCTGGTTCCTCCCCGTTCCTTTCTCTTCACTTGTTCCTCTCTCTTCCCTGGTTCCTCCCTCTTCCCTGGTTCCTTCCTCATCCCTGGTTCCTCCCTCTACCCTGGTTTCTCCATCTTCCCTGGTTCCTCCCTCTTCCCCGGTTCCTTCCTCTTTCCTGGTTCCTCCCTCTTCACTAGTTACTCCCTCTTCCCTGGTTCCTTCCTCTTCCCTGGTTCCTCCCTCTACCCTGGTCCCTCCCTCTTCCCTGGTTCCTCCCTCTTCCCTGGTTCCTTCCTCTTTCCTGGTTCCTCCCTCTTTACTAATTACTCCCTCTTCCCTGGTCCCTTCCTCTTCCCTGGTTCCTCCCTCTTCCCTGGTTCCTCCCTCTTCCCTGGTACCTGCCTCTTCCCTGGTTCCTTCCTCTTTCCTGGTTCCTCCCTCTTCACTAATTACTCCCTCTTCCCTGGTCCCTTACTCTTCCCTGGTTCCTCCCTCTTCCCTGGTTCCTCCCTCTTCCCTGGTTCCTCCCTCTTCCCTGGTTCCTTCCTCTTTCCTGGTTCCTCCCTCTTCACTAATCACTCCCTCTTCCCTGGTCCCTTCCTCTTCCCTGGTTCCTCCCTCTTCCCTGGTTCCTCCCTCTTCCCTGGTTCCTTCCTCTTTCCTGGTTCCTCCCTCTTCACTAATTACTCCCTCTTCCCTGGTTCCTCCCTCTTCCCTGGTTCCTCCCTCTTCCCTGGTTCCTTTCTCTTCACTTGTTCCTCTCTCTTCCCTGGTTCCTTCCTCATCCCTGGTTCCTCCCTCTTCCCTGGTTCCTTCCTCTTCCCTGGTTCCTTCCTCTTCCCTGGTTCCTCCCTCTTCCCTGGTTCTTTCCTCTTTCCTGGTTCTTCGCTGCTCCTGGCCCCTCCCTCCCGTTGAGTGCCCCCACAGCAAGCAGCTTGCTGTGGGGGCACCCAACCAGAGCCACAGCTCCTTGTGTCCATTCAGACACGGAGCCATGGCCCGGCCCCAACCCCTTTCTCTCCTCATTGGCTGACTGACTTTAATTGACAGCAGCGGGAGCCAATGGTGCCATGCTGCTGTCTCAGCCAATCAGGGGGGAGTCCTGGGCATGCCAAGACACTCCTGCAACATCGCTGGATCTAGAGAGAGCTCAGGTAAGTATTAGAGGGGCTGAGTGGGGCTGCCGCACACATAGAATGCATTAAGATAAAAAATCCTCTGCCTTTACAATCACTTTAAATGTGTGCCTAGCTAGTGTTTGTGCACTGTGGGGGAGGTGCTTTTACTAGGGGAAGACATAGATCCTTCTCCCTGCTTTGCAGGTACACGGGATCCATGCCTTCCCCACTGACAAATCGGCCAGCTACCTTGTTTACATAGACAAACTGCCGTTCTGCCCCTGTAACCAACGATCAGCGGGTGCCGGCGGACGTCGAGTCCGTGGTACCAGCTGATCAGCTCCCATAGTGCATAATCACAGCGGGAGCGAGGCGCCGCTGGCGCACATTCGCACACGCTACCTGGAAGTGCTGGATCATGTATATCAGGGATATGCAATTAGTGGACCTCCAGCTGTTGCAGAACTACAAGTCCCATGAGGCATTGCAAGACTCTGACAGCCACAAGCATGACACCCAGAGGCAGAGGAATGATGGGACTTGTAGTTTTGCAACAGCTGGAGGTCCGCTAATTGCATATTCATGATGTATATATACGTGATCCGGCGCACAGCGGGCACCCTGCCGCAATAAAACTGCTATAGGGCGGTCGTGAAGTGGTTAACCCCTTTGCGCCGGCGCCTCCCGACCCTTAAAGGGGTTTCAGATGCCGTGGGGTGGGGTTTATGATCATGTGACCACCGTGATTGGCTGTCATATGATAGTAGCGATCGGGATCTTTCCGTTAGCTGCCGGTAACTGTGCTGGGAGTGCGCGGGGTGCACGCTCTTGACACAGCCAGTGTTGATTTTGACATAAAATTTCGATTTAGTTTTAGTTGTAGTCTTTTGACTAAAATGGCATTTTAGTTTTAGCTGTATTTTAGTCATCTGAGTTGTTTTAGTTTTAGTCGTATTTTAGTCGACTAAAAACTCCAGTACATTTTAGTCGACTAAAATCAAATGGGTTTAGTTAAATTTTAATGCATTATTTCTTTAGAACTGCCAAACATTATATACTTCTGGAGTAGGAATCTAATAACAGGTTATTATTTATGGTGTTACGTTTGAACTCACACTCACAGATTTAGCCGTTGTGCTATGAATTCATTTTAGCTTTAGTCATAGTCCTTTGACTAAAATGCCATTTTAAAGTCAAAAGAGGGGTAATTGGCGCTGTTCCACTGAAAATGTCTAAAGTGCAAAAAACTAATGTGGTATATCAAGTAAAACTAAAAATGCCATTTTAGTTTTAGTCGTATTTTAGTCTTTTGGCTAAAATGTAATTTTAGTTTTAGTCGTATTTTAGTCTTTTGAATAAAATGTCATTTTAGTTTTAGTCGAATTTTAGTCTTTTGGCTAAAATCTCATTTTAGTCGTATTTTAGTCATCTGAATTGTTTTAGTTGTATTTTAGTCGACTAAAATAGTATTGATTTAGTCGACAAAAATATTTTAGTCGACTACATTACCACCGGACACAGCTGCATTTACAATCTGGTATGCAAATATGCGGCCGCTCGGGGGGGTTAAGGTCCACTCGCAGAGAGGCCGTATATTTGCGTACTGTCAAGGTAAAGGGGTTAAAAAGCAGACAGAGCCTAAAGAAAAGCCTGCTCTCTGTGATGAAGCAGTGGTCTCTCTGCATAAGTCTGACACCCTCTCCCTGTTGTTGAATCAGAGCTGTAGTTCACCAATCAGCAGGGGAGCATGAGGTTTTCTGGAAAATAAACAGGGAGGGTCTAGCTTGAACTGAAAGCGGACCTTCAGTCATTTTTTCATCTTTCTATCTATTAAATCTTCTGCCCTTGTTGTTTTAACTTCGGATAGTAAGAAAAAAAAATTCTGCCAGTAAATCCCTTATACAGCCCACTTCCTGTTTCTTGTCTGGTCATTAGCCTAGGCTTATCATGCACAGCTCTCTCTCTCATTCTCCTGAGAGTTTGCCAGGAAGGGAGGGGGATGAGTCATAAAAGGGCCAATGAAAGCTGCAGAGCTGCAGGTGTGTCTCTGTGTGTCTGTGTAAATCCAGGAAGTGAACAGGCAGCAGCTTCAGCTGCCCACAGTTAAAATGGATGCAGCCAGACTCAGTGGAGGGAGATTTCTGCAGCATATTTGGCAAGCACAGAATCCCAGTGTATATAGAATGATGGCAAGAATGGCAAAGATGTTTGGCAAATTCATTTTATTACAAATGATGTGAGCTGACTGCAGTGCCTCTTGAACTAACTAGCACTAAAACAGGAGGGGAGAAAAGAGGGAGAAGCCAAATGCAAAGATAAACAAGTTGTAGTGGCGCCGAACCACCACTGGATGTCAGCACACATCAGAATATCAATAACATAGGTCTGACTCAGCAGGAGGTGTGTTGAACCTCTGCAGAGAGACCACTGCTTCCTCTCGTGATTTGCATGTTGTTCTAGCTCAGTGACTCTAAACACTGAAGCCTCTGACAGGCAGGGCAACTAGTTTATTTCAGAAGTAATGACCCCCCCCCCCCATATTTCAGTCCTTTAATCGGGACCTCCAGTGTTCTTTATAGCTCAGACACTCAGGAGACTGCCCCCCCCTCCCTGTCCTGGTGGTGGTGGAAATCTGAAATCTATTTTAAGTAGAAACTCCTTTCATTTCAGATTCTTGAAATGTGTGAGATTACCTGGCTACACATCTCCGCAGTGGGCGTACAAATATTTACACCGACGCGCTTCGAATGCCATCATCCTACGGACATTCCTTGAAGCAACACCTCGTTTCTCTCTAAGAAGATTATTAAGAAAGAGAAACAAAAGTAAAACTGCAGGAAGCAGTAGGGGCCGATGTCAGCTTTAACAATTACAAAATTGTTTTCAGTAAAACAACAAAATCTTTATTTTTTTCACAGCATCACATGACCTCCGACTACCAGGAAAATGGATTCCAGGCCATCAGAGATGGCAGCGAATCCACCATTCCTAAAGTGGTGTTCTACCCCAAAAAAAAAAACTACATGAAAAATCCTAAAAAAAATACAAAAAAAAATTGGATATATATTTTTTTTACTTACCTCTAAATGCCTGTTGCTAGGTGGTCCCTCGTAGTCTGCCTCTTCCAGTGCCTGGGCTGGTGACATCACTTCCGTCTCGGCACAGGAAGGGCTCAGCTCTGCTCCCTCCCTCCTGTCAATCATCTGGGACCCATTACAGGTCCCAGGTGACTGAGCGGCCAATCACGGCGCTCGGCGCCGCTCGCGCATGCTCAGTGGGTGCCGGGCTGTGAAGCCACAGCCCGGTGCCCACAGTTGCAATGCCGGCGCCGCCGAACGGAGGGGGAGACAAGCGGGGCTTCGATCCCCCGCATCTCTGGACCCTGAGACAGGTAAGTGTCCAATTAAAAGTCAGCAGCTGCAGTATTTGTAGCTGCTGACCTTTAATTTTTTTTTTTTTTGATGAGCCCTCCTCTTTAATCGCAGACCCAGTCCGGTAGACCCGCATTGAGATGAAAGGATTTGTTGGGTACAACCATTGTGTAGAATTAAAGAAAAAAAAAAAAGAATCAGAACTTGCATACACAATGCAGAAAATTATTTTGTGAACCACTTCACCTCTGGAAGGTTTTACCCCCCTTCATGACCAGGGCATTTTTTTTTTGCTATTTAGCACTGCACTACTTTAAATGGCAATTGTGCCGTCATGCAGCACTGTACCCAAATGGAATGAATATATATTTTTTCACACATATAGAGCTTTCTTTTGGTGGTAATCGATCACCGCTGGGTTTTTCATTTTTGATATATAAACAAAAAATTACCGAAAAGTTTGAAAAAAACAAGACAAGACAAAACAAGTGCACAACTAAAGAAAAATGGCAACCTGCTGACAGCTGATAAATCATCCGTTGTTAAGGACGCATCGGCCGGCTTCCCGGCCAGCTCCTTAGCAAACAGCTATTCGGCAAAAAACAGCGTGGGCGGTCCCCTCGACCCTCACGCTGTTTTTTTACAAATACTGCATGTGATACCGCCAGCAAGACCCTGGTGGTAAATATTGCATGCTTTTTTACGCTCTGGTCCATTTGTGAATTGGACTTAACCCCCTGCCGCCCGCCATATAGCAAAAAGACAGCGGCAAAGTGGTTTCAGTATCCTGACCGGACGTCATATGACGTGATCAGGATATTAAGCCCCCCGGGGGCCGCGCATTGCGGCGATCATTGTTGCGGCGTGTCAGTCTGACACCCTGCAACTCCGATCTAGGTAAAGAGTCTCTGACGGAGACTCTTTACCACGTGACCACGTGTCCAATCACGGCTGATCACGATGTAAATAGGAAGAGCCGGTGTTTGGCTTTTCCTCACTCGCGTCTGACAGACATGAGTAGAGGAGAGCCGATCGGCTGCTCTCCTGACAGGGGGGGTCTGTGCTGATTGTTTATCAGCACAGCCCCCCCCCCTCGGATCCCACCCAGGACCACCACCAGGAAAGCCGCCCAGGACCACCAGGGAAGCCGCCCAGGACCACCAGGGAAGCCATCCACACTGGACCACCAGGTATGCCCCCAGACCCCCAGGGAAATACCAATCTGTGCCCAGGTAGCTGCCAATCAATGCCCAGGCAGCTGCCAATCAGTGCCCACTCCAATGCCTACCACTGCCAGTGCCACCAGGGATGCCTATCAGTGCCTCATATCAGTGCCCATCAGTGCCATGTATCAGTGCCCATCAGTGCCGCCTATCAGTGCCCATCAGTGCCGTCTATCAGTGCCCATCAGTGCTGCTTATCATTGCTACCCATAAGAACCCATCTTTGCAGCCTTTCAGTGCCGCCTATCAGTGCCCATCAGTGCCCACCAGTGCCACCCATGAGTGCCCATGAGTGCCGCCTATCAATGCCCATCAGTGCTGCATATCAGTGCCACCCATCAGCGTCGCCTACCAGTGCCCATCAGTGCCGCATATAAGTGCCCATCGTCAGTGCCCGTCAGTGCCCGCTCATTGGTGCCACCTCATGGGTGCCGCCTTATCAGTGCCCATCAGTGAAAGAGAAAACTTATTTACAAAATTTTTTAACAGAAACAAAAGCAAAACTTTTATTTTTTTCAAAATTTTCGGTCTTTTTTTATTTGTTTCGCAAAAAATAAAAACCGCAGAGGTGATCAAATACCACCAAAAGAAAGCTCTATTTGTGGGAACAAAATGATAAAAATTTAGTTTGGGTGCTGTGAAGCCACAGCCGGGCGCCCACAGTTACAATGCCGGTGCCGCAGAGAGGAGGGGGAGACGAGCGGGGCAAGCGGGTAAGTATCCGATTATTAAAAGTCAGCAGCTGCAGTATTTGTAGCTGCTGACTTTTATTTTATTTTTTTTAAGCGGAACTCCGCTTTAAGAGTTTCTTAAACAATATCTACCAGCAAATACATTTTTTGTTGTGGTAAATACCACATAATAGTTTTTTTTTTATGAATTGGACCTTATTTACCGCAAATGCAAATGAGCCACATGACTGCATTATCGCATGCGGTAAACGTGAATTGACTCCTGTGTGTGTGCTACTGTAGAAGGTGGCGGATCTCTCTCTGGGTAATACTTTGATCTAATCGAAAAATCTCTGCATGTGGATAAGGAATAGACTTTATACTCATCTTGGTATCATTTTATTTAGTAGTGCCACATTTCTCTGTTTTATTTTATACAGCATAGAGTGAACCAGGAAAATACCACCTCATGGCCACTAGATGGAGCTGATGATCATAGGAAAGCAATACTTATTTACTATAATCTTCATCTCCATCTGGTGGACATGAGGTGGTCATTTTCTGGTTCACTCTTTTTTACGGATACATAACATTCAGTCTTTTTAATTGCCTAAGGATTTGTCATTTTGACCAGCCATTCTTGTAACTCACTGGGATTGTGGGAAAGCAATTATTCATCAGAAAGTCTGCATTACTTTTCTGCTTTACAAGATCTAATCATCTCCAGCTGTGACCCCAGGGTGTGATGGATGTGTATGGCGTCCCCGGCCTTGCCTGCAGCATCTTGTCAAGAGATATCTTCATCTAAGTACCTTTTTATTGCTTTTACATCTTACTAGCTGTAGGGTCAATAGTATACCGGGACCCGACCCTTAAAAGGCCACTATAGTCTTCTTATTGTGTTTAGATGGAAATCCTGGGTACAGATTTACCAAAGTTGGCAGAACTCCGGCATCTCCAAATCAGCTGAGTTTGTTAGTATTGACGTCATTCAGTGTGAAATGTAACCCATATTTATTATGCTGCAGGCCGTTCCCAGCCAAGTGTAAAAATAGAGCATTCCATGCTGAGAACTCTGGGATAAACATGTGCGGCTCGTTTTGTTCCAAATTGAAATTCGGACACACTTTTCGTTATTCGGATGTATCCGAATTTCCAAACTACAATAGTAACGAATTTACGCGAATTTCGAAATCATGAATCAAAACTGCGGACGAAATTCAAATTCGAATACTTTTCAAATCGAATTCGAATAGCTTTTTATATTCGAATACGAATCGTTTTCTAATCGAATTCCAATTTTCTGAAGAGAATAAAATAGAATACAAAACAAAGGAATGAAATAGAAAAGAAAAGAATAGGAATGGAACATAATCTAATAGAATATAATAGAGTAAAACAGAACAGAATACAAAATAAAAGAATAGAAAAAAATTGAATAGAAAAAAAAAAGATTGAATAGACAAGGAATAGAGTAAAACAGAACAAAATAGAATAGAAAATAAAAGAACAGAATAAAATAGAATAGAAAAAAAGGAATAGAATATAATAGAATAAAAATTAAAATAGAATATAATTTAAAAAAAATACAATAAAACCATCTTCTGAAATTCGAATTTCAAATAGAATACATTTGAATAGAATAGAAAAGAATAAAATAGAAAATAAAAATATAACCATTTCCCAAAATGTGAATAAAATAAATTCAAATAGAATAGGATAGAATAGAGAATAAAATAATAGAATTTACTAGAATATAAAAGAATAGAATAGGAAAAAAACAATGAAATAGAATAGAAAGAATATAACGATCTTCGGAAATTCAAATTTCCAATAGAATAGAAAATAATATAATAGAAAAGAATATAATATTATAGAATAAACTATAGAAAAAAATGAATAGGATAGAAAGAATATAACAATCTAACAGTTTTTCGAAATTCAAATTTCAAATAAGATACATTTTAAGATACATTTTAATTTGAATAGAATAGAAAATAATAGAAAAGAAAAGAATTGAATAGAAAAAAAAGAATAGAATAGAAAAAACAATAGAAAAAAATGCAATAGATAAAATATTACCATCTTCTAAAAATCGAATTTAGAATAGAATAAATTCAGTTTCAAATGGAATTCGAATGGAATGCAATTCGAATTAAATTCAATGGAATTCAATTCGAATGCACTTCAAAAAATTAAAAATCAATTTGAATTTGAATAAACAAAACAAATTCCAAAAACAAATTAAACTAGTTTAACACAATTAAATTTATGTAAAAGAGCTTTTATGCTAAAAGAGGAACTTCGGCCCCCTGTAATGCTGGCCCTGCCCCCCTCATTGGTATCGCCATCTTTGAAACTCCCTAACATTTAAATAATATAAATAACATTTGATCCTAAAAGAAAAATAGCCATCAGAACATTCGACCAGAAGAAGTAAAGAACATTCGACCAATAGAGAAAGTAATCTAACACTATAAGCTAGGAACATTCAACCAGAGGTGGGGGGTGGGGGGTTTGGCAGGAGGATTTTACAAGTATGCACTTTGCACCCTGGCAGACAGCAGTAATACAGAAAAGATTTATAAGATTTGGTTCTGCTATCAGCAATAGCAAAAAAGCAGATCCCCCTTCAACAATATGTAATAATAATAATAATAATAATAAAAATGGATACAAGTGAACTAGGCAAATATAAAAGACACTAATTAACCGAATGACGGCTACAGCGTGGTCGTCCAGTTCTGGGAGGGCCTCAATAGACGTCCAGAACCCCACCCCCTGCGCGGTTTTTGCGGCACGCATTGGCAAGCTCAGTGACCGCCGTGTCCTTCAGTCACAGCTGATCACAGATCGGGGTAAAAGGATAATCACAGCTGATCACATGTAAACTTACTTGCTGTTATCATCATTCTTAGCCCTCTGATTTCTCTTGTACTATTGTATTGTAACGTCTGCCTTCATTTTGTAAAGCGCTGTGCAAACTGTTGGCTCTATATAAATCCTGTATAATAATAATTGTATAAATATTCCTTTCCTCCCACCCTGTGTCTGTGGAAGGAAAGGAGAGCTGTTAACCGGCAAGGCTGTCGGGACATCATTCACACTGATAATCGATGCAGCGCCATCAGTTAAGCCTTGCAGTGCCAATCAGTGCCGCCTATCAGTGCCACCTATTATTGCCCATCAGTGCCGCCTATCAGTGCCCATCAATACCCATCAATACCACCTATTAGTGCCCATCAGTGCCTCCTTATCAGTTTTGCCTATCAGTGCCCATCAGTGTCGCCTATCAGTGCCTCCTCATCAGTGTCGCCTATCAGTGCCTCCTCATCAGTGTCGCATATCAATGCCTCCTCATCAGTGTCGCCTATCAGTGCCCATCAGTGTTGCCTAGCAGTGCAGCCACATCAATGCCACCTAGCAGTGCAGCCTCATCAGTGCCACCTAGCAATGCCCATCAGTGCCACCTCATCTGTGCTGCCTATCAGTGACCATCATTGCCCATCAGTGTCGCCTATCAGTGCCTCCTCATCAGTGTCGCCTATCAGTGCCTCCTCATCAGTGTCGCATATCCATGCCTGTTCATCAGTGTCGCCTATCAGTGCCCATCAATGTTGCCTAGCAGTGCAGCCACATCAATGCCACCTAGCAGTGCAGCCTCATCAGTGCCACCTAGCAATGCCCATTTGTGCCACCTCATCTGTGCCGCCTATCATTGACCATCAGTGCCACTTAGCAGTGCAGCCACATCAGTGCCACCTAGCAGTGCAGCCTCACCAGTGCCCTTCAGTGCCACCTAGCAGTGCAGCCTCATCAGTGCCACCTAGCAATGCCACCTAGCAGTGCAGCCTCATCAGTGCCACCTAGAAATGCCCATTTGTGCCACCTCATTTGTGCCGCCTATCAGTGACCATCAGTGCCACCTAGCAGTGCAGCCTCACCAGTGCCCTTCAGTGCCACCTAGCAGTGCAGCCTCATCAGTGCCACCTAGCAATGCCCATCAGTGCCGCCTCATCAGTGCATCCCATTAGTACAGCCTATCAGTGCACATCAGTGGAGCCTCATCAGCGCACATTAATGAAGAAGAAAAAATACTTATTTGCTAAATTTTGTAACAAAAACTAAGGAAAACCTCTTTTTTTTTTCAAAATTTTCGTTCATTTTTCAATTGTTTAGCAAAAATACCACCAAAACAAAGCTCTATTTATGTGAAAAAAAATGATAAAAATGTCATATGGGTACAGTGTTGCATGACCGCGCAATTGTCATTCAAAGTATGACAGCGCTAAAAGCTAAAATTGGCCTGGGCAAGAAGGGGGGGGAATGTGCAAACTATAATAGTGCCACGCTTTAACCCAAAGCTAATGGCTGTATTAAAAAATAATATAAATAATGTAAATTATATCACACAGATTAATAATATACTTATGTGAGAATGAACCCCTAATTACGGTGCTGTGACAATCATTAAACATAAAATAGTCTCTACTCTAGTGCTCCACTCAATAACACAATAATATAATTTCTGAAATAAAGTCCAAAAAACTGTGATGATAAATTTGTATTATTCCATTCTTAGTCGACTGTGTGTAACCACAACTCCAGTGCCGTACCTCAGTCATGGGAAATCATACGTGCTGCAGCTCAGTGCAAATTGTGCCCTCACCTTCAATTCATGTGATAGGTTTATAAGGGCTCTGAGCAGGTCACTTGAGTTCTTCCACTCTAAACTCATCAAACCATATCTTTATGGAGCTGGTGCACAGGGGCACATGGGTCATGCTGTACCAGATCTGGGCTTTCACTAAACTGTTGTCACAAGGTTGGAAGCACACAATTGTCTAAAATGTTGTTGAATGCTGTAACATTAAAAGTACCCTTCACTGGAAACTTCTAAAATCAGTGTGGGAGGTGTCCACATACTATTGGCCATATATAATAGGTGTGATGTTCGCGTGTCCACATACTGTTGGCCATATAGCAGGTGTGATGGTTAGGTGTCCACATACCATTGGCTATTTAGTAGATGTGATGATCGTCTGTGAACATACTGTTGGCCATATGGTAGGTGTGAAGCAGGTGTCCACTTTCATTTGGTGTTATAGTAGGTGCGATAGTCAGGTGGCCACATATTGTTGGCCATGCAGTTGGTGTGATGGTCAGGTGGCTACATAAATTTAACCATATGCCAGGTGTAGTGGCCAGGTGTCCACAAACGTTTGGTCCTATAGTAGGTGTGATGGACAAGTACCCATATACTGTTGGCCATGTTATCAATGCGATGGTCAAGTGTCCACTTTCTGTTGACCAGTGATGAGCTCAGGTGTGTTCGGACACAATCCCGCCTAAGCCATACCGCTGGGAAGTTAACAGCCTATTATAGGCAGTGAAGGCATTTCCTGCCCACAGACACACATATACATGCCTCTTGCTTATGTTCTGCTGTGGGGAAGGCCTCCACTGTCTATGATTGGCTGGTGACATTTACAGTTTCTCAGCTGGATGGCTCAGGCAGGTTCAGACTCTTGTCTGAACACACCTGAGCTCATCCCTACTGTTGGCATCAGGTAGGCGTGATTGCCAGGTGACCACATACCGTTAGCCATATGGTAGGTGTGATGATCAGTTGTCCACATATCGTTGACCATATGATAGATGTAATGGTCAGGGACCCAGATACCGTTGCCCATATTATAGATGTGATGGTCAAGTGTCCACATACTATTGGCCAGTGATAAGCTCAGGTATGTTCGGACATGAGTCCAAAGCCACCTAAGGTGTTTCATCCTAAGCTATCAATGCCGACAGCCAGTTATAGGTGGTGGAGGGATTCCATGCTCACAGCCACATGTATACATGCCCCTTCCATACGTTCTGCTGCAGGATGGGGAATGTCTCCACTGTCTATGATTAGCTGGTAGCATTGACAGTTTCCCAGCGGGATAGCTCAGGCAGGTTCAGATTAATGTCTGAACACACCTGAGCTCATTCTTACTGTTGTCATATGGTAGGTGTGACGGCCAGATGACTGTATACTATTGGCCATATAGTAGGTGTGATGGTCAGGTGTTCACATACAGTTAGCTATATGATAGATGTGATGGTCAGGTGTCCACATACTGTTGTCCATATAGTAGGTTTAATGTCAGGTGTCCACATACTGTTGGCCATATCATATTGTTACATAGTTAGTCTGGTTGAAAAAAGACACAAGTCCATCTAGTTCATCCAATTAAAGGGCATTTTTTTTTTTACAATCCGGTATACACAATCCCATACCCACCGTCGATCCAGAGGAAGGCAAACAAAAATCACAGCAAATCATGATCCAATTTGCTTCAGCAGGGGAAAAAAATCCTTCCTGATCCCCCAAGAGGCAATTAGATATTCCCTGGATGAACTTTATCTATAAATGTTAGCATCCAATTATCTTATTGTATGTACATTTAGGAAATAATCCAGGCATTTTTTAAAGCAACCTACTGAGCTGGACAGAAGCAGCTCCTGGGGGAGTCTATTCCACATTTTCACAGCTCTTACCGTGAAGAAGCCTTTCTGTATTTGGAGATTAAATCTCTTTTTCTCCAGACATAAAGTATGCCCCCTTGTCCTATGTGATGACCTTAAAGGGAATAACTCAACACCAAGTTCACTATATGGACCACTTATGTATTTATACATGTTGATCATATCCCCCCTTAATCTCCTCTTCTCAAGAGAGAATAAATTCAGTTCCTTTATTCTATCCTCATAGCTGAGCTCCTCCGTGCCTCTTATCAGTTTGGTTGCCCTTCTCATGGAGAAGCCCTATATCATGTGATTTAAAGGTGTCCACATACTGTTGGTCAATTCATAGATATGATAGTCAGGTGTCCACGTACACTAAATTACCAAAAGTATTGGGACACCTGCTTTTACACGCACATGAACTTTATTAGCACCCCAGTCTTAGTCCGTAAGGTTCAATATCGAGTTGGCCCACCCTTTGCAGCTATAACAGCTTCAGCTCTTCTGTGAAGGCTGTCCACAAGGTTTAGGAGTGTGTCCATGGGAATGTTTGGCCATTCCTTCAAAAGAAAGTGAGGTCAGGCACTGATGTTGGATGAGAAGGCCTTGCTCGCAGTCTCCACTCTAATTCATCCCAAAGGTGTTCTATCGGGTTGAGGTCAGGACTCTGTGCAGGCCAGTCAAGTTCCCCCACCCCAAACTCGCTCATCCAGGTCTAACACACCTTTGTCTTAAATATAAACACAGAACTCCTTCACCTAATAGCAGAGTTAATTAACACAAACAACAATGGGTGAAAGACTCTTAGAGGTTACACTAGCCTTGTTTACAATAAACAAATTATAGCAGACAACAGACAGACAGGTGGCTGGAGTTGATGACATCAGCATCTTCTATGAGTCCCAACATTATGAAGCAGTCACTATTTATAATACGGCATATACAGGGTTCCCAGAGTCTGTGTGTTTTGGGGGGACGTGGCCTTGAATCCAAAGTATCATTACTTCAAGCTCCCCAGGCATACACCTTGCAAAGAGTATTCTTCCTTTTAAAATCCAGGGCCCATAATCAGTAGGCAAGAGGCCAGCATTCAGTCCTCTCCAAAAGCCTCTATCCCGGCTAGGTCTATCACAGGCCATATCATAGATGTGATGGTCAGTTGCCCACATACTGTTGGCCATATAGTTTAGATGATGTGTATTTAGATGTTTGCTAGTGAATGGTTTTGGATACAGGTCTTCTGTCAATGGAAAGGCAGCCACAGGTGTTTGTGGTCTGTATATAATGTAGAGACAGGCTGCTGGCTACCTACAAGAGAAAAGAACATCGAAAACATTATTTTCTGTTCTTGCTGTGCATCAGTAAAATGTAAAAATGAACTCTGCGGTTTGGCAAAACCACTTGGCTCCGGCAATGAGAGGTAACTGACAACATCTGCAAGTTATTAAGTGTGTTTAATAAAAAGACACACGAAGAACCTGAGGCTACGCTGCTGCTGACGTTATTAGCTGGGTGCACCAAACACTGACTAACGAGCTTTAATTGAACGCTGGATTCCTGCCAGTTCAGGTTATTGAGTTTGCAAGTAAATAAGGGCTTCATATAAAATACATTCATGCAATGCTACTGTCAGAATGATCAAATAAAGCGGATCTAAGCGATGGTAAAAATCGAAGAAGTCACATGATGAGTGCCAAGTATTGGTCATATGGTCTCTGCAGAAGGGAATGGCCACTGTTTATGGAGAGCCACTGATTGGCCAGCTCAGGCTTTTTTGGCAGATACCACTTTTATTATTTAGTTCTTGTTCTTAGAGCCCCTTTCACACTGAGCCGCGGCCGCGTTAGCGCTAAAGTGCTGCTCGTTTTAGTGGTGCTTTAGCGCTGTTTAAGCAACGCTAACACTGGCTGTAACCCCAACATTAACTCTCCCTATATCCCTAAAACGAATTCTTCTTATAACCTTTACACTATCCCCCTTTTTACTCTGCACTAGCCTTCTTAGTAAACCTAACACTAACCTCTCTGTAACTCCATAACCATAACACGAAACCCAAACCCAACACTAAAAGTTATTGATATAAACTTAAAGAAGTACAGCCTGAGCTCATTTGGCTGTACTTCACCTATGGATCACAGGAGTGCAGTTCGTTCTGCACTCCTGTGACCCGTTTTCAGCAGACAGCAGGCTGAAGTCTGCTGTCTGCTGATATCACAGAATTGGTCCAGGCTCTGTGTCATCCCGACCATGAAGTCAGGTTACCAAAGAAAGAGGCGCCTCTGGGTGTAGAACTAGGACAAGGTTTTAATATAGATACATTCATAGGCAACTCACATTTTTGTGCTTAAAATGAGCATGGTCCCAACATGGGGGGTATCATCAATGCAGTCAGTCCATATCTACTGGCGGGGCACTTCTCAGCTCGCTGTATTTACCGTTAGATGGTGACCGGCCATTAAATGTTCATTGTTGCCATGCATTTCATCATATATCTGTGATTGCTTACTTATGTTTTCTTTTTAACTGCTAATTCCGTCTTTTATTGCCCCAACAACGGATCTAGCCATGCATTTTAATCCAATTGCCTTTATCCCTGATTACTATCACATCACATCCAGGGGCAGACTGACAACTCATGGGGCCCCCGGGCAATAGGAGATTATGGGGCCCCCAGGCAATCAGAGATTATGGGGCCACACAGTATACACACACACAGTATACAATCACACAGTATACACAGACATGTTTCTATTGGCTGAGAAGGTACTGGAGAGGTGGGGCAGCTATAATCTTGGGATTTTTAGACCAAAAGGATGTCAGTAAGGGACATTTCAGAGATAGATGTAAAAAAAACACAGATTTTTACATACTGTCCCTGGTTTTACTGAGGCTGGCAACCCTGATGGGGCCCAGGGCCCTCGGGCAGTGCCCGAGTAGCTCAATGGTCAGTCCACCCCTGATCACATCACTGCCTGGTGCTTGAATCCTGCTCGTGTGTAATCATGATGCGCCGACTAATCACTATGCGCTTCTTATGTTGGCCATTCCCCCCTCCATCTGCCTCAATGCTATATTGTTAGCCTCTGAGTCCCGTCCTTTCAGCTTGATGAAGGAGCGCGGCTGCCACGTCAAACTCGCAGCCTGCACGCTCACGAAACGCGTCGTATACCAGTGACGTCATCCCTTCTCGGCGGGAACCATCTCAAGCCTCGTTCTGAGTGAATCTCCACTGTGGCTGGCCGGTCACCATCTAGCGGTGAATACAGCGAGCTGGGAAGCACCCCTCCAGCAGATACGGACTGACTGCATTGATGATACCCCCCCATGTTGGGACCATGCTCATTTTAACCACAAAAATGTGAGTTGCCTATGAATGTATCTATATTAAAACCTTGTCCTATTTCTACACCCAGAGGTGCCTCTTCCTTTGTGTTTTTACTGTACAGTTGGAACATGGTCTCTGTTCCCCCCTGATGGCAGCCCTGAGTGCGGAATACCCCTCCTCTTCACCATCATCTCATATGGTCTGTGGACATTTTTAATTACCAATAAAACTGTGGACTTATGGGATATTATCTTAATTATACACACATTATCCATGCCTATACAGCACTTAATGTAAAACTGTGGGACACCCATTGCTTCTAGTTCTCTGCACCTTTTACTTGTATATAATGAAGTCAGGATCCGCCTAGATCCCTGGACCAACACCCGGCTCAGCCTCTCAGCGAGACGCTGGGAGCCTAAGCTGGTCGCTCCTGCCCCCTCCACAGCCCAGCGCTCCAGTGAGCGTGGGGGGGGGGGCAGAGCAGCTCTCTTCTCGGGGAGCTGTGAGAACCAAGTGATCGGCAGTGTTTGATCGCTGGATTCTCAGTGTTAGAGCCGGTGGGGGACAGATGCAGCATCGACCTAGGTAAGTATGAATTTGCAATAGCCTTGATTCCCATACTTCTCTTTTAATATCTTCTTTGCATACACAGCTCATCTGCATTGGTATCTGCTGTGCCAATCAGGGGCGGCCCACCCATTAAGGGCGCTCGCGCGTCCCCCCCCATCCATGCATCCAGCCCCTAAGCAGGATGCCAGATACATGGATTTCAATGAGGGGGGGGGGGCTGTTTTTTTGAAGCACGTGATTAGAACCCGAAGCTGTAATAGGCTTCAAAATAGGGTGGGCTCGGGGCGCAGAGCACCAAGGGGGTGGATATTGTGTGTGACCCAACTGACTGACTGACAGAGGAGAGTGGTTGTTTGCCCCCCCCCCAAAAAAAAAACACCAGCCGCCACTGGTGCCACTGACCGACCAACCAACCCTGTGCAGAAAATACCAATATCCATTCATTCTTTTGCAGGATCTTTTTTTTTAACCCTTTTCTGACCGACCGCTTGTTCCAGATTGGTCACTTAGAAAGTTTAATTTGGTGTATCTAATTACAAAAAAAATTATTTATTGTAGCGTACCGGCCCTTAGGTATGCTAGCTGCATTAGCTTTCTTCTTTTTTTTTTTAGGCTTTTGCTGGACCTCAAGGGGCTAGGTACCATCTGATTGGTCATTACAGCAATCACATGGTACTATTTACAGCGCTGAACCCTCCCCTTCCCCTTATATAACAGGGTAAGGAGAGAGATCAATACTTATGAATGGGCACAGAAAGAACGCAGCTGCTGATCCATTCATTCTGCTGCAGTGACGCAGGATTTTTTTCTTTAACCCTTTGACATCCCCCCCCTCCTCCTCCAAATCTGTCTCCATCATCCATGGGACCTGAAAATGAACCCCTCACCTCCCTTACCATGACCATGTGAACATTAACCCCTTCATCTCCATCCTGCCACTTGCCACTGTATGCGACCAGCACATTAACCGTTTTACTTCCTCCTCCATCTGTGTACAACCTGTACATGTATCTAGTGCAGTGTTCCTCAACTCCAGTCCTCAAGGCACCCGGTAAGGTCATGTTTTCAGGCTTACTATTATTACTATTATTTTGCACAGGTGACTTGATCAGTTTCACTGCCTTATGGCCCATACACACAATCCGAATATCGGACAAAAACGGTCGTCCGAGGAAGAATCGTACGATTTTCGGATCCTGTGTACACTACTTTCGACAGCTGATCAGGACAGTTCATCCGATATTATTGGAGCGGACATGCACGAAAATTTTCCTCGTACGATTCCAGATCGTACGATTTTCGTTTAGTCAGTATAGTTGTCGTCCGACAATACAATACAAATACATTACAACACATGACATCACTTCTGATTTTTTTTTTTCTGTCGTACGAGAATTTTCGTGACTTTATCTACCTATTCAATTTCTATTTGTGACCATTAAGTGAAAACGGTCGTACGATCTGTCGTACCATATTCGCATCGTGTGTATGGGCCATTAGTCATTACTACAGCCGTTTTATCTGTGGGAAATCCTGAATACATGACCTGTTGGGGCGCCTTGAGAGAGTGCACTGTGTCATTTTAACTGACGATTGCGCGGTCCTGTAACGCTGTACATAAATGAAATTCATGTCCTTTTTTTCCCCACAAATAGAGCTTTCTTTTTGGTGGTATTTGATCACCTCTGTTTTTATTTTTTGCGCTATAAACAGAAAAAGACCAGCAATTTTGAAAAATACATATATATATTTTTTTTACTTTCTGCTATAAAACAATAAAAGATGTAAAAAGACCGAATTTCTCTATCAATTTGGTCCAATATGTGTTCTGCTACATATTTTTGGTAAAAAAAAAAAAAAATCCCAATAAGCACGTATTAATTGGTTTGTGCAAAAGTTATAGCGTCTACAAACTATGGGATATTTAAATTTATTTCTTTACTAGTAATGGTGACGATCAGCAACTTATATTGGGACTGCAGACAGTTGGGACACTAACTGACACTTTGGAGGGATCAGTGACACTAATGCCCCGTACACACAGTCGGACTTTGTTCGGACATTCCGACAACAAAATCCTAGGATTTTTTCCGACGGATGTTGGCTCAAACTGTGTCTTCCATACACACGGTCACACAAAGTTGTCGGAAAATCCGATCGTTTTAAACGCGGTGACGTAAAACATGTACGTCGGGACTATAAACGGGGCAGTGGCCAATAGCTTTCATCTCTTTATTTATTCTGAGCATGCGTGGCACTTTGTCCGTCGGATTTGTGTACACACGATCGGAATTTCCGACAACGGATTTTGTTGTCCGAAAATTTTATCTCCTGCTCTCCAACTTTGTGTGTCGGAAAATCCGATGGAAAATGTCCGATGGAGCCCACACACGGTCGGAATTTCCGACAACACGCTCCGATCGGACATTTTCCATCCGACCGTGTGTACGGGGCATTATACAGTGCTAAAAATATGCACTGTCACTGTACTAATGACACTGGCTGGGAAGGGGTTAACATCAGAGGCGATCAAAGGGTTACCTGTGTGCCTAGCCAGTGTTTTACTAAACTGTGGGAGGTGCTTTTACTAGGGGAAGGCATAGATCTGTGTCCCTGCTTTTCAGGAACACAGGATCCATGCCTTCCCTACTGACAGAATGTTAAGAATCACAAACAGTAAGGTTTATACTCTTGTCAGTCAGTTGTGAAATTCATTGTGAATAATCACAGCGGGAGCGGGCCCTGGCGGCGGGCCCTGGCGGCGTGCCATCGCGCTCCCGACCCGGGAGTGCTGGATCACGTACTAGGTAGTATATCACAGTAGAGCCACCTTGTTGCCGTATATTTAAGTGATACGGTCAGCAAGTGGTTAATTCGAGCCTCTTTGGCTTGATTCTTGAAACCACAAGATGAAACAGCAGCGATGTCAGTTGAGTCAGCGCAGACCTGGAATTTTCCACTGTGAAACTCTTAATAAAAAGACTACGAGCCTAAACCACCGTCCTACTCTACTTGACATTTCACAATGAATTTCACAACTGAATGGCAAGAGTATAAACAATACTGTTTGCAATCGGTAACATCTTGTAAGAATGTTGAGGTTACAATCAAATACAGGCTTACTTTAAAGGATAACTAAACTCAAGAACAAAAATTGAATATACGGTGCCTTGAAAATATATTCACACCGCTTGAAATTCTCCATATTTTGTCATGTTACAACAAAAAACATAAATGTATTTTATTGGGATTTTATGTAATAGACCAACACAAAGTGGAAGGAAAATGATAAATGGTTTTCAAATTTTTTTACAAATAAATATCTGAAAAGTGTTGCGTGCATTTGTATTCAGCCCCCTTTACTCAGAGTCCCCTAATTAAAATCTAGTGGAACCAATTGCCTTCAGAAGTCACCTAATTAGTAAATAGAGTCCACCTGTGTGCAATTTAATCTCAGTATAAATACAGCTGTTCTGTGAAGCCCTCTGAGGTCTGTAAGAGAAGCTTAGTGAACAAACAGCATCATGAAGGCCAAGGAACACACCAGACAGGCCAGGGATAAAGTTGTGGAGAAGTTTAAAGCAGGGTTGGGTTATAAAAAAATATCCCAAGCTTTGTTCAATCCATCATCTGAAAATGGAAAGAGTATGGCACAACTGCAAACCTACCAAGACATGACCGTCCACCTAAATTGACAGGCCGGGCAAGGAGAGCATTCATCAGAGAAGCAGCCAAGAGGCCAATGGTAACTCTGGAGGAGCTGCAGAGATCCACAGCTCAGGTGGGAGAATCTGTCCACAGGACAACTATTAGTCGTGTTCTCCACAAATCTGGCAAGAAGAAAGCCATTGTTGAAAGAAAGCCATAAGAAGTCCCATTTGCACTTTGCCATGTGGGGGACACAGCAAACATGTGGAAGAAGGTGCTCTGGTCAGATGAGATCAAAATTGAACTTTTTGGCCTAAAAGCAAAACTCTATGTGTGGTGGAAAACTTAGACTGGCCATACACATATACATATACCAATCTGCTGATTTTCTATGGTCAGATGGAAAAAGTGGAACAGATTCCTCCATCTACGCTGAACTGTGTGGATAGAAGAATCTCCCACTGGCCCAAGCTTCCATATCTTGCTAATCGGCCCTGCTGGCTCTCACAGTACCTGAACATTCTGATTGGGTGCAGGCATTGTTTAGGTTGAGAGCCAGCGGGGCCGTCTAGCAAGATACTAAAGCTTGGCCCAGTGGGAGATTCCTCCATCCACACAGTTTAGCATACATGGAGAAATCTGTTGCACTTTTTCCATCTAACCATAGAAAATCTGCAGATAATCTATAGGTGTATGGCCAGCTTTACACTACACATCACCCTGAACACACCATCCCCACTGTGAAACATGGTGGTGGCAGCATCATGTTGTGGAGATGCTTTTCTTCAGCAGGGACAGGGAAGCTGGTCAGAGTTGATAGGAAGATGGCTGGAGCCAAATTATAGGGCAATCTTAGAAGAAAACCTGTTAGAGTCTGACTTGAGACTGGGGAGGAGGTTCACCTTCCAGCAGGACAATGACCCTAAACATACAGCCAGAGCTACAATGCAATAGTTTAGATCAAAGTATATATATATGTGGGAGAATGGCCAAGTCAAAGTCCAGACCTAAATCCAGTTGAGAATCTGTGGCAAGACTTTTTGCTGTTCACAGATGTTCTCCATCCAAAAGAGCTTGAGATATTTTGCAAAGAAGAATGGACAAAAATGTCACTCTCTAGATGTGCAAAGCTGGTAGAGACATCCCCAAAAAGACTTGCAGCTGGAATTGCAGTGAAAGGAGGTTCTACAAAGTATTGACTCAGGGGGGCTGAATACAAATGCACGCCATACTTTTCACATATTTATTTGTAAAAAAATGTGAAAACTATTTATCATTTTCCTTCCACTTTACAATTATGTGCCACTTTGTGTTGGTTGATCACATAAAATCCCAAGAAAATACATTTAAGTTTTTGGTTGTAACATGACAAAATGTGGAAAATTTCAAAGGGTATGAATACTTTTTCAAGGCACTATATTGCAGCTTACGGTCCTTAGATTTGGTGGCTGCATTTGTTTTCTTTTTTAATGATGTTAAGAATTTTCTCAGCAAGTACAAATACGCCTGTTGATCCTGCCTGAAATGCTATGTCATTGTCACTTCCTGTAAACTGCACCAAAGAATTTTTACCTGATTAGCGTCCTGCCAGAAATTGGGGAGCTGAACTACATAACCTTCAAGCCTGTCATGCACCGTTAGCCTAAACAGACACTGCAGCTACTTTCCGCTTAGCCTCTAGTTTTTAGTGACACTCTTAAAAGGACAGTGCACCACCTAAAGAAGGGCCCCATCGGAAGCTGGCCAATGTTGAGTACCAGGCGCCTCATTCACTAGAGACGCATACACTGCCTGCTGTTGGGGTTGTATGCACATGGTGTACACCACTTTTTGATTCCCCTGAACTGGTTGATATTAGGAGATTCTAGTAACCCGGTTAAGATTCAAGTTAACAATGCTACAGTTTATTTCAGTACAAGTTAGTAAATCGCCGCCCATTTGTCTCTGATAGTGCTCTTTTGTTCATGAATCTTTCTGTCAATTTGCGCCGTATTGAATTGAACTGCATTAAAGACTTGACCTCCAGAAGATTTACCCCCCTTTGTGACCAGGCCATTTTTTTGCTTTTGGCACTGCGGTACTTTAACTGACAATTGCGCAGTCATGCAATTCTGTACACAAACAAAATTTATATAATTTTTTCACACAAATAGAGCTTTCTTTTGGTGGTATTTGATCACCACTGGGTTTTTTATTTTTGCGCTATAAAAAAAAAAAACATTTTGAAAAACAAAAAATATTTCTTACATTCTGCTATAAAACATATCCAATAAAAACATTTTAAAAAATCTAATTTCTTCATAAATTTAGGTCAATATGTACTCTGCTAGATATTTTTGATAAAAAATCCCAAAAAGTGTATATTGAATGGTTTACGTGAACGTTATAGGGTCTACAAACTTTTTTTTTTTATACTAGTAATGCTGGCACCTTATAGTGATTTATAGTGAGACTGTCATAGTATGGCTGGCAGTCTGATACTTTGTGGGAACCAGTGACACCAATACAGTGATATAAATATGCACTGTCACTGTACTAATGACACTGGTTGAGAAGGCCTCATTCCCATGCATTCTTATGCCGCGTACACACGATCGCACATTTCGACAACAAAATCCATATTTTTTTCCCGACGGATGTTGGCTCAAACTTGTCTTGCATACACACGGTCACATAAATCTTGTCCGAAATTCGGAACGACAAGAATGCGGTGACGTACAACACGTACGACAAGCCGAGAAAAATGAAGTTCAATAGCCAGTGTCGGCTCTTCTGCTTGATTCCGAGCATGCGTGGAATTTTGTGCGTCAGAATTGTGTACACACGATCGGAATTTACGACAAAGGATTTTGTTGTCGGAAAATTTGAGATCCGGATCTCAAATTTTGTTTGTCGGAAATTTCCTGACGGAAAATGTCCGATGGAGCCTACACACGGTCAGAATTTCCAACAACAAGCTCCCATCGAACATTTGTACACACATTTGTGTGTACGCGGCATAAGAGTAGTAGTCTGCTAACTCTTAAATCCAGTTAGTGTCAGTGGGGACCGAGCAATTTAGAGAGTCCTGGTAGAACAGAGGACCCATCATCACTAGCGGCTCCTGCAGAAGTAAATGCTACACCTGATTGGTTTGCCACCGCTGATCGCTACATGTCCGGTGAACTTTGCCACAGGTGGGAAGCATCGTAGACATCCCTGTCCACTGTCTATTGCACCGTTATGGGGGGAATGGCGTGCGGGAAAAACACGGCTTAACTACACATTTTTACTGCAAGTCTAAACAAAAAGCTTTAACAAAGCTTGCCCAAAGCTCTGCAAATGCTTTTGTTATGGTCAATGAACACTGGCTTAAAAACACTGCTCCTAGAGGAGCTTAGCATTTTGCCTGTAGAGGCAGCACAATGTTATCCTGTGTTATCCTATGTGTCCATGTACTATAGGTCATTTAGAGGCATATTTTAACCCCCCAAGGGTAAAACAAATCGAAATGCCTAAGCACAATTTTGCAACTTAAGGCCCATACACACGATCGGACTTTTTGACAACAAATATGCAAATTACCTCTTTTAAGGCAACATCAGACCGTGTGTGCGCTCCATCAGACAAACTTTTTCGGTTTTCATCAGACAAATGTTGGCTGTGTGAACAGACGAACTTTCTTGCAACAAAAGTCCTATGTCGGCTAGTCAGACTTTAGTCCAAAGTACAAACACGCATGCTCAGACCCAATGCAAAAGATGAGACAACAATACAGAAGTTTGTCCAAAGGATGGCGATAATGAGCTGAAAAACCACGTGATTTGGTGAAAGTTGGCTGAAAAAGTCCTGCCGTGCGTATGCATACCAAGTTCACGCCCAACGCCCTTTGGACAGAAGTCCACGGAAAAGTTTATTTGAAGTCCGATCGTGTGTACGAGGCTTTTGACATGTGTTAGTAAAACATACATATCATCAACTACTTTGTGCATCTTGGTGGATTATACCGCGTTTTTTTCAGGACAAATTGGGTTTCATTTGGTAGTAAATAGCTATAGATATCTCCTGTTTTTTATTATTATTATTATTATTATTATTATGAAAGGAAAACTGGCTCAAAATAGTAAAGTAAAACATTTTTTTTTTAAATTTAGCTGTATATTTCTTGGTACTACCATAACCTACCACCCACCCACAACCACCCCAGCAAGGATAGTTTGCCAAACATTTGTGGCAGTGTTGAATTGTAAGTCTTGTTTCTGCGCTACTCCGCTTCCAGTGCCAACTGATGGAATCTGTCCCACTGGAAACAAGACAAAGCATCAGCCAGGAGTTATCAACTCCTGGAATGTGCACAATTCCATGAATAGTACAATAGGAAAACAGTTCCCGAACAGCCAAATTTCGCACTAAACCAACCTCCCTCCATTCCACTGGCCAGCCAACTCTCAGAACTTCAACGACCCTGACAGCAGGTTCTATAACCAGCAGGGCCCTCCGTGTCCGTGAATCCCACACTCCCCAGTCCTCACGCTGATCCTGCCCCAGCCCAAAATAAGGAAGTGGCACCTTAATGCCAGCTGTAACAGCTGCCAGTCATCCACAAAAAAAACATGGGCATACTGCAACAAGCAAAATTCAACTTGCCCAAGAGAGATTCCACAGCATGAAGTTGAATTGTTTATTTTATTTTTTTGCCTTGCCCGGTGGCAGAAACCGTCCCCTTCAGATCTTCAAGTCTGTCCAAAGGCAAACGACATTTCATCTCCACGGTGTCGATGGCAATACCCAGAAACCACAACTCAGTAGCCGGGCCCTCCATCTCGTTAGGGGCCAATGGTACACCAGAAAACTGGAAAACATGATGGACTGTGGCCAAAAGTGAGGCATAGATAGTACCTAAGAACCCACAACTCTGCCATATCAAAAGAAGTATAGGACACCATGCAAAGCTCTGGATCAATGGCATCATTCACTGAACCCCCTTTAGGATGCGACAAGTGATGAATGAGGCGTAACTCATTTGGTTCTTTTTTGGGGATAATACCCAAAGGGGACATACTGGCGGTAAATCAAAAGGGGGTCAGCCATGCCACCCAAAGCAACTACTTTGAAAAGTTTACCTGAAAATGACCACTGGAAGTAAACAAGATGACTGCAAGCTATCAGCCATAGGAGGAACAACCAACAACTGGCAGGGTATCAGAAAAATCCTACGAGAAACCCAGCTGCAACACACGAGCTGCCTTCCTGTTAGAATAACACTTTAGGAAAGGTGCCATCTTTTCTACCTTCACTTCCCTCTTTCCAGCGTCACCTCCTTTTCCTTTTCCATGCTTGAAGCATCTGGACAGCGCATGAGACCCTCTACACCCTGAATAGTCATGACAGAAACAGCGCGGTGCCAAACTTGCAAGATCGGGCACTGAATTGCCAACATAATCCCCTGTGATTTGTGGCCGGTTGTGAAGAGGCTGCCGCACCCTCTGCCCCACCCTGAAAGGGAGGAAACAAACTCTGTGTAGACGACATCAGTTTTCATCCAGAGAATTACATTTTTGTTGTCCCACCGTAAAGAGGGCGAAACCAAGCAACCCCACCATAGACTTGCTGGGCTTTGCCGATAGAGTCCAAATAACAAAATAAAAATGGGGGAGCAATTCTCAGGGGCCTGTTCCCCAATGACACTAGCTAAAATTGTACAACCAGTTTGAGAACGTACGGGTAATCAACCGTTACCGCCATTTTCTTCCTCCTTCTTACATCCATCTGGTTTAACTGTAAATTTAAATTTCTCCAATGGCAACAAAGAAATAAATTTCCACATACTCACCCTTCCATATATGCTCCTTCACTTCCGGTTTTAGATGCGCACCCAAAGGCCATTCAAAACACACATACACATCGCATTTTTGTAGCATTTGCCAGACGTACCGGGCGACTCCTTTGTCAGACGATTTGTCGTCCAAAGCCTTACCAGCAGTAGTTACCGCAGACCCTGCCAGCTGTTGACTGGAGGAATCCAATGGTCCCACACCCGGTCCCTGCTGACCTGTCAACTAAGCCCCCTGGAGCCCTCTTGAATAGAGATTGAATAAGAACAAGAAAGAGGACATGAAACAAAAGGCTCAATTGGCTGCTTCTGTCCCTCAGGACATCCAGCCGCAGATCCGGATCCCCGTGCAGCACGCGGGAGTTCAACATCTTCAGAGCCGCTGAAGCACCCCTTCAGACTGGCTCTGTTCACCAAGCCGCGCTGTAGCTCTCTCCCCTCAGCAGGCTCCAGGGTGCAGTTGCCGGCCCCAGAATCTGGCGGGCACCCGCTGATGATGTCAGCAGCCGCCGCCGCCACACCATAACCCCGGGCGTTGCCTCACCAGCTGATGTCTGGCTCCTTCCATCCGCGGCGCATGCTCTGCGATGCCTGGACACAGGGAAAAGCTGCCACCCACGTCTTCCGTCACTGGGGGCCCTGGCCGCTCCCGGGACCTGCCCGACACTCGCCGCTCTGCCACTCCCACACCGGGCCGCACTAGACATAGGCAGGGAGCCTGTATAGTCAGCTGCACCATCCATACTGCGAAGGTGTGAGGGGCAAGGGGGGTGGGTGCCAGATGAAAACACGCCCTGGGTTCGCTGTAGACGGGGATTCCTCCCGACTCACACACTAGGGGAAGCAGGCATGAGCTTGGCTGGTGGGGCCAAAGGGTCCCTTGAGGGGCTCCCAGACTCAGGAATGAAGCGCTCAGAAGGCCTGGACCTCCTAGCACGTGAGTGACTAAAAGAGGGCCCAGGAAAGACCTGCCTGGGCTCCTGCAATAAGTCTGATAGTTTGTCTTGTAGTCACTCAAGGTCTCTGGCCACAGCCGCAGCTCTAAGCTGGGACAGCATGTTGTCCAAGTCACCAACCTTTTGTTCTGTCTACAGGTGAAGAGCAGGAACAAAGGAGAAAATGGTCTGATGCTGTGATGAGCTCTGACGGAGCTGAGACACGATCCCCCTGTTAGCGGAGTATTGAAATCATGCTGGAAGCTTGTATGCAGTAATACGGCTTATCAATGCATGTCTTTACAGAATGGAGAAACGTGAACACAGGAACAAGGAGCATCCAAGTACATAGAGAGAGGATAGACAAACATACTGTTATATCATAGATAACATAACTATACACTATAATACTACAGCACCACCAGCTGCTTAGACAGGCATAATGCATATGCAGTATATAGTCAGTTTATAAACAACTTTACTGTTGTACTTTTCCAACACTCCCCTCCTCTCTACTCACTACAGGACACACCCTCTGTCTTGAACTGTTCTATCTACTAAGCAGACTGCAGCATATCAAAATCACCCACTAATACTCCTCTTCTGCAGGCCCCAGTCATTCTGGCCCTCCTCCTAGTTTCACTCAGCTCCAGGCCATGTACTTTTTCACTGGTAAGTTGTACACTTGCAGAGCGCTTGAAGCACAAGTTCTAGTTGACACTTTTCCAATTTGTAGAAAATTTGCGTGGCAAGTCTCTAGTAAGAGCAAAGTTGCAGTGGTGAGTCTACAGCAAGAGCTCTGCAAGTCTATAGCCAGAGTTATGCAAGTCTCAGTTTTTGGCAAGAAAAAAGAAGCAAGCAGCACAAATCAATAATTACACAATCTGGTGATAGTGAACCCACTGCTATTATTATATTATTATTATTATACGGGATTTATATAGCGCCAACAGTTTGCGCAGTGCTTAACAAAATAAAGGCAGACATTAGAGTTACATTACAATTTGGTACAAGAGGAATCAGAGGGCCCTGCTCGTTAGAGCTTACAATCTAAAATGTAACCTAATCCCTTACTGTACACGTGTGAAGTACATTCAATCCAACAATCATATACAATGATAAACCCTGTGTCATTGCATAAAATAATTAATCTATCATACAAAAATTATTCGTTTCTATGAAACAACCCAGATAGCACGCAATTGTGCTACAAGTTTGAAAATGACTTGCTAAGCTATTGCTAGACTTGCCAGGCTTCGCAAGTTTGTTGCACAATTGCAGCAAGTCCGCATTGCATAACTCCAGATCAACTTTCTTTTCAAACATTTTGCAAGTCTGCTGCAAGCTCTGGTTCAGTTATGTTGTGTAATAGTCATCCCACCGCAGGGGTCACTGTGGCTGAATTTTCATCATTGCTCCCTGCTGTGTGTAAGATTTTTCTTTAATCACTTCAGCCTCGGAAAATTATTTACCCCCTTCCTGACCAGGCCATTTTTTGCGATACGGCACTGTTTTGCGATACGACACTTTAACTGACAACTGCGCGGTCGTACCCAAACAAAACTTGACCCTTTTTCCACAAATCAAACTTTCTTTTGGTGGTATTTGATCACCTCTGCGGTTTCGAATTTTTGCGCTATAAACAAAAGAAGAGCTACAATTTGGAAAAAAAAACACAATATTTTCTACTTTTTGCTATAATAAATATCCCAAATTAAAAAAATATATATATTTCTTCATCAGTTTAGGCCAATCTGTTTTATTCTACATATTTTTGGTAAAAGAAATCGCAATAATTAATTGGTTTGCGCAAATGTTATAGCGTCTACAAAATAGGGGATAGATTTATGACATTTACATTTTTTTAAATTTTTTTTACTAGTAATGGCGGTGATCAGCGATTTTTATTGGGGCTGCGGACAGATCGGCTACTTTTAACACTTTTTTGGACCAATGACATTGACCATTGACATATATAGTGATCAGAGCTAAAAATAGCCACTGATTACTGTATAAATATCACTGGTAGGGAAGGGGTTAACACTAGGGGGCGATTAAGGGGTTAAGTATGCTCCCTAGGTGTGTTTCTAACTGTGAGGGGATAGGACTGAGTAGAGAAGGAGCCAGATCGTTGTTCCTACTTAGTAGGAACAGACGATCTGTTTCTCCTCCCCTGTCAGAACAGGGATTTGTGTGTTCCTGTACTAGTGCTCACGATCGCGGGTCCCCTGCCGTGCAGCAGGCGCGCGTGCCTGCTATGACTCTTAAAGGAGCCGCCGTACATATACGGCGATTCGCACAAGAGAGCAATCCTGCTGCCGTATATGTACAGGAGTCGGTCGGGAAGTGATTAATTGGTGCTGGGGCAGCCATAGAATCACTTTGGGAGTGGTGTGCAGAGAGGTGAGTGGTAACCATGAGATCTGATATGGAGTTCAGGGAGGTAGAAATCAAGGAGTGACTAACCCTAATATCCATACCATTGGTGGAGCACAATTTGGAATGTTTTTTTTTTCCTTGTTTGTATGCTGAGATTTAGCAGAAAATGTGTGTATTTAACAAGAGGTGGAAATAGAAACCTCAAAGACCCGGTGCAAGAAACCTGGTAGTTCCACTACTGTATAGAGGTCTATAAACCCAAGCAATGCAGGAACAATTCAGAACACCACCAGCTATAGGTTTATATAGAGAGCCATGCATTGTATATAGAGAGATGACTGCACTGTACTGTGTTATGAAGAGACCCATGCATTGTGCTGTATACAGAGAGACCCATGCATTATGCTGTATACAGGGAGATCCCTTTCATGGGAAATAGGAAAAGGTGGAAACTTTTGTCACCATCTATACCAGGCTCACCTAACTCCAGAGGTCTCAGGTCACGTGAACTTTCTGGTCTAGGCATGCCTTATATCCCTGACAGTAAAACAGAGAGATGAGCAGAGGGTTCCCCCACTACTGGTTCCTCTATTGTGCTGTATTGGGCTTGGTCTAAAAATGGCTAGATTTGTCTCCTACATTGTGTGCAATGTTTACCATCTCCCTCTTACATTCTGTTGACGTCTTCTGCATCTTTATTCCTGGCTGGCTATTCTCTGCAATCTCTGTATTTATGCATTCTGTTGCCCCTCGATCTTAAAACACGATTCCCATCCCATCTCAACGATACTTACTGCGCACCAGTGCACAAAGCAAGGTAAAGACATGGCAGAGCGAGTTTGGGGTGGAGGAACTTGACTGGCCTTGAGTCCTGACCTCAACCCAATAGAACGCCTTTGGGATGAATTAGAGCGGAGACTGTGAGCCAGGCCTTCTTGTCCAACATCAGTGCCTGACCTCACAAATGCGGTTCTGGAAGAATGGTCAAACATTCCCATAGACACACTCCTAAACCTCGTGGACAGCCTTCCCAGAAGAGTTGAAACTGTTATAGCTGCAAAGGGTGGGCCAACTCAATATTGAACCCTACGGACTAAGACTGGGATGCCATTAAAGTTCATGTGCGTGTAGAGGCGTCCCCGATACTTTTGACAAATTTAGTGTATCTAGGTCACTTCTTCACCCCCAGCTTGTGACTGGATAGGGAATGAGCAGAAACAGACTGATGAGCTCACCCCTTTGCTTACTGTGATCCCTCCACCTGTCAACATGTCCTTTGTTGGCACATTTGCATGCAGTAGAGCCTGACTGGCCCCTCCATTTATTAGTCTACTGTATGGAGGGGGGATAATAAGATCCTTACAGTAAAAATAATTCAGGCACTTAGACTAGTGGGATTTAAAATACATTTCATTATTATTATTATTATTATAACATAGGATTTATATAGCACCAACAGTTTACACAAAGCTTTACATAATGAGGGCAGACAGTACAGTTACAATACAATTCAATACGAGAGGAATCCGAGGGCCCTGCTTGTTACAGCTTACAATCTATACTTCTTTTCACAAATACCAGGCTGAATTAACCAGTGTTTTCTAATACCTACCCAAAGTTCAGCTAATATTTTCTGCTGGCGATATAAAATCCTACCTGTGATTAACACTGGGGAACACCCATAAGTTGCAGCATAAATCATTTTTTATTCAATTATTCCGTGTTCTAATGGAAATCTAATGGGTGCAAAAATGTTTCCTGGAATTGTTGTATAACAGTTGCTGAGTCGTGGTAATTCAAGCAGATCCACCTTCAATCCACAATGGAGCTAAAGATCAGGATGCAGCTTTTTAAACAGTGACTTCTAAGAAGAAATTCAATTATTCAAACTTTTCCAGTAAAAGTGTCTATGGGTAGCAGTGGCAGCAGCGCCCCCTGGAGGTCAGACTAAGCCTAGCGGAATCTTTGCTTACCAAGATACTTTGGTGTCATGCTGAATTACTGACTTCAAAGCAGCAAAGAATGTAGATAAGAACTTAGAACTTTCTTAATATAACATAAAAGATGGCAATTAGCTATGTGGCTCTTTACATTTCCCTTTTTACAGGTTTTCTTTAAAGGGGAAGTACAGCCAAAGCTTGTATGGCTGTACTTCTACTGTGGATCACAGGAGTGCCAATCATTCTGCACTCCTGTGACCCATCTTCAGCAGACAGCGTGCTGAAGTCTGCTGTCTGCTGATGTCACAGAGTCGGTCCAGGCTCGGGAAGAATTGCGACCATATGGTCGGGATCCGCCCTCATGCCTGGACCAACACCTGGCTCAGCCTCTCAGTAAGTCCCTGAGAGCCTGAGCCTGCCGCTCCTGCTTCCTCCACAGGCCAGCACTCCAGTGAGCTTGGATGGGGGGGGGGGGGCAGAGCAGAGAGCGGTGGCTGACAGTCACCGGCTCTCTGCTCAGGGAGCTCTGAGAACCGTGTGATCGGCGGTGTTTGATCGCTCGGTTCTCAGTGTTAGAGACGACAGGGGGACAGATGCTGCATCCTCCTAGTTAGGTATGATTCAACAAAAAAATCCCATACATCTCTTTTAAAAGGTATGTCCAGACATTACCAAAGTTTATCCCCCTTAAGATCCAGATCCTCCTCCTACACACCTAGAGAATGCCCAAGCATTCATTTTTTTTTCTTGTACCTTATTTCTGTAGCGAGCAACAGCTTTTATTGATCCCCATGGCATCCTTTTGCTTGTAAAATGCTTGTAGGGGCTGATGAAGGCATGCCCCCAGAACTATATCTCCCAAGAGATCATTTCCTACATATGGTGTGTGCATAGCTCCCAACTGTCCCTGATCTCGAGGGACTGTCCCTGATTTGGAACAAAGTTCCACCGTCCCTCATTCCTCCTCATTTGTCCCTCATTTTGGTCTGATCTATATAGATGTATATAAAATTAACTTTTTATCTATGAAAAAGTGTTTCCCAGCACTAAACCTTTCATCTGATTTCTAAATTGCTGCATTTGTAAATTCCAAAAGCCAATATAAAGGAATAGTAGTGGTAAAAAAATTAATAAATCATTTGTGGATTTAACCAATCTTGTTTTTTTGTACAATTCTCCTTTAACGGGGTGTGGCAAGGGGTGTGTCCTATGCCTGCATACTTTTGCTGATAGGTGTCCCTCATTCCCATCTCAAAAAAGGGGGAGGTATGGGTGTGTGTTTAAAGAGGAACTGCAGTCTGCTCACATAATTTGTAATAAAAACATCTTTGCCATTCTGAAGCTTTCCTCCAACCACTTTGCATATTATTTTGTATATACTGGGATTCTGTACTTGCCAAATATGCTGCAGAAAGCTCCCTCCACTGAGTCTGGCTGCAACCATTTTAGCTGTGGGCAGCTGAAGCTGCTGTCTGCTCACTTCCTGGATCTACACAGACACACAGAGGTACACCTCCAGCTCTGCAGCTCTCATTTGCCCTTTTATGACTCCCCCCCTCCCTTCCTAGCAAAAACTCAGGAGAGTGAGAGAGAGAGCTGTGCATGATGTCATAAGCCTAGGCTAATGACCAGACAAGAAACAGGAAGTGGGCTGCATAAGGTTTTTATTGGCAGAAAAGAAAATGTTTTACTATTCAAAGTTAAAACAACAAGGGCAGAAGATTTAATAGATGGAAAGATGAAAAAATGACTGAAGGTCTGCTTTAAGCTCTTAGGAGTCATATATTTGGAGTAGCATAGAAAGGGACAAGGATAAGTAACATTCTGTAGTCCAGCAGGCAGGGCTGACAACGCTGGCTGGGATTGAATGCAGTTGAGGCAATGTTGTCAGCACAAACAGGAAGTTGGGAGCTCACTGGATTTCTGACGGATCAGCAGGAATTTTTTGTACTTGCAGCATTTTCAGAGAGATAAACTACGAGAAATGTGAATGTATTGCAGAGATGCACTGGATGAACCTCAAAACTAGACTTAGAAAGCATCTAGCTACATCGGACAAAGTACTACCATAGGGGACAGAACTATAAAAAACATATTTTTTCCCTAATACACAGGTGGCGCTACCCCCGCAGGAGCCTCTGGTAATTTGGGCCTATTTCCTCCACTCACAGCATGAGTAGCCAGACGAGCGCATATGTTACTCCTGCACGCATATGTAAACGGTGATCGAACCACATATGTGAGGTATTGTTGAGAACGTCAGAGCGAGAGCAATAATTCTAGCACCAGACCTCCTGTGCAACTCTAAACTGGTAACCTGTAAAGGCGTTTAAAGCGCCGCCTATGGAGAATTTTAAGCACCGGAGTTTGCCGCCATTCCACGGTCAGACGCAATTTTAAAGCATGGCATGTTAGGTATCTATTTACTCGGCATAACATCATCTTTTACATTTTGCAAAAAAAAAAATTGGGCTAACTTTAGTGTTAACCACTTGACCTTTGGAAGATTTACCCCTCTTCTTAACCAGGCCATTTTATGAAATACGGCACTGCGTTACTTTAACTGACAATTCCGCAGTCATGCGATGCTGTACCCCAATAAAATTTATTTCCTTTTTTCCCACAAATAGAGCTTTCTTTTGGTGGTATTTGATCACCTTTGCGTTTTTTATTTCTTGCGCTATAAACTAAAAAAGAGCGACAATTTTGAAAAACAAATCAATATTTTTTACTTTCTGCTATAAAACATATCCAACAAAAAAAAGTGAAAAAAAAATCAAATTTCTTCATAAATTTAGGCCAATGTGTATTCTGCTACATATTTTTGGTAAAAAAAATCCCAATAAGCGTATATTGATTGGTTTGCTCAAAAGTTATAGCATTTAAAAACTATGGGACATTGTTCATTTTTTTTACTAGTAATGGCGGCAATCAGCAACTTATAGCAGGACAGCGATATTGCGGCGAACAAATCGACACTTTTGACACTTTTTGGGCACCAGTGACAGTACTAAAAAATATACACTGTCACTGTACTAATGACACTGGCTGGGAAAGGGTTAACATCAGGGGCGATCAAAGGTTTAAATGTGTGCCTGGCCTGTGCTTTCTCACTGTGTGGGAGATGCTTTGGCTAGGGGAAGGCGTTGATCCATGTCCCTGCTTTGCAGGAACACAGGATCAATACCTTCCCTCCTGTCTTGTGTACATAGGCAGACTGCCGTTCCCTCTCTGCAGGATGATTGGCGGGTGGTGGCGGACATCAAGCAGTACCCGCTGATAGGCACCCTCTGTGTGTAATCACAGCGGGAGCGAGCCGCCGCCGGCACGCATGCGCGCCCCAGACCCGGAAATGTGAGATGACGTATATATAGTTTTACTGCTACAGGGCGGACCTTAATGATAGATTAAACCCACAAGTTTTTTTTGTTTTTTTTGTTTGCTATCTCTTTACATTGGCTTTTGACATGTACAAATGCAATGATTTAGAAACTGGATGAAAGGATTAGCACTGTAAAACACTTTTTGATAGATTAATAGTACATTTTTTTGTTGGACGGGTACATACATCAGACCGAAATGAGTGATAAGTTAAGAGGAAAGAGGAGCAGAAGGACTTTGTTCCAAATGAGGGACAGTCTCTCGAAATCAGGGACAGTTGGGAGCTATGGGGGTCTCCTCCAGAATCCTGGACCCTGGAACTCTGCATTCTGCTGCCAGTCCTGAAAATATTTATGGGCTCTTCCTCCACCTTCTGAGCACACCTCTCCAGGGATTGGCTGGAGCTCCAAAAATATTCAGGCTGCCTGTCTTACTCTCCCTCTTACTATACTTCTAGAAATCCCTAGAAGACAGGGGGAAGTAGCAGAACAGCAGCCTGTGAGACACTGAGGAGCTAACTAAATTCGCCTAGTAGCCTACTCTAAACTAGGAGGGTGCTACATCTATTTTAATTTAGTTGCAGCTGTTCAAAATGTTAAAATCCCATTGTATTGTACAGAAGATGCATTTATTTAGCATACAAATATAGTTATTTAATGTTATATATATATATATATATATATATATATATATATATATATACACACACAGTTGTGCTCAAAAGTTTGCATACCCTGGCAGAAATTGTGAAATTTTGGCATGTATATTGAAAATATGACAAATCATGCCAAGAAACTGTCTTTTATTCAAGGATAGTGATCACATGAAAGCCTTTTATTATCACATCGTTTTTTGGCTCCTTTTAAAATCATAATGATAACAGAAATCACCCAAATGGCCCTGATAAAAAGTTTACATACCCTGGAATGTTTGGCCTTGGTACAGACACAGAAGGTGGCACACTCAGGTTAAAATTTCTATTAAAGGTTAATTTCCCACATTTCTGCCTTTTTAAGTCACAAATAGTGTCTGTGTATAACATAGCCAATGAGTTTGTTAGCTCTCACATGGATGCACTAAGCAGGCTAGATGCTAAGCCACGGGGAGCAGAAAAGAACAGTCAAAAGACCTGCGTAACAAGGTAATGAAACTTTACAAAGATGGAAAAGGGTATAAAAAGATATCCAAAGCCTTGAATATGCCAGTCAGTACTGTTCAATCACTTAATAAGAAGTGGAAAATTTGGGGATCTCTTGATACCAAGCCAAGGTCAGGTAAATCAAGAAAGATTTCAGCCACAACTGCCACAGGAACTGTTTGGAATACAAAGAAAAACCCACAGGTATCCTCAGGAGAAATACAGGCTGCTCTGGAAAAAGATGGTGTGGTTGTTTTTAAGGAGCACAATACAATGATACTTGAATAGGAAAAAGCTGCATGGTCAAGTTGCCAAAAAGAAGCCTTTACTGCACAAATTCCACAAAAAAAGCCTGCTTACAATATGCCCAACAACACCTTGACGTGCCTCATTGGGCTTTTTTGTGGCATTGGCGCAGTAAAGGCTTTCTTCTGGCAGCCCAACCATGCAGTTCTTTTTTGTTCAAGTATCGTTGAATTGTGCTCCTTAAAAACAACCACACTGTCTTTTTGGAGAGCAGCCTGCATTTCTCTTGCAGTTACCTGTGGGTTCTTCTTTGTATCCTGAGCAACTCTTCCACCAGTTGTGGCTGCAATCTATCTTGGTCTACCTGACCTTGGTTTGGTATCAAAATAAACCTGAATTTTACACTTCTTAATAAGTGATTAAACAGTACTGACTGGCATATTCAAGGCTTTGGGAATCTTTTTATATCCTTTTCCATCTTTTTAAAATTCCATTACTTTGTTACGCAGGTCTTTAGACTGTTCTTTTCTACCTCCTCATGGCTAGCCTGCTTAGGGCATCCATGTGAGAGCTAAAAAACTCATTGACTATTTATACACAGACACAAATTGTGATTTAAGAAGCCACAAATGTGAGAAATTAAATTTTAATTGCCATTTTAACCTGTGTGTCACCTTCTGTGTCTGTACCAAGGCCAAACTATCCAGGGTACTTTTTATCAGGGCCATTTGGGTGATTTCTGTTATTATTATGATTTAAAAAAGGATCCAAAAAACGACGCGATAATAAATGGCTTCATGTGATTGCTATCTTTAAATAAAAGACAGTTTTTTGGCATGATCAAAATTTCACAATGCCTGCCAGAGTATGCAAACTTTTGAGCTCAACTGTATATGTGTATATATATATATAGTATATTCAAAAGATAAAGTAGCATTCACACACCCACAGGGCTTGAAAGGTGGACACACAGTGGTGATGTTTTATTTCCACGTTTCGTCAAGGCACAAGCTTGTCTACCTCTTGTTGATTAGGGCAGTAAGCAGGGCTGGATTAACGTTGGGGTTATTGGAGCTGCAGCTCCAGGCCCCTACCTTAATATAGGCCCAGCCACCCAAAAAGAACACACTGCTCATGAAAAGCATTGGACCAACAGATTTCTCCCCTGACGGGCCCTGCATTCCGCATGCACCGCCTGGGCAGGGTGGTGGGATTGATAATGGGCGCCACATGAGCAGCCCTAACGGAAACCTGGGGCACGCCAATGCAGGGCTCTTGCAGAATTCTGGGGCTTCTATAGTGTTAGGCCTGCTCGGCTGCACTCTTTCAGCTCAGAGTGCACGCCAATGCATGGCCCTTACGGCAACCTGGCAATTCAAATGCCAGGCATCCCTAGTTGGAATGCGCCCTTTAGAGTTTGGGCACATGCCAACACAGGCTCTTATGCCGCGTACACACGGTCGGACTTTTCATCTACAAAAGTCCAACGGACGCTGACGGACTAAAGCTGGCTGGTAATCCAATCGTGTGTGGGCTTCTCCGGACTTTCAACGTACTTTTTTAGACTCAAATCCGACGTACTTTAGATTTGAAACATGCTTCAAATCTTTACGTCGTAACTACGACGGACCCCGAAGTCCGCTCGTCTGTATGCTAGTCCTACGGACAAAAACCCACGCTAGGGCAGCTATTGGCTACTGGCTATCAACTTCCTTATTTTAGTCCGGTGTACGTCATCACGTACGAATCCGTCGGACTTTTGTGTGGTCGTGTGTAGGCAAGTCTGTTCGTTAGAAAGTCTGCCGCAAGTCCGCCGCAAGTCCGCCGAAAGTCCGCCGAAAGTCTGTCGGACAGGCTGTCGGACTTTTGTAGATGAAAAGTCCGACCGTGTGTACGCGGCATTAGAAACACAGAAGGGTGCCCAGTAAAAGGTCCACCAAAATCCTCAGCACCAAGCACATGATGCTCTTAATCCGGCCCTGGCAGTAAGGATGTGGAACTTCCTGATACAGTTGGTGGTGTCAGCGGAGAGTGTAGATAAGCTCAAAAAACTTTTATATGTGTTTCCTACCAAACACAATGTACAGAGATTTGAAAAAACGTAGTCACACACACACACTCAGGTTGAACTGTATGGACCAGTGTCTTTATTTAACCTTATATAACCAACTATTTATTTAACCTTTATTTAACCAACTATAAACCTATGTCACTCCCGCTAAATCAGCACTCAATCAGGGCTTAGCCTGCAGCCGCACGGAACAAGGAGGTAAGGGTGCTCATAACATCAATCAACTATTATAGCCACATGGATATATTAGGTCAATGTCATTGACCAAATCTGCCCATGTGGCCATATTAGGTCAATGATGTCACGACCATCCTCACCCCTTTGTTGGGGAATGCCCTGGCCACAGCTGATGGGGCACTTCTTTGGTGTGGGAGGGACAGCTTGCCTCCAGGTTCAGCCCAAACCTAAATTCAGACCAAATCCATGCTCATCCCTTCTCAGTTGTGAGTAACTTGTTCCAAACCTTATCACTGATTGTAACCATTTATCTTCTCAACACTCTTATAGACACTCCTTATCACTGATTGCCACCCCCTCCATTTGATGAAATCAATGAGGATGAGGCCCATCCAAAATGAAAATGATTTTTTGAATTGTGCAATGAGAAGAAATAAAATAAACTTTTATGGTGTTTCTTCAGAACGGTTGGATAATACTACTATTTTTATTGCAGGGCTATGCAATATGGGCCTGTTATCTTCTCTGGTTCATGGATAACTAGACGTGAGGGTAGGTGTGTACACACGTTGTGGGATCTGTATGTGGACTCTCACACTGAAGTTTAAGGCAGTAAAGATAGAGTTGGTTCTTGGCCATGTCTAGTCAATTGTGTGACGTGAAGAAGGACAATAAAAGTGCAGTAAAGCAGAAGGTAAGTACAGACAGTCTAAACAAACGTAGTCATTCATAAAGCGTAGGATGAAAAGACTGGAACAAAGGGAAACACATTGCAACACTTTTATGGACCGGGTCATGAGACATGAAATATACAAATCAGAGTCTAACTCATTTTTATTGAGTCAAAAAACCCTGCAGGTGTGCTAGATACAATGTAACAATTGTGGAAACTATTGAAAATCATAGTGCGTCTTGAAATTCTTCAGGTTTGGTTGGCTTAAAGCGGAGGTTTGCTGAAAAAAAAAATATTAAAAGCCAGCAGCTACAAATACTGCAGCTGCTGACTTTTAATATATGGACACTTACCTGTCCAGGGAGCCCGCGGTGTCGGCAGCCGAAGCCGATCCGTCCTTCGGCTCTCGGCTGCTGCCGCTGCCATCCTCGGTAAGGGAATAAGAAAGTGAAGCCATGCGGCTTCACTTCCTGGTTCCCTACTGTGCATGCGCGAGCCGCGCTGCGCGTCCTCACAGGTCCCTGCTGTATTCTGTGTCTCACAGAATACAGTGGGGGAGGACGGGGTAGGCGGCGGAAGTGGCGTAGGTCACTGCAATCACTGCGGTGATCTATGCCAGGAAGTGGGAGCAAATACCTGTATTAGACAGGTATCTGCTCCCTCCTCCCCCCTGAAAGGTGCCAATTGTGACACCGGAGTGGGGGAGGAATCCAAAAAGTGGAAGTTCCATTTTTGGGTGGAACTCCACTTTAAAGTTAAAGCGAACCTTCAGTAATTTTTTCAACTTTCCATAGATTAAATCTTCTGCCCTTGTTGTTTAAACTTTGGATAGTAAAACATTTTTCTTTCCGCCAGTAAATACCTTACACAGCCCACTTCCTGTTTCTTGTCTGGTCATTAGCCTAGGCTTATGACATCATGCACAGCTCTCTCTCATGCTTGTGAGAGTTGGCCAGGAAGGGAGGGGGCAAATGAGAGCTGCAGGGCTGCATAGCTGGAGGTGTGCCTCTGTGCAAATCCAGGAGGTGAACAGGCAGCAGCTTCAGCTGCCCACAGTTAAAATGATTGCAGTCAGGCTCAGTGGAGGGAGATTTCTGCAGCATATTTGGCAAGTACAGAATCACAGTATATATAAAATAATATGCAAAGTGGTTGAAGGGAAGCTTCAGAATGGCAAAGATGTTTTTATTACAAATTATGTGAGCAGACTGCAGTTCTTCTTTAAGCTCCATGTAAACAACTAAATGCAATGTTAAATGTTAAATGTCAATTGTTAAATGTAACGTGTTATGTAAATATGTAATGTATATGGTTGTACCATTTTTTTTCTATGTTTAGTCTTGGAAATTGAAATTTTCTTCTGAATGTTATGTTCCTTTTTTTAAAAACTGAATAAAAGTTAAACAGCTAAATGCACACAATGAGTAAATAAAAGCATGACTATGGTATAAAAGATGATTTTGTCTCTATGACTGCTTGACTAACACTTCCCCTTATTTCTTTACCCAAGTAACACACATGACACAGTAACTGGAGTTTAATTGCCAAAGCAGCCTTTTATTAAACCAAATTGTATAAATAACACATACAAATCATACAAGCAGTCAGTACATTCTGAAATTTGGAGCCCCAAGGTCCTTGTAGGCACCACTACTTCACCTACCTGCTTAACCAAACTTAGGCCTCCAGCCACAAAACACCGACTCGGAGACAACACCACTACTAGCAGATACAACCCAGACAAACCACAGGGAGCCGTACCCAAGACGGGTCCCTATCAATTTAGATTTGTCAAATAAAGCACATACAAAGACCTTGCAACCTGCCAGCTGCCTTGACAGGCCACCATGGGAAATAGCCCAAAATTGCCCAAGAACTTAACCACCAAAAGAGGGAGGGAGGGTAGGAAGTTTCTCCGACGTCATCTCTCTCCTGAGTGAAGTCCTCACCGGGATCCTCCTACTGGTCTACCCCTGAAGTACCACCTGTTACCTCCACTCCACCAATCCAGTAAGTGTCCCCTTACTATTTATTTTAAACCCTCCTGAAAACTCCTACCACTCCAAACCCCCTTTTAACCCTGTCATGTCGGCCCTCCGTCTAGGTTTCTTTTCCTTACTCCGGGCCTTGCTGAGGTGTAACTAGAACCATCAGGGCCCCTGGTGCAAGAAACCATGAATGGCCCCCCTGACCATCGGGGCCCTTCCTACTGATCCTGGGGTCCTTTACTCAGGGCCCCTTTATAAGCCCAGTTCACGCTGCAACACATAACGTAGCATGACAAGTCAACGCAGCGACAGAAAAAGGTTCCTGCCCTACTTTTCAGAGACTTTTGTGTTTTGAGTGCCATAGACTGCAATGTTAAAAGTCGCAAGCAAGTTGTAAGGAAGTCGCAAGGAAAACACAAGCAATTAACGTGACTTCGGGATCGCAGCAGTGTGATCTGAAGGTTACGGTCCCACATTGAGCACCCCTATGGTGGCTGGACGCTAGGGCCCAGTCGCAAGTGAAACCTTTGTGAACCGATACAGAAAAAGAAATGACTCCTGCGCACAAGTGGTCAACCAGACAGATGGTAAAACGACACAGGCCTTGCTGCCCTCAAGGATGGGGAATCCTAGCAGACAAAGAAATAAAAAGAGAGAGGGGCGCACCGGCCATGTGCATTATCTTTTGTAAAATGTTTATTGAATAAAATGATAAAGGAAATTACTCACAAGCAGTTGTAAAACCGGGTGCAGTAAGAATCAAGCACCGACTAGCAGCAAGCGGTTATTATGATGAGCGAAGCCTTCCAAAGGTCTTAGAGGAACATACAGGCATCACTACCAGCTAACGCTGAGCTCTGATGAAGAAGGGACGTGCCCTTCGAAACGCGTTAGCTGGTAGTGATGCCTGTATGTTCCTCTAAGACCTTTGGAAGGCTTCGCTCATTATCATTTTATTCAATAAACATTTTACAAAACATAATGCACATGGCTGGTGCGCCCCTCTCTCTTTTTATTTCTTTGTCTGCAACCTTTGTGACCCTGGTAGTTCCCCCATTGAATATAGGGGGCTCATCAATCCTTATCAATATGGGGACAAGGGGCTTTGCCGGAAAGTGGGGGCAAGGGGGTGCACTCCCAGCATATTACCAGAGCTGTCACTGGCAGCTTTTGGTCAAGACTTCTAACAAATAGGACGGGCTCCTGATCATGTGACCTCCTGTAAGAGCCAATCACAGTGGTCACATGATATGGAAGCCATGCTGCCTCGTGGCCCTTTAAGAGGTTTTTAACCAGTTGGTGTTGAGCGCACGCAAATATGCAGCCTCTCTGCGGCCGGGCCTTGGTGCTAAGTGGCTGCAGCCTAGGGAGCCCGGCCACTGGTTTTCCTACTCTCTTCTCTCTGCAGCAAGCAACTAAGTCTCAGCATCAGCAGGCAGCCGCCGCTCCATTCACACATAGTGTCAGAGGCGCAGCAGTGGCAGAGGACTGTGTCTGTGTCCCGACTCCCGATTGAATGGAAGCAAGCAAACATTCATTGATGGGCACTGGTGAGGCTACATTTGATGGGAGCTGGTGAGGCTGCATTTGATGGGCGCTGGTGAGGCTGCATTTGATGGGTACTGGTGGGCTGCATTTGATGGGCACTGGTGAGGCTGCATTTGATGGGCGCTGGTGAGGCTGCATTTGATGGGTGCTGGTGAGGCTGTATTTGATGGGCGCTGGTGAGGCTGCATTTGATGGGCGCTGGTGAGGCTGCATTTGATGGGTGCTGGTGAGGCTACATTTGATGGGCGCTGGTGAGGCTGCATTTGATGGGCGCTGGTGAGGCTGCATTTGATGGGTGCTGGTGGGCTGCATTTGATGGGCACTGGTGAGGCTGCATTTGATGGGCACTGGTGGGCTGCATTTGATGGGCGCTTCATTAAAAAGGTAGGCTTTACATGGGCAGGGAAAAGGTAGTGCAGTCAGGGGTGGAGCCAACGGGGGCGGCAAAATAAGGTTTCGCCTAGGGTGCCAAAAATCCTTGCACCAGCCCTGATGGTAACATTGCTGATGTTTAATTTCTCCTGGTACACTAATGCAGTGGAGTCTGTTTGAGCTGGTAAATGTTCTGGGGGTTTTGGGAGGAGGGGAGGGGGGCATGGTTAAGTATTGATATATTTTCGTAATAGTTAGTGGAAATATGTTAGTTCAGAGGTATAGGCCCAGCGTAGCCGTTTTAGGTGGTGTTGGTGTTATTGTTGTGCCAAACCTGCTTTATTGTATGTTATTGTTTTATGAAAAAATAATAAAAATAATTAAAAAAAAAACTTGAATGAGTCACATTTGGCAGTGGTACTGCCTGCCAAATGCGGCATACTGTAAGTTGAGCCTTGAGCGGCTGCATTGCTTTTGCTTAGGTGGGCGATAAAATCACAGCTCAACTGCCAACTTTAACTGCCCGCTGGCTGTGTGGGAACAAGCCCCAAAGCTAGCCAAAGATGGATGTTTTTTTTTTTTTAATCAGCCAGCTGGCTAATTAAAAAAGAAACAAATGGATCCCCCCCCCCCTTATCCACACATTTGAGATGGATGGGGGAATCCTCCCCACTGCGCTATTGTTGTCTGACATCGGAGACTCCTCCTCTGTCAGAATACATGGATCAAATGGCTGCAAGCGCTGATTGAAGGAAAACATACCAACAGACCCATTCAAGAGTAGTCGATCATTACAGTCGATCATTAGATCAACTCCTCTTGAACAGGAACGGCCATTGATGGTTTGAAATTTGGCCAGAGCCTGTTGAACCAGCTGAATTTCGATCCACCTCCGGCCAGCTTTAGAATCCATTTTGGTCTGGCTGATTCTTAAGCAGCCCATAAATTGTGCAATTGCTCGACTCCCCCATCAACACAGTCAATGTTGATGGAGGAATCACTCCGGCAGCGCTATTGTGTTTTGCCGGCGGAGAACCTTCCCTGCCGGCAGAGCACAATGATCACTGCTGGTGGCTATAGCGGCCAGCAGTGATTGCATGAAAAAAAAAATCCGACAGGCTGGTTGTATTGAAGTAGATCGATGTACAACCAGCCTGCCAACACATGGATCGAATCTCGGCTGGTCCCTGGTTGACGGCCGAGTTTTGTTCCATCTATGGCCAGCTTTACTATAGCTTTTACAATAAGTGACATGTTTCCATTATTCTTTCTATAACATTTTTGTTCACTGTTTCTTTTGTTATTATGTTTGTCCTCTTTAGATCTGATCTGCTTCGGGGGACAGAGAAGTGATGAGCAGCTTAGAGATAAGCATTTCCTCTCTGCCCATTTAGGGTAATAGGAAATGTCATGACTCCGCTCTGAACCTTACCTGGGCTACGCCCCGCTTATGGCAAACCTGCTGCCTTTTTCCAGTAAAAGTACAAGGCGTCTCTCCCCGTGGGAGGGGCCGATGAATTCACAGGTCACCCGTCTGTCTGGTCTGCTCCAGTTTGCAGTTTAACTAGCCGGGGGCACAAGTAGAAGTAATTATCTGCAAGTATTCCGACATTGCAGCCTTGAACGTTGCCCAACCAGAAATTAAAACACATTTATTTCGGAGTTATTCATTGACAGCCCGCTTGTTGATTACACTTCTGTACACGGTGACATGGAAATTCACACGGAAATTAGAATCAGCAAAACAGCTGTGTCAGCAAAACCTCAGAATATACCGTTTTCAGTCATAACAATAACACAAATCTTAAAGTGGAACTTTAGGTAAAAAAGAAAAAAAAATGGCAGACTATGGGGGAGATTTACTAAAACTGGAGAGTGCAAAATCTGGTACAGCTGTGCATGGTAGCCAATCAGCTTCTAACTTTAGCTTGTTCAATGAAGCTTTGACAATAAAACCTGGAAGCTGATTGGTTTCTCTGCAGAGCTGCACCAGATTTTGCACTCTCCAGTTTAAAGACACTACCTGCCTGGAGTTTGCATGTTCTCCCTGTGCCTGCGTGGGTTTCCTCCGGGTACTCCGGTTTCCTCCCACACTCCGGTTTCCTCCCACACTCCAAAGACATGCTGGTAGGTTAATTGGCTTCTGTCTAAATTGTCCCTAGTATGTATGAATGTGAGTTAGGGACCTTAGATTGTAAGCTCCTTGATGGTAGGGACCGATGTGAATGTACAATGTATATGTAAAGCGCTGTGTAAATTGACGGCGCTATATAAGTACCTTAATTAAAAAAAATAATAAATAAAGCGGAGTTCCACCTAAAACTGGAAGCTCCGCTTATCTGTCTCCTCCCCCCTCTGGTGCCACATTTGGCACCTATCAGGGGGGAGTGGCTACCTGTTTTTAACCATGTGATAATGAGTGGGGTGAAAATGGCGCCTGGTAAATTGTTTCAAAACATAGCTGCCCCTTTAACCACTTCCCATCCCGCGTATTGTAATATGACGGCCGCAAGGCGGCTCTGCCATCCCGGGTGGCCGTCATATGACGTCCTCGGCTTCCCGGCGGTCTAGGGGGCGCCGCGTCCCTCGGGAGCCGATGCGCGCGCCTGACGGCCGCGATGTCCGCCGGGCACCCGCGATTGCTGGTCACAGAACAGGAACGTGGATCTGTGTGTGTAAACACACACACAGATCCACGTCCTGTCAGGGGAGAGGAGACCGATCGTGTGTTCCTTGTATATAGGAACACCGATCGATCACCTCCCCCAGTCAGTCCCCTCCCCCCACAGTTAGAATCACTCCCTAGGTAACACATTTAACCCCTTGATCGCCCCCCTAGTGTTAACCCCTTCCCTGCCAGTGACATTTATACAGTAATGAGTGCATTTTTATAGCACTGATCGCTGTATAATTGTCAATGGTCCCAAAGTAGTGTCAGATTTGCATTTCGCCCTCCCACAGGGTGTTATCAAAGGTCCTTTGATGACGCCCTGTGGGAGGGCGAAATGCATTGACGCGACGCACTTCCGGTTCTGACGTCATTTCCGGTCTCGTGGGAGCGATGATAACGGTGTTTGCTGCATCCTCTGATTGTTTCAATGCCTGATTTTAACTTACTTTTGTAAGTATAACCTTTTATGCGCAATAAATTTTCAATCTTAGCATACTTCACTATTGGTCCCTCCTTTTTTCTTCCTTTTTGGGTACCTGTTTTTGTATGGCTGAGTATTAATGTTGAAGGATCGTTTATCATCTCATCAGTGAACCTGCCATCCTGTGTCGTTCTCTGGATATCGCTATAAGCCTATATTGGGTGTCATTGTGATTTGGTGGGTGGGGACACATGTGGGGGTGTCTTGGTACTCCTGAAAATTTTTCTGCAACATTTTCTCTGCACTTTCCGCACACCAGATGTGAAGCATTCCCTGCATTTTTACACACTATTTGTGAAGCACCTTCACAGTTTTGTATGGACTTTATGTTTTTGTTATTACCTATTGTGGGTTTTTGTTTGTGAGCGCCATATCTATATATTTTATCACTATGGTCAAGTGTCTAGCACTTTGTGTATAGCAGCTTCATTCAATCATTTTTTTTTTACCACCCATTTTTTTACCACCCATTTTTTTCACACCATCAGCGCGAGTTTATATATTTAGATTATATATTTTCCATGTCAGAAGTTCGGCCCCCTCCTCCTCCCTCCTGCTTCCCCTGCTGCCAGGCCAGTAATGCCGCGTACACACGGGCGGACTTTTCGACCGGACTGGTCCGGCGGACAATATGACCGTGTGTGGGCTTCATCGGACCTGCAGCGGACTTTTTCGGTCGGAAATCTGACAGACTTTAGATTTGGAACATGTTTCAAATCTTTACGTCGGAACTCCGCCGGACCCAGTTCCTATAGAAAAATCCGCTCGTCTGTGTGCTAGTCCGACGGACGAAAACCGACGCTAGGGCAGCTATTGGCTGCCGGCTATCAACTTCCTTATTTTAGTCCTGTGTATGTCATCATGTACGAATCCGTCGGACTTTGGTGTGTAGGCAAGTCCGTTCGTTGGGAAAGTCCGTTGGAAGTCCGCCGAAAGTCCGTCGGACCAGTCTGGTCGAAAAGTCCGCTCGTGTGTACGCGGCATAAGAGAGCAGAGCGCGCTTCATGCATGTGCAGTAGGGAACCGGCTGTGAAGCCGCAAGGCCGGGTTCCCTTACTACGAATGACGACGGCAGAGGCTACATCTTTTGCACAAACCAATCAATATAAGCTTATTGAGTTTTTTGTTACCAAAAATATGTAGCAGCAGAATACATATTGGCCTAAATTGATGAAGAAATTAGCTTTTTTAATTTTCTTTATTGGATATGTTTTATAGCAGAAAGAAAAAATATTTTTTTTTTCAAAATTGTTGGTCTTTTTTTGTTTATAGCACAAAAAATAAAAACCGCAGAAGTGAACAAATACCACCAAAAGAAGTAAAAATAAAAAGACCGCGCTGGAAAAAGTACATAAATTAAAAAAGCAGCAGTAAACAGTGCGACAACACAAAAAGTCCAATATAAATTTTAAACTGCGCTAAAAAATCTGATAAAATAAATTGAATAAATTTTGGACCACCAAAAGAAGGCTCTATTTGTGGGAAAAAAAGGAAATCTATTTTATTTGGGTACAGCGTTGCATGACCGCACAATTATCAGTTAAAGTAACGCAGTGCCGTATTGCAAAAAATGGCCTGGTCATGAAGGGGGGTAAATCTTCCGGAGGTCAAGTGGTTAAAGTTCCTTACCTGTGCATGAGAAGCCCTGTGAAAACTTTAAATCAACTCCTGCACATGAGCGATAGTGACATCATCTCAGCCCAGCCAATGAAAATAGACGAAGATCGGTACCCAGAAGCCTACTGGACGAAGATGTCATTGGCTGTGGGGGAGCTCCAGGACAGCGCAGCGCTGGAGAGAAGGTGAGTACTGGATAGTTTTGCTTTAAAGATTTCTGGTCAACTAAATTTTAAGGCTGCCAACTCACTATAGTAGCACGTGAACACGCAAATTTTTCACATGGTCACAAAACACACGTGGCACTTGCAGTGTCATTGGTGTAGGGATGGGCTCAGGCGTGTTTAGACATGGGTCCGAACCCGCCCAAGCTATATGGCCAGGAAGCTGCCAAAGGGGCAGCCAAACATAGGTGGCGGCGGTATTCTCCGCAGCTACAGCGCTCCCTGCAGGTAAATCTCTGGTTGTGCAAACAGCCACGAATAGCTGCGGCCGCTGACAACCTGTCACTGAAGTGTACAGACTCAGCAGCTGCAGTTAACAGCTTACAGCTATCAACCATTATAGGAATCAGTAAAGTCCTGCAGCACTGTGAAAAGTGCCCCTACGAATGTAGCCTTACTAGATGACAGTTAATTGGCTAAAACACAATGCCTTTTTTTTTTTCCTTTTATAAAACACCGTTTAACCACTTGATCTCCCCCCTTCATGACCAGCCCATTTTTTTCCAATACGGCACTCCGTTACTTGAACTGACAATTGCACAGACATGCGACACTGTAACCAAACAAAATTTATGTCCTTTTTTTCCCACAAATAGAGCTTTATTTTAGAAGGTATTTGATCACCTCTGCGGTTTTTATTGTTTGCGCTATACACGAAAAATAACTGACAATTTTGAAAAAAAAAACAATGATTTTTACTTTCTGCTATAAACCACACCTAATAAAAAAATGTAAAAAATCAAATTTCTTCATAAATTTAGGCCAATATGTATTCTGCTACATGTTTTTGATTTTAAAAAATCCCAATAAGTGTATATTGATTGGTTTGAAAGTTATAGCATCTACAAACTATAGTATATATTTATTTTTATTTTTTTACTAGTAATGGCAGCGATCAGTAGACATGTGCACTGCAAAAAAAAGTCTTTCGTTTCAACCGTTTTATTTTTTTTGGGTCATTCGTTATAATAGCAATTCGTACTTTTGTACATTAGCACATGCGTACATTCGTAAATTCGTACATTCGCAAATTCTTACATTCGTAAATTCTTACATTCGTAAATTCATACATTCGTAAATTCTTAAATTCATAAATTAGAAAATTCGTATATTCGTAAATTCCTACATTTGTAAATTAGAAAATTAGAAAATTTGTAAATTCGAAATTTGAAAATCCAAAAACCCGAAAATTCGAAAAATCTGAAATAGTAACTAACTATTAAAATTTTGGGTATTGTAAATACCTTTTAAATTTGGCTGTTAGTGAACGTAAAAAAATAGGAATTTATTCAAAGTTACAAATTATCCGAAATAACGAATGCTGCATCTAAACGAATGGAACAGAACAAATTAATAATAAATATTAATAATAAAAAGTTTTTATTTTTATTATTGTTATTTATTATTATTAATTCATTACGTTCCATCCGTTTTGGATACGGCATTCGTTATTTCAGATGATTCGTAACTTTGGATAAATTTGTATTTGTTACGTTCACTAACAGCCAAATTTAAAAGGAATTTACAATACCTATAATTTAATAGTTAGCAATAGTTAAGTTATTATTAGTTAATTATTATTTCAGATCTCCTAATTTACGAATTCATTAATTTACGAACGTACGAATGTACGAATGTACGAATGTACGAATTTACAGATTTTCGAATATTCTAATTTACGAATATTCGGAAAAATTCGTTAAATGGGTTTTTGTCATTCCGGATATTTCCGAATTAACGAACTTGTTGAAATTCGTTAAAAAATGAATTCGGAACGAAACAAATTGCACATGTCTAGCGATCAGCGACTTATAACGGGGTTGCGACATCGCAGCGGACAAATCAGACACCTAACTGACACTTTCGCCACTTTTTGGGGACATGTGACGCTAATACGGTGATCAGTGCTAACAAATATGCACTGTCACTGTACTTATGACACTGGCATGGAAGGGGGTTAACATCAGGGGCGATCAAAGGGTTAAATGTGTTCCCTGGGAGTGATTACTAACTGTGGGGGAGGTGCTTTGACTGGGGGAATGTAAAGATCCGTGTTCCTGCTTAGCAGAAACACAGGATCAGCACATTCCCCTCTCACAGAATAGCGGTCTGCCTTGTCCTGCCTTTCTCCTGAACCATCAGTGGGTCCCGGTCAGATCTGCTGATTGGCTCCCGCTGTGTCCAATCACAGCGGGAGTGGGTCACTGGGGGCGCACGCGCGCACCCCAGACCCGGAACTGTCAGATCACGTACTAGGTAGGTGATCTGGCACAGAGCCGCCACCCTACCGCAGTGTATCTATATCGGTCGCTAAACAGTTTTTCATCTAAGCTAAAACTTTTTTTTCATCTTTCTGACGTCTCAGTCACCGCATGGCATATCTCATGGCATATCTCAGGGTAAGTGTCCTAATATAGACTCTAGCGGTTTCTAGTCTTCATTAGAAGTGTAAATGAGTCACAGTACACCAAACATTAATAGCTTGAACCAGTCTACCAGTTTGTATAAATGACAAATTGGGTGAAATGTGCAGCGCTTATGTGATCATATAAACCATAACAAATAATATGAGTACAGAAAACGTGAATAATAAATGATGTGCTCAAAAATACTCCAAGCAGTCCTCTATTATGACATGTGATGTCTCTAAACAGAGGAACTTGGACGTGTGATGTCCAAATAAGAAAAAAGTCAGTGACAAGCTTCAGTCATGTGTGATGATAATCCTCAACCACATGTGGATATAATATAGTGACAGTCTTTAACTTCAAATATGTATGATGTAATAATAGTTAATAGTAGGTCCACCACCAAAGACACCAGGAGCTGCTTACCAGAGGGATTGAACTCAAATAGGTGTACACCTAGTGAGTCAATCAAGCCTTGTGGTATAATATACCAAGGGGATCAGATGCTCTATCCAGATATGACCTCCCAGATGGACCTCCGAACAGGTGTAAGGTATGGATGGACTCAGTAGATATAGGCAGTCAGCCCCATCATTAAAAGAAAGAGGAAGGCATGTAGTGTAACTCCGTATGGAAATTTTAATACATAAAAAGCAAAGGAAATACACTCACGTGTTTAGCAGTAAAATCAAGCGCTTGTATAAAAGAAGACAGTGGTCTCAGCATATCCTTCCGACGTGTTTCGACTTAGAAGTCATCATCTATAATTACGGAGTTACACTACATGCCTTCCTCTTTCTTTTAATGATGGGGCTGACTGCCTATATCTACTGAGTCCATCCATACCTTACACTTGTTCGGAGGTCCATCTGGAGGTCATATCTGGATAGAGCATCTGATCCCCTTGGTATATTATACCACAAAGCTTGATTGACTCACTAGGTGTACACCTATTTGAGTTCAATCCCTCTGGTAAGCAGCTTCTGGTGTCTTTGGTGGTGGACCTACTATTAACTGTTACATATTTGAAGTTATGATGATATACATCATACATATTTGAAGTTAAAGACTGTCACTATATTATATCCACATGTGGTTGAGGATTATCATCACACATGATTGAAGGTTGTCAGTGACTTTTTTCTTTTTTGGACATCACACGTCCAAGTTCCTCTGTTTATAGACATCAAATGTCATAATAGAGGACTGCTTGGAGTATTTTTGAGCACATCATTTATTATTCACGTTTTCTGTACTCATATTATTTGTTATGGTTTATATGATCACATAAGCGCTGCACATTTCACCCAATTTGTCATTTTTGCAACTTTATCCACTGCTGTGCTGGCTGCTTTCGTTTTTTTTTTTTTTTTTTTTTTTTTTTGAGACAGCGCGGTATATATTTGTTTATAAACTACCAGTTTGTATCTCTGAGAAATTGAAGCAAAGCTACTGAACATTTCTGTAAGCACGTGCAGCTAGCTAGTTTACCACTAGGTGGTTCTGTACCAGAATAGTGTCTTGTTGCAGCAGACAGTGTCACCAGGTGCTAGGTCCCCTTTAGGTAGAGCCCTCCTACAGTGATGTTGTGGGTAACGCAGCATCCACATATAAGCCAGGTTATAAGCCACCTACACCAACACAGATGTAACCAGCACATGGAGGCCCTGTACAGAGCAGGAGGCTTGGGAAGTGTGGACCTGATTCCAAGAGATCAAGCTGTAGACTTTGTGACCCTTATGGAGGTGGGGGTGGGGCAGACTGCGAAAGGCATTTTAGGCCAGGTCAAGCGTTCCCTGCATGAGACTATTCCCCTGGAGAGTACTGGGAGAGGTGTAGCTATGGTGTCTACAGAGAGCCCCGTCCTGTGAGTACTAATGACCCTAGGTGGAAGGGGAGACTTTTGGAGGGAGATGGCTGCTTAAAGTGCTGCATATGCTTTCACATGCGACTACTGCGGACCATCCACTAAGTGTGATTGACTATGTTTGTCAAGAATCAATGCTGATGTGATTTGACCGTTATGCCATTCCCTAAATTCCAACAGAACAGTGCAGCAAATCTACTCAATTGTGTGGACATTCCTTCCTTGGGATATAAAGGTTAATCAATGTAAATGTCACGTGGAGGCCCCTGGCACAGATTGGGCACAACATGGCAGAGGGTTCTGCTTTAGCAGGAGGTATAGCGTTTTAGCAAAAGGTCAGGACCGGGGGGAGGGGGGGATTCTAGCCAATCGCAAAGCCCCTCTTACATGTCTTCTCTTGTAGGTTTGATGGACTGTAGACATCGAACATCTGGGATGGGAGAAAGTGATATTTATAGTGTTAGACAAACATGAGTGAAATATTAACATTGCTGCAACATTTCATGGAAACTGTCAGAACAGAGAAGACCGGTCTATGTTTATATAGGAGGGAATTATATAAAACCCAACATGAAGTACAAGAAAGTTCATCCTTCTGGAAGAAAAAACAGGCCTATATGTATGCACTAAACACACAGCCCTTCCCACAAGGGAATTCAGAGTTTCATTATTCAAGCTCAGGCCAATGTAAGTCTGTATATGCCTTACCAATGTAAGTATGTATATGCCATACCTGTCAAATTCCCCATGAAGCTGGAAATCACGGTATGGACACTGTAACTACAGTTGTAGCTGCTAGCTTCTGGGTCCCATGCCAAGCGGCTGCCCTGGAGGAGGTCATTTGCTTAGCCAGGGCTCCAGTCAGAGAACATTTTACATTTTCTCAATGAGTGCAACGTATTCTCTGATTGAAAGAGGTGGATGTCACAATCTTCACCTCATCTAAAATGTTATGTTGGGCTCACCCCTGCGCTGGTTCGCCACAGATTCCTTTCCCAGATAGGTGCAATAGCAGCCAGACGCACATCAATAATCACCCTGCTGACTCAAGGAACAGTCTAGGGCAATGATCTCTAAACTGTGGCCCGGGGTCCACATGTGACCCTTTGCCTGCTTTTATCAGGCCCTTGGGACACTATTCCTCCCACTGATACAAGGCACTATTCCTTCTACACCAACAATGCGGCAAAATTCTTGTCACTGATACCAACTATAGGGCACTACTCTTACCACTGACACCAGTGATGGGGCGCTATTCTTCCCACTGACACCAACTTCAGGGCCCTATTCCTTCCCCTAAAACCAATGATAGAGCACTATTCCTTCCCCTGATACCAACAGGTCACTGTTCCTCCTAATGACACCAATGATGGGGCACTATTTCTTCCCCTAATACCAACAATGGGCCAGTATTCCTCCCACTAATACCAATGATGGGACATTTTTTACTCCTAATGACGCCAGGACATTTTCTATTCACATTGGCCACAGTTCGACCCCCTCACAGTCTGAAGAACAGTAATCTGGCCATTTGTTCAGAAAGTTTGGAGACCCCTGGTCTAGGGGTTACCTTGTCTTTGAAATTTATTGCTGAATAATCTTGGATAGGGCACAGGGAGCTGAGGGATACTCCATGACCGCTGAGCGGTAATCTGAAGACATTCTTCACTGTAATACTACCTCTTAGGACAGTTACTATAGCAAAAAGCCAAAAAATGAACAGCACTGAGACACTGTCAGAAATATCCCTGGCCAGGCAAGCACTAGTACTAGTACGCAACTAATACTACGTACGGGACAGCAGCAGCAACAATCACTAGAATCCTTCACCCAGGTCTGTACTCACAATGTCCCTAAATACTTGGATGCCTTCCTCCAAGATATCTTCCCCAGTGAAGCCTCCAGACCGGATCCTCAGTGAAATCCCTGGCTTAGCTTTAGAGATTCTTAGCAGAACAGGCCCCCCAGCCCTGCCACAGCTGGGACCTTGATTAGCACAGGTAGAATTTTTAGGCGGTCTGCATAGAAGGGTAGTAGCCCTTCAGGCTGGGAACTTCTCCTCCTGGACAAGAATCTTGCTGCTCCAGGCCTCAGATTATTTATGTGCACCCCAGCCACCTATGGGGCATCATCCACCCAAGACTGGCCAAGATCACATAAATATTCAGGCTGCAGGTCTGCCCCTTCCAGCCCACTAAATTCTAGAATTCACTAGAAGGCAGGGGGAAGCAGTTGAGCCTGCAGCCAGTGAAGCCTAGAACAACCCAAAATAATCACACAAAATAATCTGTTCCACTGGAGAGACAAAAAAAAACTAAATGTACCTGACATGTCTAGCAACCTATCTAGGAGGGCGCTACAGTTATATATTTTTTGTTTGTTTTAAGGCAAGGTTCACACTGCTGCATTACGATTTTGATCAGACTTTTAGTGTGATTATGTAGTGCTACTTGGATACAACTTTGATAAGGTTTGTATATGGTATGGGGCCAAAATCTCTCCCTGCGGAGTCGCATTGGTGTGAACAGACACCATAAAAAGCAATGTGATTTCCATACATCTGAAATTGCACTAGTGTGAACCAGGCCATAGGAAAAGGGAATAAATATAACCAAACAATAAAAAGCAATCACAATACAGGTGAAAAATGATTCTACAGCCTGAAGTGGGGTTCCTAGTTGGGGGTATCCATACCTCTTTGGGGGTATAGGAACCAAATGATGAGGGTGTGGAACTACTGTAGATCTCTGAATAATTAAGTACATGTAAAGTCTAAACTTTTTATTTCAACTTGAATAGATCGGGGAATGTTTAAAGTCCCCTGTAACATTGGGGAGGTTCCACTTTTTTTTCCACAGGTAAGAAAATGTTATCAAGAATTGCAAAATTACAAAACAGTGCAGCACGTAAAATCCATCCATCAATGACAAGGGATACATGAGGACAATCCACTGTTATAGAACTTATAGGCAAAGAGAAGAATAAAAACCTGCTGTTTCCACAGAGGAAGTTAATTAGAGCCCCAAGAATCAATCCAGGAAGACCAAATTTTATCAGTTTTTTTAGGACAGTTTCTGCTAGCATAGTTCAATTTATACATTGACAAGGCATTATCAATACCACGAGGACAAAGTTGGGGGATGGGATTGTTTCCAATTAAGAAGAATTTCTTTGCAAGCATAGAAAGTAGCATAATTTTTTTAAATAATTTAACATAACATCCCAGATCTACCAATATCCAAGATACCCAACAAGAGCACCTTGGGGTCTAATCCAAGGGCTAACCCACAGATTCTTTTTAAGTTCAGCTACTCCTGCCATTCAGAATGGCTGAATGGAGGGGCAAGTCAACACCATATGAAGGAAAGAACCTTCAGAGGAGTGACAGTCCCTGTAGGAAGGGTCAGGAGATACCCCTTTACCTTCTGTCCTGTGGACACAGCATGTAGTGAGAGTAATGCCCCCTACACACGATCGGATTTTCCGACAACAAATGTAGGATGTGAGCTTGTTGGCGGAAAGTCCGACCGTGTGTACACTCCATCGGACATTTGTTGTTGGACTTTCCGCCAACAAATGTTGGCTTGCATGTTCTCAAATTTTCCGACAACAAATGTGTGTTGTCGGACTTTCCGATCGTGTGTACACAAGTCCGTCGGACAAAAGTCCAAAGTACAAACACGCACGCTCGGAATCAATGCTCACCAAACACAACATTAGCAGAAGGAGACCAAAGGGTGGCGCATGTCTATTGAACTTCCTTTTTATCGGCTCGCCGTACTCATGTACGTCACTACGTTCGTAATTGTTGGCCAACATTTGTGTGATCGTGTGTATGCAAGACAAGTTGGAGCCAACACCCTTCGAACAAAATTCCACAGTTTTGTTGTCGGAATGTCCGATTGTGTGTACGGGGCATAAGTCTCTCCAAGGAAAGGGAAATGTCCCCCTCACCCGGCCATACATGGAGCAATCTTGTGACGGTTCCTGATGAACCGGCCTAAATTGGCTTACTGGGTAGCCTGTCGGCGCCACCTGCTCGACTTCCCTCGACTGAAAATTTGAAGCCAGCGGGTAGAATATTGTTGAAAGAACAGCATCTGCATCCAATCAGAAGCAGGCACTGTTCAGTGGTTTGACAGCTGGAGGGGCCTGCTGTCAAAATACGATAGCCGCAGCATGTGATTTGTCCATCCGCTCTGTGCAGGCTGAATGGAAAAGATCTGTATATACTGTATATGGCCAGCTTTAATTTTCACTGGAACATGCCTTGTTATCACGTGGAATGTGAATTTGGGTCTTTGTAGGCCATAGCACACCCTACTAAACAATCAGCTTGGGGCAGGGGCAAGTGGTGGCTAGGGAACAGTAGGTCCTGGTGGGGGGTGGTCTAAAGAGGTCCATGATGCACGCCACGGGGCAGCTGGGCTACTGTAAAGCAGTCCTCAGCTGGACTGATCCAAAATACATTTTGGCATTAGACACACTTTAAAAATATAAACAGAATTCTCTGCATTATTGAACCTTAAATGAAAGTGGTGGAATTGACTTGATGTATCAAGTGACAGTGACATCAGTACCTGGACCTCAATTCCATGTTCTGATTGCACAAAAACAGTAAATACTAAGCTATTGATATCTTTAATGTTCTACTGGTGCCTAATAGGCCTAATGATAATTTTGACACTGTGGTAGATGGGTATAGGGACATACTGGGCAATGCGTTAGGGATCTGTGATTGTAAAAAGTTTAAGAACCCCTGGTCAAAAGCTTACAAGATCAGCTGTGATTAGTTTGCCTCACAGAAGCAGGATAGTAAATAAGAGAGGAAATAAGCTGAAGGCAATAGTAAAATTGTGTGCTGAGCGCCCTCTAGAGGAGATCCATAAAATTCTCCTCTTTGCAAAGTTCCATCTTTAGCAATAGTTTATTGAGTTCATCAGATGCCCCTTTTGCTTTGACCCAAGCAACATCAGCTGAAGAGGGGGCAAGGGTCTCCACCTTCAGTTCATCCTCCAAGAAATATTTTAAACTGACTTGATTAGTGCATTGTTCTGTCCGAAGGCTTCCTGTTGATACTGTTTTGGAATTTCCTGTGCAAACTCTCAAAAGGCAATATTTATATCTTGTGGGTTGAAGAGGACAAGGAAAAACATTTATTATTATACCCTCAATGCATTTAGAGATGTCTGCAAGCAGTAGATTCCATCAGCAGAAGAGGCTCAAGAGCCAAAGAAGTCAACAGCCCTCCATGAACTCTAGAGAGTTCAAAGATTTGTGCCTTGACATTGTAGTCCCTGGAAATTTCCAGAGTAGGGCGAGTAAGGGAAATTAAGAGGTAAATGGATTATGGATGGATCTTCTGCTCAGAGACAAGATGATGGCATAGTAGAAAGGCATTCATGGTGTCATCCTTACCTGACCGTGACCAAGAGCAAGTCAGCTACACACCCCTACCGCCAGATACACATGCAAGTTTTTCTTTTAAAGCTGACATTTAGGTATGGATATTTTTTGCATAGCTACATTGGCCCAGCTATGTAAGTTCCCTACCTGTGAGATCCCCGTGGAAGCTGAAGATCCCTATAATAGGCACTGCTATCAAAGTAATCGTTGCTAGCTTCTGGGTGCCATACAGAGTGGCTGCCCTGCTGCTTACTGAACACAGGAGATCGTCCGCTTGGCACAGGCGCCATTCAGGGAATACTTTGCATTTTCCTAATGAATGCAAAACGTTTGCTGATTGGACAGGGTGGAGAGACAGGATAGTGGTGTTACAATCTCCACCTCGTAGAATGCGAAGCATTCTCTGAATGGCGCCCGTGGCAAGGGCACCCCAGGGCAGCTGCTCGGCATGGAACCTGGAAGCTAGTGGAGACCACTGTAGCAGCGGTGCCTGCTCCAGTGATTTCCATCTTCTACCGGGGTCCCATAGGTATGGCACATACATACTTACATTGCTCCAAGCTAGACCAATGTAACAATATCCCTACATAGACTTCAGCTTTAATCAACAGTGTATGCCCACTCTGTACCCCAATACATCTGAACTAAGAATCATAATTCCAATGACCACAGCTGGATGTACTGTTATATCAGGTACTTATATAGTGCCAACAACTTGCGCAGCACTTTACATATGTATTGTACATTCACATCAGTCCCTGTCTTTAAGGAGCTTACAATCTAAGGTCCCAAACTCACATTCATACATACCCTGATTCCCCGAAAATAAGACCTAGTGTGATTGTCGGTGATGGCTGCAATATAAGCCCTACCCCCCAAATAAGCCCTAGTTAAAGTCCTTGTAGGTCTTCTTTTCAGGGTAGGGCTTATTTTCAGGGAAACAGGGTAGGGCTTATTTGGGGGGTAGGGCTTATATTGCAGCCATCACCGACAATCACGCTAGGTCTTATTTTCGGGGAAACAGGGTACACATACTAGAGCCAATTGTCTTAGGAGTGTGGGGGGGGGGGGGAGGAAATTCACAAGCTGTGATAAGTTTTTCTTTTTTTGTTACCTTCTTTTAGCTTCCTTTGTACATTTATTGCTAAATTCATGAAGAGAGCCGTGAAGGGCACAGGGATTGTCGAGAGGGTTCAAAAGACTCGCTATAGGAAAGTGAAATAATCTGTTACACTTGTTTGGTGGTCTGTACATTTGAAAAGTAGCTTGGCAGACAAAGCATCTGTTTTCTCTGCTGAGCTACTCCAACAGCCTCCAACAACACATGTAAGAGGGTCTAAATAAAACACACTTTTGGTTAGAGTGGAGAGGGATTAGAACGCCTGTCAGGTTTTTATTGCTGTTTGTGCCCCCCATTCTATTTGTTCTGTGTACAGATACCGCCGCAAATGAAAGTGAAAGAAATTCCACATTTTGGGTAAGTAAGGGGGGAATCTTCCATTGGGGACTCTAGTTCTGGTGACAACCAGGGACTCCCTCTTTTGGCTATGGGACATTACATGGTGGGGAATCTTCATAATGGGACACAGATGGCAAAAAAAAACCCCACAAAGGTTATAACCCTCCATTGCTCTATGCACAATGAAGAAAAAATGAAAAAAGTTTTGCCCCGAGTTTTGCCGCATATCAGAGCCACCCAGGGGCGCCGCTAGGGGGTGGCTTTTGGGGCTATAGCCCCGAATCTGGGGCCAATAGCCCCGAGTCTCTTCAGGGGTCCCTAGGGGAGGGGAGGCTCTCTGGGGACCCTTATGTAAGTGGGGGGGCTCTCTGGGAACCCTGATGCAAGGGAGAGGCTCTCTGGGGACCTTAATATAAGGGGGCTCTCCGGGAACCCTGTTGTAAGTGGGGGGCCCTCTGGGTACCCTGATGAAAGGGGGAGGCTCTCTGAGGACTCTGATGTAAGGAGGAGGCTCTCTGGGGAACCTGATATAAGGGGGCTCTCTGGGGACCCTGATGTAAGTGGGGGCTCTCTGGGGACCCTGATGTAAGTGGGGGGCTCTCTGTGGATATATATACACACACACGTATATTACTGTATATACATGTGTATGCTCGCCCAAGCGTATGACTTTCTTTACTTTCTTTACTACGCTGCTATGGGCTCTAGCCCCAGACCTTTTGTAGACCTAGCAACGCCCCTGGAGCCACCTATCAATGCCCATCAGTGCAGCCTCATTGGTGCCACCTATTAGTACAGCCTTGTCAGTGCCACCCATCAGTTCCCATCAGTGCCCATCAGTGGTGCCTATCAGTGCCCATCAGTGCAGCCTCATTGTTGTCACCTATCAGTGCAGCCTCATCAGTGCAGCCTCATTGGTGTCACCTATGAGTGCAGCCACATCAGTGCCACCTATCAGTGCCCATCAGTGCAGCCTCATCTTTGCCCATCAGTGCCTGCCACCTATCAGTGCCCATTGGTGCCACCTACCAGTGCCCATCAGTGCAGCCTCATCAGCGCAGATCAGTGAAGAAGAAAAATTACTTATTTACAAAATTTTATAACAGAAACTCTTTTTTTTTATTTACGTTTTTTCGTTTATTTAGCAAAAAATTAAAAACCCAGTGGTAATTAAATACCACCAAAAGAAAGCTCTATCTGTCTCAAAAAAATAATGCAAGTTTTGTTTGGGTACATTGTGGCATGACCTCGCAATTGTCATTCAAAGTGCGACAGCGCTGAAAGCTGAAAATTGGCCGGTGGCAGGAAGGGGGTAAAAGTGGCCAGTAGGCAAGGGGTTAAAATGTGTCAGAAAAGGTCTGGTCTTTACGTGGTTAGAAATTCTGGCATACATATTGTGTAGCATAAAACATTGCAACTACCACCATTTTTATTCTCCTGCTTTAAGAAAATATATAATGTCCTAGGGGTTTTCAGTAATCTTCAGGCCTAAAATGTGTATTTTAATGGGTGCAAAGAAAAAAAAAATGGCTCTGGCAGCGAAAGGGTCAATCCCTCATCGATCTCCCCATGTCAACCAAAAGCTAATTTGCTTGAAATCTTTTGGAAACATCTAAGCCTTACTGCTACTTGGAGACATTTGTTTTATTTTACATTGAAGGACCAATTAGCTGTATTGTATATATATATATATATATATATATATATATCCCGCTCAGAAGGAGCCATTATAGTGTTTGAAGTGATGCTTTGCACAGTAACCTTGTTTATAGTCCTCATTATTTAATGAAGTAGAAGAGCCTGTTACTCCCATTGTACTTCCTCTAAGATTTGTTGAGACATTTGCACTCATGGATTTCCTCTCCACTCTTATCTCCTACGCACCATGCTGCACCTTTCTAAGCAAGATACTCGCCTCGTTTCCAATCCAAGGAAAAAAATATTGACATTTCACATTGCCAATAAATATAACGCAGCGTGTAAACTTTCACGTGAACTTTGCAGGCCGCCGATACTTAACCCCTGTCCTCAAGGGTTGATCTATTTGTAAAGCCATCTGTCGTGTGTCTCTTTTTTAAAGGCATAGACCACTTTTTGGAAAATTTTAATGTACCCACATTAATAAAATAAATGTGCATTTATTAAAGTGGAACTAAATTCAGCTGTCACAAGCACCAAGCAGGCAGGCTCTTTATTCCAGAAGAGACATGCAATATCTCTTCTGCAATAAGATGCACCTAGCTGCCTGCTTGCTGTCTTCTCTGACATGTAAACTGAGCTGTGCATGCGCAGCTCAGCTTAGACTGTCAGCCCGGTCTCTGTGTGCCGAGATGATTGACTTCTGCATATACGCAGAAATAAGGTCGTCCCTCGCTGTCCAATGAAGATGGCAGAAGACGGGCACACAGCAGAAGATGCCGGTTCAGGCAAGGAACAGGGAAGGTTGGAGGAAATGTACAGTGTATTGTCAAAAGTATTGTGACGCCTGCCTTTACACGCACATGAACTTTAATGGCATCCCAGTCTTAGTCCGTAGGGTTCAATATTGAGTTGGCCCACCCTTTGCAGCTATAACAGCTTCAACTCTTCTGGGAAGGCTGTCCACAAGGTTTAGGAGTGTGTCTATGGGAATGTTTGACCATTCTTCTAGAAGTGCATTTGTGAGGTCAGGCACTGATGTTGGATGAGAAGACCTGGCTCGCAGTCTCAGCTCTAATTCATCCTAAAGATGTTCTCTCGGGTTGAGGTCAGGACTCTGTGCAGGGTAGTCAAGTTTCTCCACCACAAACTCGCCAATTCACTCTATATTAACAAAAGTATTGGGCCACCCCTCCAAATCATTTGGTGCAGGGGGGATTATGGTGTGGGGTTGGGCTTGGCCCCTTAGTTCCAGTGAAGGGAACTATTAATGCTTCAGCATACCAAGACATTTTGGACAATTTCATGCTCCCAACTTTGTGGAAACAGTTTGGTGAAGGAACCTTCCTGTTCCAACATGACTGCGCCCCAGTGCACAAAGCAAGGTCCATAAAGACATGGATGAGCGAGTTTGGGGTGGAGGAACTTGACTGGCCTGCACAGAGTCCTGACCTCAACCCCATAGAACACCTTTGGGATAAATTTGAGTGGGGACTGTGAGCCAGGTCTTCTCTTCCGCCTGACCTCACAAATGCGCTTCTGGAAGAATGGTCAAACATTCCCATAGATACACTCCTAAACCTTGTGGACAGCCTTCCCAGAAGAGTTGAAGCTGTTATAGCTGCAAAGGGTGGGCCAACTCAATATTGAACCCTACAGACTAAAGCCCCGTACACACGATCGGATTTTCGGCAGGGAATTGTGTGATGACAGACTGTTGGCCTAAAATCCAATCGTTAGTACGCTCCATCAGACAATTGTTGGTCAACTTTCCGCCAACAAATGTTGGATGGCAGGCTAGTACTTTTTCGGCGGACAGTGGTCTGTTTTCAGATTTTCATCTCGTGTGTACACAAGTCGGTCACACAAAAGTCCATAGTACAAACACACATGCTCGGAATCAGTGCTCACCAAACACGACATTAGCAGAAGGTGCCCAAAGGGTGGCGCTCAAGAGGTGAAATTCCTCGTAGTACGTCACTACGTTGGTATTTGTTGGCCGACAATTGTGTACTGTTTGTATGCAAGACAAGTTCCTGGCACACGCCCTTCCGACAAAAGTCTGACGCTTTGTCTCCCGAAAATCCGATCGTGTGTACGAGGCTTAAAACTGGGATGCCATTAAAGTTCATATGCGTGTAAAGGCAGGTGTCCCAATACTTTTGACAATATAGTGTAAGTTTAGCTCCACGGAAATTTTTTTGCATTGAAGTCTGCAGAGCATTGCAGCAATGATTGGTGCATCGAAGGTGCAATGAAACCTTAATACATTCTAGAAAATAAAAGAGGAGTTAGCCTATATGAGATTTGCCATGCCAGTCCTACTATTGTAGTACTGCTGTTGGCCAATGCTGAGTTGTCTGTGAGTGTCCTTAAGGTGAATATCTCTTTAGCGCTGCTTAGTAGACAGGGTCTCTTTTCTCCTATGAGTCACTGCACTGCATGCTGGCCATTTTCAAGGGCTTTTCTCCATTCTGTTTTTTTCCTGTTTTTCATTCATGTTTGTAATGAACGGTCAGGGTTGGTTTCATTATAGTAACAAACTCCTGAATTGTTGCTATTTTTGTGTGTTTCATGGACACAAGACACTGAAACGCGTAGAGCTCTATATAGCTGCAGATTATACTATATTTAGTTCAGAGTTTCAGCCTGGATTTTAGACATAATCTCAAAAGCTCTGATTATCAGACTTCCTGTCCGGTTTTTGCTTGTTTTTATTTGTCTTGGCAACCCATATATTTTCCAAAATTAGGCAAGATTATTTAAAGATATACTCCAGATAAACGGGAGTATTTGTATTCAAAGAGACCCTGTCATCTTGGCGATTCAGGACAAATTGATAGGGTCTCTTTAAAGCCCCCTTAACCAGTTATAAAATATGGGGTGTTGGCTGATGTTGGATTTTTACAGGGAGCGCTGACATCACCCTCTTCATTATGTGACAGTTTTAGGGTGTAGAGACTGGCTGTTAGGCCTGAGCACTTTACCACGAGAGGAGGTCACATGCTTCCTCATACCGGAAATCATCAAGTATTTTGAGGCCACGGTGAATAAAGAAAGTGCTGCAGGGGAGAGCTGTAGACATAACAGGGCAGCATGGTGGCTAAGTGGTTAGCACTTCTGCCTAGCAGCACTAGGGTCATTGGTTCAAATTCCAACAATGGCACTACCTGCCTGGAGTTTGCATGTTCTCCCTGTGCCTGTGTGGGTTTCCTCCAGGTACTCCGATTTCCTCCAACACTCTAAAGACATGCTGGTAGGTTAATTGGCTTCTGTCTAAAATGGCCCTAGTATGTGAGTTAGGGACCTTAGGTTGTAAGCTCCTTGAGGGCAGGGATTGATGTGAATGTACAATATATATGTAAAGCACTGCATAAATTGACAGTGCTATAAAAGTACCTGTAATAATAAATAACTAGGCCATGGTGGGCTATACTGGTTCCAAATATGGTGCTGTGTCCACCATATTCTAACCTTGGTACGTTGGTGTGTGCACACAACAGAATCATGTAACAGGAAGATTCAGTTCTATCCAGAAGGATCTCTCTCTAAAACCATCTTTCTCAACCCTTTAACTAGGGTGAGCTCAGGTGGGTTAGAATCCCATGCTAAGCCCACTAAGAAGCTGTCACCTATCCAGTCATAAACGACTGAAGCATTCCCATCCCACAGCCACACTTGTATATGCCCTGCCCATTGTATGCTTTGGAGTGGGGAATGCCCTCGCCACAGATGAGTGGCCAAGTGCAAATAAAAGCTTTGTGGCAGGCTCGCTTGTGTGGGTTCAGCCTTGCATCTGAACACACCCAAGCTCATTACTACTTTTAACCATGGAGCAATCTTTGAAATAACTCTTAGATCCCAGGGAACCACTGTTCATAGTTAATATATCTGTAGCCATGGCCCCGACCCCTAGAGACCTCCAGAGTCAGGGAGAGCTGACATCCTGTCAGGGCTCTGCTCAGCCCTTCCTTCTCTAAGCTGGCTGCTTAGCTGTCGGCTAATTGTCAGCTCCTATCTCAGTGACTCACCTATTGATGATATCCTGCTCATCAGTCCTGCCTAATTAAGCCATCGAGTCCAGATGAACTCTGCCTTCGTCTTGGTCAACATCACAGAGACTATCTCCTACGTTCCTGTCGAAGACTTGTTTGGCTAACATTCCTGGCTCCAGATCCTGCTTGCTGTTCAACTATGCTCATCTCTGGCTTCCTGACTTACTGGCTTGTCTGACTATCCTTTCCGGTTACCAAACTTTGGCTATGTTTTGACTATGTTTGTTCTATTTACTTTTATTATTAAGCAAGTGTGATTTAATTGTACTTCTGTCTCGGTCTGATTCATGGTTTCTGACAGTAGGTGAAGGCCATGAATTCAGAATATGCAGTCCACTTGTTGGTAATATTTTTTCCAGATTGGATGAGCAGGATTACCGCATGGATCAGTTTGCCATGGCATTACAAACGCTCCTGAGTCGCACGGCTTACCTGGAATCTCCCACTGTGGCTGCTCTGGACAACCTGATTTGCAGGCCGTCCCTGCTGCTGCTCCAGCCTTGAGTACTACCTCTGTTAGGTTGAGATATGCTTTGAGATTCTGCCCCAGGCATTTCCCACAAACAGAAGCATAGTAAGTTTCGTGATATCTTTGCTTTCTGAGAGAGCCTTGGCCTGGGCAAACCCTCTATGGGAGACGAAAAAACCTGTTGTCTTGAGTTACCTTGAGTTTGTGGCTTTTTTTAAAAGGGTATTTAACGTTCCCGCATGCTCCGTTTCTGCTGCCAAGTGCTTTATGTCCATCAAACAGAGTATGAGAACTGTTGCAGATTATGCCATTGAATTCTGTACTCTGGCAGCAGAGGTTGCTTGGAGGCCCTCGTGGCTGCTTTTTCTCATGGTCTTTTGGATACCATTAAGGATGAGATAGCAGGCCGAGATATACCCACTGAGCTTGATCACGTTTGCCATCCTCATTGACTCCAGACTCGGAGAAAGACTTTCTTTTAAGGAGCGCTTGCAGGAGCCTCCTGAACATTTGTCTCCAAGCTTTGCAGTCCCACCTTTGCCTCCCTCACCTCCCATGCCTCCTGGTACCGAGTCGGTCAGTGAAGATGAACCCATGCACTTGAGCTTCACGCATCTCTCTGCGGATGAGAGAACCCTTAGGAGGAGGGAGAGATCGTACCTTTATTGTGGCCAGGCAGGTCACTGTTTGAAGTCTTGTCCTACCGGTCCAGGGAATGACCGAACCTTGAGGTCCTGTCACCGACAGACCCTAGGTGGCGTTGTTTCGTACCCAGTTATCCAGAAGGATAAGCCCCTGGTTTCGGTTACCCTTTCTTGGTCTGAGACGTTCGTCAAGATACAAGCTCTAATCGGCTCTGGGGCTGCAGGCCTGTTCATGGATGCTGCCTTTGTATCGAAGCACTCAATTCTGCTGCAGCTGCATGACACTCCACTTGCCATTGAGGCTCTTGATGGGAGACCTCTACAGCCTGCCCATGTGACTCATGAGTCTGTTCCGTTGTCCATGGCCGTAGGAGCTCTTCACCATGAGATAATCCAATTCCAAGTTATTTCCTCACCTAAGTTTCCGCTGGTTTTAATTATCCTTGGTAACAGAGGCACAACCCCTCTTTTGATTGGCTCACATTCTTGTCTGAAGCTAAACGCCTCTCTCCCAGAAGGGTGCGATTGGCTCTTTTCTTGTTAAGTTTCAATTACATTGTCTCATTCTTACCCGGTACTAAGAATGTAAGAGCTGACATTTTGTCATGACAATTTTCCTCCACTTCCAAGATGGAGTTGGTTCAGTTCCTGTGATTCCTCCTGATTGTATTCTGGCTACAGTTCGCACCAGTCTCACTTCTACTTTGGGTGACAAAATTCTTGCTGCTCAGGTCCATGCTCCACCTTAGAAACCTTGTGACCGCTGCTTTGTCCCAGAGAGTCTCCGTACTGCCGTGCTCCAGACCTACCATTCTCCCAAGGCTGCTGGCCACCCTGGGAAGAATCAACTCTTTTGGGCCATTTCCCAACAATTCTGGTGGCCTAGTCTACGTGCTGATGAAACTGCCTTCGCAGCTGCCTGTTCCATGTGTGCTCGGAGTAAGACTCCACGACACCTTCCAGTGGGCCTCCTACAACCCATAGAGAGGCCCTGGACCCACCTGTCTATGGATTTCATTGTGGAGTTACCCAACTGCCAGGGAAAAGCAGTTATCCTTATGGTGGTTCTCGAAAATGTCTCATTGTATTCCACTTAAGAAGTTGCCCACTTCTAAGCAACTGGCTTCAATTTTTGCTTGGGAGATCTTTCGTTTACATGGGCTGCCCAAGGTGATTGTCTCGGACAGGGGTAGTCAGTTTGTGTCCCAGGTCTGGTGAGCCTTTTGTGCACAGTTGGGAATTCAGCTTGCTTTCTCCTCTGCGTATCACCCGCAGTCTAATGGGGCCACAGAACGAGCCAATCAGTCCTTGGAGTAATTCCTATGTTGTTACATTTCTGACCATCATAACAACTGGTCAGACCTCTTACCGTGGGCCGAGTTTGCTCATAATAGTGCCTTGAATTGTCTTCTTGTGAAAATAATACTCTCCAATTCTTTTTTCCACTCAGTTATATAATATAGCACTCATTCTTGTTCCAGGTCAGTGTCTCAGAAATTATTGAAGCCAGAGGGTCAACATAAAAACCAAGCTACTAGCATTTCCTGAGGAAGTTAAGTGTTGGCAGCTCCAAGGTTTCCTGCTGTTTTTGCAAAATTACTTTTTCTTTAAAAAGTCATGGAAGACATGCTGGGAGATAATACATAACCATACTGAGCAAGCAGAGAAGTGAAAGAGCCAGTGCTGAGCCCAGGTTCACATGTGACCCCTGTGTTTGGTCATGTTGCATCATAGGTTTTAGATCATGTGACAACAGGCAAAGGACTCAATGAATAGTCCATGCATAGTTCTGCTATAGATCCCCATCAGAATAGTCTACTTCCATTCTTCCACATGTGCATTAGCATAAATTATATCACGTTAGGGCAGACCATTGAAATCCATGGGCTTCCAATGCACCAAAACTTCCCAAATATCAAACGTGTCACAAAAATTTTGCCACGCTGCACCGCCATGCACTTTGGTGTGTTGCCATTTGTTGTAATGCATGTGTGTTGCCTTAGGCCTCTTTTGCTTCCACATCATACTTTAGGGAGAAGCGCCCCACATAGGATGCATTAAGGTGAAAAAACGCAAACCTTTACAACCCCTTTAAGCCCACACAAAATCTGTAATACACTTACATGTATATTAAAGCAAGAACCGAAATAGAAACTGCAGTTGTGCCTTCCAGCTTCTGTTCCAATAAAGCAGAAATGATTATTATTATTATTATTATTATACAAGATTTATATAGTGCCAACAGTTTACGCAGCGCTTTACAATATAAAAGGGAGACAATACAGTTATAATACAATAAAATACAAGAGGATTAAGAGGGCCCTGCTCAGAAGAGCTTACAATCTAATAGGGTGGGGCAGGTGGTACAAAAAGTTGTAACTGTGGGGAATGAGCTGATGGAAGTGGTAGGAGATTAGTTGGAGACATTATAGGCTTTCCTGAAGAGATGGGTTTTCAGGGATAACCTGAAGGTAGCAAGAGTAGAGGATAGCCGGACAGGTTGAGGTAGCGAGTTCCAGAGGATGGGAGAGGCTCTGGTGAAATCCTGGAGACGAGCATGGGAGGAGGAGATGAGAGAGCTTGAGAGTAGGAGGTCTTGAGAAGAGCAGAGAGGACGATTTGGGTGATATTTGGAGACAAGATTGGTGATGTAGCTCAGGGCAGAGTTGGGAATGGCTTTGTATGTTGTGGTTAGTATTTTGAATTTAATTCGCTGGGTGATTGGGAGCCAGTGCAGGGATTGGAGGAGAGGCTCACCGGAAGTCCCACCCTGTGCGTTTCGTCATCTGAATGTGATGTCCTCAATGCCTAAAATTTTACTTATATCTTGGGAAAATCAATAAGCCAATCACACAAGCAGGAAATTACATTTCAGTACACTAACAATGTACAGAACACCTCCAGGTTGCCATATTGCAATACATTTTACAGAAAATTACAGCAGATTGAGTTACATTAAATTACAATATGGCTTATGTAGCTAATGTATGTGCTATATTATTATTTTTTTAATTGCTATATTTTTTCCACAGAAGTAGAGTTACCTTTTACGCTTTCCCTTTAAACTGAACACATTTACCTACATAAAAATGGAGAAGGCTTGCCTTGCCAAATGTTTCCAATTTTTTCAGTATAGGTATAGAGAAATGACACAGTGATATTCTGCACATGTCTCTGGATCCCGTTCAACATCTAATAGACGTAAATGCTCTCTTATTAGTTGGGAGTCTTACAGCCTCCGTAACCATTAGCGGTACAGGACTGCAAAATTTTACAAAGCTGGTAAACTCAGGCGGGTCAACTGCCAACAAAGCTCTAACCTCCTTAACAGCCTTCCCGCAGGAGACCTGAACACAACCAGACTGGAAGCTTTCCAGACCCTCCGAGTGGAGCCTTCCAGAGGGTCTGCAATCAATTAGACCCGAGGCTTGGATTTCAATAACCCCATTGTAGGGGAATATAGTCTGAGCTTAGTCACATAACTCAGCTGACAAACACAACCCAAACCAACTTCAAGGCTTATGTGAAAACCATTAATGTCGCCGGTAATGAAGAAACACTTTGTTTCAACCACATTTTGAAAAGCAGCAATATTTCCAAGATCCAAAACATCGCCAATCGCCTCCAATAAAGAATTTTTGTACAGCTCTGTCCGCGGAAAGGCCAGGCGGACCGCCAATCAAAACACATTCCGTTTTTCAGAGCTGAGCTCAACGTCGTCGGCCCCAAAAGTACAAATGATAGATTTTCGGTAAATTCCTAATGTCCTTTATCTTGTAATGTCTCTCCAGACCTAAATAAAAAGGCTTGTGATACTAAAAGCAGAAACACAGATCTTTGCCTTCCCCTAGTCAAAGCACCCCCCCCCCCCAAAGTGAGTAAGCACAACCTAGGCACACATTTAACCCTTTGATTGCCCCTGATGTTAACGTTTTCCCAGCCAATGTCATTAGTACAGTGACAGTGCATATTTTTAGCACTGATCACTATATTAGTTTCATTGCTCCCCAAAAAGTGTCAGTTAGGGGTCCCATTTGTTCGCCGCAATATCGAAGTCCCACTATAGGTTGCTGATCGCCGCCATTACTAGTAAAAAAAAAAAATATTTCATAGTTTGTAGATGGTATAACTTCTGCTCAAACCAATCAATAGACGCTTATTTGGATTTTTTTTTACCAAAAATATGTAGCAGAATAAATATTGGCCTAAATTTATGAAGAAATTCGATTTTTTACATTGGATATGTTTTAAAGCAGAAAGTAAAAAATATTGTTTTTTTTTTCAAAATTGTCGGTCTTTTTTTGTTTATAGCGCAAAAAATAAAAAACATAGAGGTGATCAAATACCACCAAAAGAAAGCTTTATCTGTGGGGAAAAAAAGGACATAAATTTATTTGGCTACAGCGTCACCCGACCGCGCAATTGTCAGTTAAAATAGCGCAGTGGCGTATCGCAAAAATTGGCCTGGTCATGAAGAAGGTAAAACCTTCCGGAGCTCAAGTGGTTAAAACCCCTGCAATGTACATATGTAAATCACCCAGAGAGGATTGTTTTTTATCAACAAAATGGCGTTACTTTTTAAAGCCCCTTTCAAAAAAGGCCCCTTTTACACGACAAGCCCGCACGGATCTGCCTGTACATTTTTCAGGCAGATCCGAGCGGGCTATTAATTGACTCCTATGGGGAGACGGGTGTCAGCGGAGATGTGTCCACTGACACCCGTCTGCTATCCGCTAAAAACAGACATATGTCGATACGTTCGCCATCCATCTTGGCAGATCCGATGAGATCTGATTAAAACAGACATGCCGATCTCTCCATAAGTATCAGTGGTGCTCTGACAGGCCCCTCAGTGAGCAGAGATGGACCTGTCATCTGCCGGCTCAGCGGAGATCAACGGAGCAATCCGCTGAGCGGATCTGAAACAGAACTTCAGGTTAAAAATAAATGAAGAAATATGAACCCATTTAAAAATAAAAAAGTTGCTTTTTCCTCAGTAATCACCTCTGTTCCAGAACTGTCCCCTGCAGTATTTACTTTCTGCCACTAGATGTCATTAGTCTTCTAGGTTGAATGATGTCTGTTGTGTCTATTAAGCCACTTCCCACAGTCTCACCCAGAAGCACTGTGAAAGCCTGCTGAAATGGTATGGTGTAATAGATTATATAACACTAAGGTTTGAGTGGACTCTGGTGTTAGTACTGTAAGTCCTGCACAAAATGATCAGTTTGCTGGATGATTTCACCTGTTGCTCGCCATGGCACAGTTTCTGTGGATTTGGTGCACTATTGTGAATGAGTCTCTAGTGAAGAGAATGGATCTCTGCATTCCAATAGCCAGGACCGTTTTTAAGGCAGGGCAAAACTGGGCAGCTGCCATGGGCTCCTCATACTTGCCAACTATCCCAGTTAAAATTCCCTTATCCCTTGAAGTTTTAGTCCCGTGCTGTGTCCCGATATCACAGTGTAAAGTTCTGTTGCTGTTGCCCAGCTCTGCCCTTTTGCCATGTACAGTATGACTCACCTGCGGACCCTGTGTTTACATGTAAATAACCTGCATTGATATGTAAATAGCGGTGTCATTAATATGTAAATAGTTGCGGACAGCGGCATTGATATTTATATAGAGATGGCATATGTATATCATGCCCCCCTGAGGTCATATCTACCATCACTTCTGCTGAATGTTCTGCAAAGGTAAGCAAATTGAAGGTGGAACCCTTCTTCAAAATAACATGGTGCCTCAACACCCTGAATTTTGGTGCATGCGAATACGCATGCATGAGGTTGTCATTAACAAATAATGGCACTGCTTTGTATCTGCTAAAGGGCAGAATGCTTCTGTGGTGTCAGGAAAGTGATTTTGCATGTATTCCTGACACACACAAATGTGAACGCAGGCTAAATGTCTCAGTTACATTGGTGGTCAGTGTAAATCTTTTTATTACATTGGGGCTTGGTGTAGAATCCTTTCATGCATACTAGTGACCAGTGTGAAGGTCTCCCTTACATTGGTGGTCAGTGTAAATCCCTCTTTACATTGGTAGTTACTGTGTATGCTCCTATTACATTAGTGGTCAGTGTAAAATCCCAATTACATTGGTGGCCAGTGTAGAAACACCTCTTTATATTGGTAATCATTAAAAAAATTCAAACTTGCATTTATGGTCATTTATGGTCAGTTTCTACATTGGTGGTCCATGTAGAAGCCCCCTTTAAATTGGTGGTGAGTGTAAATCCCTCTTACATTGGTGGCCAGTGTAGAAATCCCCCTTTATTGGTTGTTGATGTAAAATCCCCCATTACTTGATGGAAAGTGCAGAATTGCCCTTACACTGGTGGTCAGTGTAAATCCCCCTTTACATTGGTGGTCAGTGTAAATATCCCCTAACATTGGTGGTCGGTGTAAAAGTGTCACCTTACATTGGTGGTCAGTACAAATCTCCTCAACAATGGTTGTCAGTGTAAATTCCCCCTTACATTGAGGTCATTGTATATTACCCCTTACACTGGTGGTCAATGTAAATTCCCCTTCACATTGGTGGTCAGTGTAAATCCCCCCTAACATAGGTAGTCTGTGTAGAAGTGTCACCTTACATTGGTGGTCAGTAAAAATCTCCTAGACAATTGTTGTCAGTGTAAATTCCCCCTTACATGGAGGTCATTGTATATTCCCCTTTACACTGGTGGTTGGTATACATGCTCTAATTACATTGGTGTCAGTGTAGAAATCCCTCTTTTCTATTGGTGGGTGGTGTATAGTTCCCCGTTACATGGTGGTCAGTGCAAATACCCCCTCACATTGATGGTCAGTGTAAATCCCCCCTCACATTTGTGGTCATTGCAAATTCACCATTACATTGGTAGAATCCCCCACTATATACTTGCCAAAGATTTCCAGCTTTGCTCTACATGATTCAGAATTTGCCACAGTGTACTGCCTCCTAAATAATCCCATCCCCCACCACTGTTACTGATCCCATCAACCACTCAGCATTGGCACTGATTACCCCCCCCCCCCCCCCTTCCCCAGCATTGCCACTAATATCAGGAGTCCTACGATTCCTAGGAGTTTTCTGTCTATTAATGGTTCCCCTCACCTCCCCAGCCTATGGTGGGCAGGCAGTGAGGAGATGATGTGCTGTAACCTTTAGCAACCAATCAGTGAGCAGTAATTCTGTGCACTAACCTCTTGAAACCAATCATTGAGCAGTAAGGATATGCAGTAACCTCTAGGAACCAATCACTGAGCAGTAATAATGTGCAGTAACATCTAGCAACAAAATAGTGAGTGGTATAGATGTCTAGTAACCTCTAGCAATCAATTAGTGAGCAGTATTGATTTACAGTAATCTCTAGCAACCAATCAGCAAGTAGAAGTCATGTGTTGTAACCTCTAGAAAATAATCAGTGAGCCATAATGTGTGCTGTAACCTCGAGCAGCCAGTCAGTGAGCGGTTATGATACAACAAATCGCAATCGCTGCCTGATCTGATTCAGTAAACTGATTTTTAGTCTAGCTGCTATTAATTATATGTCTCAAAGCATGTGGAGAACGAGACTACATGGAAGGGGCACCAAGAAAATGTTTGCCCAGGGTCCAGTCAATATTAAAGACAACCCTGCCAATAGCCCAACGTGGCAGTCCAGCTGTGTAGGTGGTATGAGGCCTCTGCATTTTAATAAATATTATTATAGACCTGATTAATATAAATGCAGAGTTTCTGGACACAAGATTGACAGTAATAAGCAGACTGCAGAGTGTTCAAAAATACTTTGCCCATTAATGTCTCACTGGTGGGAGATTTATGAGATATTTCATCATAAAAGCCGGCCTCACCCACAATTAAATAGGCAGTTATAGTGTGCAATAAAAATAATATTTCAAAATGTTATTTAGGGGCAACTCCAGACAAGCAGCTTAAATATATAAAATAAAATATATTTGTGAATTGTTACCTGCCAAAATTTTAGTGATTCCATCCAGTCAGTCTCGAGGGTGTATTGCAATATATGAAAACCAAAAAAAAAACAAAAAATGTAAAAATGTATGCAGAAATATGTCAGGGTGTATAGCAGTTTGCAGAGGTGATTTTCTCATTTTTAGTGTTATATAGTTAGGCAAGGTTTGCATGGTGGATCCACGGGGATCGCTTTTCATAGCATGGCTAAGCAACAATCCTGCCTCCTACTGACTTACTTTTTTTTTTTTTATAATGGGGCTAATGAGCTGCAACCATGAACCATGATTTTAGCTTGCAGTTGCGGCACAGCCCCATCAATTTTAAAGGGCAAAATTTGGCAGGTGAATTCAGAGTAAGGCAAAGGTAAACCCAACGAAGCATGGTCCAATTTGCTTCAGCGGAGGAAATAAAATTCTTACTGCTCTCCTGAGGTTAATCAGATATTCCCTAAATCAACTATCTCTGGTGTTCTTACCTGGTGTTCCCCGATGTTATTACCTGTAAATGTTAGTATTGAGTTATATTTTGTGCATTTAGGAATTTATCCAACTCTTTTTTAAAACAATCTACTGAGCTAGCCAGAACTCATTCTTGAAGGAGTTTATTTCACATGTCCACAGCTCTTACTGTGAACAAGCCTTTTCTTGTATGTGAAGGTTAAGGCTCATGATCATATCCCCCCCTTATACCCCTGTAGTACCATATACAGGCAGTCCCCGAGTTCCGAACTAGCTAGGGACTGTAGATTTGTTCTTAAGTCAAATTTGTCGGAACAGTACCTTTTTTAAGTGTAACTGCAGTGTGGGATGTGTCCCGTTCTGCAAGATGGCTACTCTGCTATTTCCAGGACCAGTGTGGAGCGCAAGCTGCCGACCGTGACGTCACTTCACCTCTGTTCATAAGTAGGAGTCTTCGCAACTCGAATGTTCGTAACTCGGGGACTGCCTGTATATATATTTTATTTATATGCTATTTGGATATGAGCAAAGGCATAAAGGCATATCTTCAATGATTTCACACAGTGCAGGCCAATGACCAGACCTGAGTCTATAGTTCTCCTCGAGCTGTGTCTATCTGCCCTATATTGGCACTATATGTTCATTAAAGTATGTAGGAAAGAGTTAACTTATTCCCTAGCTAAGGGCCCCTCCATTTCAGGAAGTGACATGTTGTCCCCGCCACTTCAGAGGGATTCCTGATATAAGGTGCATGGAGCCTAGGAGGATGGTTGAGTTGTTCGGTACTTTGAACAGGAAGACTCAATGGAACCGTGTTGGTTCCCCTAATTCCCTACCTATGTTCCTTGAGATGCCAGCCCTGACCACAAAGGCAAAGGATTTTAGACTGTACTAGAAAATAAGAGCTCTATGGATGGAAACATGAAGTGCATTATTCACCTTGCCAATGGAAGTTATACTTTTAGTTACAAGAAATTGGATTTTGCTTATGGCTTGAGTGATGTTATTCAATAAGATGTCTGACACCAATGTAGAAATGTGTAAGGTAGACCAGTACATCGCTGGGCTGCAGGCAGCTGGATGGGTGCAACTAATGATACATTTGCACGGGTAGTGGTGGACAAGGTCCTGGATACAAATTACACAGTATAAACCTGGTTGAGTCCGGAGTGGTGGTCGTCAGGAGAAGAAGTTGGACCCCTATATGGAATACGTTCTAGGTGACCTGGACCCCATGTTACACGGTCCATGTGTGCTGTAAGATGATTGAGGGCTGAAGTGTTAGGCCTCTGGGACAGCCCTGTATATGAATGGGCTCCCTAGTGCAGTGTCAAGAGCTTGTAATGGTTTAGGATCTGCCAACGAGTATGCTATAAACAGGTAAGTATTTGCCATTTGCTCAGTTGGCAAGCTTGATCATGTATTGCAATATATGTGAACCAGGAATCTCTGTTTTTATGCAAATTATAATTAGTAATTGGGTGAGGTGGTTATTAGTGTTATCAAATTTCTTATTTTTTGTACTTAAAGAGGTTGTAGACCTCCCTTTGTATGTTGTACCTATAGGTAAGCCTAGAAAAAGGCTTACCTATAGGTACTGTAAATATCTCCTAAACGTGCGCCCACGCTGTTTCTTCAGGCGCGTGTGCCGTGACACGCATGCCAGTCACAGGGCCGGAGTCTGCGAAGGAAGTCAGCAAAGATGGATGCGGCCTGCAGCGGGAACAACACAGGCTTCGTTTGCAGGTAAGCGTCGCCATGCATACTAGTACATTATGCCTTTACTTTGCAGGGAATTAGAAAGGAAGAAAAACCCACTAGGGTTTACTTCCTCTTTAACAGACATGTAGGGATACACTTGGAGGGGCCGCTGGAAATAACCAAGGTCTCCAGGGGCTGCCAGCCCAGGTACCGGTTCCAGAGCACTCCGACAAACTTCAGGCTGTGTATAAGGATGCCTTTTTGAAGATTTATTTCTAATACTTTAACACAGGGGGATGAGGGTGCAGGATATTTCAAAACACAAGCATGTGTAGGAGGACAGATTTTCAAGCCATGTTCCTCAGTAGCAGTTCTCTACCTGTAGCTTCAGGTGAAAGGCACCCACCTCTCCAGCTGAGCTTCCACAGGTAGGTTTCCTCCAGCAAGTTTTCTTAAATCCGGGTTCCTCCAAGACCCTCAGCTAAGCACATGCTGGGGCCTAAGGACATCCAAGATATCCCTGTACTTGGCCGCATTCATCTTTCCCTCGATTGCAACCAGTCGTCCTGTCCCTGCAGCTGAAAAACACCCCCACAGCATGATGCTGTCACCACCATGCTTCACTGTTGGGACTGTATTGGACAGGTGATGAGCAGTGCCTGTTTTTTTCCACACATACCGCTTAAGGCCAAAAAGTTCTATCTTGGTCTCATCAGACCAAAGAATCTTATTTCTCACCATCTTGGAGTCCTTCAGGTGTTTTTTTAGCAAACTCGATGCATGCTTTCAAGTGTCTTGCACTGAGGAGAGGCTCCTGTCGGGCCACTCTGCCATAAAGCCCGGACTGGTGGAGGGCTGCAGTGATGGTTGACTTTCTACAACTTTCTTCCATCTCCCGACTGCATCTCTGGAGCTCAGCCACAGTGATCTTTGGGTTCTTCTTTACCTCGCTCACCAAGGCTCTTCTCCCCCAATAGCTCAGTTTGGCCGGACGGTCAGATCTAGGAAGGGTTCTGGTCGTCCCAAATGTCTTCCATTTAAGGATTATGGAGGCCACTGTGCTCTTAGAAACCTTAAGTGCAGCAGAAATGTTTTTGTAACCTTGGCCAGATCTGTGCCTTGCCACAATTCTGTCTCTGAGCTCTTCAGGCAGTTCCTTTAATCTCATGATTCTCATTTGCTCTGACATGCACTGTGAGCTGTAAGGTCTTATATAGACAGGTGTGTGGCTTTCCTAATCAAGTCTAATCAGTATAATCAAACACAGCTGGACTCAAATGAAGGTGTAGAACCATCTCAAGGATGATCAGAAGAAATGGACAGCACCTGAGTTAAATATATGAGTGTCACAGCAAAGGGTCTGAATACTTAGGACCATGTGATATTTCAGTTTTTCTTTTTTAATAAATCTGCAAAAATGTCAACAATTCTGTGTTTTTCTGTCAATATGGGGTGCTGTGTGTACATTAATGAGGAAAAAAAATGAACTTAAATGGTTTTAGCAAATGGCTGCAATATAACAAAGAGTGAAAAATTTAAGGGGGTCTGAATACTTTCTGTCCCCACTGTATATACAACTATAAAGATGATACCAAAATGAGGGAGAAATGAGTGGGAAAGAGGGACAGAGGGACATTGCTCCAAATCCGGGACAGTCCCTCCAAATCAGGGACAGTCCCTCCAAATCAGGGACAGTTGGGAGCTATGCCTTCTAGGTCTTGGCTGAAGTCAGATAAATATTCAAAACCCAGTAGCTAACCCTCCCACTCAATTCCTGGAAGCTTCTTCTAGAGGCAGACAGGAGCAATCAACAACCAGGCAAGACCTGGAAAATGAGTTGCTGCTCGGCTGGGTACAGCAGAGCCCAAAATTAAATGTAGGCAGCCTAAGGCAGGGTGCTACACTCATCTATAAATATATTTTATTTTGTATGTGACTGGTGAATTACAATATGCACATTATGTATATTGTTCACTAGCCCAGGATAAAATTTTTGTTGAGTTAATAAATAAAGCTCTTTGTGTGAATGAGGTCTTGGGGCTCATTCACATGGGCACTGTGTCCCGTATGAGTGCTTGTCAGCAGATTTTTTTAATGTAGCTGGAGCTTTGTGCAGGCAGCCTATGTTACTCTATGAGGGCACAGCAGCTGTACGAACACAGCCTCAGGTCCTAATTTGATAGGCTTGTGGGTGCAGGTGTACAGCCCAGAATACAGACATTATTTGGGGCCACTCACTGTCACCTGCACACCTCTTATAATTAGGACCTGTGGCTGTGTTTGTACAGCTGCTGCATCCCCATGGAGTAACAGACGCAAACCTCTCATTCCCACTGTATGGGCCAGAGAATTTGTGTAAATAAGGTCATAATTACATGTTTGTTTATTTATTTTTTCATTTTTTATTTTATTTATTACAATATTTTTGTAACAACCCTTTTGGAGGACTTTGGTGAAATATCAGGGATATAAACAGACTCCTGATGTCCCACTTTTGATACAGAGAAAGTGAATGAGTCTTAATCTTTGCTGCACAGAATGAATGAACAGGAGCAGCTCTCTGCTGAACTTCCTGTTCATTAACAAACTGAAGCATAGTATTCTCAGTTTACTGTGCTTTAGTTATGAAGGAACACAGCGAGTGATCGGTACTGATGTGTTTATCACTGTGCAGTACTCACTGTGTTCATTCAGAAAAGGAAGGGGCCAGTAAATATGACATATATATGAGCCCCAGCCTGCTTTCCATCTTGAAATGTTCCCCTGCAGCCGTTGATGGGATGGAGATAAGAGGAAGTGCTGTGGGGGGCGGTGGGGGGGGAGGCACCAGGGCAGCATACAGGGTGTCCAGGGCAGCAGAGGGAAGGGGAACCTGAACAGGAGGGATGGCATTTACAGGAAACACTGTAGTTCTTCCCTGCAGCAGCTGAAAGCCGGCCAGAGGAGTAGCTGGTGTTCTATCAAATAATGCCTCCTGTCGGATAATGGCCCCGACGGGTCTGCGCAAGCGCAGTATGCAACGTCACCAGGGCCAGATTAAGAACATCATGGGCCTGGTGCTGAGGATTTTGGTGGGGCTTTTTATTAAAATAAATAAATAAATAAAAATACAAACAATTTTTTGTTATAACAAATTAAATTAAATAGAGAGAGGGAGGGTGAGAGAGGGGTGAGGGGTAAAGGAGGGAGGATGAGAGAGAGAGGGGGGATGAGAGAGGTTGCTCATGAGCATGCGTGGGAGTGACAACAACGCAGCCCGGCCAAGGCAAGTGATCGAAGGCACAGAACCCGGAGGGAAGACCAGGTGAAGATGGAAGAGCCCGGGACCCGCCGGATTGATCACAATGCAGTGCTGCAGGGTTCAGTCTGACAGGTATGCTGTGCATACTAGTACATTATGGCATAACCTACCTCCGGGCCTCTAAAAAGTAGTAATGTTAGCAAAGTTTAATATCACAGGATCCTAGGAGCCTCTCATGTGGCCCCCTACTGACCCAGTGGCCCTTGGGCAGTGCCCAAGTGCATAGTTGCCAACATTTCAATAATATTTTCAGGGACACTTTTTTTACCAGTGGTATATTTAGAGTAGCTGACATCCCCCATGTTCCTCTATACATGACAATAGTAATCACAAAATTAAATGAGTACTAATAATAGGCAGAACAAATACGATGACTGAGAAGATTTTCTTTAGTTGAACTAACAAAAGTGTGCCCATTCTAGAGCTGGTAACATTGATGATATTCAATATAATAAGAATTGTTTTTGTGGGTAAGAGACATAGGGGAGGAGTATGGATGGTATAAATGTGGGAAGTATGTGCAGATGAGGGAGAGGAATGTGGAGGGTATAACAGTGGGCAGTATGTACAGGAGAGGAGTGTGGAGGGTATGCCATTGGGCAGTATGTACAGGAGAGGAGTGTAGAAGGTATGGTGGGGCAGTATGTACAGGAGAGGAGTGTGGAGAGAAAGACAGTTGGCAGTATGTATAGGAGAGGAGTGTGGAGGGTATGATGGGGCAGTATGTACAGGAGAGGAGTGTGGAGAATATGATAGTGAGCAGTATGTACAGGAGACGAGTGTGGAGGATATGACAGTGGGCAGTATGTACAGGAGAGGAGTGTAGAGGGTATGATGGGGGCAGTATGTACAGGAGAGGAGTGTGGAGGGTATGATAGGGGCAGTATGTACAGGAGAGGAGTGTGGAAGGTATTATGGGGTCAGTATGTACAGAAGAGGAGTGTGGAAGGTATTATGGGGTCAGTATGTACAGGAGAGGAGTGTGGAGGGTATGATGGGGCAGTATGTACAGGAGAAGAGTGTGGAGAATATGATAGTGAGCAGTATGTACAGGAGACGAGTGTGGAGAATATGATGGTGGGCAGTATGTACAGGAGAGGAGTGTGGAGGATATGACAGTGGGCAGTATGTACAGGAGAGGAGTGTGGGGGGTATGACAGTGAGCAGTATGTGGAGGAGAGGAGTGTGGAGGGTATGACAGTGGTCAGTATGTACAGGAGAGGAGTGTGGAGGGTATGACAATGGGCAGTATGTACAGGAGAGGAGTGTGGAGGGTATGGCAATGGACAGTATGTACAGGAGAGGAGTGTGGAGGGTATGACAGTGGGCAGTATGTACAGGAGAGGAGTGTGGAGGGTATGACAGTGGGCAAAATGTAGAGGAGAGGAGTTTGGAGGGTATGGCAATGGACAGTATGTACAGGAGAGGAGTGTGGAGGGTATGACAGTGGGCAGTATGTACAGGAGAGGAGTGTGGAGGGTATGGCAATGGACAGTATGTACAGGAGAGGAGTGTGGAGGGTATGACAGTGGGCAGTATGTACTGGAGAGGAGTGTGGAGGGTATGGCAATGGACAGTATGTACAGGAGAGGAGTGTGGAGGGTATGACAGTGGGCAGTATGTACAGGAGAGGAGTGTGGAGGGTATGGTAATGGACAGTATGTACAGGAGAGGAGTGTGGAGGGTATGACAGTGGGCAGTATGTACAGGAGAGGAGTGTGGAGGGTATGGCAATGGACAGTATGTACAGGAGAAGAGTGTGGAGGGTATGGCAATGGGCAGTATGTACAGGAGAGGAGTGTGAGGGTATGACAGTGCGCAGTATGTAGAGGAGAGGAGTGTGGAGGATATGACAATGGGCACTATGTACAGATGAGGAGGATGAAGGAATCTAGGAAGGAAAAATGTAAAGGTTTGAGGAAGGATGTTTAGGGAGTACGTAGTGGTTAATTGGGCCATACATGGATTGAGATTAAGCCAATTAAGCAGAGATCAGCCATAGTCAATCTATGTATGGGCTAGCTGGTTGTACACAAGGTAATCTATTAATCGACTTGAGTACAAGCCGCCTGTCAGGTTTTTCCCAAAACAATCAGTGCTGCCGGCTATAGTTAGCAACAATGATTATTGTATTCTGTGGGTAGGGAAGGCTCCCTACTGGCAAAACACAATACCGGGAGTGATTCCCCCATCCACAGGTCAGCAGGTGAGAGGGTGTGTGTGGACAGGCTGGGGAGAGAGGTCTGTCAGCAGGGGGGTGTGAGGTGGACATGGAGGGATATCAATCAGCGGGTGGGGGGGGAGTAACTGGGAGTGATATCTTTTGGAGTAGGGTCTGTCATCTGCAGGTTGGGAAATGGTCACCTGTAATATAAGTTGAAGGGAGGTGGCTAACATGGGCAGTGGCTGGGGAGTGACCTGGTTGGTGGGGAGTGGGAAATGGAAATGGATGATGTGTTTCAAGTTTCTTTCACATTTGCTGTAATGCTTACTGCCCTCTGAAAAGCTGTCCGCTCTTTATGTAGCTTCTGACAGGCTGCGCAGGGAGCCCCGTATCTCCGGACCAAAGATTATAGGAGCCCCAGCCACGACCCAAAGTGAAATCCATTAGGGACAGACTAGTCCAAAGTGAATTTGTAGGACCATTCAGAACAGATCCCTGCAAACGGCTTGGCACATTTATATGTGCTGGATGCACCTCATGTCAATATATGAACATCAAGTCAGGTATCACACTACCTAATGGTCAACTATTTAAACCTCAGCATCTTGCTAATTGCAAGATGGCAGGTTGTGTTGTATACATGCTATCTTGTCAGTGTGAAAGTTTTTACGTTGGAAAAACAAAACTAGAATTTCGCAAAAGGGCAGGAAGACATGTCTCAAACATTCTGACGGCTAACCCTGAGCTCCCCCTTGGAAGACATGTTAGGGACCATCATGAGGGCAGATGCCCCAGATTCCAGTTTCTGATCCTGGATCATGTCCATCCCAGCTACAGGGGAGGAGACTGGAATAAGCGCCTCCTTCAGCTCCTCCTTCACTCCATCTCCAGTTCTTCTAGCCGCACAACTCCTTCCCAGCTGGGCTGACCTTGGGTATTTAAGGAGGCCTGCCCCCTGCCAAACCAAATTGGGGATTGATCAGGACTCCTTAGAACACCCCAGACAGCTCCACCACTCGTCTTCTCCCTCCTTCTAGAAGCCTCTAGAAGGAGAAGGGAGGTAACCGAAAGGTGAAACTAGCCGTGAGTGACCAGCCTGCTCTAAGCCACTCCCAGCCCCACAGATCAAAACAAACAGGCCTAGCTTTCAGTTAGGCCTGCCTAAATTTACCTGCACTGACAAAAATCTAAATTCTAACACCTACCTAAGTCGAGGAAGTAGCATGTGCATGAGCCCTTTGAGCTTCAAAAGTTATTTTATTAGTTTTAAATATTTTCAGAAAGCCTCTAAAACGTATCATTGGGACTTTTTGCCTTCTTTGACTGTAAATTGAGAAATTGCTCATGTAAGTGCAGTAGCAATATCCTCCGGATACGGTCGGGTCAGCAATTCGCTGACTCATTTTACCTATTGCCTGAGTTTGCTGTCTCATACGAGATCTATTGTTCTGAATGTTTACATGCGAAAATTTTGCTTCCTACAGCGTCCTCATAATTACCTTCGAGGTGCCAGGAGACCGAATTAGCATCAGTGCCAGCGAGTGTAGCTGAGCAATATAATTACACCCCGGTGACCAATATCAGGGACACCGGCGAAACAACTGAACAGAATTCCCCCAGAGGGAGCTGGGCCGCGGCGAGAGGCGTCACTGAGGTTTCCTGTCTGTTTAATAAGAAACCTTCCACAAAAATAGGTCACGTCTATATTTAAACCTACTTTTGTCTGGCATAATTCATCAGGCTTACAAAAACCCGTAAATCCTCAGAGTGGAGATATAAAAATGGAGAGTTATTTATATCCTGGCAAAAAAAAATCCAATTAGGCTGGATTCATTTATGAAACACTGAGCTGACGCATCAAAAGTCTGACTGCACGGTTATATAAAGACGGGCGGTGATTCGCCGGATGCCACCAGGCTGAGCTACGCTTCTCAATCACGTTTTCTGGATCAAACTGACATTTGCCCATTACTGACGGGGGGGGCCTCTTTGTAGCTGGTTCATCTTTCCCCAATCGGGAGCTGCAATGTTAGATTTAATCCACAGTGCCCCCTGCTGGTTTTACAGTGGTTAAAGTCCAAAACTTATGCCCCGTACACACGATCGTAAATTCCGCCAGCAAAAGTCCGATGTGAGCTTTTGGTCGGAAATTCCGACCGTGTGTATGCTCCATCGGACTTTTGCTGGCGGAATTTCCGCCAGCAAAAGATTGAGAGCAGGTTCTCTATTTTTCCGTCGGAAAAAGTTCCTATCGGAAATTCCGTTTGTCTGTATGCAATTCCGATGCGCAAAAAAAACGCATGCTCAGAATCATCAATTCCGATGCGCAAAAAAAACATGCATGCTCAGAATCATCGCTTCGTATGGAACTTCCCTTTTCTAGTGCTGTCGTACGTGTTGTACGTCACCGCGTTATTGACGGAGGAAAGTTCAGAGAACTTTTGTGTGACCGTGTGTATTGAAGCTAAGCTTGAGCGGAATTCCATCGGAAAAACCATCCAAGGTTTTTCCAACGAAAATTCCGATTGTGTGTACAGGGCATTACACATCACATCAAATAAATGGTGAATTGATAACTCCACTTTCGTAAGGGGAGGGGGGATAGCAAATAAAGAAAAAATAATATAGCGTATACAATTGCAACACAAGACATATTGTAATTGAATGTTATTAAAAATTACCTTTCCTTTTCGATCTGCAGCCGCTGTAATTTTCTGAAAATGAATTGCAATATGGCTACCTGGAGGTGTTCTGTACATGGACGGTGTACAAAACACCCCCCAGAAACATCATTTCCTACTTGTGTGATTGGCTCACCAATTTTCCCAGAAGTCTGCACTAAGATACAAGATTTCCGGCATCCCCTGCAACAAAAAATTCATTTTTAAAGAGATGCAGACACTGCAGCTTTCCTCATTAGAGCAGGTGCAGCAGCGGATTGATAATTATGAAATCACTCCCATTGGATTCACTTTTCCACATGGGCACAGACAATCCCACAGGGATTTCTTCAGAATAACAAAAGATAGGAAACTGCAACAAAGTTTTTTCGAAATCCTTGCAATGAGTTGAGTGTGCTTTAAAGGAAATTAGTATATTTTATTAAGTACCCCCTGCTGGGTAGTTTGCAGTGGTTACAGTTCAAAACTCACAAATCAAATGAATGGTGTGAATCTTAAATGGAATTTATATATATATATATATATATATATATATATATACACACCGGTATATATATATTTACATACACACACAATATATGATGTATATCTTATGTTAAGGATTAAAAATAAAAATGTAGAAATAAAGTATAATATCAACTATTGTGTCAACTATTTCCAACCAGCCTCCTCCAAATCTCCAAATTTCCTTGGGAGCAAGGGGGGAAGAGGAGAGGTTTGGGAGCTCACAGAGGATGGTACAAGAAGACAGGAATATAAGGCTATGGATGTGTATGGATTATTTTTTAAGAGCAAGGATAACGCTTTAAAGGGAATGTAATAGATAGATAGATAGATAGATAGATAGATAGATAGATAGATAGATAGATAGATAGATAGATAGATAGATAGATAGATAGATAGATAGATAGATAGATAGATAGAACAAAAATGTGAAAATAAAGTATAGTCTACTATGTCCAGCCAGCAGGTGGAACCCTAGTCACCTTTTCACACGTTTTTGCCATCATTGCCAATCATTTTCAAAAATACATCAAAAGTTGTAACTTTTATCATGTTTGATAAAGTTAGGGAGGTTTGAGATTTTGCCAATGTGAGATTTTTTTTTTTGCCATCTGTGTCCCATTAGGGAGATTACCCTTCACTTCCTGTCTTGTAGACTCTACAAGTTTGGTGCCGCTTGAGGCTGCCTAGTGGCAAAGTACTATGTGGAGGGTATAGAGGGAATTGCTTCCAATAGGTTGTATCCCAATTGTAGGTGATAGACTCCGTTGGGGTCTAGAGCTGCTACCTTTCTAATAACAACAATGGAGGTATTACCGCAGTGAACACTTGGGTGATTGGATAGAAGCTCCCGATGTCCAAAAAAAGTCTCACACTTGAATATTTTTTTTCATTTTTTAAGGAAGTAAATAAGTAGAGCCAACGCATTTCAGGGGATCTGCCTCCCCCTTCTTCAGGGCTGTATTTCTTGGATAATGATTAGACTCCGAGAGCACTAAATATATATGATCAGCGGCTTTGCAATATGCCGGCGTTGTGGAGCAGAGACAGCAAGAAGGAGATGTTAGTGCCTAGAATTTTAAAGTTTGACAGGGAGTGTGGTTTTCAATAAACAACTATAAAATTCATTAAGTGGAACTTTTTTTTTGGACAACGGGCGATCCTCTCCAATCACCCAAGTGTAGACTCAACAAGAAGTGAGAGGATATCTTTCCAGTGTGAGGAAAATCCCCTCTTATGACGGCTATCAGGGCTGGGACAAAGGGTGGACAGGAGGGCAGCAGGGGCAGCTGCCCTGGGCACAGCGGAGCAAATGGACTAGACGTGCAGAATGAAAGAATTTGTTTTGTTTCGATTTGATATTTAGATAAATTATTTTGATTAAATTTGTTTAATTCGTTTTCTGAATTTGTTCGGTTTATTCAAATTTGAATGGAATTCCATTAGAATTACATTTGAATCGAATTCCATTTGAAATTGAATTTATTCTATTCAGAATTTTGGATGATTGTTATATTCTTTCTATTCCATTCTAAACTATTGTTTTTTTCCATTCTATTCTTTTATTTTCTGTTCTCTTCTTTTCTATTCTATTCAGTTCAAACATATTCTATTCTAAATTCAAATTTCGGGAGAAGGTTACATTCTTTCTTTTTTTATTCTATTCTATGCTTTTTTTTTATTCTATTCTATTCTTTTCTATTGTATTCAAATTTGAATTTATTCTATTTGAATTTTGAATTGGGGAAGATGGTTATATTCTTTCTATTTTACAGTAGTCTATTCTATTCTGTTCCTTTATTTTATATTCTATAATATTCTTTTCTATTCTATCCCTTTATTTTCTATTCTATTTTTTTTCTATTTTTTTATTTTGTTCTGTTTTACTCTATTATATGCTATTCTTTTATTTTCTATTCTTTTCTATTCTATTTTATTCTATTCTTTTTCTATTATATTCCTTTATTTTCTATTTTATTTTATTCTCTTTGGAAATTCAAATCCAATTTGAAAACTAAATTTAATTCAAAAACTGTGAAAAGAAAATTAGTAATTAATTTCATACTGCGCTCAAATGTATAAATAGTATTGAAATTAGTATAGTATTGAAATTAAATGTAATAAAAGTTGTTGTCAAATAATGTTCAAATGTGAATATACATTTTCAATAAAGTCCAAAAAACAGCTACCACGGATGATTCTTCAATCAAGTGCACAGTGATGAATAAATTCAGTGACAGGAATAGAAAGTGCCGTCTTCCACCAGTTTAGGCAAACATCCTACTCACCAGATTCATCAGACACCCATGACAGGCGTCAGATACACAGAAAGATGTATCAAGATGTATCCATCCATATGAACGCCTCTCACCAGCGCAGTAAAGATGTAACCACCGATGCAGACACCTCTCATCAGTGATGTAGCCAGATGGGATTTATAAGTAAAGGAGAAAAGAAGAACATAAAATGGAGCCGGTACGCCAAGCTGTGTTCCACCTGCGCTCCAGCACAATGGCGGAAGTGACGTATAACGTATTCCGTAATCCGACGCGTTTCATCAGCACGTCTGACGTCATCAGGGGTCATGTGATCGGACCTGTCACTTCCTCCAACATAATTTATACAGCCATGGTGAATTGGATATCCAATCCACTCCAATCCCCACCAACAACTCCAAAAAAGGAGTCAGAAATTTACATAAATTACCTACACATTAGTGGTCTAATTATTTCTAGGATTATTTGTTGAAAAATAAATAAAATTGAAAACCATATAAAAATATATATTAAATCCATCATTGCACGCCCTCTAGTAGTACTCCACAGGTGATGGTCCAAAAAGAAAAGGGAGAAAGAGGAACATAATCCAATGAGAGTGCCATCTTGTGGAAAAAATGGCACTACTTTGATGGTAATCAATGTACTGAATACATCAAATAAAATTACAATTAAAATTACACAGAACGGAGGGTAGGATATGACTGGAACTCCAAAACATATAGAAAATTTGAAATGTAACAACTCAAATCAATGTCTATATTGATACCAACAGGATATAAAGTATTTAATTTATAAATCCATTCTGTCTCTTTTTTGGACACTTTTTGTTTCATACTCCCCCCCCCCCCCCCCCCTCCAATGTGGCATGATCCTATCAATCCCACAAAAAGTGGCCAAACTGGGATCCTGATTGTGGTAGATCTTAAAATGATTGGACAGGCTGTGTTTCAGAAACCCATTTTTTATGTTATTCAAATGCTTGTTTATTCTGACCCCCAATTTTCTGGTTGTGCGCCCCACATACTGGAGCCCGCATGGACAGGAGATCAGGTAAGTGACATGGGTGGAATCACAAGAAATGAACTTGTCAAACTGTTTACCGTTACTTGAAGATCTGAAGGTCTGTACCTTCCTCTTAGCTATATCGGTTGTCCTACATGCCTTACACCTCTTACAGTGATAAAAGCCTGTTGAATCAAGGAAAGTACAGATCTTTTTGGGAGGGTTGTAGACATTTGGTGAAAGTCTATTCCTTAAAAAAGGTGCCCTGTGAATGTTCATAGATGAATCTGGGTTGCTTTGGGAGAAGACTGGCTATTTTGTCCTTCAAAATGTTTCTTTAATGACATGTTCTAGAGATTTGTAATCCCTTCTAAATTCCATCAGGAATGCTAAGTTGTTCTTTTTGTCATAGGATCTCTTTGGTCTGTTCCCCAGAAGGTCCCGTCGGTCTAAATTTATTTAGAGTTTATTTTACACAATTGATTCAAAAACTATTTGAATTCGAAAACTATTCCAATTTCGTACAAAATTTTGTTTCGTTTCATAGTTACATAGTAGGTAAGGTTGAAAAAAGACAATAGTTCAACCTGTGTAGGTGTACTGCACGTGTGTCAGTGTCTATAATTATTTCCCATATCCCTGTATGTTGTGTTCACTAAGATGCACATCCAAGAGTCTTTTAACCACTTCAATACCGGGCACTTTCGCACCTTCCTGCCCAGGCCAATTTTCAGCTTTCAGCGCTGTAACTTTTTAAATGACAATTGCGCAGTCATGCTACACTGTACCCAAACTAAATTTTTATCATTTTGTTCCCATAAATAGAGCTTTCTTTTGGTGGTATTTGATCACCTCTGCGGTTTTTATTTTTTGCTAAACGAATAAAAAAAGATCGAAAATTTTGAAAAAAAAAAAGTTTTTCTTTGTTTTTGTTATACAATTTTGAAAATAAAATAAGTAAGTAAGTTTTCTCCTTCACTGATGGGCTGATAAGCTGCACTGATGGGCACTGATAAGGCAGCACCAATGAGGTGGTACCAATGAGATGGCACCGTTGAGGTGGCACTGATGGGCAATGACGATGGGCACTGATAGGCAGCACTGATAGGTGGCACTGATGGGCATTGATAGGCGGCACTGATGGGCACTCATAGGTGGCACTGGTGGGCACTAATAGGAGGCACTGATGGGCACTGAAAAGCTGCACTGATGAGTACTTATGGGTGGCACTGATAGAGGACACTGCTGGGCACTGATAGGTGGCACTGATGGGCACTAAAAGGCAGCACTGATGGGCATTGATGGGCACTGATGGCTGGCACGGGATGTCACTGATAGGCATCACTGGCACTGGCAGGCATTTTTCAATGGCACTGATTGGCAGCTGCCTGGGCACTGATTGCCATTTCCCTGGTGGCCTAAGGTGGCATACCTGGTGGTCCAGTGTGGTGATCATCCCTGGTGGTCCTGGCGGCATCCTGGTGGTCCTGGGCGGGCATCCGAGGGAGGGCTGCACTTATAATCAATCAGCACAGACCCCCCAATCAGGAGAGCAGCCGATCAATGGCTCTTCCTGTTTACACCGTGATCAGCCGTGATTGGACGTGGTAAAGAGTCTCTATCAGAGACTCTTTACCTAAATCAAAGTTGCGGTGTGTCAGACTGACACACCGCAACAACAATCGCCGCGATGCGCGCCCCCGGGGGCGCGCCGCAGCTTGATATCCTGCCGACGTCATATGAGGTCCAGTCAGGATATCGCAACCACTTTGACAACGTCATTTTGTTATATGGCAGGCGGCAAGTGGTTAAAAAATATCCATACTCCCCGCTGACACCACCAACTGTGGAAGAGTGTTCCACCTCCTTATTGCCCTGACAGTGATTTGTTCAAATTTATTACTATTGTATTTCGGTAATTCGGACACATCCGAATTTCCAAATAATTAAAAATTCATCTGAATTTTGATTCAGAATGAGACGAACCGCACATGTCTAAAAGGGACAGAGAATGGACACAGGGCTTTAAACCCATTCTGGGTGCAGTTTCGCCTCCTTGCCCCGGGCGCTAGATAAACCTGCCCCAGTACTGGTGGCCATACACACTTTGATTTTGTTATTGGACTCATGTGCAATTTTATAAAAATGGTTGAACTGGAAAACAATCCAAAAGGCATATTTTCCCTTCGGATTGATTTAGACTCATTGTAGGTCGGATTTAATCAAACTGGGTTGATGAACCAGAGCGGAAAATGATTGATCTCATTGTACTGATCAGTAGAGATGCTTTGTTCATTAATTTGATCCAATTTCAATTGATCATATTATGAGATTGTATTGTGAAAACAGAGATATGATCGATAATTTAGGTTGATTGAAATCCACTTCCTGGGGTGTGTCATATCAATAAAACGGGCTGTTGACTATAGATTGATTAAGACTTTTAGGCAAGATTGGAAAATAAATTGATTATCATATGGCCAACACTAGACAGCTGCCACGAGAAAAAAAAGTGTCCTTATTGGAAGATTTCCCCTCTATTTGTGTTCTGATAGAAAGTCACAATTCTGGATTTGCTGCTCATATTCATTCCCGGAGACACTGGTGATCAGGACAAATAGAGGGGGGGGGGGGCACAGACAACAATAAAAACTGACAGGGGTTCTGATACCTCTCCACTCTATCCAAAACCAAAAACCTCTTTGGCCATAGTTATATTTTGAAAATATTTTCATTTTGGATAGAGAAAAAGAGATAAAATTTCTGTTCGATTTTATTTCCGCCTGACCCCATTGGGGAGATTATCTCTGACTTCCTGTCCTGGTGACTCCAAGACAAGAAATGGTGGGTACAGGTGTCACAGGACAGAAATCACAGACAGCAGGAAGTTCTAACATGTCTCCCCCCCACCCCCCACCCCCATTTAATACATTTTGTATTTTTTCTGTTTCCCCTTGCTTTCTGCTCTGACAGGAAGTGAAGGGAAATTGCCCATGCTCACAAAGGAATCAGAGCCTTCCCTGCTCTATCTAGAACTTAAATGTTTTGGCTTAAGTTGGACTTTAACTCCTTTTTCAGAAAAAAAATGCAGATTGTTTTACAGAGCTGATAAGGTGGAGCTCAGATTACACATGCAGCTGAATGGTTAATGACCAAGAATGTATATAGTATTTTTTTGTAAAGATCAGCTTGATGTAGATAACCTTATCAATATCTGGTTATGCTTTGAAGCTCATCTCAACAAAGAACGATAATCCCTCCCCCATTCCACCTGCAGGTATTCTTCAATAGAAAGCTGGTGTCTTGCCAAGAAAGTTCCCTCGGCGGATAAGTTCCCCCCCTGTACTGCGCAGGCGCAGCGACTGCGCAGTACAAACTACTATCAGCCGCCGGAGATAGCCAAAGCACAAAATGTACAATCAGCTGTACACGGTGCCTGCGCCCTAGGTCCAGGTTCCTTCCCCACCATCCAAGTGGACCTAGAGGGGGGAATAAAAAAGAGCCAAGCGAAGCGAGGCTGTGCCCGAAGCGTGGCGAGCGAAACAAGCCCGCGAGGGGCCCTCTTACAGGCGCCGTGTACAGCTGATTTTCACCTATTCCCCTTGGGCTATTTCTGACGGATCCTACTGCGCAGGCGGGGTCCTTATCCGCCGAGTGGAACTTTCTCGGCAGAACACCGGCACTTCGGTAGTTATCAGAAAGCAGTTATCCTTTATTGGGCAATGCACAGCCATACGAAAAACCAATGTATTTCAGCCAATCAGGCCTTAATCATTGATGAATGCTTGAATGGCCAAAAAACATCTGTTAACTACTTGCTGATACCTACCGAAGTGCTGGCTTTCATATTGAAGTTTGACTAATATGTACTATTCCTCCCACTGACACCAATGATGGGGCACCATTCCTCCCACTGACACCAATGATGGGGCACTATTCCTCCCACTGACACCAATGATGGGGCACCATTCCTCCCACTGACACCAATGTTGGGGCACCATTCCTCCCACTGACACCAATGATGTGGCACTATTCCTCCCACTGACACCAATGATGGGGCACTATTTCTCTCACTGACACCAATGATGGGGCACTATTCCTCCCACTGATGCCAATGATGGGGCACTATTTCTCCCACTGACACCAACTACAGGGCACCATTCCTTCCACTGACACCAATGATGGGGCACTATTCCTACTACTGACACCCAATGATGATGCACTACTTCTCCCACTGACGCCGACAATGGGGCACCATTCCTCCCATTGGCCATGAAACCTGAGACATTGTCTACTCCCACTGATGCTGGGTCCGTTTCTTCTCCCTCTGGTCATAGTCTTGCCCTCCTAACGTCTGAGGGACACTAAGCTGGCCCTTTGTCTAGAAAGTTTGGAGACCTCTGGTCTAGTCTTCACTAACTTTCCATTTTTTTTTCTCTATTACTATGACTTCCTATGATCATCAGCACCATCTAATGGTGAAAATGCTGTATATTTTCAGATTGAGGTATTTCAGAAAAATATACTGCATTTTGGCCACTAGATGGCGCTGATGATCATAGTCATATTAATACAGGATAAATGCTTGAGTCATTAGTCCAAGGAATATTTTATAACTAGACCCCCGAGTGTCAGTGTACCAGTTTATATATATATATATATATATATATAGTCTGGACTTGGAATCATTGATGATATTGGATACATTGTGTTAGCAATCAAGCTTTGTAACCCACAAATCTCTTTGCTGCAATCAAACTCCACAAGCCAGAGGGGGGAACTTTTGCTTTGTTTGGAGGGAAGTATATTGGTTAATGAAATCTTCTAAGAACTCCCCCAGCCTATAGTCAGCACTTTCTACTGAAGCCGAGAGCATTATGGATATAAAATGGAGCTGGAGAGGGTGGGAGCGAAGATCTAAAAATAAGGCCAGGCGAGGTTTACAGAGGAATTTGTAGTACCCTGGGGGGGCATCAGGCATTGTTCTCCAAAGTTTTATAGAATCCTGGAGCACACCGCCTAGAAGAAGTATAGGCAGCCCCCCTCCCCCGCTTCATGTGTGGTCCCCCACCAAATTTATATAATCCCTTCATTTAAAAACCATGCAGCCGGCACGAGTGTGACAAGAGAACACGCCAGACAGAAGGGACTCGAGAGGTGACGCAGCTTTCATACCGAGCGCAGGGAATAGAGACAATGCAGTTTAATCTGCTTATAGTTTTCCTTCTGTAGTTCATCCCTTCTTCAACATGCTGATGCCATTTTTAAATGACCCCGATCTCTGTGCTTCTCTATGCAATGCAGGCAGATCATGGCTGGTGGGAGGGGCCAAAAAAATAACATGCCAATTTTGTTATGTCAGGGACCGAGGAGTACTTAAAGCAGAAGTTCCACTTTTGGGTGGAACTCCGCTTTAACCCAGAAAGACTGAGGACATCTTGTGGTGAAGAAGAGGTACTGCGGGAGACAGTAGTTAGCCCAGAAGACTGAGGACATCTTGCGGTGAAGAAGAGGTACTGCGGGAGACAGTAGTTAGCCCAGAAGACTGAGGACATCTTGTGGTGAGGAAGAGGTACTGCGGGAGACAGTAGTTAGCGCAGAAGAATAAGGACATCTTGTGGTGAAGAAGAGGTACTGCGGGAGACAGTAGTTAGCCCAGAAAGACTGAGGACATCTTGTGGTGAATAAGAAGTACTGCGGGAGACAGTAGTTAGCCCAGAAGACTGAGGACATCTTGTGGTGAGGTAGAGGTACTGCGGGAGACAGTAGTTAGCCCAGAAGACTGAGGACATCTTGTGGTGAGGTAGAGGTACTGCGGGAGACAGTAGTTAGCCCAGAAGACTGAGGACATCTTGTGGTGAAGAAGAGGTACTGCAGGAGACAGTAGTTAGCCCAGAAGACTGAGGACATCTTGTGGTGAAGAAGAAGTACTGCGGGAGACAGTAGTTAACCCAGAAGACTGAGGACATCTTGTGGTGAATAAGAAGTACTGCGGGAGACAGTAGTTAGCCCAGAAGACTGAGGACATCTTGTGGTGAAGAAGAGGTACTGCGGGAGACAGTAGTTAGCCCAGAAGACTGAGGACATCTTGTGGTGAGGTAGAGGTACTGCGGGAGACAGTAGTTAGCACAGAAGACTGAGGACACCTTGCGGTGAGGTAGAGGTACTGCGGGAGACAGTAGTTAGCCCAGAAGACTGAGGAAATCTTGTGGTGAAGAAGAGGTACTGCGGGAGACAGTAGTTAGCCCAGAAGACTGAGGACATCTTGTGGTGAAGAAGAAGTACTGCGGGAGACAGTAGTTAACCCAGAAGACTGAGGACATCTTGTGGTGAATAAGAAGTACTGCGGGAGACAGTAGTTAGCCCAGAAGACTGACGACATCTTGTGGTGAAGAAGAGGTACTGCGGGAGACAGTAGTTAGCACAGAAGACTGAGGACATCTTGCGGTGAGGTAGAGGTACTGCGGGAGACAGTAGTTAGCCCAGAAGACTGAGGACATCTTGTGGTGAAGAAGAGGTACTGCGGGAGACAGTATTAAAGGTGAATATTGTAGCCTGAGCTTTTTTTGTTTTTCATACATCTGGGGAACGTTTTCAACAACTTTATAAAATCGTTATGCATAGATGTGTCAGCACCACAGGTGTGACGTTCTGGATCTCACTCATTCGGCACCCCATGGTTAACTACTGAGGATCAGGAGCTGGTAGGACATGCTCCTATTTACATCATCACTGTGCAGCCAATCACAGTGAATAAATAAATAGGAACCCCTCCTACAGGCCTCAGTTGATGGTCCAGTGGCAAGGGTTAAAAAAATAAAAGTTTAGCTGGAGTTGGACTTTAGTGTTAGTAACCTTATCAATGTGTTGTTTAAAAAAATATCTGGCTTATATTTATAGCTCCTAATTATATATGCCCTGTCCAGTCCATGGGAGCAGTCATTGTTGCTCATTACATGAGCAGGTTCTGTGCTAAAAAGGCATGCGCATTGTTGTGCATTGGCTAGGTAGGTTGGGGTGTCATTTAAAAAGAATCACTGCACTTAGTTTTGTGTGTTACCATCCATTGTGGTCATGTGTGGTTAAACATGCATTAATGCAACACACAAATGTGAATAAGAGACTAAGGCTCGGGCCACATATATGCGAATCTGATGAGTTTTTAACCGCATCCGATTTGCATAACATGTAACTGGCTTTCAATGAAGTCACACATGTCCTGGGTGGCTGCGGTCCATCACTGAAAATGGTCCTGTGTGATTTTGGATTTTGGGACCAGTTTAGGTGCAAATTTACATTTGAATCGCACATAAACTAGTGAGCAAAACTGCACCAGACTCCGTACTGCAAATCGCAGCCGCACATGTGTGTACTGAGCCTAAGGGATCTAATTGCTTTCTGTTGATCTAAAAGGTAAAATACCACGTTTGGCCACTAGAGGGTGCTAAATATTATAGAAAATTCCCAATGTACTCATCAGCATCATCTAGTGGCCAAAAGTGGCATTTTGTTTTTTTAAATGAATGGAAAACATATGACCAGTGCAGGAAATAGACTAATATAATTTTTTGGCTTTTTGACCAAGTGGTCTTGCCGTAAATTCAGTGAAGGGAAGTTAGGTCAGGCAGCTGGCTGTGCTGCCTGGCAGGGGTGATTAAATCTGAAGATGAATGGAATTAGGATCTTTCGGTAGGTAAAATTATTTGGACCCATGTCCTTCAATTCAGAGGCTTGCCACCATGGCTCTTTGAATTAGTTGTAGAAAAGCACGCAATCATGTTGTGTAGAAAGTACAATTGCATCACTGGTATACATCCTACAGAAAAAAGAAAAATGCCGTTCAAAGCGTAGGATAGGAATTGGAATGACACATCCACTATAATAGAGACATTTAGCACACCAGGCTATTGTGTAGCAGATAGAGATCTGTCATTTTCCTGAATCATGCTTTTCTACGTTAGCACACCAGTTTGAATGATGAGAACAGTGAGTTGTCCTTCGTAACAGAACAGTGTGTTTACTTCAAACGCTGTGTAGGACGCACACCTGACCTTCACTTATTTGGTCTTTACAATTGTAGCCTACAGAAAAAGAAAATGCTCTTGAAAAGAACCAACACAAAGAACTTTCTGTGGGTCTTAGCGGTGGTAGAGCGCCCTCTGTTGGTCAGAAATAAATATGTATTATTCTGCAGCTAAATGAAACCCAAGCAACCCAGTTGCAATTTTGGGGGAGTTTGCTAAATAAATGAAAGCAGATTTGTGCAATCTGCTAAGAGCCATACAATTCCCAAACCGTGATTGCCTGGATTTCTCAATGGTGTGGTGCTCTGCAGATTCTAAAAATATGCATGAGAGTGTTTAGGAGAATTAATGTGTAACTAAACCCAAGAACAAAGATGATATATTTTAGCTTACCTATTTCTTAGATGTTGTGGCTGCATTAGCCTTCTTTTTTTTTTTTTCCTCAAGCTTTTTTTTTTTTCCTTTTTACGCGGTAAAGCCTAAAATGTAATATATTGCAGCTTACCAATCATTAGATGTGGTGGCTGCATCACAGGGTGGAGAAAAATCAATGATTTTTTTTATTTATATTGATTTTAATTTTAATTTTTTATTATTTAATTTATTTTAAGAAAATGCTTTTAGAGTAAAAATCCAAAAGGAAGGAAATAATAATTTTTATATACATTTTAAAAAATGTGTAATTGGAGATTTTCATTCAATCTTTACTTTACAAATAAATATTTGATATAAGGTGCAGCCATCACAGTTTGTCCACCATAGTATGCTTGGCTTTTTCTTTTAACCACTTCAGCCCTGGGAAGATTTGGCTGCTCAATCACCAGGCCATTTTTTGCGATACGGCACTCCGTCGCTTTAACCTGACAATTGCGCGGTCGTGCGACGTTGCACCCAAACAAAATTGATGTCCTTTTTTTCCCCACAAATAGAGCTTTCTTTTGGTGGTATTTGATCACCTCTGTGGTTTTTATTTTTTGCGCTATAAACAAAAAAAAGAGACAATTTTGAAAAGAACACAATATTTTGTACTTTTTGCTATAATAAATATCCCCATTTAAAAAAAAAAAAAATAGTTTCCTTAGTTTAGGTCGATATGTATTCTTCTACATATTTTTGGTTATAAAAATAGCAATAAACGTATATTCATTGGCTTGTGCAAAACGGGATAGATTTATGGCGTTTTTATTATTAGTTTTTTTTTTTTTACTGGTAATGGCGGCGATCTGCGATTTTTATCGGGACTGCGACATTATGGCGGACACATCGGACACTTTTGACACATTTTTGGGACCATTGACAATTATACAGCGATCAGTGCTATAAAAATGCACTGATTATTGTGTAAATGTCATTGGCAGGGAAGGGGTTAACACTAGGGGGCAATCAAAGGGTTAACTGTGTTCCCTGACTGTGTGTTCTAACTGTGGGGGGAGGGGAGTGACTGGAGGAAATGACAGATCTTTGTTCCTAGCTATTAGGAACTCACGATCTGCCTCTCCTCTCCTCACAGAACAGGGATTTGTGTGTTTACATACACACACATCCCTGTTCTGGCTCTTAGTCATCGTAACCGCCGGTCACGCGAATTGGCAACCCCTGCAGTGCAGCGGGCACGCGCCTGCTATCCCGCTTAAAGGGACCAACGTAGAGCTATGACGGTTTGCGGGATCGTGCCGACCTGCCGCCGTATAATGACGGCGGCTGGTCGGCAAGCGGTTAACCTCTTCCGGACCGCCCCACGCAGATATACTATGGGAGGGTGGCCCTCCTGGGTGAAACCATGTACCTGTATGTGACTTCTAGTTCCGGGTCTGGATTGCGGGGTGCCAGCAAACATCGCGTCCGCTGGACCCGCTGATTGGCTCCTACTGTGTCCAATCACATCGGGAGCCAATCAGCAGGTCCGGGGGACCCAATGTTCGACAGCACCCTGCGATCGTTCCCGAGAGAGGAAGAACGACAGTCTGCCTATGTAAAAAAGGCAGATTGCTGTTCTAAAGAGAGGGGAAGATGGAGATCTTGTGTTTCTGCTAAGCAGAAACATGGATCTCTGTTGTCCTTTAGTCAAAGCACCTCCCCCAATAGTTAGAAAGCACTCCCATGGAACACATTTAACCCCTTGATTGCCCCTAATGTTAACCCCTTCCCCGCCAGTGTCATTAGTACAGTGACAGTGCATTTTTTTTTAGCACTGATCACTGTATTGGTGTCACTGGTCCCCAAAAAGTGTCACTTTTTGTCAGATTTGTCCGCCGCAATGTCGCAGCCCTGCTAAAAATCGCTGATCGCCAAAATTGCTAGTAAAAAAAAATGTAAAAGAATAAATATTCCACATAAGCTTTATATGTTCACTTTTTGTTCTGTGGACTGCTGCCCTGATCCTGTTTTATAAAAACCATTCTTTAAAAAAAATATATATATATATATTCTATAAATAAATCCTATAGTTTGTAGACGCTATAACTTTTGCGCAAACTTAAAATATACACTTATTTGGATTTGTTTTACCAAAAATAACAGAATATACATTGGCCTAAATTGATGAAGAATGTAGATTTTTAAAAAAAAATGTATTGGATATGTTTTATAGCATAAAGTAAAAAATATATATATATATTTTTTAAATAGTCGCTCTTTTTTTGTTTATAGCGCAAAAAATAAAAAACGTTAATAAAAAGATGAGATATCTTGTACATCAGCATACAATGTGGAACCACTGACCACAACGGTTATCATGTCTTGAATTGTCTGAAATTGGACACTTTCAGAAATGTACAAAATAATGACACATTTCAGGGACAGAACCCCCTTTTTTTAGGAATAAGTCATCAACAATTTCTGTATGAATGGGATTGGCTGTCCTTAAACAGATCTATGATGGAAAGCAAGCAGCATAGTAAGTTTATGCAATATGTTTCAAATATACAATAGGCATACTGTATATTTGCTCATATATAAATTTCTAATTATACTAAACTGTGCCATTATACAAAAAAAGTTTATTTTCTGTCCCCCAAAAGCAGAAAATTGCAAGAACATGTGCAAATGTCCGGAGCCAAGGATTCAACTATAAGAGATGACGTCCCAACAGGATCCCCTCTTTAAGTGTCATTAAGTCCAGACTATGAACGTCTCTCATTACATGCTATATAACAGAGTGTTCATACTCACAAAGCCACCAAATCACTTGTTTTGTTTAGAGTAAAATATACCTGGTTGAGACTGTGTAGACCAGCTGGTGTCCTCTACGGAGCATGCTCAATTTCATCTTCTAAGCTCTTCATTTCCTCCTTTTTCATATCCGTGCAGCCCTCATGAGTTTAGAGTCACACATGTGGGTGTATACAAAGTGGTAAATAACACTCCCCTCCCTCCACATGGAAAAAAAAAAGAAAAAAATATATATAATAACACAAAGAAGATTTAACAAGAGAAACAAAAAACAAGATCACATAATACCAACAAAATGCTTAAGAAAAGGAGAAAAAAGCAAAACAAACTAAAATATGAAAAAAAAAACTAAAGACAAGCACACACAAAAAAAACCCAAAAAAAACAAAATTATATAATAGATTAAAATACTTTAACAAAACAAAAAAATTGAGAACAATTTAAAAAAAAAGAACACTTAGAGAACTCACATCTTAATAAACAATATATTAACATTATTATAAGTATGTACCATATTCTTCCACTTCTTATTTCCTGTCAATCTCAGTAAAATAGCCAAGACGGGTTATTGCATTTATGCATCAGCCGTATACTACAGTTTTATAGAAATGACGTAAAACAAATTTGTTCATTTAAACCTGGACTTGCAGTTGCTTTTAACTAATAAATCCACTTAGTTTCAAATAATATATTTTTTTTCTTATCAAAGTCACCTCCCCTAGGAATTACAGTGCCTTGAAAAAGTATTCATACCCCATGACATTTTCCACATTTTTTTATGTTACAACCAAAAACGTAAATGTATTAAATTGGGATTTTATGTGATAGACCAGCACAAAGTGGCACATACTTGTCAAGTGGAAGGAAAATGATAAATGTTTTTAATTATTTTTTACAAATAAATATGTGAAAAGTGTGGCGTGCATTTATATTCAGCCCCCCGGAGTCAATACTTTATAGAACCCCCTTTCACTACAATTACAGCTGCAAGTCTTTTTGGGGATGTCTCTACCAGCTTTGCACATCTAGAGAGGGACATTTTTGCACATTCTTCTTTGTAAAATAGCTCAAGCTCTGTCAGATTGGATGGAGAGCGTCTGTGAACAGCAATTTTCAAGTCTTGCCACAGATTCTCAATGGGATTTAGAACTAGACTTTGGCTCGGCCATTCTAACACATAAATATGCTTTGATCTAAACCATTCCATTGTAGCTCTGGCTGTATGTTTAGGGTCGTTGTCCTGCTGGAAGGTGAACCTCCAACCCAGTCTCCAGTCTTTTGCAGACTCTAACAGGTTTTCTTCTAAGATTGCCCTGTATTTGGCTCCATCCATCTTCCCATCAACTCTGACCAGCTTCCCTGTCCCTGCTGAAGAAAAGCATCCCCACAACATGATGCTGCCACCACCATGTTTCACGGTGGGGATGGTGTGTTCAGGATGATGTGCAGTGTTAGTTTTCCGCCACACATAGCGTTTTGCTTTTAGGCCAAAAACTTCAATTTTGGTCTCATCTGACCAGATCACCTTCTTCCACATGTTTGCTGTGTCCCCCACATGGCTTCTCGCAGACTGCAAACTGGACTTCTTATGGTTTTCTTCTTACCACTCTTCCATAAAGGCCAGATTTGTGGAGTGCACCACTAATAGTTGTCCTGTGGACAGATTCTCCCACCTGATCTGTGGATCTCTGCAGCTCCTCCAGAGTTACCATGGGCCTCTTGGCTGCTTCTCTGATTAATTCTCTCCTTTGCCCGGCCTGTCAGTTTAGGTGGACGGCCATGTCTTGGTAGGTTTGCAGTTGTGCCATACTCTTTCCATTTTCCGATGATGGATTGAACAGAGCTCTATGAGATGTTCAAAGCTTGAGATATTTTTTTTATAACCTAGCCCTGCTTTAAACTTCTTCACAACTTTATCCCCTGTCTGGCATATTTCTTGGCCTTCATGATGCTGTTCACTAAGGTTCTCTAACAAACCTCTGAGGGCTTCACAGAACAGCTGTATTTATACTGAGATTAAATTACACACAGGTGGACTCTATTTACTAGGTGACTTCTGAAGGCAATTGGTTCCACTAGATTTTAGTTAGGGTTATCAGAGTAAAGGGGGATGAATGCAAATGCACGCCGCACTTTTCACATATTTATTTGTAAACAAATTTGAAAACCATATATAATTTTCCTCCGATTTCACAATTATGTGCCACTTTGTGTTGGTTTATCGCATAAAATCCATTTACGTTTTTGGTTGTAACATGAAAAAATGTGGAAAATTTCAAGGGGTGTGAATACTTTTTCAAGGCATTGTAGGTAAAGCAGCAAAAGACACTCCATCCACTTTGTACAATTGTACAAAGTTTCTCCCTGCTGGAGTTTGAGAATCTCCATTCATATTTATTTATTTATTACCGGTTTTTATATAGCGCTGTCAATTTACACTGCGCTTTACATATTTATTTTATATATACTGTATATATATATATATATATATATATATATATATATATATAGTGCTGTGAAAAAGTATTTGCCCCTTCATAATATTTTATTTTTTTGCATATTTATCACACCTAAATGATTTAGATCATCAAACAAATTTTAATATTACACAAAGATAATCCAAGTAAATCCAAGATGCATTTTTTTAATTATTATTATTATTTTCTAAGGGAAAAAAGATGTTCAAACCTGCCTGGCCCTATGTGACAAAGTGATTGCCCCCTCCCATGCTGAATCATGAATGAACTGTGATTAACCACAATTTTTTGGAAAGCTGAGTTAAATTTCATGTGCCACACCCAGGCCTGATTACTGCCGGACCTATTGAATCAAGAAATCACATAAATAGAAGCTGTCTGATAAAGTGAAGCACGCTAACAGGTCACAAAAAGCCACACATCATGCCACAATCTGAAAAAATTCAAGAACGGATTAGAAACAAAGTAACGTACATGTATCGGTCTAGGAAGAGTTTCAAAGCCATTTCTAAGGCTTTGGAACTCCAATGAACCACGGGGAGAGCCATTATCCACAATTGTTACAGTGGTGAACCTTCCCAGAAGTGGCCGGACTACAAAAATGACTCCCAAGAGCATGAAGACGACTCATCCAGGAGGTCATAAAAGAACCCAGAACATCATCTAAAGACCTGCAGGCCTCACTTGCCTCAGGTAAGATCAGTGTTCATGATTCAACAATAAGAAAGAGAATGGGCAAAAATGGCCTCCATGGGAGAGTTCCAAGGCCAAAGACACTGCTGACCAAAAAGAACAAAAAAGGCTTGACTTACATTTGCCAAAAAACATCTTGATTATCCCCAAGACTTTTAGGCAAATATTCTGTGGACTGATGAGACAAAAATGTTGCTTTTTGGAAGGTGTGCGTCCCGTTACATCTGGCATAAAACTAATACAGCATTTCAAGTACGCTTGGGTTAAGCAGCAGGACAATGATCCAAAACACAACAGCAAGTCCACCTCCAAATGGTTCAAACAAAGCAAAATTTAGGTTTTGGAGTGGTCTAGTCAAAGCCCGGACTCAAATCCAATTGAGATGCTGTATCATGACCTTACACAGGCCGTTCATGCTGGAAAACCCTCCAATGTGGCTGAATTAAAACAATTCTGCAAAGAAGAGTCTGCCAAAATTACTCCACAGCGATGTGAAAGACTCATTGCCAGTTATCACAAAGGCTTGATTGCAGTTGTTGCCGCCAAGGGTGGCACAACCAGTTATTAGGTTTAGGGGGAAATTATTTTTTCACATAAAGCCAGGCAGGTTTGGACAGCTTTTTTGCCTTAATAAAAATGAAACCATCATTTAAAAACTGCATTTTGTATTTACTCGGGTTATCTTTGTTCACTAATAAAATTAGTTTGATGATCTGAGTCATTTATGTGTAGCAAATATGCAAAAAAATTTAAAAAATCAGAAAGGGGGCAAATACTTTTTCACACTATTCTATATATATTGTACATTACTATCACATCAGTCCCTGCCTTTAAGGAGCTTACATTCATACATACACATACTAGGGCCAATTTAGACAGGAGCCAATAAACCTACCAGCATGTCCTTGGAGTGTGGGAGGAAATAAGAGTACCCGGAGGAAACCCACGCAGGCACAAGGAGAACATGCAAACCCCAGGCAGGTAGTGGCTGGGGATTGTGATGCCTAGATCAGGAACTATAGCTGCCGAGTGTTCTTTCTGCCTATAGCAACCAGTGGCGGCCCGTAATGCAGGGCGCAAGGCCGCCGCCCCCCCATCCATGCTTCCGGCCCCCTAATCTACATGTGGGGCACCGGATGTATAGATTCCAATAGGCTTTTTTTTTTTTTAAGCACATGACTAGAGCCTAGGGCTCTAATTGGCTTCAAAAAAGGGTGGGCTCAGGGGGCAGAGCACTGCCCTCCGAGCCCACCCACTCGTGTGACAATAGCGAATTAATATTCGCTATTGTCCTCCTGATCCTCCTCCCGACCAATCAGGAAGCGGCCGATTGGCCAGGGAGTCTCAGGACCCAGATTCTGTTCGGCCGGGAGGAGAAAGAATGGGCCCGCAGCAAGGTCTCCATGAACGTCACCCACAGCCACATCCAGCACTCCGGCTCAGACAGTGGAGGGAGGAGGAGGGGAGATCACAGTGTCATCCCGGGTGGACTCGTCATCTGCCTCCTAAGGTAAGGAGGCCCTCCGACTTCCCATCCGTCCGTCTCCCGCTGGGGGGAACGGCCCCCATCCCTCCTTCCTATGTCTCCCACCGGGGGAGTTGGGTGATTGGTGGCGCTGGTGATCTCTGGCTTCATGTATGTCACCCATGGGGGGGTAACGGCCCCCCTCCCCGTTGGTTTGCCGCCCTCCTCCCCAAAAATATTGAGCACCAGCCGTCACTGATAGCAACCCCCATAGAATGCCTAATTTCTTGCCCTCCGGTCTTAAAACCCAATGCTATAGTTCCTGGCCTGGTCGCACCGGGACTGAGGGAAGGTAACAAGAAGGGGTTCCTGCAGTCTTAAGGCAGATCGGGTGTGAGCTGAAGTGCTGCTTGAGTCACCCTGAGACCTGGGGGGGGGGGTTTTTCAGACAATAGGTGCAGGTACTCCCCTCTTCCAATCCACCCCTGGTCTCCGCTTCCTACCCACCTAGGAACCCGGTCCCTTGGTACTTACCCACCTCCCAGTACCGCCCCTTGTAGAGAAAGCAAAACCAAGTATCACTTTGTGGTGCTAAATAATTTGTATGGAATTTGTTAATGATAAGAAGGAAAGCAGTAAAACAAATCTCCTACAGCCACTAACAATAGATCCCCCAGCAGAAATAGATCCCCCAAGCAACAATAGACCCCCTGCCAAAAAAAAAACCCTAGCAACAACAGATCCATTCCAGGAACAATAGACTCCAGCAGCAACAATAGATCTCTCAGCAGCCAACAGCATTAGATCCTCCAGCACCCAGCAACAACCACAGATACCCCCAGAAATAAAAGACCCCCAGCAACAAAATCCCCCCCCTCCAGCAACAACAGATTCCCCAGCAACAATAGACCGCTGCAAAAAAATACCCCCTAGCAACAACAGATCTAATCCAGGAACACTAGACCCCCACCAGCAACAATAGATCAACCAGCAGAGCTCTGAGCCCCAAGCCCACCCTTTTTTGGAGCCAATTAGAGCCTCGGGTTGATTAAAAAAGAAAAACTCCATTAAAATGGCAGCCTGCATGTAGATTAGGGGCTGGTCACATGGATTAGGGTGGCGGTGCCCCTGCACCTCGTATGGACGGGACGCCACTGGCCAACATGCTAAGGGAGTCCTAGTGCCACATTCATAAAGGTTTTCCAGTGTAAAATATAAGCAACACTTTGTTGATGATGACCCCTGGTCATGAAAAAAATAGATCAAAAGATCGCCCTAATTAAATTATACGAGAGAATCTAATTAAAGGGGAACGTAATTGTATTGAAGCACTACAAACTAAAAACGCAATTTAATTAATTTGTAATATTCAAAGAAAACTCCCCCAATCCATCCATGTCACTATGCCTTATTTGTTGAGAAATCACTTTGAAAAACACCTCCCTAGCATTTCTAGCCGCAGCCATCTTGAGTAAGGGCAAAAGATTCATGTAGCATTTACTTCCTGAAAAGCATCTGCCCTTAACTCAGGCATTAATACAAGAGGGTGTGCTTAGCTGAGAAAGCCCCTCCTCCCATGAATGGTTAAGGAAAGTGAAAAGATAGCACTGGACCCAAAGGGTTATCTTACTGGTATTGATGTTGATGTAAATTCTCTGGTTCCTGGACAGGCAGCTTCTACACCGGAGAGGATCTCCGCAGTCTCCTTGGCTTGTAGCGTAATGTAAAGAGAATTGAAATTGAAGCACCACACCACTGCAAAGAGGTCCCAATTCAAGGTTATTCTATTAAAAGTCTGCTAAACAAGCTGCTGATAAGGCATGTGCTTGTATTATACACTGGAAAAACTCTTATGAAGGTGGCACTTGGACTCCCGAAACATGTTGGCCAGTGGCGGCCCGCCCATACGAGGTGCATGGGCGCCGCCACCCTAATCCATGCGCCCAGCCCCCCTAATCTACATGCAGGGTGCCGTTTCAATGGAGTTTTTTTTTTTTTTTTAATCAGCCTGGGGCTCTAATTGGCTTCAAAAAAGGGTGGGCTTGGGGCGCAGAGCACTGTATTGGCCGCCGAGGTTGAAGCCGCAGAGGAGGAGAAGATGCAGGATGAAGCCGCCATGAAGCCGCCAAGGAGGAGGAGACGCAGGAAGGAGCTGAAGCTGCCCGCAACTTAGATGGGGTAAGTGTGGGGCAGGTGGGCGGACAAGCGGGGGGGTGGTTTCTGGTTTGACTGATTGACCGACCAACGGAACCGACCAACCGAATCGACCAACCTAGGGGGGGTGGTGACGGGTGGTTTGTCTGCCGCCCCCCCTAATAATAATGGAGCACCAGCTGCCACTTTTTTGAATTGGACCCATGACTTTTATTGGAATAAATTTCTATCTGGACCTCCTAGCAGTGATGTGGCACTTCAGCTTCAATTCTCGTTACATTACACCTCCTCCCATGAAGACTCCTGGGATGTATGACATCATTTTGCCTAGGCTAGTGTAGCACCCTCCTAGGTAGGTGCTAGGGTAGTTAAGGTTAATGCCGCGTACACACGGTCGGACTTTTCACCTGCAAAAGTCCGACGGACGCCGCCGGACAAAGTCCGGCGGAAAGTCCGACCGTGTGTGGTCTCCATCGGACTTCCGACGGACCATTTCGGTCGGATTTTTGCGGAAATCCGACGTACTTTAGATTTGAAGCCTGCTTCAAATCTTTACGTCGTACCTCCGCCGGACTCAGTTCCTGACGGAAAGCCCGTTCGTCTGTATGCTAGTCCGAAGGACCAGATACGACGGAGGAGCAGGTTACTGCATCTCGCGCTCGCTGCAATAGGAAAAACAAATCTTCCTATTGCGGCGAGCGCGGGGCATACCAGGCCCTTAGGTCTGGTATGGATTATAAAGGGGAACCCCTACGCCGAAAAAACGGCGTGGGGTCCCCCTAAAATCCATACCAGACCCCCGATCCGAGCACGCAGCCTGGCCGGTCAGGAAAGGGGGTGGGGACGAGCGAGCGCCCCCCCCCCTCCTGAACCGTACCAGGCCGCATGCCCTCAACATGGGGGGTGGGTGCTTTGGGGGAGGGGGGCGCCCTGTCCCCATGTTGATGAGGACAAGGGCCTCTTCCCGACAACCCTGGCCGTTGGTTGTCGGGGTCTGCGGGCGGGGGCTTATCGGAATCTGGGAGCCCCCTTTAATAAGGGGGCCCCCAGATCCCGGCCCCCCACCCTATGTAAATGAGTATGGGGTACATGGTACCCCTACCCATTTACCTAGGTAAAAAGTGTCAGTAATAAAACACAACACAGGTTTTTAAAATAATTTATTAAACAGCTCCGGGGGGGGGTCTTCTTCCGTCTTCGGGGGTCCCTCCGGTTCATCTTCTCCCGGCGTCCGGTTGGTTCTTCTCCGCTCTCCGGCCTCTTCTCCCGGTGTCGCAGGTCTTCGGCCGGCCCCTCCGCTGTCTTCATGTAGCTCTATTGCCAGCGGAGGTCCGGACTTCTTGGCTTCTTGGCTTCTTGGCTTCTCTTCTCTTCTCTTCCCCCAGATGTTGACACGACGCTCTCTCCGGCTGGACTGGTCTCTGAGGGCTGCGTTGTGACTTATATAGGCGGAGACCCCGCCCCCATATGATGTCACAGTCCCTGGGCATGCTGGGACTGTGACGTTTTAGGGGGCGTGGTCGACCACGCCCCCTAAAACGTCACAGTCCCAGCATGCCCAGGGACTGTGACATCATATGGGGGCGGGGTCTCCGCCTATATAAGTCACAACGCAGCCCTCAGAGACCAGTCCAGCCGGAGAGAGCGTCGTGTCAACATCTGGGGGAAGAGAAGAGAAGAGAAGCCAAGAAGCCAAGAAGCCAAGAAGTCCGGACCTCCGCTGGCAATAGAGCTACATGAAGACAGCGGAGGGGCCGGCCGAAGACCTGCGACACCGGGAGAAGAGGCCGGAGAGCGGAGAAGAACCAACCGGACGCCGGGAGAAGATGAACCGGAGGGACCCCCGAAGACGGAAGAAGACCCCCCCCCGGAGCTGTTTAATAAATTATTTTAAAAACCTGTTTTGTGTTTTATTACTGACACTTTTTACCTAGGTAAATGGGTAGGGGTACCATGTACCCCATACTCATTTACATAGGGTGGGGGGCCGGGATCTGGGGGCCCCCTTATTAAAGGGGGCTCCCAGATTCCGATAAGCCCCCGCCCGCAGACCCCGACAACCAACGGCCAGGGTTGTCGGGAAGAGGCCCTTGTCCTCATCAACATGGGGACAAGGTGCTTTGGGGGGGGGGGGGGGCGCAGGGCGCCCCCCTCCCCCAAAGCACCCACCCCCCATGTTGAGGGCATGCGGCCTGGTACGGTTCAGGAGGGGGGGGGGCGCTCGCTCGTCCCCACCCCCTTTCCTGACCGGCCAGGCTGCGTGCTCGGATCGGGGGTCTGGTATGGATTTTAGGGGGACCCCACGCCGTTTTTTCGGCGTAGGGGTTCCCCTTTATAATCCATACCAGACCTAAGGGCCTGCGACGGGGTTCGCAAGGTTTCAATCTCGCCAAAAAAAGCGGCGAGATTGAATTCCTTTTCTAGTCCCGTCGTACCAAAGTCACGTTCAAAATGAACGGACTTGTCCGTGTGTGGGAAAGTCCGTTCGTTCTGAAAGTCCGGCGGAAGTCCGTCGGGAAGACCGGATTCCGGAAAGTCCGGCCGTGTGTAGGCAAGTCCGGCCGTTCAGAAAGTCCGGCGGTAGTCCGCCGGAAGTCTGGCGGCAAGTACGTCGGACCTAGCTTTCTAGAAAGTCCGACCGTGTGTACGCGGCATAAGTGTTAGTGTGTGTTTTAATGTAGTGAGTGTGGCTGTAATTTTGGGTAAGGTAAAAGCATAGTTTGGCTAACTGTACTCAGTGAACTGTGATTTGTTTAGCTAGGTCTGCTCCGTGTGCTCTGCTGCTGGCAGTCTGCCTGATTCCTCCCTCTCTATCCAGGTAACTTGAGAAGTTTCTGGATGATAGGTGAGGAACTATGCAGATAGCAGCATGAATATTGATACAGCCCTGGCCTATCTCAGAGAGGCAGGCTCTGCTGGCAGGCTGGGAGACTTTATATATTCTGTGAGCTCACTGAGTGGATTAGTCCATCCTGGGGGGGCACGCTCATAAGCTATGATTAAGCACCACTACACGGTGTGAAACGCGTTAGCTACTTCTCCCTGTTTCTTTTGCACATGAAGTGACTGTATTGGATTTTACTACCGTATATACTCGAGTATAAGCCGAGTTTTTCAGCACATTTTTTTGTGCTGCAAATGACCCCCTCGGCTTATACTCGAGTCAAGTACTTTTCTGCAGCAGAGAATGACATTTTCTGAACCGCATTTGGGGCCCCGTATCTCGGGGCTATTTGGTGATAGGAACCCCAAATTTGGTGTGCAAACCCAGTGGAACCCAGTATCTATATCAGTGTTTCTCAACTCCAGTCCTCAAGGCGCCCCAACAGGTCATGTTTTAAGGATTTCCCACAGATGAAACGGCTGTGGTAATTACTAAGGCAGTGAAACTGATCAAATCACCTGTGCAAAATAATGGGAAGCCTGAAAACATGACCTGTTGGTGCGCCTTGAGGACTGGAGCTGAGAAACACTGATCTATATCAATAAAGATGCCCTTAGCGGTGTGCGGCCATCCAGGACTTTTTTCTTTCTGATTCTCAACCCATGCCACTGAGATGGTTTGGTCTTCAGAAGGTAGAACCGTGTTAAATATCCAGACGAGTGCAATACATTTCTTTTCTCCTGTAATTTATTTTGACTTTTTTTTCAGCTTTATTCACTTAAAAAAACTGCATTTCTAGACAATGTTTTGGGAAATATGTTGGGAAACCAATCATGCACAACTCAAAAAAAGTACAATCTCCTTGCTCCACATTTATTTATTCCCTCTAATGTCATATAAAATAGTCCTGTATTTCTGAATGGGTGTTGCATACACTGTAGCCCCATTTTCCTCTTCCTCCTGATATTACACAGCCCTCTCCGGTTGCTTGAACGGCCCCATAAATAAAAGGCTTAGCACAGTCGTCTGGCCCCGGTGTAATGGAACCACACACAATTGGTATAGGAGATTCCGGAACATAAAGTGTCCAGACAGTGAAGGGCCCTGGGAGGTTAGTGCGGGGTGCCAAGTCCAAATTCTTTGAGTTTTTTTTTTTTTTTTGCAAATTAAAGCTTATTTCTGTAGATTTTCTATGGATTATTATAGCACCCAAGATTTGCTACAAATGCCAGACCAGCTCACCGCAGCTATTAAGCTGTCTGCCATGTGGAAAGGGCCTGGCCTAGAACATTGCACTCCCAGAAAAAGGAGGAAGCAACGTATTGAAAAGTGGCTTACTAATGAACTCTGTGGGGACTGTATAAAACTTATATAGCCTAGAGCTGCACTCCATTGTAAAATGCCTATTGGAAGGATATACTGGCCACATATCCCGGAGGACCTTAAAGCTGAGCTCCAGGCAAACAGCTAAATACAAAGATACAAAAAAAAAGAACAGTGAGCTGTTTTTCCTGCCAATGGATTCGTATTTCTGTCCATCCAGTCCTGAGATTTACACAGCCTCATCGCACATCATAGCCCTATCAGGCAGGGCAAAAGACACAATTCTTTTCTGCTGCAGTTAGGGGGATGCTTACAGGTCTTCTAATCCCCCCACCTAGCCTGTGATTGGAGAGTGAAGGAGAAGCAGCAGATGGATGAGCCCATCTCACTTATCACTCTGCGCTCTCCTCCTATCCACATGTTCATTGTTAGTCCATGAGCACGACAGCACAGCTGAGTATTATTATTATTATTATACAGGATTTATATGGTGCCAACAGTTTGCGCAGCTCTTAACAAAATGAAGGCAGACATTACAGTTACATTACAACTTGGTACAAGAGGAATCAGAGGGTCCTGCTCATTTGAGCTTACAATGTAAAAGGCAGGGTCAGTTGATACAAAAGTTAATAGCTGTGGGGAATGAGCTGATGGAGGAAGTAAAACAGTGTATTAGTTAGAAGCAGGATAGGCTTGTTTAAAGAGAAGGGTTTTCAGGGATCGTCTAAAGATGGATAGATTAGGGGACGGCCGGACAGATTGGGGTAGGGAGTTCCAAAGGATGGGAGAAGCTCTGGAGAAATCCTGGAGGTGAGCGTGGGAGGAGGTGACAAGGGAGCTAGAGAGCAGGAGCTGATCAGGATCTGGACCCCGTGGTCCCGATCAGCTCTTTGTGCTGGTTCTCCTTCAGCCTGAGCTCTGTTTTACACGGAACTGCAAATGGCTGATATCAAGTCCATACTTAAAGTGATTGTAAAAGTAATTTTTTTTTTTAATAACAAACATATCATACTTACCTCCACTGTGCAGCTCGTTTTGCACAGAGTGGCCCCGAACTTTGGCTCTCATGGCTCCTCCCCACATCAGACACCCCCTGGGAGAAGCGCTCTCCTGGGGGATTACCTTGCGTGCGCGCTCCCGAGTCCAGCATTTGGCATCCATAGAGGCCGAATGCAGGGCTCGGCCCTGCCCCCCGGCACCCGCGTCATTGGATTTGATTGACAGCAGTGGGAGCCGATGGCTGCGCTGTTATCAATCTATCCAATCAAGAGCTGGGAGCCTGTGGAGAGAGAGACAGCGCGTCCCTGCCGACTGAATGAAGGGGTTCAGGTAAGTAAAACGGGGGGGGGGGGGCGAGGGGGCCAGTGACTGCCAGGTGTTTTTTCACTTTAATGCATAGGATGCATTAAGGTGAAAAAACACAAACCTTTACAACCCCTTTAACCACTTGCCGACCGCCTCACGCCTATATACGTGAGCAGAGCGGCACGGGCAGGCAAAATCACGTACCTGAAACGTGATTGCCTTCCCGCGGGTGGGGGGTCCGATCGGACCCCCCCCCCCGGTGCCAGCTGCGGTCGGCATTTGGTTGGGAGCGATGACAGACGAGGGGGAGGCCATCCGATCGTGGCCCCCCCCTCGCGATCGCTCTCAGCCAATGAGAAACATCCCCTGCCTCTGTATAGTACACAGAGGCAGAGGATGTGATGTCATCTCTCCTCGGTCTGGCAGTTTCCGTTCCAGCGCCGAGGAGAGATGACATGTAAGTGCACAAAACATACACACACACAGTAGAACATGCCAGGCATACATTACACCCCCGATCCCCCCCCCCGACCGCCCCCCGATCCCCCCCCAATCACCCCCCCCCCTGTCACAAACTGACACCAAGCAGGTTTTTTTTTTTGTTTTTGTTTTTTTTTCTTGATTACTGCATAGTGTCAGTTTGTGACAGTTAGCAGTGGTGGGACAGTTAGTATTACCCCCCTGTAGGTCTAGGGTACCCCCCTTACCCCCCCTAATAAAGTTTTAACCCCTTGATCACCCCCCCTCACCAGTGTCGCTAAGCGATCATTTTTCTGATCGCTGTATTAGTGTCGCTGGTGACGGTAGTTAGGGACGTAAATATTTAGGTTCGCCGTCAGTGTTTTATAGCGTCAGGGACCCCCATATACTATCTAATAAATGTTTTAACCCCTTGATTGCCCCCTAGTTAACCCTTTCACCACTGATCACCGTATAACCGTTACGGGTGACGCTGGTTAGTTTGTTTATTTTTTATAGTGTCAGGGCACCCGCCGTTTATTACCGAATAAAGGTTTAGCCCCCTGATCGCCCGGCGGTGATATGCGTCGCCCTAGGCAGCGTCAGATTAGCGCCAGTACCGCGAACACCCACGCACGCACCGTACACGCACCGTACACCTCCCTTAGTGGTATAGTATCTGATCGGATCAATATCTGATCCGATCAGATCTATACTAGCGTCCCCAGCAGTTTAGGATTCCCAAAAACGCAGTGTTAGCGGGATCAGCCCAGATACCTGCTAGCACCTGCGTTTTGCCCCTCCGCCCGGCCCAGCCCAGCCCACCCAAGTGCAGTATCGATCGATCACTGACACTTTTTTTTGTAGCGTTTTGGTGAACTGGCAAGCACCAGCGGCGTAGTACACCCCGGTCGTAGTCAAAACAGCACTGCAGTAACACTTGGTGAATGTTTTGAACGCTACCATGCACTAGTTGAGTATTAGCGTAGGGTACAGCATTGCACAGACTAGGCACACTTTCACAGGGTCTCCCAAGATGCCATCGCATTTTGAGAGACCCGAACCTGGAACCGGTTACAGTTATAAAAGTTACAGTTACAAAAAAAAAGTGTAAAAAAAAAAAAAAACACAAACAAAAATAAAAAAAAATAGTTGTCGTTTTATTGTTCTCTCTCTCTCTCTATTCTCTCTCTATTGTTCTGCTCTTTTTTACTGTATTCTGTTCTGCAATGTTTTATTGTTATTATGTTTTATCATGTTTGCTTTTCAGGTATGTAATTATTTATACTTTACCGTTTACTGTGCTTTATTGTTAACCATTTTTTTGTCTTCAGGTACGCCATTCACGACTTTGAGTGGTTATACCAGAATGATGCCTGCAGGTTTAGGTATCATCTTGGTATCATTCTTTTTAGCCAGCGGTCGGCTTTCATGTAAAAGCAATCCTAGTGGCTAATTAGCCTCTAGACTGCTTTTACAAGCAGTGGGAGGGAATGCCCCCCCCCCCACCGTCTTCCGTGTTTTTCTCTGGCTCTCCTGTCTCAACAGGGAACCTGAGAATGCAGCCGGTGATTCAGCCAGCTGACCATAGAGCTGATCAGAGACCAGAGTGGCTCCAAACATCTCTATGGCCTAAGAAACCGGAAGCTACGAGCATTTTATGACTTAGATTTCGCCGAATGTAAATAGCGCCATTGGGAAATTGGGGAAGCATTTTATCACACCGATCTTGGTGTGGTCAGATGCTTTGAGGGCAGAGGAGAGATCTAGGGTCTAATAGACCCCAATTTTTTCAAAAAAGAGTACCTGTCACTACCTATTGCTATCATAGGGGATATTTACATTCCCTGAGATAACAATAAAAATGATTTAAAAAAAAAAAATGAAAGGAACAGTTTAAAAATAAGATAAAAAAGCAAAAAAAAATAAATAAAAAAAATAAATAAATAAAAAGCACCCCTGTCGCCCCCTGCTCTCGCGCTAAGACGAACGCAAGCGGCGGTCTGGCGTCAAACGTAAACAGCAATTGCACCATGCATGTGAGGTATCACCGCGAAGGTCAGATCAAGGGCAGTAATTTTAGCAGTAGACCTCCTCTGTAAATCTAAAGTGGTAACCTGTAAAGGCTTTTAAAGGCTTTTAAAAATGTAGTAATTTTGTTGCCACTGCACGTTTGTGCGCAATTTTAAAGCATGTCATGTTTGGTATCCATGTACTCGGCCTAAGATCATCTTTTTTATTTCATCAAACATTTGGGCAATATAGTGTGTTTTAGTGCATTAAAATTTAAAAAAGTGTGTTTTTTCCCTAAAAAATGCGTTTGAAAATCGCTGCGCAAATACTGTGTGAAAAAAAAAAAATGAAACACCCACCATTTTAATCTGTAGGGCAATTGCTTTAAAATAATATATAATGTTTGGGGGTTCAAAGTAATTTTCTTGCAAAAAAAAATAATTTTTTCATGTAATCAAAAAGTGTCAGAAAGGGCTTTGTCTTCAAGTGGTTAGAAGAGTGGGTGATGTGTGACATAAGCTTCTAATGTTGTGCATAAAATGCCAGGACAGTTCAAACCCCCCCCAAATGACCCCATTTTGGAAAGTAGACACCCCAAGCTATTTGCTGAGAGGCATGTTGAGTCCATGGAATATTTTATATTGTGACACAAGTTGCGGGAAAGAGACAATTTTTTTTTTTTTTTTTTTTTTGCACAAAGTTGTCACTAAATGTTATATTGCTCAAACATGCCAACATGCAAACATGGGAATATGTGAAATTACACCCCAAAATACATTCTGTTGCTTCTCCTGAGTACGGGGATACCACATGTGTGGGACTTTTTGGGAGCCTAGCCGCGCACGGGACCCCGAAAACCAAGCACCGCCTTCAGGCTTTCTAAGGCCGTAAATTTTTGATTTCACTCCTCACTACCTATCACAGTTTCGGAGGCCATGGAATGCCCAGGTGGCACAAACCCCCCCCCCAAATTACCCCATTTTGGAAAGTAGACACCCCAAGCTATTTGCTGAGAGGTATAGTGAGTATTTTGCAGACCTCACTTTTTGTCACAAAGTTTTGAAAATTGAAAAAAGAAAAAAAAAAAATTTTTTTCTGGTCTTTCTTCATTTTCAAAAACAAATGAGAGCTGCAAAATACTCACCATGCCTCTCAGCAAATAGCTTGGGGTGTTCTCTTTCCAAAATGGGGTCATTTGGGGGGGTTTTGTGCCATCTTGGCATTTTATGGCCTTCAAAACTGTGATAGGTAGTGAGGAGTAAAATCAAAAATGTATGCCCTTAGAAATCCTGAAGGTGGTGCTGGGTTTTCGGGGCCCCGTACGCGGATAGGCTCCCAAAAAGTGCCACACATGTGGTATCCCCGTACTCAGGAGAAGCAGCTGAATGTATTTTGGGGTGCAATTCCACATATGCCCATGGCCTGTGTGAGCAATATATCATTTAGTGACAACTTTTTGTAATTTTTTTTTTTTTCTTTTTTTTGTCATTATTCAATCACTTGGGACAAAAAAAATAAATATTCAATGGGCTCAACATGCCTCTCAGCAATTTCCTTGGGGTGTCTACTTTCCAAAATGGGGTCATTTGGGGGGGTTTTGTACTGCCCTGCCATTTTAGCACCTCAAGAAATGACATAGGCAGTCAGAAACTAAAAGCTGTGTAAATTCCAGAAAATGTACCCTAGTTTGTAGACGCTATAACTTTTGCGCAAACCAATAAATATACGCTTATTGACATTTTTTTTACCAAAGACATGTGGCCGAATACATTTTGGCCTAAATGTATGACTAAAATTTAGTTTATTGGATTTTTTTTATAACAAAAAGTAGAAAATATCATTTTTTTTCAAAATTTTCAGTCTTTTTCCGTTTATAGCGCAAAAAATAAAAACGGCAGAGGTGATCAAATACCATCAAAAGAAAGCTCTATTTGTGGGAAGAAAAGGACGCAAATTTCGTTTGGGTACAGCATTGCATGACCGCGCAATTAGCAGTTAAAGCGACGCAGTGCCGAATTGTAAAAAGTGCTCTGGTCAGGAAGGGGGTAAATCCTTCCGGGGCTGAAGTGGTTAAGGCTCCATTCACACTTTCACGACTCCAAAGTTGCACCAACTTTGATGCAACCTTGACGCAACTTTGGATGGGTGCAACTTGGATAGACTTTAGCTTTCACCAGTGATGATGGACAACTGTTGCATTCAGGTATGAGGTTCATGCAACTTTTGAGGGTCAACATTGAAGTCCATGGCCCTCAAGTTGCATGAAAGTCGGACCAAAGTAGTGTATGAACTACTTTGAGGTTGCTGCAACTTTAAGTCGCATGTATATGAATGGTTATCATTGGAAAATATGGGGAACACAATCCGATCGCACTTTTTCCGTCGGAAAATCCGACCGTGTGTACAGGGCATAAGAATTATAGGTAAAAAAATCTTTATCTGTTCAACTTTTTTATACATGGATGTAGCGCCCGGAAAAATGTAGTTTTTGGCTCTGCTGTATCCAGCTGAGCAGAAATTTTTTTTTCCAGGTCTGGTCAGGTCCATCATCACTAAGCCAGCTGGTTGATTGCTCTTGCCTGCCTTTGGAAGAAGCTTCCAGATATAGAGTTGGGGGGGGGGTTAAACACTGGCCTATGAATATTTATCTGACCTTAGCCAATCCCTGGGAGGGAGGCCCAGAAGGTAAGGCTGGGGAACAATTCAGAATGAATATCACTGCATCAATGCACATGCACGGTACTGTAGCATAAACAGAGGCCTAAATTATTCGCAGTATGCCATTCCTGATTGGTTGGTAGAGTTGGCTTAGAGGGTGTTGCAGGGTTTGCAAAGTCCATAGAACGGGTTTCCTAAAGTTAGAATGACTGCTTCCACAAATTTTGCCTAATCAGTGAAACATGGCAAATTTTATTCTCATTTCTATGGAAATTCCATAAAGGCAAAGGGAGTCATTTCACAACCAAATTAAGTTTGTCGAAAATCCCTAATTGCAATATATTGGTAAAGGGAAGCAGGATAAGTAAATCAGGTCAATTTAATTTTAGTCTATAGATCTGCTTTGAAAAAAAGCTATATAGAAATTAAATATTTCCCCACAAAAATTTGAAAAGGAAAAAGAAATGTTGAAAAGGATGAGAGAGGATAACTTAATCAGTCTCCTGCTGCTCCTTCACTGTCCAGTCACAGGCTAAGGGTGGAGGCCCTAATAGGCTTCAAAAAAGGGTGTTTGACAATAGCAAATGAATATTCACTATTTTCACACTGGTTCTCCTCATGGAGCCTGCACAAATGCGTGTGATATACATCCAACAAATGCTTTATAAATAGACCCCTTAACACCTTCCCACCCAGCCTATAGCAGATTGACGGCCGGGCAGGCCTTCCATTCTTCTGAGTGGATGTCATATGACGTCCTCCACAGGCACAGCTGATGACTGATCACTATACCGGCCCACTACCAGTATCATGTGGTCGCTGTGACCAATCACAGCAGATCACATGACAATTGTAAACAGTGGATGGCTTACTTTCATGCTATCCATTGTATACAATTGCGTTGCTAGCTGCGATTAGCCACAGTGATCACATGGTACAGAGTGCACTGTGCTTATGGCCATTTGTCAGTTGCATTTTGTGAGTACCCACTTTTATACAAAAATTTCTTATTATTAAATTATCTCTGGTAATGCACTAGGTGTGCGTGCCTTCCATTTCTGTTTTCCTTACAGTCCATCTGTACCATGTGATTAGCTTTGGCCAATCACAGCTAATCACAACAAAGGACACTGAATTAATCAGTTTCATTCAGTAAAAATGGTTGCTTATACGAATGAAATTCTTTGGCATAAGCAATCATAATGTGTAAAAAAAAAATAAAAATACTGATCACTCCCCCAGAGTAGTATAGTGTTACTATGGTAACACTGTAATGTTCTGGTCACAGTGTGTTAAAAAAAAAAAATCGTAAAAAAGTTAAAAATATGCAATAAAAGAGAAAAAAAAAATAGAAAAAAATTCTTTTTTTTATATACTGTCACCAGTCAGTGTCCCTGATCACCACCACACCAGTTAAATGATAACGCTGTACTGCACTGGTGACCGTATGTAAAAAAAAAAATGTATTTTTTAATTTTTTTTATTTCTTCACTCTTCAGAAAATTGTGACAAAAATTATAACTTCAAAAAACTTGCCATGCCTCTTACAAAATATCTTGGACTATCTTCTTTCCAAGAAGGGGTCATTTGAGGGATATTTGTACTGTCCTGGTGTTTTGGGGCCTCAAGAAATGAGACAGTACGAAGGGATTGATCAATTATTAGATATACTTTTATACTATAGTTTGTGGACTCTATAACTTTCCTGCAGACTAAATAATATAAACTGATTTGGGTTATTTTCATCAAGGAAATGTAGCAGAATACATTTGAATTTGACCTAAATTTATGAAGAAAGATCATTTATTTGAAAACAATTTATAACAGAAACAAAGAGAACACTTTTTCCCCCCAGCGGTGATTAACCACTTCAGCCCCAGAAGATTTGGCTGCTGAATGACCAGGCGATTCGTAAAGCTACGACAGTTCGGGGGATCTTGCCGTAGTATAATGACGGCAGCTGGTCGACAAGCGGTTAAATACCACCAAAAGAAATCTCTATTTGTGTGGAAAAAAAAATGTCTTTTGGGTGCAGTATAGCACGACCGCGCAATTGAAGTGTGAAAGTGCTGAAAGCTGAAAATTGGCCTGGGCAGGAAGGGGGTAAATGTGCCCAGGTATTCAAATGGTTAATGATGAACTAATGATTACAGAGCTTGAACTTCAAATTAACTCAATGAACTGAAATTCCATTGGTGAGATTTTTTTAATGAATATGTAACAAAATAAACTCATCAATATCACTTGTAACATTACCAGGTAGAAACCTGATTTTGAAGAACGAAACTTTATCCCTGACAAGGTGTCAATTCACGCAGCAGACCAAGCTCTTCCTGTTCCCTCTAATGCCGAGTACACATGATCGGAATTTCCGTCAGAAAAAACTTGGATGGTTTTTTCGACGTGATTCCGCTCAAGCTTGCCTTGCATACACACGGTCACACATAATTTCTCTGAAATTTCGACCGTCAAGAACGCGGTGATGTACAACACTACGACGAGCCGGGAAAATGAAGTTCAATGCTTCCGAGCATGCGTCGAATTGTTTCCGAGCATGCGTGATTTTTTGCGTGTCCGAATTGCATACAGACGAACGCATTTTCAGGTAGGAACTTTTCCCGACCGAAAAATAGAGAACATGCTGCCAATCCTTTGCTGGCTGGAATAGACCGATAGAGCATACACACGGTCGCATTTTCCGACAAGAAGCTCTCATTGGAGTTTTGCTGGCGGCATTTCCGATCGTGTGTACGCGGCATTAGGAAGCATGGTGGGGGTTTGCTCTTGGCAATACAGTGACAATGGGTAACCTAAGAAGCCGCCATGTTCAAATGTAACAAAGCCATCCAATAAAACAGCTGCAGCTTCCTCTTCATACCCAAACAAGTCTTCTGTTCTTGATTATGGCCTGAAGACGTTGACACCAAGCCAAGATTAAAGTGGAAGCCTGGAACAATCTCATTTATGGGCTTTTTACAAAGGCCAGGTATACATGACTGGTCACCTCAGAGGCGGCCGACAAAATCAACATGGAGAGCAAACATAAACATAGGCACACAGGTTGGTTAGTGAAGATGCCAAAAAACCTAAAACAGAAGCAGGATCATGGGCCCTGGAGAACAAAATGCAGCAGCTGAAAGAATTGCAGACCTTAGAAAGTGTGATGGATGCAAACCATATTTCATAAACGCACTAAACAACATCAGGTCATCATCCACAGCCAGCTTTAAAAAAAAAAAAATGGATCCAGCTGTTTTCGTCCATTGAAGTTATCAAAAGAATCTGCTATTCCATTATAGCCAGTCCGTGTTCATGGCAGCTTTTCAATCTGAATTGTAGCACAGCATACAGATATCTAAGAACAAAAATGCCCAAATTCAAAGTTCAGAAAGGAGTTTTTTTTTTTTTTGGCACAGCAAAATCAGGTGGTTGAGCCGTGGTTTTACCCCCCCTCCCCCCCCCCGCATCCCCCCAACTGAATACCTGAACACAAAGGATGGCTTCACACTGATCCACTGAACTTTGGCAGCAGCGCAGTGTATCCATGGTTTTTGTGCAGGTTAGCTGCACTATCCCATAGACTTTTATTATGTCTTTATGATTTTGGCAACCCATTACACACACTGCATAGCAGACAGTGAGACTTCAGCTCAACACAGTTTTGTCCCCCTGTTCCTTAGACACTGCCTCGCTCTCTTAGCCTACCACTGAGCATTGCCATACCATTGTCAGGGCTGGGCTCAGCCCTTCCTTCTCTGAGCTAACCGTTCAGCTGTTGGCTAATTGCCAGCTCCTATCTCTCCACAGCTACTCACCTGTTGATGATATTCTGCTCGTCAGGCCTGCCTACTTAAGCCGTCCAGCCCAGAGGATCTCTGCCTTTGCCTTGATCAACATCACAGAGACGATCTAAAGATTAAAGACTTGCTTGGCTGACATCCCTTCTGGCTCCAGATCCTGCTTGCTGTTCCACTACTCTGATCCCTGACCTTCTGGCTTGGCTGACTATCTGTTCCGGTTACCGAACTTTGGCTATGTTTTGACTACGTTTGTTCTATTTTACTTTTATTATTAAACAAGTGCGATTTAACTGTACTTCTGTATCGGTCTGATTTCATGGTTTCTGACAACCATCCTCTCAAGATCTCCCCCATTAATTCAAAACTACTTTAATTTCTCCTTCAACTTGGTTGATGTTCTTTTTCACTACCATTTAGGTCCTTCTGCAAGTTATTTTCACCAAACCACTCCTTAAATTTCTTTCCTTTTGAGGCCACTAAACATCACCAATGGTGCACCACCGTAAGGGCCCCAACAAAGCCGGCAGAAATAACTATTCTTTTTCAGGCTTTTCCATTCTGTCTCATAGTACCTTGCATAGAATTTGTCAACTTCTACTACCTTTCATAGTGAAGTCCTGCAGGCAGACTTGTACCTAGCAAGTCTATGTGAAAAAGAAAATTTACAGCACCTAGGATATTAGTGGAAAAGGGAAAACGTAACAACTGCTGCCACTCAAATTCTGGTGATGCAACAAAAAACAGATACTGAGGAAAAAATGTTTGCGGCGCTGGTCTATAATCCGTTCTATGCTTAATCTGGTTGGTATCAGTAGTGTAAATATACATAAATGTAAAATAATCCTAATCCATCATAGACATGTGCAACAATAAAGATATGTGTATCATATAATAAAAATCTGATTGAAGTATGTATCAAATAATGTAAACAGTGACCTTAATAGCATTGTGCAAATGAATTAATAATGCAATGCATAAAGTGCAAATGCTGTAAAAAAAAAAAAAAGTGCTGAAAATGCAAAATAAAATAAAATGCAAAGTGCAAAAATAAATGTCCAATCAAAAAACAAAGTTCATTTGTGATCCAGAGAAGAGGGTCCCAGAAGACCACTGTAATGCCCCGTACACACGGTCGGACTTTGTTTGGACATTCCGACAACAAAATCCTAGGATTTTTTCCGACGGATGTTGGCTCAAACTTGTCTTGCATACACACGGTCACAAAGTTGTCGGAAAATCCGATCGTTCTGAACGCGGTGAAAACACGTACGTCGGGACTATAAACGGGGCAGTGGCCAATAGCTTTCATCTCTTTATTTATTCTGAGCATGCGTGGCACTTTGTGCGTCGGATTTGTGTACACACGATCGGAATTTCCGACAGATTTTGTTGTCGGAAAATTTTATATCCTGCTTTCAAACTTTGTGTGTTGGAAAATCCGATGGAAAATGTGTGATGGAGCCCACACATGGTCGGAATTTCCGACAACAAGGTCCTATCACACATTTTCCGTCGGAAAATCCAACCGTGTGTACGGGGCATAAGTCTTCCTAAGGAATAAGGATAATTATTCAAAGCGCTATAGGTGACACCCAGTGCGAATCCCTCACCATCCACACCAAACTGACTCACCAGAAATAATGGATGATGACATTATAGACCAGCGACTGCGCTCCACAATAGACCCAAAGGGGTTAATCTCCACGATCCTAGTTCTCAGTATGGTTTCTCACATTTGAGCCAACTCAGGCACATCCCGACCACACATGGAATCAAGATAAAGGAAGGAAGGCTTCCATAGCGTAAAACCATTTTAAAAACTGAACTTTATTATAACAAAATATATGATCCACTCACATGAATTAAGTGTCAACCGACACTAAGGTGGTAATGCTTGTTATTGTTTGCTTATCACCTCTGGCTGTGATCCAAAGACAGACAGTGCGATACAGACTTGCGCAATGACGTCAGCGTCCTTGCCCCTCCCTACGTGCTTCATCATTCGACGTACGTCCCCACGGAGCAGAATCATATATCTTTTTTTACCAGCCATACTAAGCATAGGAGGGATTATAGAACAGCATAGCCTCTGGGAGATAATACTATTGGTTTTCTGGCTGCCCTATCTCACTCCTATCACAGTTTGTATTACCTTGTTTTAATTGACCAATTTATTTCTAATGCACACAGTTTTCATTCAGTCTGGTGTTGTTCATTCAGTTGAGTATGGGTATGTCAGAGTGGTAAGGGCAGTAGCCCAACTAACCTGAGAAGGAAACAAGTTTCAGAGTGCCTAATAAAATAGCAGCTCCTTGGGGGTGTGCTACATGGGTGTAACATGTAACATGTTTCCAAAGGTGAACTTATCCTTTAAAATAACCACAAGAAAAACCAACAGAGTAACATAAGCGGGTGATGCAACAAAGATGCACAACGATGGCTAATTTGAAAGGAACTTGGAGCTAAAGGCACAAGCATGAAAGATAACTTTTGTCTCAAAATCAGAAAACATAAAATCAAGTTAAAGTCAACATTTCCTAAAAGAAATATGGAGGCTACCATTGCTAACCCCCCTGTTGCCAAAAGAGTAACTCCACTTTTGCTGGGAAAAAAACATTCCCCTTTGAGTGATCGTGGTGGCCGCTCCATACGGGGCACAGGGGCGCCACCCCCCTAATCCATGCGCCCGACACCTAATCTACATGCAGGGCTCTAATAGGCTTCAAAAAAGAGTGGGCTTGGGGTGCACAGCACTGCGCCCCGAGCCCACACAGTTGTTTGACAATAGCAAATTAATATTCGCTGTTGTCTTCCTGCTTCTCCTCCCAGACAATCAGGAAGCGGGTGGAGTGCGATTAGCCGAGAGGAGAAGCGATCGTATTGGCTGGTTTCAGAGAACAATGTCAAAAGTCGACATCTAATGCCGCGTACACACGGTCAGAATTTCCGACAACAAAAATTTGAGAGCTGGATCTCAAATTTTCCGACAACAAAATTCGTTGTTGTAAATTCTGATCGTGTGTACACAATTCCGACGCACAAAATTCCACGCATGCTCGGAATCAAGCAGAAGAGCCGCACTGGCTATTGAACTTCATTTTTCTCAGCTCGTCGTACGTGTTGTACGTCACCACGTTCTTGACATTTGTGTGACCGTGTGTATGCAAGACAATTTGAGCCAACATCCGTCGGAAATAAATCCACGGTTTTGTTGTCGGAATGTCCGATCGTGTGTACACGGCATAAGTGTCCTGAAGTGATGAGTAGAGCGGCAACCTTAGCTTGGACTACAACCAGGCCACACCCCTAACGTATTTCACTCCGCCCCCCAGAGCTTAGTCATGGTATTGGCTGGTACCGGGGCGCGGAGGATGTACGGGGAGATCTAGAAGATGGCCGCCCTCATCTCTCTGCTCTTCATAGCTGCCCAGATCGATCTCTCTGCTCTGCATCGCCGCCCAGAGCAATCTCTCTGCTCTGCATTGCCAGCCGAGAGGTTTGTTTGCCGCCCCCCCGGCTGGAGCACCAGCTGCCACTGCTGGGTTATCTATGTACAGAACACCTCCATGTGGCCATATTGCATTGCATTTCACAGAAAATTACAATACTGCAGATTAAAAAGGAAAGGTCATTTTTAATAACAATAAATTACAATATGACTTGTGTCGCAATTGTATATGCTATATTACTATTTTTTTATTTGCTATTTTTTTTTTTCCACGAAAGTGGAGTTACCCTTTAAGTCACAGACCCAAAACAAGTCTTCAGATCACCCATAACAAGTCTTCAGATCAGGAAAGTGAGTGTAAACTCAGAAGTCCTTTTTCTGCAAAGGACTTGTAATACATTCCATATTACCATTCCTTAGGTATGGTGGCTGCATTAGTTTACTTTTTTTCAGGCCTTTTTTCTTAAGGCTGCTTTCACACTGAGGCAGTTTTCAGGCGTTTTAGCAATAGAAAAAACCTCTAAAAAGCACATGAAAACTCCCCTTCTATTCTTTGCAATGAGTGCTCTCACACTGGGGCGGTGCGCTATAAATAGTGCTCCCAAAACGCCCCTGCCCATTGAAATGAACGGGCAGTGCTTCCAAATCGCTTTAAAAGTGCTTGGAAAGCGCTGCAAAACAAATCTTTTTTCATTTTTTTTAAAGGTCCCGTTGTCACGCGACCTAAAGAAACTGGCCCGCTAGCACCCGAAAAGCGCTGCTAAAACGCAGTTAAAGCACCACAAAAAAATGACCACTGCTTTTTTACCGGCTCTGCAGTGTGAAAGGGGACTTAAAGACATACTAAACACACAATGATAATTTACATTACCTTTTTCCTAATCGATATACAGCTGTCACATGAATCAGATCTTTCCCAGCCTGTCTGCAGGGAAACATAAGCAAGAGGAGCTTCTAGTCCTCTGCTGCTGGTCACATGTTAAAAACAAAAAAACAAACAAAAAAAAAAACAGCCTTTGGAATACAGAGTAAAAATAATAATATCAATAAACTATTTAAAAACTTCGCGCCAGGAGGACGTCCTTGACTTTCCGGAGTTATATCTAAATGATGGGTGCAGCTACAGACATCATTCAGATATCGGCTTTTTTCAGCCGACGATTCCCTACACCATAGGAACGATCATAGCGGCTGTTCCGCCGCTTGATCGTTCTTACGCCCCCCGCCACCCTCCGGTGCTTCTACCGACTCACCGATGAGACAGGATCCGCCATGCCCGGATGGTGATCATAGAGATTTCTATGTCTCTATGATCATTCGGAGGCCGGGCGCGATGTTATGACGTCGCGCCGGGCCTCTGCATTCAAAAAAACGACGCCGCCTTGGCTGGGAAGCCGTGATCGTTTTTTTTTTTTTTATTTCAGGCTTCCCAGCCTAGAGGTGAGATGTGAGGTCTTATTGATCCCATATCTCACTGTAAAAAGGACCTGTCATGCCATATTCCTGTTACAAGGGATGTTTACATTCCTTGTAATAGGAATAAAAGTGATCAAAATTTTTAAAGTGTCAAACTAAAAAAAATAAGTCAAATTAACAATTTAAAAAAAAAAAAAAATTTTTAAGTGCCCCTGTTCCCATGAGCTCGCACGCAGAAGCGAACGCATACGTAAGTCCCGCCCACATATGAAAACGGTGTTCAAACCACACATGTGAGGTATCGCCGCGAACGTTAGAGCGAGAGAAATAATTCTAGCCCTAGACCTCCTCTGTAACCCAAAACATGTAACTAGTAAAAAAATTTAAAGCGTTGCCTATGGGGATTTTTAAGTACCAAAGTTTGGCCCCATTCCACAAGTGCGTGCAATTTTGAAACGTGACATGTTAGGTATCTATTTACTCAGCGTAACTTCATCTTTCACATTATGCAAAAAAATTGGGCTAACTTTAATGATTTGTTTTTTTTTTTAAAGCATGAAACTGTTTTTTTTCCAAAAAAAAAACGGGTTTGAAAAATTGCTGCGCAAATACCGTGCGAGATAAAAAGTTGCAACGACTGCCATTGTACTCTCTAGGGTCTTTGCTAAAAAAAACATATATAATGTTTGGGGGTTCTATGTAATTTTCTAGCAAAAAAATGATGAATTTTATATGTAGGAGAGAAATGTCAGAATTGGCCTGGGTGGCAAGTGTTTAAATAGTCATACATATATATATTTGAAATCAAATCTTCATTATTTTGGCAGTAACATGGTGTGGGCAGATTTCTGCCAGTCACAAGGCTGTGTCACACCCCTCCAGCCTGTGTTTGAATAAGAAGAAGGTGAAGCCTCCATCAATCTACATGTATTATCCCTCCCCCATTGTGTTTAGCTGGTTAGTGGGCATGGAGGAGGAGGGAGGGAGGGGGCTGTCATTTACTACTGTGTATTCACCCACATGTGTGACTCTATAGCAGGGATATGCAATTAGCGGACCTCCAGCTGTTGCAGAACTACAAGCCCCATGAGGCATAGCAAGACTCTGACAACCACAAGCATGACACCCAGAGGCAGAGGCATGATGGGACTTGTAGTTTTGCAACAGCTGGAGGTCCGCTAATTGCATATCCCTGCTTTATAGTCACACAGGCTGCTCAGATGTGATGGGGAGGAAATGCTTAGCATAGCAACTCACTGAAAACTGAGCATGTGCAGAGTTGCCACCACAGCTGCAAAATCCCTAGCTGATTTGGGGACATGGACAGAAGGGGGAGATAGAGAGCAACAGGATCAACCAGGTTTTTTTGCAGAATACAGAAAACAAATCTTATAGTGACTGAGTGAGTATGAGTTTTTTTATGATGTGGGTTTAGTGACGCTTTAATTTTCAGCTGCTGATCAGGCCAGTAAAATTTTATATCCAGGGTGACAACATTGAATTACCATACTGTATCTATGGAGGATCATTGTTGTTACCTTAGGCTGGTCTCCTGATTTGGATTACAAACTGTCCCCCAGCCCTCACCTTCGTTACATATAGGGGAGTTAGAAGAATATTTATTAGAGGGCAGGGACAGTTAACCCATTAGCACCACATCCCTGGTAATTAAATACAAAAGAGAAAAAAGGGGGTTGGGGTAAGGATACCCCTGGGATTTTTAAGGTGCTTTTTAAACTTGTTGGAACAGTCAGTAGAGAAGTATATTGACCTCAAAGGAAAGAAAAAGATCACTGTATGCAAATTGCCAAACTGACTAATAGATTTCTTGATTAATATCTTTAATAATTAAGAGTAATAACAAAACACATCATCTAAGAAAAGTGCACAAATTTGAACAAACATGATCAAGTAATGACATAATTAAAATTTGAAACCACTTTGCGATACCAATCTCAACATGTTTCGCTCAATATCTGAGCTTCATCAGGAGTTTTTTGGTACAGGTGTGGCATACTAAAATAAAACAGAAGAAGAGACAAAACGAAAATAAATACAATGCTTACAAAACTATCATAAGATATTAATTTATCAAAAAATCGAATTCAATTACGTATTGCTAGAAAAGCATCAACTAATGTACATATATTTGCATACAGACAAAATACATGGGTAGATTATCAACATATAACCTGTAAGTCTATACTAATAATAGTCTAGGTCAAAATCAGTAAAGGAATACATTAAATACTGTGCATTCATTCGTTTCCAGGTCCACAACGGGAAGGAACACCCATGTGGATCTAGGAGCAGTAAAACAACATGGAAGAAATCAAAGAAATAGGGGTTTGCTTACCCAAGCCAAAACAGATTTAAAGGTGAATAGTAGACACATAAGTGGTAAACGTATATACAGTGCCGTGACTCAAAAGCCAATCAAGAGGATGCGTCTCACCCGTCTAAGGCCTCCCAAACCGTTTAAATGGTCCACAGAGGGGCCCAAGCATAGAGTAACTGAAATATAGTAATTAACAAAAGCATAAAAAAATATTTTTCTGAATATAGGGACCAATGGCGAGGAAATAAAGCAGTCGGTAAAGTAATGAAAATATCAAAAAAAAAAAAAAAAAAAAAAAAAAAAAAAAAAAAAAAATTCATTATTACCAAAAACAAAAATTACAAAAATTACCTTCTAGGTTGAATCAAAGGTACATGTTCGAGGCTAAAAAAGCCATATGAACAAAGGCATAAAGGAGGACAATGCTCCAGTTTCACCACACGGTGGCAGTCAAAAAGGACAACCCTTGAGAGCCAGATCAGAAGATCCAAGTGTATGCTGCCCCATTGGACTAGAAAAAATAAAAAATATATAAATAAAGATAATAAAACAAATTGCTCTGGAGAGCATTGTCTTATTCATCATCCCATTAGACCAATCCCCAATAGGGAGCATGGCCCCCTTCAGACAAAGAGTTTAGCTTACCTGAGAAGTAGAGTGGATGTGTATGGAAGGGGAGAACGGCATAGACCTCCCCTTGCAGCCTCAGCGCCACTGTCAGAGGATAGCGGCTGGGAAGCCGAGCTAAATAGGCCCCTCCAAACCGATGGCGTCTGACGTCACCATCGGAGAGCGGACGTGTTGTGAGGCACCTCCCCCAGGATTCGTATGGCCAATGGATACCAAACAAGGGGGCGAGACCAAGTATCGAAAAATATCCCAAATAAGGCTGACGTCGAATCTTCCGTCGCTTGTTTCGACGGTAGTGAATTGGCGCATGCGCACGCCGGGAAGGGACGTTGTTTGAGCCCTAATTGCCGCGCAAGCGTGCTGCAGACCGGAAGAAGGGCCGGATACAACAGCCCTAGGGAAAAACAATATTAACCGGAGCAGAGCGAAAGAACAAGTGAACGGTCAGCCATATTGATTGTGGGAAATCAAAAGGGAAAGAAAAAGGGGTATGGAAAATGTGTATAAACACCTTTTAACAATAATCCTATCAAAGAGATTATTAAATATTAATAAATAATCAGCAAGTAACTAGGACCTAGTCTGATATATACCAATACCAATAAGTTATCCCAATTTAGCAGGATCAAGGAGAAAGTGAAGAAGAAAAATGAAAAAATGAAAATAAAATAAACAAAAAAATCTCGCTGGACTGGGCCATCGGGCATATTCATCCAACAGGGGGAGTTTAAAACCTCTAGGGCCCCCAGGAGAGGGCAATTGATTACTTACCCCACAACCTAAGTGCCCGTGGCGTCCATGTGGACCAATGCAAAAAACGGAAGTAAGGAAGGAACTTCACAAATGGCGGAGAGACGCTAAATATTTAGTTTGGACCATAGAAAATTATATTGAAAGAAAGGGAGACAATACCATCTCCGTCTGTGTTGGCTTGGGAAGGGAACCCCACTTTTTATGAAAACAACCTGGAAAAAAAAAACCACATACAGAGAAACATATATGAGAATTTAACAGAAATTGTATTTAGGTAAAATTGTGTATTAACAATTATTTAGAAACAAGTTTAAGAAGCAAGACCAGGGACAACACATGTTGTATAATGAAATAGACAAAAAACAGTTGAATAAATAAAGACTAGAGAAATGGTTTGAAACTCAATGCATCATTGAGACCTGGGGGTTTTAAAGCGGACAGAGTGTGTATCCATCGGGTCTCGCGTTGTAAAAGTATTTTATCATAGTTCCCCCCACGCTCTCCTGGGGGAACATATTCCAACGCAAAAAAATGCATTTTGTTGCTGTCAAAATCATGATGTAGCCCCATATGTCTACTAATGGGGGTCTCCATTTTCTTTTTTAGAACCAGGGACACATGGTCCCTAATCCTACAAAAGAAGGGGCGTTTCGTTTTGCCTATGTAGAATCCCTGGCATTCACACATCATGATATATACAATCCCAATGGATTGACACGTCACTGAAAAATTAGGTTTGTAATGACGACCATTGGGGAGCATAATGCCTCTAGCAGAGTGGATGAATCTACAAAAGGGACATTTATGACACGGTCTACACCCCTTGCGGGATCCTATTTTTGATGGTATGGTATTGTCATAATGACTATGTACTAAAGTATCCTTCAGAGATTTGGATCTTCTAAATGTGATCTCCGGATAGGGTTTTAAATGCTTAGATACTTTCTCATCTCCCATTAGGAGGTACCAATATTTTTGGATGATATCCCGGACTTGCTTTTGTTGGCCTGAAAATCTGTTTTTCCAGGTTGTTTTCATAAAAAGTGGGGTTCCCTTCCCAAGCCAACACAGACGGAGATGGTATTGTCTCCCTTTCTTTCAATATAATTTTCTATGGTCCAAACTAAATATTTAGCGTCTCTCCGCCATTTGTGAAGTTCCTTCCTTACTTCCGTTTTTTGCATTGGTCCACATGGACGCCACGGGCACTTAGGTTGTGGGGTAAGTAATCAATTGCCCTCTCCTGGGGGCCCTAGAGGTTTTAAACTCCCCCTGTTGGATGAATATGCCCGATGGCCCAGTCCAGCGAGATTTTTTTGTTTATTTTATTTTCATTTTTTCATTTTTCTTCTTCACTTTCTCCTTGATCCTGCTAAATTGGGATAACTTATTGGTATTGGTATATATCAGACTAGGTCCTAGTTACTTGCTGATTATTTATTAATATTTAATAATCTCTTTGATAGGATTATTGTTAAAAGGTGTTTATACACATTTTCCATACCCCTTTTTCTTTCCCTTTTGATTTCCCACAATCAATATGGCTGACCGTTCACTTGTTCTTTCGCTCTGCTCCGGTTAATATTGTTTTTCCCTAGGGCTGTTGTATCCGGCCCTTCTTCCGGTCTGCAGCACGCTTGCGCGGCAATTAGGGCTCAAACAACGTCCCTTCCCGGCGTGCGCATGCGCCAATTCACTACCGTCGAAACAAGCGACGGAAGATTCGACGTCAGCCTTATTTGGGATATTTTTCGATACTTGGTCTCGCCCCCTTGTTTGGTATCCATTGGCCATACGAATCCTGGGGGAGGTGCCTCACAACACGTCCGCTCTCCGATGGTGACGTCAGACGCCATCGGTTTGGAGGGGCCTATTTAGCTCGGCTTCCCAGCCGCTATCCTCTGACAGTGGCGCTGAGGCTGCAAGGGGAGGTCTATGCCGTTCTCCCCTTCCATACACATCCACTCTACTTCTCAGGTAAGCTAAACTCTTTGTCTGAAGGGGGCCATGCTCCCTATTGGGGATTGGTCTAATGGGATGATGAATAAGACAATGCTCTCCAGAGCAATTTGTTTTATTATCTTTATTTATATATTTTTTATTTTTTCTAGTCCAATGGGGCAGCATACACTTGGATCTTCTGATCTGGCTCTCAAGGGTTGTCCTTTTTGACTGCCACCGTGTGGTGAAACTGGAGCATTGTCCTCCTTTATGCCTTTGTTCATATGGCTTTTTTAGCCTCGAACATGTACCTTTGATTCAACCTAGAAGGTAATTTTTGTAATTTTTGTTTTTGGTAATAATGAATTTTTTTTTTTTTTTTTTTTTTTTTTTTTTTTGATATTTTCATTACTTTACCGACTGCTTTATTTCCTCGCCATTGGTCCCTATATTCAGAAAAATATTTTTTTATGCTTTTGTTAATTACTATATTTCAGTTACTCTATGCTTGGGCCCCTCTGTGGACCATTTAAACGGTTTGGGAGGCCTTAGACGGGTGAGACGCATCCTCTTGATTGGCTTTTGAGTCACGGCACTGTATATACGTTTACCACTTATGTGTCTACTATTCACCTTTAAATCTGTTTTGGCTTGGGTAAGCAAACCCCTATTTCTTTGATTTCTTCCATGTTGTTTTACTGCTCCTAGATCCACATGGGTGTTCCTTCCCGTTGTGGACCTGGAAACGAATGAATGCACAGTATTTAATGTATTCCTTTACTGATTTTGACCTAGACTATTATTAGTATAGACTTACAGGTTATATGTTGATAATCTACCCATGTATTTTGTCTGTATGCAAATATATGTACATTAGTTGATGCTTTTCTAGCAATACGTAATTGAATTCGATTTTTTGATAAATTAATATCTTATGATAGTTTTGTAAGCATTGTATTTATTTTCGTTTTGTCTCTTCTTCTGTTTTATTTTAGTATGCCACACCTGTACCAAAAAACTCCTGATGAAGCTCAGATATTGAGCGAAACATGTTGAGATTGGTATCGCAAAGTGGTTTCAAATTTTAATTATGTCATTACTTGATCATGTTTGTTCAAATTTGTGCACTTTTCTTAGATGATGTGTTTTGTTATTACTCTTAATTATTAAAGATATTAATCAAGAAATCTATTAGTCAGTTTGGCAATTTGCATACAGTGATCTTTTTCTTTCCTTTGAGGTCAATATACTTCTCTACTGACTGTTCCAACAAGTTTAAAAAGCACCTTAAAAATCCCAGGGGTATCCTTACCCCAACCCCCTTTTTTCTCTTTTGTATATAGGGGAGTTGTTTTGCATTTCACAGAAGATAGCTGGGAAAGCTGATAACATAGTTTGAGGTTTCAGTTCAATACACAGGAGTTTATAAAGACACTGGAAAGCTGAAAGGCTCACTGGGTAGTTTTCTGTACTTTCAGAAGATGTTCTCAGCCTGAAAATAACTAATGCAGCCATCACATCGAAGGACTGATAAGCTGCAACATATTCATTTTTTCTTCTTAGGGTTAGATATACTTGAAGCTAAAAACAGGAACGCTTTGGCCACATTATGAGTAGACAGGATCTAGTGGTAAAGAGAGCGATGTGATGAATTATTGACGGGTGAGATGGACAGATAGAGCCGCTGTAGAAATAAACATAAGCTTGTTGGAGCCATTGACTAATAGGCCTGCCATGCTAAAATCAATGAGGTCATAAAGTTTCATATTCTACAGAACACACCCAAACTATTTTTGGAAAAAAAGTAATGTTCTCCATAAATCTGGGACCCCAAGCTGAATACGAAGCCTATCTCCTGTCTGGGTTGGTGTCCTCTATCCTTTTCCACACAATCGCAAATGTTTTTGGCTTGCTCGCTTCTTCATCATGTGCCTTCAGCAGGTCCTGACTCACCACTACCGTGAAATGGAACCAAATGAAGGACCAGAGGCTTGGGACAGTCAAAGTATGTTATAACCCACATGTACAGTGCCTTCAAAAAGTATTCACACCCCTTGAAATTTTCCACATTTTGTCATGTTACAACCAAAAACGTAAATGTATTTTATTGGGATGTTATGTGATAGACCAACACAAAGTGGCACATAATTGTGAAGTGGAAGAAAAATGATAAACGGTTTTCAATTTTTTTTTACAAACAAATATCTGAAAAGTGTGGCGTGCATTTGTTTTCAGCCCCCTTTACTCTGATACCCCTAACTAAAATCTAGTGGAATCAATTGCCTTCAGAAGTCACCTAATTAGTAAATAGAGTCCACCTGAGTGTAATTTATTCGTATACAGCTGTTCTGTCAAGCCCTCAGAGGTTTGTTAGAGAACCTTAGTGAACAAACAGCATCATGAAGGTCAAGGAACACACCAGACAGGTCAGGGATAAAGTTGTGGAGAAGTTTAAAGCAGGGTTAGGTTATAAAAAAATATCACAAGCTTTGAAAATCTCACGGAGCACTGTTCAATCCATCATCTGAAAATGGAAAGAGTATGGCACAACTGCAAACCTACCAAGACATGGCCGTCCACCTAAACTGACAGGCCGACAAGGAGAGCATTCATCAGAGAAGCAGGGGGAGTTTAAAACCTCTAGGGCCCCCAGGAGAGGGCAATTGATTACTTACCCCACAACCTAAGTGCCCGTGGCGTCCATGTGGACCAATGCAAAAAACGGAAGTAAGGAAGGAACTTCACAAATGGCGGAGAGACGCTAAATATTTAGTTTGGACCATAGAAAATTATATTGAAAGAAAGGGAGACAATACCATCTCCGTCTGTGTTGGCTTGGGAAGGGAACCCCACTTTTTATGAAAACAACCTGGAAAAAAAAAACCACATACAGAGAAACATATATGAGAATTTAACAGAAATTGTATTTAGGTAAAATTGTGTATTAACAATTATTTAGAAACAAGTTTAAGAAGCAAGACCAGGGACAACACATGTTGTATAATGAAATAGACAAAAAACAGTTGAATAAATAAAGACTAGAGAAATGGTTTGAAACTCAATGCATCATTGAGACCTGGGGGTTTTAAAGCGGACAGAGTGTGTATCCATCGGGTCTCGCGTTGTAAAAGTATTTTATCATAGTTCCCCCCACGCTCTCCTGGGGGAACATATTCCAACGCAAAAAAATGCATTTTGTTGCTGTCAAAATCATGATGTAGCCCCATATGTCTACTAATGGGGGTCTCCATTTTCTTTTTTAGAACCAGGGACACATGGTCCCTAATCCTACAAAAGAAGGGGCGTTTCGTTTTGCCTATGTAGAATCCCTGGCATTCACACATCATGATATATACAATCCCAATGGATTGACACGTCACTGAAAAATTAGGTTTGTAATGACGACCATTGGGGAGCATAATGCCTCTAGCAGAGTGGATGAATCTACAAAAGGGACATTTATGACACGGTCTACACCCCTTGCGGGATCCTATTTTTGATGGTATGGTATTGTCATAATGACTATGTACTAAAGTATCCTTCAGAGATTTGGATCTTCTAAATGTGATCTCCGGATAGGGTTTTAAATGCTTAGATACTTTCTCATCTCCCATTAGGAGGTACCAATATTTTTGGATGATATCCCGGACTTGCTTTTGTTGGCCTGAAAATCTGTTTTTCCAGGTTGTTTTCATAAAAAGTGGGGTTCCCTTCCCAAGCCAACACAGACGGAGATGGTATTGTCTCCCTTTCTTTCAATATAATTTTCTATGGTCCAAACTAAATATTTAGCGTCTCTCCGCCATTTGTGAAGTTCCTTCCTTACTTCCGTTTTTTGCATTGGTCCACATGGACGCCACGGGCACTTAGGTTGTGGGGTAAGTAATCAATTGCCCTCTCCTGGGGGCCCTAGAGGTTTTAAACTCCCCCTGTTGGATGAATATGCCCGATGGCCCAGTCCAGCGAGATTTTTTTGTTTATTTTATTTTCATTTTTTCATTTTTCTTCTTCACTTTCTCCTTGATCCTGCTAAATTGGGATAACTTATTGGTATTGGTATATATCAGACTAGGTCCTAGTTACTTGCTGATTATTTATTAATATTTAATAATCTCTTTGATAGGATTATTGTTAAAAGGTGTTTATACACATTTTCCATACCCCTTTTTCTTTCCCTTTTGATTTCCCACAATCAATATGGCTGACCGTTCACTTGTTCTTTCGCTCTGCTCCGGTTAATATTGTTTTTCCCTAGGGCTGTTGTATCCGGCCCTTCTTCCGGTCTGCAGCACGCTTGCGCGGCAATTAGGGCTCAAACAACGTCCCTTCCCGGCGTGCGCATGCGCCAATTCACTACCGTCGAAACAAGCGACGGAAGATTCGACGTCAGCCTTATTTGGGATATTTTTCGATACTTGGTCTCGCCCCCTTGTTTGGTATCCATTGGCCATACGAATCCTGGGGGAGGTGCCTCACAACACGTCCGCTCTCCGATGGTGACGTCAGACGCCATCGGTTTGGAGGGGCCTATTTAGCTCGGCTTCCCAGCCGCTATCCTCTGACAGTGGCGCTGAGGCTGCAAGGGGAGGTCTATGCCGTTCTCCCCTTCCATACACATCCACTCTACTTCTCAGGTAAGCTAAACTCTTTGTCTGAAGGGGGCCATGCTCCCTATTGGGGATTGGTCTAATGGGATGATGAATAAGACAATGCTCTCCAGAGCAATTTGTTTTATTATCTTTATTTATATATTTTTTATTTTTTCTAGTCCAATGGGGCAGCATACACTTGGATCTTCTGATCTGGCTCTCAAGGGTTGTCCTTTTTGACTGCCACCGTGTGGTGAAACTGGAGCATTGTCCTCCTTTATGCCTTTGTTCATATGGCTTTTTTAGCCTCGAACATGTACCTTTGATTCAACCTAGAAGGTAATTTTTGTAATTTTTGTTTTTGGTAATAATGAATTTTTTTTTTTTTTTTTTTTTTTTTTTTTTTTTTTTTGATATTTTCATTACTTTACCGACTGCTTTATTTCCTCGCCATTGGTCCCTATATTCAGAAAAATATTTTTTTATGCTTTTGTTAATTACTATATTTCAGTTACTCTATGCTTGGGCCCCTCTGTGGACCATTTAAACGGTTTGGGAGGCCTTAGACGGGTGAGACGCATCCTCTTGATTGGCTTTTGAGTCACGGCACTGTATATACGTTTACCACTTATGTGTCTACTATTCACCTTTAAATCTGTTTTGGCTTGGGTAAGCAAACCCCTATTTCTTTGATTTCTTCCATGTTGTTTTACTGCTCCTAGATCCACATGGGTGTTCCTTCCCGTTGTGGACCTGGAAACGAATGAATGCACAGTATTTAATGTATTCCTTTACTGATTTTGACCTAGACTATTATTAGTATAGACTTACAGGTTATATGTTGATAATCTACCCATGTATTTTGTCTGTATGCAAATATATGTACATTAGTTGATGCTTTTCTAGCAATACGTAATTGAATTCGATTTTTTGATAAATTAATATCTTATGATAGTTTTGTAAGCATTGTATTTATTTTCGTTTTGTCTCTTCTTCTGTTTTATTTTAGTATGCCACACCTGTACCAAAAAACTCCTGATGAAGCTCAGATATTGAGCGAAACATGTTGAGATTGGTATCGCAAAGTGGTTTCAAATTTTAATTATGTCATTACTTGATCATGTTTGTTCAAATTTGTGCACTTTTCTTAGATGATGTGTTTTGTTATTACTCTTAATTATTAAAGATATTAATCAAGAAATCTATTAGTCAGTTTGGCAATTTGCATACAGTGATCTTTTTCTTTCCTTTGAGGTCAATATACTTCTCTACTGACTGTTCCAACAAGTTTAAAAAGCACCTTAAAAATCCCAGGGGTATCCTTACCCCAACCCCCTTTTTTCTCTTTTGTATATAGGGGAGTTGTTTTGCATTTCACAGAAGATAGCTGGGAAAGCTGATAACATAGTTTGAGGTTTCAGTTCAATACACAGGAGTTTATAAAGACACTGGAAAGCTGAAAGGCTCACTGGGTAGTTTTCTGTACTTTCAGAAGATGTTCTCAGCCTGAAAATAACTAATGCAGCCATCACATCGAAGGACTGATAAGCTGCAACATATTCATTTTTTCTTCTTAGGGTTAGATATACTTGAAGCTAAAAACAGGAACGCTTTGGCCACATTATGAGTAGACAGGATCTAGTGGTAAAGAGAGCGATGTGATGAATTATTGACGGGTGAGATGGACAGATAGAGCCGCTGTAGAAATAAACATAAGCTTGTTGGAGCCATTGACTAATAGGCCTGCCATGCTAAAATCAATGAGGTCATAAAGTTTCATATTCTACAGAACACACCCAAACTATTTTTGGAAAAAAAGTAATGTTCTCCATAAATCTGGGACCCCAAGCTGAATACGAAGCCTATCTCCTGTCTGGGTTGGTGTCCTCTATCCTTTTCCACACAATCGCAAATGTTTTTGGCTTGCTCGCTTCTTCATCATGTGCCTTCAGCAGGTCCTGACTCACCACTACCGTGAAATGGAACCAAATGAAGGACCAGAGGCTTGGGACAGTCAAAGTATGTTATAACCCACATGTACAGTGCCTTCAAAAAGTATTCACACCCCTTGAAATTTTCCACATTTTGTCATGTTACAACCAAAAACGTAAATGTATTTTATTGGGATGTTATGTGATAGACCAACACAAAGTGGCACATAATTGTGAAGTGGAAGAAAAATGATAAACGGTTTTCAATTTTTTTTTACAAACAAATATCTGAAAAGTGTGGCGTGCATTTGTTTTCAGCCCCCTTTACTCTGATACCCCTAACTAAAATCTAGTGGAATCAATTGCCTTCAGAAGTCACCTAATTAGTAAATAGAGTCCACCTGAGTGTAATTTATTCGTATACAGCTGTTCTGTCAAGCCCTCAGAGGTTTGTTAGAGAACCTTAGTGAACAAACAGCATCATGAAGGTCAAGGAACACACCAGACAGGTCAGGGATAAAGTTGTGGAGAAGTTTAAAGCAGGGTTAGGTTATAAAAAAATATCACAAGCTTTGAAAATCTCACGGAGCACTGTTCAATCCATCATCTGAAAATGGAAAGAGTATGGCACAACTGCAAACCTACCAAGACATGGCCGTCCACCTAAACTGACAGGCCGACAAGGAGAGCATTCATCAGAGAAGCAGCCAAGAGGCCCATGGTAACTCTGGAGGAGCTGCAGAGATCCACAGCTCAGGTGGGAGAATCTGTCCAGAGGACAACTATTAGTCATACACTCCACAAATCTGGTCTTTATGGAAGAGTGGTAAGAAGACAGCCATTGTTGAAAGAAAGCCATAAGAAGTCCCATTTACAGTTTGCGAGAAGCCATGTGGGGAATACAGCAAACATTTGGAAGAAGGTTCTCTGGTCAGATAAGACAAAAATTTTACTTTTTGGCCTAAAAGAAAAACGCTATGTGTGGCAGAAAATTAACACTATATCACCCTGAACACACCATCCCCACCGTGAAACATGGTGGTGGCAACATCATCCTGTGGGGATGCTTTTCTTCAGCAGGGACAAGGAAGCTGGTCAAAGTTGATGGGAAGGTGGATGGAGCCAAATACAGGGCAATCTAATGCCGCGTACACACGAGCGGACTTTACGGCAGACTTTGCCCGGCGGACTTTTCGACGGACTTTACGACGGACTTTCTGAATGAACGGAATTGCCTACACACAATCCACCAAAGTCCGTCGAATTCGTACGTGATGACGTACGACCGGACTAAAACAAGGAAGTTCATAGCCAGTAGCCAATAGCTGCCCTAGCGTGGCTTTTTGTCCGTCGAACTAGCATACAGACAGCAGACTTTTCGACCGGACTCGATTTCAACGGATTAATTTAAAACATGTTTCAAATCTAAGTCCGTCCAACTTTTGAGAAAACAAAGTCCGCTGGAGTCACACACGATCGAATTGTCCGACCAAATCCCGTCCGCCGGGCAAAGTCTGCCGTAAAGTCCGCTCGTGTGTACGCGGCATTAGAAGAAAACCTGTTAGAGTCTGCAAAAGACTTGAGACTGGGGCAGAGGTTCACCTTCCAGCAGGACAACGACCCTAAACATACAGCCAGAACTACAATGGAATGGTTTAGATCAAAGTATATTCATGTGTTAGAATGGCCCAGTCAAAGTCCAGACCTAAATCCAATTGAGAATCTGTGGCAAGACTTGAAAATTGCTGTTCACAGACGCTCTCCATCCAATCTGACAGAGCTTGAGCTACTTTACAAAAAAGAATGGGCAAAAATGTCCCTCTCTAGATGTGCAAAGCTGGTAGAGAGATCCCCAAAAGGACTTGCAGCTGTAATTGTAGTGAAAGGAGGTTCTACAAAATATTGACTCAGGGGGGCTGAATACAAATGCACACCACACTTTTCACACACAGTACAATTTTTGTAAAAAAAAAATTGAAAACCACGTTGTGTTGTTCTATCACATAAAATCCCAATAAAATGCATTAACGTTTTTGGCTGTAACATGACCTAATGGAAACATTTCTAGGGGTATGAATACCTCAACAAACAAGGGACAGTGAGAATAGGGATTTTAATGTGGCAAAATACCACCAAAAAAACACAATAAAAAATAGAAAAAAAAAAATATATATATATACATAAAAAGACAGTTTTATTCTTACATTAAAAATAAGGGGTTGTAAAGTCAGAAGTTTTTTTTATCTTAATGCATTCTATGTGCAGCAGCCGCCCCAGCACCCCCTAATACTTACCTGAGCCACATCTCTGTCCAGCGATGTCCACGAGTGTCTCGGCTGTTCGAGACTCCCCCTCCCGATTGGCTGAGACACAGCAGCGGTGCCATTGGCTCAGCAGTCAGTCAGCCAATCAGGAGAGAGAGGGGACAGGGCCAGGCCGCAGCTCCGTGTCTGAATGGACACAGGGAGCTGTGACTCAGTTTGGGTGCCCTCATAGCAAGCTGCTTGCTGTGGGGGCACTCGACAGGAGAGAGGGGCCAGGAGCACAGAGGGAGAAGAGGGACCTTGAGAAGAGGAGGATTGGGGCTGCTCTGTGCACATCCACTGCACAGAGGAGATAAGTATAATATGTTTTTTATTTTTATTAAAAAAAAAACAAGACTTTACAATCACTTTAAGTATAAAAACAGTAATCAGCAGAATACTTGTACATACTTGTACACTTCTATGCACTAGGTGCATAGAAGTGAAGAAATGATGGATCAACTTGTTTCGCCCAATATGGGCTTCCTCGGGATCCCCTTCATCTTGTAATCTTTACAAAAAAGCAGCTGACCAAAAAGACATTCTTTAATCTTTTAAAAAGCAATACATGACAAAACAACAACTGGTGGTTAACACCATTCGGGCAGTCTCATAGATAGTTGTGGTGATGTCGCACTTAACCACAAAGGTAATCAACCAGAGAAGAGTCTCCTGGATGGATCCCACCAACTTGATTCACACAACATAGCCCAAAAAATGGAGAATATCAAAGGAGGGAGAGTGATGATATTAAATCTACCTACACCTGTCATAATGGCAGGACCTCACACAAAAACTGACCGACCGCCAGAGTCCCTAATTCACACTCTGCAAAATGGCAGCAGTACTTGGAGAGGTTCGCTCAACACCCAGGACAAGGATATGGAACTGCCCCCCCCCCCCCTCCCTTTGATAATGCATGTTATAGAATGGGTGTACCGCCCTGCACTCATTCTCTGCCTCCTTGCTTCAGTTGTCCATGGTAGGCAGGAGTTTGCACTGCACATGTATGGCCAACTGCTTGCTTTCTAGCAGCTATAAAGTAGTTGAGCATGCATGGTTTTATGTCACCTGTGGGTGGATGGAGTGGAGAGTGGGCAAGCTAGAGCATACTGTGAGAGCAGTAGCTGTCAGAGCAGACATGAAGCCACAATCTACTGGTTGCCAACCACTGATCTAGAGCATGCATGTGGTGAAGGGGGTGAGTTGTAATGCAAACTAAAAGTAATGCAAAAGTGGGCATAACTTTTTTAAATAACTTAAATAGGTCAAATTTCACATGTTGTTGGTAGATTAACTCTTCTATAGTAACTTTTCATTGCAGGTAAATAATGGATTCCAAGCAGAAGCATTGTGCTGTCATTGAGTTCTTGACAATTTGGATGGATGCAGGCTGTCTAACATCCACAGAAGGTTATAGAGTTGACAAGATGGACAGAAGCAATGCCTTGTTATTTAGTGACTCTTGTCAATGATATCATCTCCATAAACATTCTGTAGCCTTCTGTGGATGTTGGACAGCCTGCTCCCCTCCTTCATCAAGAACTGAATGACAGCTTGTTGCTTTTGCTTGGGAGAAGAAAGAAAGAAGAAAAAAGAAATTAAGAAGAAAGAAGTAGGAAGAAAAGAAAGCAGAGGGAAGAAAAGAAAGAGGAACGAAGAAGAAGAAAGAGGAAGAAGAAAGAGAAAGAAGAAGAAAGAGAAATAAGAAGAAGAAAGAGAAAGGAGGAAGAATAAAAAGAGGGAAAAAAAAGAAGAAGGAAGAAGAAAGAGGAAGAAGAAGAAAGAGGAAGAAGAAAGAAGAAGGAAGAAGAAGAAAGAAGAAGAAAGAAGAAGGAGAAAAAATAAGAAAGAAGGAAGAAGAAGAAAGAGGAAGAAGAAAGAAGAAGGAGGAAAAATAAGAAAGAAGAAGGAAGAAGAAGGAAAGGGAAGAAAGAGGAAGCAGAAAGAGAATGAAGAAGAAAAAAGGAGGGAAAAAGAAGGAAGAAGAAGAGGAAGAAGAAGAAGGAATAAGAAGAAAAAGAACAAGGAAGAAGAAGAGTTTCTATAGAGGAAGAGTTACTCTACCAACATGTGAAATTTGAATGACCTATGTAAGTTAATAAAAGAAAGTTATGCCCACTTTTGCATTACTTTCAGTTCTGCCCTGATGTATACTAGGCCTGCACATCTGTGGCCATTATGAGGGGTTCCCGCTATGCCTGTTGGATATTTAATATAGAGAATCCAACAGGAGGAGCTGAAATATGGACAGCTGGACAAGAAGAGAGTCAAATAATGGAAGGGAGATCCAAATTGTGGAGTATCAAGGATATATTGACATAGCCCTTCAGGCTCCACCTATACTGAAAGCATGCCTTTTGCATGACATTATTAGCAACCTTTAACATGGCTGCAAAAGATGCCCTTATGATCCTGAAAACACTCTGATTTCCCAGGCCTAGACCAGTCTCTTCCCCTTTCCAATGACAGATATTCAGAGGTGGCTGTGTGTAAGCTCTCCAGCGTGTAGACGTGTGCAGCCCGGCAGTGTCAGCACATCTGCTCCACATCACATTATGGAGGAGCTCCAGTTTGCTATTTTTGGACAGCTGCGACATTCTGCAGGTGGTCTTATGATTGAAATATGGCTTTCATAGAGTGGCCGCGTTTTTTTAATAAAATGGAGCTGCTTTTAAAATTTTATGTAGAGCGTTTGGGAGTCTGGCAGCCATATGTCAACACCTCACAGAAGAAACAAGTCCCAGATCCATTTTACAGCGTTTGGTTTATGTCAGTTTGTTGGGGTTTCCAGTTTGGTATTGTTATGATGCCCCAGAGACCTCCAGGGGGGCTGAACGGTGTCTGGCCATTGCTGACGGCTGTGATTGTGTGATGGAGTGGAGAACGCAGAGTGGCAGATGTATGAAAGCATCAGCTTCTGCAATCTGCAATCTGCACTTTCCTCCAATTCACAGATGTATACTGTATAAAGTGTTTTATAGAGCCGAAAGTCCAACTGAACTTTCAGTTTAAATCAGCTAAACATACAACTTTTTGATATAAAACAAAAGGTGTGCAAAGTCGTACAGTTTGTTGTTGACTCACAGGCCGAGAAAAAATGCCTTTCCCCTGCCAGCAAACTGCAGAGACACTCTGCGTAGAAGCAGCGGTCTCTCTGCAGAGGTCTGACACACACCCCTCAAGAGTGAAGAACAAATTGGCAAGGGCGCCAATATGCAGGCAACAAATGGGCAACATGGTTATAAGTGGGTAACAAATAGGTCACGATGGCAATACAATGCAGGGACAATAACTGGAATCCAGTCTGCCTTCCATCCTTTACCTCTACTCCAAGTCTCCTCTGCTTCCCTCCTCCACAGGGAAGCAGTGGTTTCCCTGCAGAGGTCTGACATCCCCCCTCAAATGTTAAGAACAAATTGGCAAGAGCACCAATATGCGCATTATCTTATCCACATGGCCTTCTCCCATTCCTCCTCTGGATCATCCAGATGGTCATTGGCAAACTGCTGATGGGCCTGGACATGCGCTGGCTTGAGCAGGGGGACCTTGTGTGTGCTGCAGGGTTGTAATCCATGACGGCGTAGTGTTACTAATGGTTTTCTTTGAGACTGTGGTCCCAGCTCTCTTCAGGTCATTGACCAGGTCCTGCCGTGTAGTTCTGGGCTGATCCCTCACCTTCCTCATGATCATTGATGCCCACGAGGTGAGATCTTGCATGGAGCCCCAGACTGAAGGAGATTGACCATCATCTTGAACTTCTTCCATTTTCTAATAATTGCGCCAACAGTTGTTGCCTTCTCACCAAGCTGCTTTCCTATTGTCCTGTAGCCCATCCCAGCCTTGTGCAGGTCTACAATATTATCCCTGATGTCCTTACACAGCTCTCTGGTCCCGGCCATTGTAGAGAGGTTGGAGTCCGTTTGATTGAGTGTGTGGACAGGTGTCTTTTATACAGATAACGGGTTCAAACAGGTGCAGTTAATACAGGTAATGAGTGGAGAACAGGAGGGCTTCTTAAAGAAAAAATAACAGGTCTGTGAGAGTCGGGATTCTTACTGGTTGGTAGGTGATCAAATACTTATGTCATGCAATAAAATGCTAATTAATTATTCAAAAATCATACAGTGTGATTTTCTGGATTTTTGTTTTAGATTTCGTCTCTCACAGTTGAAGAGTACCTATGATACAAATTACAGACCTCTACATGCTTTGTAAGTAGGAAAACCTGCAAATTCGGCAGTGTATCAAATACTTGTTCCCCCCACTGTATTTAAGAGAAACTGCAGTCTGCTCACATCATTTGTAAAAAGAAAACCATCTTTACCATTCTGAAGCTTCCCTTCAACCACTTTGCATATTATTTTATATATACTGTGATTCTGTACTTGCCAAATATGCTGCAGAAATCTCCCTCCACTGAGTCTGGCTGCATCCATTTTAACTGTGGGCAGCTGAAGCTGCTGCCTGTTCACTTCCTGGATTTACACAGACACACACAGAGGCACACCTCCAGCTCTGCAGCTCTCATTGGCCCTCTTATGACTTATCCCCCCTCCCTTCCTGGCAAACTCTCACAAGAGTGAGAGAGAGAGAGAGAGAGAGCTGTGCATGATGTCATAAATGACCAGACAAGAAACAGGAAGTGGGCTGTATAAGGTATTTACTGGCAGAAAATAATTTTTTACTATCCAAAGTTAAAACAACAACAAGGGCAGAAGATTTTAAAGATGGAAAGATGAAAAAATGACTGAAGGTCCGCTTTAAGGACAGATTGGTTTAAAAAGTGCAGACATACAATGTACCAACCAAGCCTTGAGATCTTTTGTTAGAACAGACAGTGCACATCTAGTTTACAACTGATTTCTACTGATCGCAGTTGCAATGCTTTGCAGGCTCATTTGCAAAAAAAAAATCAATAAATGCACATTTATTGCATTTAATATGCAAATATATGCATTTAATATGCAAATATATCTGCATTTAATATTTTTTTTGCAAAAGGTGGACTTAGCCTTTAACACTTGCAGTGAGGGAGCAGTCCCCTTTGCCGGGGAGAACTTTAAGTTTTTCCTGGAGTAAACCAGTTGTAATGATGCCACAAATGTCGTCCTTGAGGCTCGACAACGCTCAAAGCACTCGATCAGTTCTCAGTCTTCGTCCTCTTAGCATTGGGTCATTCATTTTCCACTCTAGTGGAAGAATAAATAAAATCATGTCCTGTCCATGTGGGTGTGCAGTTCATTCTGAGGACCTCATTTCACTGTCAATAGGCTCCATAAGGGCTCTTCATATTGGAAGCTAATTACTAACTTGTTCCGGAGACTTGACCTGAATGTAGCGGAGCTGTGCCATGTACAAACCAACATCGCCACCTAATGTCTTCGTAGAGAATAGCAACCCCAACCATGGAAACCTCTCTAGGAACATTCATGAAGATCAGATGCATCTAGGTCAGAGTCCCACAACATTTCTTCATTTACAGATCCCCTTCAGAGTATGCGAAATCTTGAGGACCGCCAGTCTAAAATGGGGTGATTTATCACATCAGAACCCCATACCTTCACATAAGAGTCCTCATTTCCCCCCACTCCCCCCTTTCACATCAGAGTCCTCAGCTCCCCCCTTCTCTTCCACATCAGAGTCCTCAGCTCCCCCCTTCTCTTCCACATCAGAGTCCCCCCCCCCCCCCCCCCCAACACCTTTTTTCACATCAGATGCCAGCAGCAGGAAAGAAAGATCTTCAGGAGGTGTGAAGCAATACACCGGGCATAATAGCAGCATTGGGGTGTTTTCTCACCACCTGCTTTAACCCCTTGAACCCCTCAGAAGCATGAAGTTGTGGGCCGCCCCAGAGTGGCCCCATTTACTTGAATGGGTCGCGATTAGCAGGCAGTTGCACCCACCAAAAGCAACAGGGGGCTTAATTCCTGCTGCAGCATGTGTACACCAAATGGGGGGAGGGATTGGTAAAACTGGGACTCAACCACCCCCCCAACTTTACGTGTGAACGAGCCCTAAGGGGGCCGCTGCTGAATGCAACTCAAGGGCTCATGTACAAGTGCAAGGGGCACTGCTCCTCCTCTGAAAAGCAACCCGAGTGTGTTTGACAGATGGTGAGGCGGCAATATATTGCCGCCTCACCACCCGATTTAAACCCATGATTGCCATGCATAGCACACAATTGTGACACAGTAGTACAGAATTTAGAGGTATAAATCGGGGGTGAGAAGGTGACACTGTGCCCGGCGATCTTTGACTTCACCCATGTTGTTTAGCGAGATCTTCACCTCTGTAAGGTTGCTTACCCCTGATCTAAAGGGATGCCAGGGATGTGTTTTCGAGTACTACTGTATATAAAAGGTCACATCCCCAGCACCCCTTTCAACAGGCATTCTTAGGCAATGGATCAGCAGTTTGCATTGCTTAGTAAATAAAGAGGGGGGGTTTCGGCACTCCAAATTTTGTGATGCCTAGAATGTGTGGGTCCGCTGGCTGTTGTGGTTCCACAGCCACGAACCTCCAGCCCATATACTTAAATCAGATTGTCTCTACCATGGTTTTAAGCTGCTCTCCTCCTGAGAGCAAAAAGGCCAGTAGAAGGAGCTGTGAGCCCCGAGCGCGTAGCCTGTGCCATCCCCATTCTCTGCCTGGATGCTCGCCGTGCACTAGTGATGTCATTTCCACTTCCGCGCTCCAGAGTGGTCAGCGTGGAGCTCTCCATTCAGTGGATGCAGCGGATCAGCCTGCGACCAGATCCTACACCCTGGCGGCCAAAGGGACGAGATCCAAGCCGGCAATATAACACCAGCACATGCCAGGACACCGCCACCCTTAAAGGACACCCCCACCCTGCGAACCAGTAAGTGTAACTACTACACTAACTTTTATCTGCATAATAGGCTATCGCAGTTGGCACCTCCACACCCCCCTTCCTCTACAGTTTGCATTGCTTAACTGTACCCAGCTGTCAAGTTGGGTGCTTAAGCTTAAAGCTTACGCACCCAACGGCCAGTGAGGAGACTGCATGTCTAAATGGATGCCAGGGATGTGTTCTCAAGTACTATAAAAAAAAGACACATTCCCAGCACCCCTTTTGACACGCAATCTCAAGCAACTGATCAGCAGATTGCATAGCTTAACTGCACCCAGCTGTGTATCTGGGTGCTTAAGTACCTAGTGGCCAGTAGGGAGAAGGATGCATGTCTAAAGGTGTGCCAGGGATGTGTTCTTAAGTACTATATTAAAAGTACACATCCCCAGCACCCCTTTCAACAGGCATTCTCAAGCAGCTGTTAATCAGGTTGCATAGCTTAAATGCTCCCAGCTTTCTAGCTTAAGCACCCAGTGGCCAGTAGGTAGGAGCATGCATGTCTAAAGGGATGCCAGGGATGTGTTCTCAAGTTCTATATAAAAGGACACATTCCCAGCACCCCCAATCAATATGCATTCTCAAGCAACTGATCAGCAGATTGCATAGTTTAAAAGAGGAACTTCACTCGTTTTTCTACCTCCTCTTACTTGCCAGGCAGTGATGTTCTCAACTCAACGCTGGATTTAGAGTTGTTCTGCTGCCATCCTCTGTCCAAGTGTAAAAGCCTGCATTGCCCCCCCATCTAGGTTCACCTCTGTCATCTTGACTTTGCGTCCTCATCTGGGTTCAGGCAGCCCACCACCCACCACCTGTGGTTTGTCCAACTAGTGTAACCTATAGAGCTTTGTAATGTAGATAGGTTGCAAGTGCAGGACACATCATTTTCACTTATATGAGAATGGTGGTGGGGGGGTGCAGCTGCAAAAGAAAAAAAAATGTAAACAACAAAAAAAAAAGGTGGGGATTTTGGCAGGGGAGAGGGAGCCAGTCAGGGAGGTAAACTTGTCAGAGCAAATGAAAGTCTGCATTAAGTCTGCAGCACCCAGTGGCCAGTAGGGAGCAGCAAGCATGTCTAAAGGGATGCCAGGGATGTGTTCTTTCACATAACACTCTTGAAAAAAGATCTGAGGTAGGATGCTGTAATGTTTACAGTAGCCTGCCGCCCCTTCCCACCAGATATGAAGCAAAGACCAGTAGACAGACCCAGTGAAATCAAAGACAGACCCAGTGATAGGAGGTATGGGAAAGTATTACACTTCAGTTTGCACATCATTGGGAATTAATTTCCCAGCAATGAAAGCTCTAGTCTTGTAATTAGCTATCAGAAATCTGCCCAGAGCTTGAGGTGAAATTACAAGCACCCCCTGCAATGCTGCTAAAGTTGCAGGAAAGACAATTGCTTGATTCCTCCATCAACACCGTAAGTGTTGATGGGGGAATCCCTCCCGCGGAGCCATTGTGTTCTCCCGCCGGGGGTGGGTGGGGGGAGCCATCCCCGCCAAAGAGAACACAGTGGTTACTGCTAACAGCTATAATAGCTGCTAGCAGTATTTGCATGCAAAATCTGACAGGCTGGTTGTACCCAAGTTAATTGATCAACTTGGGTATATCCAGCCTGCCCATACATGGTTGGAATCTGGGCCAGTTTCTGCTGAACTGGCCGAGATTTGAACCGTCTATGGCCGGCTTTACTGACATCTGTTATGAAGGGGAGAGGGGAAGCAATGTTTGTTATTATAACATCGGGACTAAAAACAATTCTAATAAAAGGAAGCCCCTTGTAGTGCTTCATAGCAAGATGATTGGAATGCTTTATCTCACCGTCTACAGAACAGAAGCAGGTAAGGACAAGCAATGAAGTATGGTAACACATTGGCAATCTATAAAATTTAACCTAGAGGGGAACGAGGGAGTGAAAACCAAGCCAGCAGTTAAACCAACCGAAATTAATCATCTAAGTGTTCTGATTGGTTAAAGCGTTTGTTAACCCCCCCCCAAAAAATGGATCCTGCTCCATTAAAGCATGTTATATGACACAGTGCTTGTTCTGTGTCATTTGGCCCCCTGTAACACTTAAAAAACCTGGCTGATCCTGCCAGTTTCTCCCCACCCCTCTGTAAACTGATCACGGTGTATCATGGCTGCTGAGCCCTGACACTGTGGTCAGTTTCATCAGCAGCCTGCTATCTGCTCTCCTCTCTGCTCCTGTGTCCTCCTCTCCCCTCCCCTCTGTCTGTGTGTGAGCCGCCCCTCCCCCCTCCTGCTGCTCTCATAACACTATCAGCACTGCCTCCTTATGCAGTGTCCCCTTCTGATGATTTATAAATATAAATGCTGTAAATACCTGGTTTAAGAGCCGAGATTGCGATCACATGACCAGCCAGCTCTCTCCTCCAGACTGACATCAGCAGAGGAATCTCAGCCCCGCCCCCCCGCTGCATCTCTCAGAGGGGGAAAGGAGAAAGTTGGCTGGTCATGTGATCACAATCTCAGCAGTTTTATAAATCGCACACAGAGGGGGATACTACAATAGGAGGCAGTGCTGATGGTGTATACAGGTTAGAGTGGCTTAACAACAACGTTAACCACTTAACTTCCGGTAGATTTACTCCCCTCCATGACCAGGCCACTTTTTGCGATACAGCACTGCATTACTATAACTGACAATTGCGCAGTCAGGCAACGTTGTACCCAAATAAAAGTTGTTTCACTTTTTTCCCACAAATAGAGCTTTCTTTTGGTGGGATTTGATCACCTCTGCGGGTTCTTATTTTTTGCGCTATAAAAAAAAATGACAATTTTGAAAAAAAACCCAAAAAACACAATATTTCTTACTTTCTGCTATAAAACATATCCAATAAAAAATTGAATACAAATCTAATGTCTTCATCAATTTAGGCCAATATGTATTCTGCTACAGATTTTTTTTTGGTAAAAATAAAAAAAAACAATAAGTGTAAATTGATTGGTTTATGTAAACCTTATAGCATCTACAAACTATGATATATACTGGAATTTTTATTTATTTTACTAGTAATGGGGGTAACTTATAGCGGGACTGTGGCGGACAGTCGGACACTAACTGACACTTTTTCGGGAACCAGCGACACTAATACAGCGATCAGTGCCAAAAATTATGCACTGTCACTGTACTAATGACACTGGCTGGGAAGGGGTTAAACATCTAGGGCAATCAAAGGGTTGAATGTGTGCCTAGCCAGTGTTTTGGTTGTAAACTGTGTGCTGTTTTTACTAGGGGAAGAAATGGATTCTAGTCCCTGCTTTGCAGAAACATAGAATCCACCCCCCCAATCAGAATGGCGCGTGTCGGAGGACATCGACTGCCCGACACCCATAGATTGGCTTCTGCTGTGAATATTCACAACAGAAGCGGAGCAACGGTGGCGCATATTTCCCCTGCAGGCCGGAAATGCCAAATCATGTATATATCTATATATATATCTATATAGATATATATAAAATCTTTATTACACACACACGTGATCCAGGGTACAGCTGTCGCCCTGAAGCAGTAAAACTGCTATAGGGCGGTCAGCAATTGGTTAAAGTTGATGCACGATGGTATCCGATTGGTTGCTGTGTGTTACTGCACCTTGCATATCATTAATGCTGGCCCAGGAAACTCAAAGAGAAACCCCTGAGGGCTGAAACAAGAGACAGACCAAATGCTTATAACAAGAAAAATAACTTTTTATTATCAGGCAATTACTATAGAAACAAATATAAAACCTAAGGGCAGCCTGCAGGGGGCGCTTCAACTGATGATCCCTTCAAATATTATAAAAATATGCTGCACTCTAAAGTGACTATGTACTGACAAAATAATGATCAACATATCAAAGGCTGTACAGCAGATACCATGAAGTTAAAGATGGGTAAAGGCAAGCTGGACCCCTGGGAGAGTAGCAGAATTGATCCCCCATCCCTTCTATTGACATTGATAAGGATTTCAATAGGCTTAGAGAAGTCCCCCCCTCCCCCAATTTGTATTGTCTACATTGGGATGGCCCAACGGCCTAGAAATAGGTCCACCCCCCTGCAATAGGCACAGCTTTGACCATTTGCATTATCCTCTAGTTTGATGCAGGAGCATAAGGGTTGTAGCTGGACCCTCCGGCCCACCTTCCAGGGATGCTCGCTGGATGATCCAGTTCTGCAGGAGGTGCCTGAACCTACAGTATATCACCAATATGGCCCCCCCCAACTATAGTGTATTCCCATGCCAATATCATTTTTCTAAAAGTGGATATTTCCATAGGACTAGGCATGCCCCCCCCCCATAGCATAGGACTAGGCATGCCCCCCGTAGGACTAGGCATGACCCTCCAAAGGACTAGGCATGTTCCCCCCCCCCCCCCCCCCCGTAGGATTAGGCATGCCTACATCACATGACAGGGCTTGGCGATCGATCACATGGCATTGCAGGAGTACCGGGTGCTTAACGTGCTCCAGCAGCAATACAAGACAGCAGGGGGGGGCACTGGGAAGGTTGAGGCAGACACCCCCTGGTGGCCATTCCGTGTTACACAATCTAGCATCTGTCAGTACATAGTCACTTTGAGTCACACGGTTGTCTTTCACCTTTGGTATATTGATTCAACAGTGTGTAAAAAAAAACAAAAAAAAAAAACAGTTCCATCTATGGTGTCTTCTACCAACACTATAGCAAGTCAGGACATTCCTGAACTACAGGTCCCATCATTCCCCATGCTAGTAGCAGCCAATGATGTACAGCAGCAGACAATTCTATATGTACAGGTTGCTCTGAACTTCAGTAGTTCTCACCGTCTTCTTCAGAGTTTCTGCAATGTGCTCAGATTTCTGGGGGAAAAAAAAATATAACAGATGTAAGACATTGTTATTTAGAGCTTGTCTGCAAAGGAGGACAAATAAATTTCCTTCACATAGGTACCATCATTTCCCAGAGAAAATACTGCCCCGGGCTCCCTCCAGTGCTGCTGCCATAACCAAAAGCGTAAGTAAAGGGGTATGTTACTATTAGGAGTCTTTGGGCAAGGACCCGGACACAGAGCTGTGAGCCCCTCACAATGTGCATTAGAAGCTGCAGAAAGTCATTTCCTAGCTGGAGGACGTCCAGAATCATCTAGTTCTTTCCTCCCCCATGTGACTGTCCTTGGCTTGCCTCTTTCATTCAATCATGGAGGCACAGCAGGTGGGTGTTACCAGTAGACATGTGCACTGACAAGAAATTTGTTCATTTTCATTTCATTCGTTTTTTTTTTCGTTTTTTCGGGAATTCGGAAGTTTGAAAATCCGAAAATTCGGAAGTTTGAAAATCCGAAAATCCGGAAGTTTGAAAATCCGAAAATTCGGATTTTTGAATTTCCGAAGTTTCAAATTTTCAAATTTCCGAAGTTTCAAATTTTCAAATTTCCGAAGTTTCAAATTTTCAAATTAGGAATTTCGTAAATGTGAAAATTCGTAAATGTGAAAATTCGTAAATGTGAAAATTCGGAAATGTGAAAATTTGAAACTTCGGAACTCCGAAAATTCAGAAATCCAAAAATCTGAATTTTCAGACTTCCGAATTTCGAATTCCTGAATTTTTTAATTACGAATTTCCAAAATTTCGGAACTCGAAAATTCAAAAAGCTGAAAATTCTAAAATTTGAAATAAAGAAAGAAAATCAGTAAATTTGGAATAATAATAATAATAATTAACTATTAAATTATAGGTATTGAAATTTCCTTTCAAATTTGGTTGTTAGTGAACGTAACGAATACGAATTTATCTGAAGTTACGAATTATCCGAAATGACGAATACTGCATCTAAACAAATGGAATGGAACAAATTAATAAATAATAATAATAAAAAGGTTTTATCATTATTATATTATTATTAGATCATTACATTCCATTCTTTTAGATGCGGCATTCGTTATTTCACATAATTCGTACTTGTTACGTTCACTAACAGCCAAATTTGCAAGGAAATTCCAATACCTAAAATTTAATAGCTATTAGTTAGTTATTATTTCAGATTTTCGAATTTTCATTCTTTTGAATTTTCGGATTTTCATTCTTTTGAATTTTCAGATTTTCATTTTTATTTTCGGATTTTCAAATTTTCTAAATTTCTGAATTTCCTAATTCCGAAATTCCTAATTTCGAGTTTTCCAATTTCCAAAATTTTGGAATTTCGAACTTCCAAAATTTTCCAATTTGCAAATTTTCGAAATTCCGAAATTCCGAATTTCTGGAAATTTCCAATTTTCGAAATTCAAAATTTCGGGAAATTAAAAAATGTGAAAATTTAAAAATTCGGAAATTGAGGAATTAACGAGTTTGTCAGAATTTGTTAAAAAACGAATTTGGAACTAAATGAATTGCACATGTCTAGTTACCAGAGCTTCCCGTTTCCAGCTGGCTCCTGGTCTTTCCCACAGTGCTAAGGACTTCTGCCTTACAGCACTGGGATCCTTGGCTTAAATTCCAACCAGGACACACTCTGCATGGAGTTTGCATGTTCTCCTTGTGCTTGCGTGGTCATCCATTAGGTAGAGTTTCCTCCCACACACGTGTGTGCATGTGACATAGGTACCTCAGATTGTAAGCTGATATGGACTGATGTGAATGCACAGTACGTAAAGCACTGTGTTAAAGTGGTTCCAAAGCTTTAAAGTGATTGTAAAGTCTCTTTTTTTTTTTTTTATTAAATATAACAAGCATGTTATACTTATCTGCTCTGTGTAATGGTTTTGTACAGAGCAGCCCAGATCCTCCTCTTCTTGGGTCCCTCTTCACTGCTCCTGGCCCCTCCCTCCTGTTCAGTGTCCCCACAGCAAGCAGCTTGCTATAGGGGCACCCGAGCCGAGTCACAGATCCGTGTGTCTATTCAGACACAGAGCTGCGACCAGGCCCCGTCCCTTTCTATTATCATTGGCTGACTGACTGATTGACAGCAGCAGGAGCCAATGGTGCCGCGCTGCTGTCTCAGACAATGAGGAGGGGCATCCTAGATTGCCGAAACATTTCTACAACATCGCTGAAGCTAGAGGGACCTCAGGTAAGTATTGGGGGGCTGCTGCACACAGAAGGCTTTTTATCTTAATGACAGTCAGATGGAAACAGACAGGCGGTCTGTCTGCATTCGACTGCCTCATAGAGGAGAACGGGCTGTGTCAATGTCCACTCTACATAGCACACAAGACACAGTCCTGTCATCCGCCTGCTCAGCGGGGATCGGGTGAGCTGGCAGATCCGCTTGATGGAGTTCGCCCCGTCTGAAAGAGCTTCCTTTTTTTTAATGAAATAATAAATGTTCTACTTACCTGCTCTGTGCAATAGTATTGAACAGAGCAGCCCAGATCCTCCTCTTCTGGGGTCCCCTGCCGTCACTCCTGGCTCCTATTCTTCGGCGGGTGCCCCCAGAGAATGCTGCTTTCTATGGGGGCACTCATGCATGCTTGCTCCTGAGCCGCTTGGTCTGCGTCCATTAAAACAGACCGGGTGGCTCTGCCCCACCCCCTCTTCATAGGATTTGATTGACAGCAGCGGGAGCCAACGGTCCAGTGAAGAGGGAGACAGTGGCAAAAGATGCTGCCCTCGTGCACATCACTGAATCAGAATGGGCTCAGGTAACTATAATGGGGGGGGGGACCAAAGAGGAAGAGGAGGATCCGGGCTGCTCTATGCAAAACCACTACACAGGGCAGGTAAGTATAACATGTTTGTTATTTTTAACAAAAAAAAAAAAACTGACTTTAGGATCACTTGAAGGGCTTGTTCACATTTGCTCAAAATACTGACGCTTATCAAACGCTCCTATAGTGTTAATGCACGTTAATAGGGGCGGTTGATAAGCTTTTAAAGAGCATTAAAACGCTCCACCCAAACGCCCCATGTATGTTTGTGGCGCAGTTGACAAGAGCTTTGGGCTTGCTGCACCACAAACGCCTACAATAGCTGGTTGCTAAGAAGCGGGTCGGGAGGCTGGGCGCCGCGTCCTTGGCAACCGATGAGTCATCAGCTGTCAGCTGGTTCCCCACTGACAGCCGAAGAAAAAAGAAAATGCTGGTAAAAAAAAAAAAAAAAGGTGTATGGTCCCCTCCCCCCCCTAACAAGGGGGCCCCCAGATCCCGGGCCCCCTCCTATGTAAAGGAGTATGGGGTAAATTGTACCCCTACTCATTCACCCAAAAAAAGAAGTGTAGTGTTACAAAAAACAGACGTTTTTTGACAAGTTTATTAATTGGAGAATGTCCCCCGTTGTAGCTCCAATGAGTCTTCTTTCTCTGGTCTTCTCCCTCCGCTGTTGTCGTCATCTTCTTCTGCAGTCGCCACCAACCCGCTCAAAATGAAAAAGAATCTGGTCCTGCTCCAACGATGGCTCCCGCTGTTATGCCAGCTAAGAGCTAAGCTGTCTGCCAGTTCTTATATAACTTTGGGACGTGGCCATCCGGTGGCGTCACCCAGAGACCTCGCCCCCCTTGTGACGCCACCGCCCCATCATGCCCGAGGCGGTGACTCATCGGTTGTTAAAGCAGATGTCCGCCCACAGCTGCAAAAATTAAAAGCCAGCAGCTGCACATACTGCAGCTGCTGACTTTGAATAATTGGACACTTACCTGTCCTGGAGTCCAGTGATGTTGGCACCGCAGCTGTTTCCCTCGGCTGTTGGTTGCTGCCGCCACCATTGCGAGTAAGGGAGCCTTACGGCTTCACGCTGGGAACCCTACTGTGCATGCGCGAGGCTCTACTCCTCTCTCCTACTGGCCCGGCGGCCGGGGAAGGAGGAGGACGCCCAGGCAGTGACGTCAATACTCGGAAGTGGGAACAGGATACCTGTGAAAGACGGGTATCCTGCCCCCCTCCCCCCCGAAAGGTGCCGAATGTGGCACCTGAGGGGGGGGGGAGTACAACGAGCGGAAGCTCCACTTTTGGGTGGAACTCCGCTTTAAGGATGCAGCGGCCGGCTTCCTGGCTCGCTCCTTAACCAGCTAAAATTCTCGTTGTACTAATGCTCCGCAATCGTATGCCAGTGTGATTGTGGCGCATTACCATAGGCTTGAATGACTCGACATGAGGCATCAATTTTGAAGCGAGCGCTTCATGTTTTTAGAATGTGAACAGCACCGTGTGATGTCAATTGTATCTTGAAGAGGCATTTTTAACGCCCCTCGAACGCCTGCTTTTAATGCCAGTGCCCAACTCTGATCATGGCAAAAAGAGAATGAGCTGTCTGTTCTGCATCAAAAGCAAAGGCCATTAAGGGAACCAGCGGCGCCAATTATTTATCTGTTGTTAAAGGGGGGATCCCTCTGCATGAATAATTGTCCTCAGCAGAAAACAGCACTGCAGGGAGCACACAGCAGCGTTTTCAGCAGTAAAGGTAAGTAGTTCAGCCCTTCCCCTGATCTTTAATCACCTAACCAAGCAAGACTTATCTGTAGACATGCAGATGTTGAAAGCTTACCGCAGCCAGCAGGCTCATGCTCTGACAGGACAGGACTGGGCGGAAAGCCTCGATGGTGACCGAGTCCAGTTTGGTGATGTCGGTGTAGCATTGGTAATAGACGGCGGGGATCCCCCACACCTGACAGTACGCCATCACTGCAAGAAGAAAAAGAATCACTTGTATGAGTGGACTAGTACAACTTTCTCCAAATTCTAACATAACAGTTATTTGAACAGTAAAGGAAGCAGAAGACATTTGAACCATTGTAAAAAAAAAAAAAAAAATGTGCTAAGGAACCTTTTTGTTGTTTGTTACAACCAGAAACCTTCCAACTGCCATTTATTCAGAGGCTCTAATAGGCTTCAAAATAGGGTGGGCTCGGGGCGCAGAGAGTGCACCCTCATCCCACCCAATTGTGTGGCGATAGCAAATTAACTACCGTATATACTCGAGTATAAGTCGTTCCGAGTATAAGTCGAGGCCCTAATTTAACACAAAAAAAAAAAATGGGAAAAACTTATTGACCCGAGTATAAGACGAGGGTGAGAAATGCACAGCTACTGTAAGTGGAAAAGAGGGTCCACAATGCCCATTTGCAGCATCACTGTGCCCATTTGCATGCCTCACTGTGCCTATTTGCAGCCATAGGTCCCCTGAACTTCAAACTTGGTAGTTAAGGGTTCCTAGATGCCCCCTAACTGCAGCCAAAATTTGGGGTCTCTGGACCCAAAGGGTCCCGAAATGACATTGCTGCAGATAGACACAGTTGACCGAATTTGCGGCCCCGTATCTCGGGGCCACTTAGTGCTAAGAACCCCAAATTTGGTGTGCAAACCCAGTGGAACTAGCACCATAAAATTTCCAAAATGGGGTTTCTAGCACCAAGTGGCCCTGAGATACAGGGCCCCAAATATCAGTTCAGAAAATGTCAAGCACTTTTCTGCAGCAGAGAATGACATTTTCCGAACCAGATTTGGGGCCCCGTATCTCAGGGCCACTTGGTGCTAGGAACCCCAGCTTTGAATATGTTATGGTACCAGTTCCACTGGGTTTGCACACCAAATTTGGGGTTTCTAGCACCAAGTGGCCCTGAGATACAGGGCCCCAAAGTCGGTTCAGAAAATGTCAAGCACTTTTCTGCAGCAGAGAATGACATTTTCCGAACCGAATTTGGGGCATCGTATCTCGGGGCCACTTAGTGCTAGGAACTTCAGCTTTGGATATGTTGTGGTACTAGGTCCCCTGGGTTTACACTCCAAATTTGGGGTTTCTAGCACCAAGTGGCCCTGAGATACGGGGCCCCAAAATCGGTTCGGAAAATGAATTTTTTTTCTGCAGAAAAGTGCTTGACTCGAGTATAAGTCGAGGGGGGCACTTTCAGCACAAAAAAATGTGCTGAAAAATTCGACTTATACTCGAGTATATACGGTAACTAACCTTCCTCCCCGCCAATCAGGAGGCAGGGCGTCAGACCTGTTTCCTGATTGGCCAAATCGCCAGGCCACCTTATTGGATGCCTGGCGCTTAGGAAGAGGAGCGGACTCAGCGGAGGAGACACACGCTGGAGTGGAGGTCACCGCCACTCTGGTGCACTCACTGCACTGAGAGAAGCTGGTGGTAAGTGCCAGGGGGGGTCTGTCAGAGCTGCATGCAAGGGTGGGGGGGGGATGCCAAGGCCACGAGCCCCGCGAGTGGGGGGGGGGGGCTGCATATCATGGGCACAAGTGGCTGCATTTGATGGGAACAGTGGCTGCATTTGATGGGCACAGTGAGGCTGCAAATTGATAGGGGGGGGTCAGTATTTTTTAGTTTGTTTGCGCCCCCCAAAAAATTTTGAGCACCAGCCGCCACTGGACAGTAGGAACTTTTCTTACTGGTACACATTTTTAATCCATAGGCCTATATGAATTATGCTAAGGGCCGAAGGTCTTTGGGATTGTAACAATGGGCAAAAAAAGTTCCCTTGCATCCCACATCCATTTGAGATGCTTCTGAGATTACCGACGGGTCCATTTGACCTGCAGCTGACCTCCTCCTAAGCTGTATCAACCAATTTCAAGCTGCTGTTGCATTCTCAATGGACTTGTATGGGGAGAGAAGCCGGCTCTGATGCAAATAAAGCCAGTAGACAAAGACCGCAAGGTCTCAATCACAGATAGACATATGCCCTTGGACGCCAACTGTCTGCACCCAGGGGCATACATCCATGGGCATGCGCGTGCTTATGCAAGTAGCAGTATATACCGGTGTACAGCCGTATCCTGCAATTGTGTTCTATGGGCAGCTCCAGGGCAATTAAATACATCCAAGTTTTAGGCACACCAGATAACACTGATAACTTTGGATGTAAAAGTCCCCACAGCGGTACAAAAACTGCATATCTGACAATGATGTCATAGTGCACTACTGACCATCATGGCAGTTGGTAGTTGTGAGCAGGAAGTGTTCTTTGCTTTTATTTCTGCTCTGCTGTCACACAGCCCATCCACTGCCCAATAAGCAAACAGGTGACTCAAAAAAAAAAAAAAAAAAAAAAAGGAAAAGAAATGGCATCATCCATCTAGCTATGCAGAGGTGTTTGAATATTCTGCCAGTTAAAACGCCGGCCACTTTATTAGGTACACCTTGCTAGTACCGGGTTGGACCCCCTTTTGCCTTCATTCTTCGTGGCATAGCTTCAACAAGGTGTTGGAAACATTCCTCAGAGATTTTGGTCCACAGTGACATGATGGCATCACACAGTTGCTGCAGATTTGTCGGCTGCACATCCATGATGCGAATCTCCTGTTCCACCACATAAGTCGCGTATGTAAACGGTGTTCAAACCACACATGTGGGGTATCGCCGCGAATGTTGAGAGCAATAATTCTGTAACTCTAGTCAGGTAACCTGTAAAAAAATGTAAAGCGTCGCCTATGGAGATTTTTAAGTACCGTAGTTTGTCGCCATTCCACGAGCGCACGCATTTTTTTAAGCATGACATGTTCGGTATCTATTTACTTGGTGTAACTTCATCTTTCACATTATACAAAAAAAATTGGGGTAAATATTGTATTTTTTAAAAATTCATTAAAGTGAATTTTTCCCCCAAATAATTGTGTTTGAAAGACTGCTGCATAAATACAGTGTGACATAAAAAAACCCCAAAAACTGCAAAACCCGCCATTTTATTCTCTGTCCCCCATTGCAGCCTTGTCAGTGTCCATCTGTAGCATTGTCCCCCATTGCAGCCTTGTCAGTGTCCATCTGTAGCATTGTCCCCCATTGCAGCCTTGTCAGTGTCCATCTGCCTTGCCCTGTGTCGTTTGCAATGGCGTTCAAAAATGGCGCCGCCGTTCTCGGCAGCTCTCGGCCTCTCCTGGCGGCTTTCAGCCGCTTTCGCCCATTCTCGGCGGCTCTCGGACGCACTTGGCTTTCGCTGGCTCACGCGGGACTGCGAGAGCCGCCGAGGGCTGCCGAGAATGGCCAAAAGCCGCCGAGAGTGGCCGAAAACCGCCAAAAGGTTCACAATCGGCGGGGGATCGGAGTATAACACGCACAAACGATTTTCCCCTGACTTTAAGGGGAAAAAAGTGCGTGTTATATGCCGATAAATACGTAATCTCTATCGATCTATCTATCCTTTTTTTTTTCCTTTTATATCAGAGACCCTAGGGAATAAAATGGCTCCTGCAACTTTTATGTCACATTGTATTTGCGCAGCAATTTTTTAAACGCGAAGGGAAAAAAACTGTTTTGTGAATGAAAAAAAAAAACACACCAAAGTTAGCCCAATATTTTTGTATAATGTGAAAGATGAAGTTACGCCAAGTAAATAGATACCCAACATGTCATGCTTAAAAATTGCGCACACTCGTGGAATGGCCCAAAACTTCGGTACTTAAACTCCATAGGCAATGCTTTTTTAAAACAGGTTACCATTTTAGACCTACAGAGAAGGTCTAGTGCTAGAATGATTGCTCTCACTCTAACGTTCGTGGCAATACCTCACATGTGTGGTTTGAACGCCGTTAACATATGCGGGCACGGCATACATATTCGTGCGCTTCTGCGTGCGAGCCCCCAGGGACAGGGGGGGGCTTTAAAAAAAAAAAAAAGTTTTATTGTTTATTTTATTTTTTTCATTTTGACACTTTCCTTTAAATATTTTTGATCACTTTTATTCCTACAACAAGGAATGTAAACATTCCTTTTAATAGGAATAGGGCATGACAGGTCCTCTTTATGGAGAGATGTGAGGTCTATAAGTCCCCACATCTCTCCTCTAGGCAGGAAAGACATAGAGACGAGATAAAAAAAAAAAGATCTTTGCCTTTCCAGTGGAGTACACGGCAGTGTTTACATCTGCCAGGGCCGGACATGATGTCATAACGTCGCACCCGGGCCTCTGAAGATCATGGAGACTGCCGGGGACCATCTGGCCTGCGGCATTCTCTATGGTAAACTTCTAATTCCTTCTCCGGCTCGGCGAACGCACGGGGGAGCCAGTAGAAGCACCGGAGGGTGGCGGGACGTCCCCTTCCGCCGCCTGTAAGAACGATCAAGCGGCTGAACTCCCGCTATGATTGTTCTCACGGTGCAAGAGAATCACCTGCTGAAAAGAATGATATCTGAATGAGGCCTGCAGCTGCACCCATCATTCGAATATCTCCACTCAATGTCCAGGACGTCATATGACGGCCTGGGGCGGAAAGTGGTAAAAAGGGGCACTATCTGATGTGCTGCAGCTTCTAATGCACACTGTGAGACTCTCAGTGTGCAGTGAAATCAGAGTAAGCAATTTCAGTACAGAGGAGGAGCCTGAACAACTGTGCAAGACTGAAGGTAAGGCTGAAGTTCAGCTTTAATATTTACCAGCGGCAGGGAGCCCATCCACAATATTCGGCTGCTCCAGAGGGTCGCAAGGAGTCCCGTCGGTGTAATGGTTCGTCTTCAGCGCCTTCAGGAAGGGGACTGGGAGGTTGAAGGTGGATTCTGGGGTTTTGTAGTCAGACACCGGGCAGGTGGACAGGATAGTCACCTTTAAACTGGATTTCTGTAGACACCCGAGGACCTGTAAGAGGACAAAACACCAAAATCAAAGATGACCCTTGGACGGAGTTAGTGTGCCGCTGTGGCATAGCTGGTTGGAGGAGCGGCGTGGAAGATGGATGCATCCGCTGCTACGGGAGTGCTGGCGGGGGGAGTGGAGCTCATCCTGGCTCCTGTGGTGGCTGGAGAGAGAGATATAGGAGGAAGTCCCCGATGCTGCACATCCACATTGACGTTTCTGGATTTTGTTTAGTCCTCCTACCATCTGTGATATTGGTGGCTGGAAAAAAAGAGAGAGGAGGAAATCCCTGATGCTGCACATCCACGTGGGGGTTCAGTGGTGAAATGACCACCTCAGCCCGGGCTCCCACCAGGCCCCCCCCCCAACATGTTTCGCTCCACCCCTTGGAGCTTAACCACTTAAGGACCGAACCTCTTTTTGAGATTTGTTGCTTACAAGTTAAAAACTTTTTTTTGCTAGAAAATTACTTAGAACCCCCAAACATTATACATTTTTTTTCTAACACCCTAAAGAATAAAATGGCGGTCGTTGCAATACTTTGTCACACCGTAATTGCGCTGCGGTCTTACAAGCGCACTTTTTTTGGAAAAAATACACTTTTTTGAATTAAAAATATAAGACAACAGTAAAGTTAGCCCAATTTTTTTTTTTATGTTGTGAAAGATAATGTTACGCCGAGTAAATTGATACCCAACATGTCACGCTTCAAGATTGCGCCCGCTCGTGGAATGGCGACCAACTTTTACCCTTAAAAATCTCCATAGGCGACGTTTACAAGAGGAGGTCCAGGGCTAGAATTATTGCTCTCGCTCTACCAATCGTGGCGATACTTCACATGTGTGGTTTGAACACCGTTTTCATATGCGAGCGCTACTCACGTATGCGTTCGTTTCTGCACGCGAGCTCGGCGGGACGGGGTGCGTTTAAAAATGTTTTTTTATTCCTATTACAAGGAATGTAAACATACCTTGTAATAGAAAAAAAGAATGACAGGACCTCTTAAATATGAGAACTGGGGTCAAAAAGACCTCAAATCTCATATTTACACCAAAATGCAATTAAAAAAAAAAAAAAAATGGCCCTTGAAACGCCGAAGTGACGTTTTGATGTCGCTTCCACCCTGCATTGTTATGGAGACAGGTGGGGGCCATCTTCTCCTAACTCGTCTCCATGCCCAACAGGGGTGAAGATCCGATCGCCTCCGCCACTGCCAACGGCTGCGGTAAGCGGCGGAGGACACCGGAGCGTGGCGGGAGGGGGCCCCTATACCGCCGCCGATAAAAGTGATCTCGTGGCGAATCCACCGCAGAGACCACTATTATTGAAAACCGGACTGCCGGCCGAAGAAGAGGATACCGGGGTTATGGCAGCTATCTGCTGCCATAACAACGATATCCCCCTTCAAAGTTAGGACGTATATCGGCGTGCGGAAGCGGTTAATCATGGAGATCATAATTAGGCTCCGAGGGGTGGAGCGAAATGCGTTTGGGGCGTGGCCTGGCGGGACTAAAATTTCCAAAAACGATCATTTTAATCTGGATTTCCATTGACTGAGCAGCCCATGGCTCTCACACAGTTCTGATACAAATGATTCACCTGTGTAGAGATGGAGGATGTTTTATCGTCATGGAACACGGAATGAGAGCAGGTTTTATCTTTTTACAGTGATAAATAGAAACAGAGATTTTCCATATCAGAGTGAACACAGATTTGTGCTACAGGGGTATGTTTACAGGGATGTTTACATTCCTTGTAATAGGAATGAAAGTGATCAAACTAAAAAAAGGAAAATTAACAATAAAAAATAAAAATTTAAAGTGCCCCCTGTCCCCGTGTGCTCGCACGCAGAAGCGAACGCATACGCAAGTCCCGCCCACATATGAAAACATGTGAGGTATCGCCACAAACGTCCGAGCGAGAGCAATAATTCTAGCCCTAGACCTTCTCTGTAACTTATAATGGAGGTCCACCCTTAAAAAAAAAAAAAATTGCATAAAAAAATACCTAAAAAAAAATAATTTTTTAACTTACGTGAAATGGCTGTTGCTAGGTAGTCTTCCTAATCTGCCTCTTCCTACACCGCGGTGATGTTCTGTCTTCTCCTCCCCGCGTTGTCTTCTGGGGAATGGGGCACGGTGTGTTACGAGAACTGTGTGTGTCCCACAACACATTGCGTCCCATTCACAAAGCGTCGTGCCACGCGTGCGTGCGCAGTAGGAAACTGGCAGTGAAGCCGCAAGGCTCCACTGCCTGTTTCCCTTACTTAGGACATCGCGGGCACCCAGGACAGGTAAGTCTACTTATTTAAAGTCAGCAGCTACAGTGTTTGTAGCTGCTGACTTTTAAAAAAAAATTATCCTGGCCGGAATCCCGCTTTAAAACATGTAACCAGTAAAAAAAATTTAAAGCGGCGCTTATGGGGATTTTTAAGTACTGAAGTTTGGCGCCATTCCACGAGCGTGTGCCATTTTGAAGCGTGACAGGTTAGGTATCTATTTATTCGGCGTAACTTCATCTTTCACATTACGTAAAAAAAAATTGGGCTGACTTTACTGTTTTGTTTTTTTTAAAGCACAAATCTGTTTTTAGTTCCAAAAAAAAACGCGTTTGAAAAATTGCTGCACAAATACCGTGCAACGGCCGCCATTGTATTCTCTCGGGTTGTTGCTAAAAAAACGTATATAATGTTTGGGGGTTCAATGTAATTTTCTAGCAAAAAAAATTATGATTTTTACGTGTAGGAGAGAAATGTCAGAATTGGCCTGGGTGGCAAGTGGTTAAACTGGGATGATGCCTGCAGCCACAGGAGTCATCCTGGTACCGTTTTTTTTAGAGTCAACAGTCGGCTCTCTTGTAAAAGCAATCCTAGTAGCCAACTAACCGCTGGACTGCTTTTACGGTCCCCACTACCACCTCCATGACTTGCTTGGGCTCTCCAGTCCCACTGGACAGCTTAACAAATCTGGGATCGGCTTTGACCTGCTTTCCGCCACGGTAACTTGGTTGATTTGAATTGCGGGTGGAATCGCGCCAAAACACAGGGCGCGTTTGCAATGCCATTATCTCTAAATGGCGCCCCCAAACACGGTGCAATTTTGCCGCAAGTGTCGAGCAACAAAAACATGCTACAATCGCGTCAAAACACGCAATGCCAAACACTTCTGGCTTTGTGCCAAGATTTGGTACATGAGCTTCTTGGGAGTGTTTTTTGGAGCACAGGGAGGCCCATTTAAATGCATGGTGATGCTCCAAAAACACTCCACTAAAAACTGCGCTACGCTCAAGTGGGAATGGAGCCTTATGGTTCACCGGTGTCCGCCCCCCCCTACTGTCTCCATGGCTTGTTTGTGCTCTCCCATCGGACAGCCAAACAAAGCCGGGATTGGCTTTCATAGGCTCTCCGCTATAGTAACCCGGAAGCGATGACCTGAAATCACTTCCGGTGTACCCGGATGTCAACCACGCCATTGAAAATTTTTTTTTTTAAAGCATTCAAGTCTTGGTATTTTCAATGCTTTTAAGGGCAGAGGGGGGATTTGGGGTCTTGTAGACCCCAGATCTCTCCATAAAGAGTACCTGTCACATGCCTAACAAAGATGTCCACATTCCTCATGACAGCAATGAAAGTGATTAAAAAAATAAATAAAATTAAAGGTAAAATTGTAAAAATAAAAATAAAATTAATAATAAAAAAAAAAAAAAAAGAAAAAAAAGAACAAACAAAAAGAGAAAGTGTCTCCCTGTCTTTGCACACAATAGCGAGCGCACTCGCTGGCCCTGCATGCACGCAAACTGCGACCATCCCGCACACGTGAGGTGTTACCACGAACGCCAGCTCATGGACAGTAATTCTATCACTAGACCTTCTTTGTAAATCATATTTCCTATGGATAGTAGAATTTACGTCGTTTGTCACTGTTGCACAGGCATGCGTAATTTTAAAGCGTGACATGTTTGGTATTCATTTACTCAGCGCAACATCTTCTTTTATACCGTACAAAAAATTTAGGTTATATATTGTGTTTGCATTAAAAATTTTTAAAAAAGTATTTCCCCCCCCCAAAAAAAATTTGCATTTGCAAAAACCACTGCGGAAATACAGCGGAACATAAAAATTTGTCTGCAGTTTAATTCTCTAGGGCCTCTGCTTAAAAAAAATAAATAATGTTTAGGGGATTCAAAGTAATTTTCTAGAAAAAAAATACTGATTGTTGTGAACAAAAAGTGCCAGAAAAGGCCATGTCTGGAAGTGGTCTAGAGAAAACCCCAGATAACATCAGAGTGTAGGACATCTCATGTCAGATGTGATTATCTTCATTTCACCCCATTACATCAGATGACATCAATTTCACACACCCAAATATTTCACGGTTTCCGATAATGACTCTTCCGCAATCAGATCTGTTTACATTACCGCAACGCTCCTTCGCAGAGGCCGCTGGATTTGGATAAATATTTACAAGAACGTCATCTTTGTCTAAAGCTTTCCTTCATGTTTGACGGACGTCATGACAAGGTGTTAATAGGAATGAAGTCTGCTTCAAATTATTTTAATCCTTCTGGAATTGGCAGATGGGATGAGATGTAACATTAGTGAAGACCTTTACCGCCTAAGCAGCGCGTGCAAACAAGTCGGAGATACTACACCTCGGTGTCTGCGGGGAACATCTTGTTCTTAGACCAACCAAAATCCTCCTTCCATACCGGACCAGAAAAGGGAGATTCTGATGGGTCTATATCCATAAACAGTGAAATACACTTCACATATATTTTTATATATTTATACACACTTTTCTCTACATGTGTATTCATACACATGTATTAGTATTCACATGATTTTCATAAATTCAATACTTTTTTGTCTCGACCTTTGAGTCACGACACACATTATTAATATTTTTTATTTGTATGTGGTTTAGTGAGTCGGGCTGAGTTCAGGTCCGGTCCTAAAGTACCCCATTTCCATTTATTTATATTTTCATATTTTTCTTTTTTTTTTATCATCACTTGACATTTCATTTCACACATTAATTAACATGGTTTTATTTATTAGCTTTCCTATATTCAAATTCTCATTTATAGTTTCCATCTTTACTCTTTGCACGCCCCTCTTTGCATTTTGAGTGATACTAGGATTGTCCGGTTAGGGTGCTCATTTCAGAATGTTATCAATCCTTCCTAGCACACTGACGTATTCTCTAATGGTGATTTGCGTCAGGGGTTATGGGAGAGATCTTTCCTAGATCAGGTGACTGCAGTGCGGGTGCGTCCGCATTGTTGCGGACTCTCCCGACATTGCGTCTCTGTTGCCTGGCAACTTGCCTTGAGTGTCCACGTGTGAATGATGTTTGCCACAACTCAGGGACAACTCAGCGTCATGTGATGGCCGTGCGGACACGCCTCTTGTGTTCGCAGGCTGTCCTGACATTGTGAAGCTGTTGCCTGGGAACCTGCCTCGAGTGTCCGTGTGTGAATGGCGTCAGTCATCACATGAGGGACAACTTAGGATCACGTGATGGCCGCGCGGACACGCCCCTTGTGTTCGCGGGCTTTCGGGCGGTAGCGTGCAGGGTTGCCAGGCAACCCTCCTGCACGGTCCGCATGTTTCCGGCTATTCAGCGCCACGTGACGGCCGCGCGGACACGCTTCTTGTGTTCGCCGGCTTTAAGGCGACAGCGTGCATGGTTGCTAAGCAACCCTCCTGCACGGTCCGCATGTTTCCGGCTATTCAGCGCCACGTGACGGCCGCGCAGACATGCTTCTTGTGTTCGCCGGCTTTAAGGCGACAGCGTGCATGGTTGCTAAGCAACCCTCCTGCACGGTCCGCATATTTCCGGCTATTCAGCGCCACGTGACGGCCGCGCGGACACGCTTCTTGTGTTCGCCGGCTTTAAGGCGACAGCGTGCATGGTTGCTAGGCAACCCTCCTGCACGGTCCGCACATTTTCAGGTACTGACGTCACACGCTCAGGTTTGGCTGTGTTCCCGGGCTTTCTACACGTGGACGCCCACTCTGCAGCCATAACCACTGATATGGACATGGGGAAATTTCACACTTACATTGGCCTAAAAGATATAGCAAACTTTATGCCACAAGTTAACTGATTGGACATACTCAGGGGGTGTGTTATACCCTAAGGGTCGGTTCACACATGGGCAACACGACTTTAGCGCGACTTTGTACCGCGACTTCAACGCGGCTTCAGCACGACTTTAGCACGACTTCGGCAAATTACGAGGCGACTTGAAGTCGCCTCCATGACAGGCGACTTTGCCTGTGGCCAATCACCTCTCTGGGAGGGAGGGGGGGAGGGAGGGGGTTTTCTCTGCAAAGTCGCTTGACTTTACAGAGAGATCCGACTTGCAGGCGACTTACATTGAGTTGAATGGGTACAAGTCGCCTACAAGTCAGATAGAAGTAGTACAGGAGTCTTTTCTGAAGTCGGAGCGACTTCAGTAGTGTCAATTAAGATGCTCCCATTGCCTACCATGTTAACCTAAATGCAAAGCGACTTGGGGCGACTTGAGGGCGTACAAGTCGGATCCCAAGTCGCCCCAGTGTGAACCGACCCTAACAGGTGATGCTCTCTGGGTCCAATGATATCCATTGTTGTTCGTTTGTTTACAGCCTATTGGTCTTGATTATTTTAGATGGTATACATTTTATAAATTTGGGCAGTGTTATGAGGGTCCCATATGCCCCTGTTGAAGGTCATTGGACCGAAACGCGTAGGGCGGCTTTTACAGACCCTATACACTGCTTTTTACTTTGTGATCACTTTTTATGTATTGTGGTTTTTTATGAATAAAAATACCCAGAGTCACACTATGTGGAAGCATTCCTTCTTTTTTCCACATATCCTGGGGAACTGAGAAATCACTTTGCTTTTTGGAATCCATTTTGGCTCTGCTTCGGTGGATAAAGAGGGGACGTCCCCGCCTTGCAGAGGCTCTACCCTTGCCTCCAACAATTCACCACTTTGCCCTGGGTGGCATTAAGCTCCATTGATTCTATGCTCATGGCAGTAGAATCCAACCCCTCTGGTAAGCGTATTCCATCTATTCGCTAAAGTTGATGACATACAAGTTAACGGTTGGGAAGCAGACAGGATTGATACACGGATTATTTATTTTCACTATTGTCCTTTTGGATTACATATTCCTTTTTTTTGGGACATTACGTTTATATGCACTTTGAACTTTTTATTCACCATTTATACATGTGTGTTTTTAGCGCTACAATTTATTCTATATATGTCTATATCCATAAAACTGCTGATCATGGGTGCAATAGTAGAATTTTTTGTTTTTTTTTAAAGTAAAAAAAAAAAAAATGCCCTTTTTTTTCCCCTGCAAAAAGATGCGAGTTTATTTATTTATTTTACAAAAGGTGAATTTATTCTTTGTTCCCTTCCCATAGCAAGTCATTAAACCACTTTAGTTCCGGGCCTTTTTCTGACACTTTTGTTCACATGTAACAATCAGTATTTTTTTTTTTCCTTAAAACCCCAAAACATTATATATACAGTGGGGACGGAAAGTATTCAGACCCTCTTAAATTTTTCACTCTTTGTTATATTGCAGCCATTTGCTAAAATCATTTAAGTTCATTTTTTTCCTCATTAATGTACACACAGCACCCCATATTGACAGAAAAACAAAGAATTGTTGACATTTTTGCAGATTTATTAAAAAGGGAAAACTGAAATATCACATGGTCCTAAGTATTCAGACCCTTTGCTCAGTATTTAGTAGAAGCACCCTTTTGATCTAATACAGCCATGAATCTTTTTGGGAAAGATGCAACAAGTTTTTCACACCTGGATTTGGGGATCCTCTGCCATTCCTCCTTGCAGATCCTCTCCAGTTCTGTCAGGTTGGATGGTAAACGTTGGTGAACAGCCATTTTTAGGTCTCTCCAGAGATGCTCAATTGGGTTTAAGTCAGGGCTCTGGCTGAGTTGTTGCAAAGCCACTCCTTCATTATTTTAGCTGTGTGCTTAGGGTCATTGTCTTGTTGGAAGGTAAACCTTCGGCCCAGTCTGAGGTCCTGAGCACTCTGGAGGTTTTCATCCAGGATATCCCTGTACTTGGCCGCATTCATCTTTCCCTCGATTGCAACCAGTCGTCCTGTCCCTGCAGCTGAAAAACACCCCCACAGCATGATCCTGCCACCACCATGCTTCACTGTTGGGACTGTATTGGACAGGTGATGAGCAGTGCCTGGTTTTCTCCACACCTACCGCTTAGAATTAAGGCCAAAAAGTCTCATCAGACCAGAGAATCTTATTTCTCACCATCTTGGAGTCCTTCAGGTGTTTTTTTTTAGCAAACTCCATGCAGGCTTTCATGTGTCTTGCACTGAGGAGAGGCTTCCATCAGGCCACTCTGCCATAAAGCCCCGACTGGTGGAGGGCTGCAGTGATGGTTGACTTTCTACAACTTTCTCCCATCTCCCGACTGCATCTCTGGAGCTCAGCCACAGTGATCTTTGGGTTCTACTTTACCTCTCTCACCAAGGCTCTTCTCCCTCGATAGCTCAGTTTGGCCGGACGGCCAGCTATAGGAAGGGTTCTGGTCGTCCCAAATGTCTTCCATTTAAGGATTATGGAGGCCACTGTGCTCTTAGGAACCTTAAGTGCAGCAGAAATTTTTTTGTAACCTTGGCCAGATCTGTGCCTTGCCACAATTCTGTCTCTGAGCTCTTCATGCAGTTCCTTTGATCTCATGATTCTCATTTGCTCTGACATGCACTGTGAGCTGTAAGGTCTTATATAGACAGGTGTGTGGCTTTCCTAATCAAGTGCAATCAGTATAATCAAAACACAGCTGGACTCAAATGAAGGTGTAGAACCATCTCAAGGATGATCAGAAGAAATGGACAGCACCTGAGTTAAATATATGAGTGTCACAGCAAAGGGTCTGAATACTTAGGACCATGTGATATTTCAGTTTTTCTTTTTTAATAAATCTGCAAAAATATCAACAATTCTGTGTTTTTCTGTCAATATGGGGTGCTGTGTGTACATTAATGAGGAAAAAAATGAACTTAAATGATTTTAGCAAATGGCTGCAATATAACAAAGAGTGAAAAATTTAAGGGGGTCTGAATACTTTCCGTCCCCACTGTATTTTTTTTTAAAAGCAGAGGCCCTAGAGAATAAATTGGTGGGCTTTGCAGTTTGTTTTTTTATGTCACACGGTATTTGCACAGCGGTTTTTCAAACACATGTTAAAAAACATACACTTTTTTAAAATTTAAATGCAAAAAAATAAATAAATAAATACATAAGCCAAATTTTTTATAAAATATAAAAGATGATGTTATGGCGAGTAGATAGATATCAAACATGTCACGCTTTAAAATTGCGCACATCCGTGCAACGGCGACAAACGACGTCAGCTTTAAAAGCCTTTAGGCTCCATTCACACCAATGCGTTTTTTCATGCTTTTTGCAGAAATGTTGACTTTTTTTTTTTTTTAACCCGGGTTCCTATGGAACATGTACACATCAATGCATTTTTGTGCCTCTGCATTTTTGGAAAGGGTCATGGAATTTTTAAACGGTGCTTTTTTGTGTTTTTGGTTCAATAGACTAACGGAGAAGCTGCAGAAAAGCATGCAGTGCGTTTTAACCTGCGATTTTTGCAGTGATTTGCAGTTTGCATTTTTTAATCTGCCCTACAAAAAATTTGCTCAAAAAAAAAAAAAAAAAGGATTAAAAAAAAAAAAATCCAAAAAAATACGAAACGTAGTAAAAAAAAAAAACCCAGCAGAAAGCGCAACAAAAAGGACTGCAGAAACGCTCAAAAGCAATCGGCATAGGTGTGAATGTAGCCTTACAGGTTACCACTTCAGATTTACACAGGTGGTCTATTGCTTGAATTACTGTCAATGATCTGACGTTCGTGGTGATACCTCACATGTGCGAGACAATCGCTGTTTGCGTGCGTGCGGGACCAACTTGTGCATTCACCTTTGCATTGAGAACAGGGGGAAAAGATATACACAAACCCGAGGCACTCTATCTTCAGCCAAGTGACTATAATGTTCAGATTTCAGGAAAACGGAAAACCCCCTAACGGGGCTTTACTGCAGCCAATATTGTAGTATAATCCAATTCCAAATAAGGTAGATAGACGAAAGGTTATGTTGATATAAAGCGAGTTTTACTTAATGCATTCTGACATATACAAGTCAGGACATGAACTAGAATGTAACATAGGTCAGGAAGCAATGTACAGTACAGTCAACCATGGGCAACAGAAGTAGAACAGCATAAATTATTAAGTCGTGAGAATCTGACGCGTTTCGACCCCAGTGGGTCATCTTCAGAGGATAGGTGGTTTAACAACTGTAGGGATGTAAACATACATCAAAAAATCTTTCAAAACAAAAGGGAACCAAACAATATACCTATATCTGCATGATTAAATGATTGTAGACGGCCAAAATGTAAGGGAGTTGCCCTCTCACGTGAGAGGGCAACTCCCTTACATTTTGGCCGTCTACAATCATTTAAGAGCAATTTTGACTGGTAATGTTATAATATATGGACTTGTTCATGCAGATATAGATATATTGTTTGGTTCCGTTTTGTTTTGTTTTGAAAGATTTTTTGATGTATGTTTACATCCCTACAGTTGTTAAACCACCTATCCTCTGAAGATGACCCACTGGGGTCGAAACGCGTCAGATTCTCACGACTTAATAATTTATGCTGTTCTACTTCTGTTGCCCATGGTTGACTGTACTGTACATTGCTTCCTGACCTATGTTACATTCTAGTTCATGTCCTGACTTGTATATGTCAGAATGCATTAAGTAAAACTCGCTTTATATCAACATAACCTTTCGTCTATCTACCTTATTTGGAATTGGATTATACTACAATATTGGCTGCAGTAAAGCCCCGTTAGGGGGTTTTCCGTTTTCCATATATATATTTTGGGGTGCGCAGCCTCCTGTGTCTGTGCTCCTTTGAGTGTCCACCTTCTTTTTTTTTTTTTTATGTTCAGATTTCATTGGACCCAACTAAAAATAACTGTCATTTTTTTTTAAATAAAGGTTACTTAAAGTGTTTGTAAATCCTTACATACACCTAGTAAAGTGACTGAAGTTACATCAGTAAGGAGAGCTCTGAGAGCTGATTGGAAGGAAGGGACACACCCCCCCCCTCCCTTTCACACAGCACACAGGAACAGAGCTGACACCATTTTTCTCTTGGTGTCAGGAAAACTTGTCAAAAGTGATTCATGCAGATAGCAGAGGAAGGTGGCAGTGGACAGAAATGGCACTTTGTGCTCTGGATTGAGACAAGTACACACTATAGAGTGATATGATTTGTTCATATTTCATGTCTGAGGTTTACAAGCACTTTAAGCCTAGTACACAAAATATTTGGAACGATCATTCGATTTTCTGTTCGTTAGCACACTGCTTTCGAGAGCCGATGTGGACTGTTTAGATGGAAAAAATCCAAAAAGGGGCATATTTTGGTTAGCCATCATTACGTTCGATTTTCGTTTAATTAGAACAGTATTCATCCTAATAAAATCAAATGAGCAAGTTTGATCAGAATCAAAGTTTGATCATAGACAAGACATAGACTGTAGCTTTGTACATGGGAAGTTGTTCTCTGTCTTTCGAGAATTTTCCTACCATTTTTGGCATTCTTGTTTTCAATATAGGAGGAGGACCCGGAAAAATATACGATCTTTCATCTGATTTTCTATAGTGTGTACAAGACTTTATCCTGGTGTGTGGGCTTCGCGAATTTAGCCATATACACACTATTTTGCCAAAAGTATTGGGACACCTGCCTTTACACGCACATGAACTTTAATGGTATCCCAGTCTTATAGGGCGTACACACGGTCGGACTTTGTTCGGACATTCCGACAACAAAATCCATGGATTTTTCCCGACGGATGTTGGCTCAAACTTGTCTTGCATACACACGGTCACACAAAGTTGTCGGAAAATCCGATCGTTCTGAACGCGGTGACGTAAAACACGTACGTCGGGACTATAAACGGGGCAGTGGCCAATAGCTTTCATCTCTTTATTTATTCTGAGCATGCGTGGCACTTTGTCCGTCGGATTTGTGTACACACGATCGGAATTTCCGACAACGGATTTTGTTGTCGGAAAATTTTATCTCCTGCTCTCCAACTTTGTGTGTCGGAAAATCCGATGGAGCCCACACACGGTCGGAATTTCCGACAACATGCTCCGATCGGACATTTTCCATCGTAAAATCCGACCGTGTGTACGGGGCATTAGTCCGTAGTGTTCAATATTGAGTAGGTCCTCCCTTTGCAGCTATAACAGCTTCAACTCTTCTGGGAAGGCTGTCCACAAGGTTTAGGAGTGTGTCTATGGGAATGTTTGACCGTTCTTCCAGAAGCGCATTTGTGAGGTCAGGCACTGATGTTGGACGAGAAGGCCTGGCTCGCAGTCTCTGCTCTAATTCATCCCAAAGGTGTTCTATCGGATTGAGGTCAGGACTCTGTGCAGGCCAGTCAAGTTCCTCCACCCCTCATCCATGTCTTTATGGATCTTGCTTTGTGCGCTGGTGCGCAGTCATGTTGGAATAGGAAGGGGCCATCCCCAAACTGTTCCCACAAAGTTGGGAGCATGAAATTGTCCAAAATATCTTGGTATACTGACTCCTTACGAGTTCCCTTCACTGGAACTAAGGGGCAAAGCCTAACCCCTGAAAAACAACCCCACACCACCAAACTTTACACTTGGCACAATGTAGTCAGGCAAGTACCGTTCTCCTGGTAATCACCAAACCCAGAAACGTCCATCAGATTGCCAGACAGAGAAGTGGGATTCGTCACTCCAGAGAACACGTCTCCACTACTCCACCCCAGTGGCGTCGCGCTTTACACCAATGGTTCTCAACCCTGTCCTCAAGTACCCCCAACAGGCCATGTTTTGGGAAGTTCTCTTAGATAAAATAGCTGTCCAAAATACCAAGCCATTGACTCTGATTTAAAGCGCCTGTGCAAGATAAAGGAAAACCTGCAAACATGGCCTGTTGTGGGTACTTGAGGACGAGGTTGAGAACCACTGCTTTACACCACTGCATCCGACGCTTTAGATTGCACTTGGTGATGCAAGTCTTGGATGCAGCTGCTCGGCCATGGAAATCCCATTCCATGAAGCTCTCTACGCACTATTGTTGTGCTAATCTGAAGGCCACATGAAGTTTGGAGGTCTTGTTTATCATTTTACGTGGCCTACACCCCTTCATGGCTGAGTTTCTGTGTTTCCCAGGTGCTTCTGCTTTGTTATAAAACCACTAACAGTTGACCGTGGAATATTTAGTATCACGCTTTATTTCACTGAGCTCCAGAGAGCGACCTATTCTTTCACAAATGTTTGTACAAAGCAGTCTGCATGCCTAGGTGCTCGATTTTATACAACTGTGGCCAAGGAGGTGATTGGAACACCTGAATCCAATGATTTGGAAGGGGTGTCCCAATACTTTTGGCAATATAATATTATATATATATATATATATATATATATATATATATATATATATATATATAATTTACTTTCTATTTTTACAGTTGTACACATCTCCTTGGAGCTCTTCAGAAAAGCCTACTATGATCTCCCTTTGTAAATAGGAATCAATTATCACTCACCTTCTCACACCACTGGAACTGCTGGTCTTCGGCCACATAACAGGAGCACTGACACAGCATCACCTGGAACACAGCACAGAACACCAATCACATCCAGAATCAGCCCATATATAACAGTGCATTCAAACCATGTATGGGCAGGCTAAACCTACCCCAGTTAATCGATCAACGTGGGTACAACCAGCCTGTCGGATTCTACATGCAATTATTTAGGAGTAATTACAGTCTTCTCATGGCGAGGACGGCTTCCCCCCATCGGGAGAATACAATAGCCTTGATGGGGGAATCAAGCAAATTTATTTCCTGCAATGCACCAGTTACAGAAAAGGAATTTTTTCCATCTATGGCAATGGTTTCCCAAACTGTGGCCCTAGGGCCGGATGCGGCCCTTTGTTTGCCTTTATCCGGCCCTCGGGGCCCTATTCCTCCCACTGATATAAGACACTATTCTGCCATCTGACACCAACAATGGGACACCATTTGTCCTTCTGACGCCAATAATGGGTCATTATTCCTCCCTATGATACCAACGATGGGGCACTATCCCCCCAAACCAAATGTGGCAATAATTACTTCCACTGATGCCAAGAAAGTTTTCCACTCCTGCTGGCCAAAGTCCGGCTGTCCTACAATCTAAAAGGGACAACAAAGCAGCCCTTTGTTTAGAAAGTTTGGGGACCCCTGGTCTATGGTCTGCCTTACCCCAATGCTGAGCATACATTTGGCCATTTTATTGCCACCATTGAACAGTCACCCACCAACATCTCCTGGTTTCCAGTGATGAAACAATAAAAAAGTGGAGTGAACACCCACTAGAAATGTATTTACATGGTTAGTAAGGTTGAATAAAGACATCAGTCCATTCAGTTCAACCTGAGTGTCTACAACTGTCCCTATCCCTGTACATTGTGTCTCATTATAATGCTCATCTATTATATCATTATTTAAGGTACCCATATAGTGCCGTCAATTTACGTAGCGCTCCACACATACATCGCACACTCACATCGGTCCCTACCCTCAAGGAGCCCCCAATCCAAGGTCCCCAACTCACATTCATATACTGGGGCCAATTTTGGACAGAAGCCAATTAACCTACCAGCATGTCTTTGGAGTACTGGAGGAAACCCGCGCAGACACAGGGAGAACATGCAAACTCCAGGCAGGTAGTGTCATGGTTGGGATTCGAACCAGTGACCCTTCTTACTGCTAGGCGAGAGCGATACCCACTACACCACTGTGCCGCTTGTTGGTGTTGAAAATCGCCCAGTACAATTGGCCACACATGCCACAAGGTTCAAAGATTTGTATAGCGATCTTGTGCAGATTTTATTTTAATTTTCTATATGATAACGGCATTAAAAAAAATAACTAAAAAGTAAAATAACATTTTCCCAGATAAATATTTATTGCCTATTATGCCGCGTACACACGAGCGGACTTTCCAGCGGACTTTTTCCGACGGACCTATGTATGCTAGTCCGACGGACGAAAACAGACACTAGGGCAGCTATTGGCTACTGGCTGTGAACTTCCTTATTTTAGTCCGGTGTACGTCATCACGTACAAATCCATCAGACTTTGGTGTGATCGTGTGTAGGCAAGTCCGTTTGTTGGGAAAGTCCTTTGGATAGTCTGTCGGACCAGTCTGGTCGAAAAGTCCGCTCGTGTGTACGCGGCATTACTGTGATTTGGTCTGATTTAGCCAGCAGGTGGAGTGCTTGCCCCATTTTCACATGTATGTTTGCTCCCTGCTGTATACAGAGCTCAATAGCTCAAACAGATATTTACACACACACAGTGACTGACTCGTTGCAGTGAATCTAAACCGGACTTTAGGGCCTCCACTGCATCATCTACGTCCCCCATTCGGTGTGTTCCACTGAGGGTGGAGGTAAGGCTAATGTAATCCACAGAACAAATACAGAAAAATCTCAGCCCCTGCACACCATACAAATCCAATGTGTAATAAGTAATAGCAGCCTTAGCTTAACTCCATTCAGGCCACGCCCCCAACATGTTTCGCCCCACCCATGGGGCTTAGTCATAGAGGTCCTCAATGACTAAGCCCTGTGGTTGGGGTGAAACGTGTCAGCGGATGTGGATTGAATGGAGTTAGGCTGAGGCTGCTATCCCTTATGACTCATTGCAGTGTCTTATTTTCAACATCGCCCCACCCCGGTCAAATTTGCAAAAATTATTATCACTTTAGCATTTATTTTTTGGTGCTGTGTATACATTCTGTGACCAATGAAACTCTGCCTGTGAGTCGAGTTTAGCCTTATGGGTTTTTCTGGGCACATGTGCAAAGCTAAATGGGGAACAATATATGCACAGGTAGAAAGACAAACTTCTATGCACCTATGTGGCTATGCAAGATAGAAATCAACCAGTGCCACCTAAATCTGACCTTCAGTCTTGCACAGTCACCTCTCCTGCACTGAAATTGCTTACTCTGGTCTCCCTGCACACTGTGAGCATTAGAAGCTGCAGCAAGTCAGGTAGAGACTACCTCATTTCTTGGCTGGAAGACGTCCAGCGTCATCTAGCCTTTTCTCCCCAGCCTGACAATCCTTGGCCTGCCCCTTTCATTCACAGGATTTCAGTTCTTTCAATCATGGAGGTTCAGCATCACATGCGAATTTCTAGCAACCTCCACTCCTCCAGTGTGACATTCATTCAGCATAGCACTTTGATATTTGCACAACTCCCCCTAAGAGGCAGCCCACTGCTTACATCAGGGCCGAGGACTCTAAGAGGAGTAGTGAGGCTCAGTGATCTGATGATTGCAGGAAGTTATGTACAGCATCCTGCTGCACCCCCACCCCACGATCTGCTGAATTTCATAGAGAAGCACAAAGAAGGTTTTATTTAGAAATGTTCGTTAGCATGTTGATGGGTGGAAAGGAAGGCACCATTAAAAGGTTCAATGTGTACACCCCATGCCGCTGCAGCTAGAAGGGGAGCGGGGAGGTCGGGGACATTAAAAATCCTGCTTAGCCGCTAGTGTGAAAGAGCCCTATAGCAGCTAGAGTTCAGTCTACTTTACTGAATACCCCGGAATGTATACGGTGCTTTCCCTATACATCCCTCCCAGTCGCGGCTCACCGTGGGGTCTGTGATACAGCGGTAGAAGACGCAGGAAGATGGGGTGCTGTCAGATCCGGGGACTTGCTCCCGACACCTCTCATTCCATAAGGTGATAGATCCAGATACCTCCCAACTTCCAGAGCTCAGGATATGAGAAGACACAAACCCTGGAGAGAGAGAGACCAGAAAACATATAAATGTACTGTACATACAAACAACGCTTGTCAATTCATTATACCAGAAGTAATGATGGTCCATATTATATAATATATATATATATATATATATATATATATATATATATATATATATATATATATATATATATATATATATATATATATTTATTGTCATTATTTGTATATATATATGGAACTAGGGTATTTAAGGTGCCGTAATTGACATAAAACTCTATATTCATAAAATCAAAGTTTTATTGTAGTATACAAATATTAAAAGCAACAGTATTCCTAAAAACATCACATAGACAATCCATGCGGTCATAATGTAGATACAGTAACTTCAGCTCAACATGTTTCACCTATCATTGACTTCCTCAGGTACGGCCATGTGCCATGTCTGGGAGCCCTGTAGTCAGCTGGTACGAGACATTATTTGTCAGGAGTTATATCTGAGCCAACTGGCGGTTCAAAACCCATGAATCCCTACTGAACCCGAGGGATTCGGCTGTCTTTGAATATATTGGGGCTTAGTGGTCTGGATTTCTAGCAGTGGTGAATCATTGCTTGGTGTTTCCTGTTGCTCGATTTAAGTGGCTAATATATCGGGCTGTATTCCTCCTAAGACACACTGATGTCTCTATGTGCAATTCCATTAGTTTAATAATTATCTGTCCGATGATTCTTTAAACACTTTTTGGAGCACCCTGGTGACACTCTATGCAGTACATTACAAGTCTCCTGAGGAAGCCAATTATTAGTGAAATGTTCAGCTGAAGTTACTGTCGCTACATTATGACCACATAGATTGTCTATGTGATGGTTTTAGGACTACTGTTGTTTTTCATAATTTGTATATTACAATAAAACTTTGATGATTTTATGACTATAGAGCATTATGTCAATTACAGCACCTTAATAAACCCAGTTCCCTTTATATGCTTATTTTTAAAATACTATTGTCATCTAGTAATACAGTAAGGGCCCTTTCACACTGATGCGCTTTGGATGCATTCCCATTGACTTAGAATGGAAGGTGCCTTTTTGGTGCACTTTTAAAAAAAACTGCACCAAAGATGCAGCATGCCGGATTTTTAGGCCTGATTCACACCTATGCATTTTTAGTGCTTTCTGCATTTTGCAGATTTGCACTACAGTCCATTTAACATGGTGTCCAATGGAACACCTTCTGTAATGCAAATCTGCAAAATGCACTAAAAATGCATAGGTGTGAACCAGGCCTTAAAAGCAGAGCTCACCCTCAGTGTGAACAATTACATAGGCTTTAACGAGGAATAGTTTTCATGCACTTCTGTGATCCTGGAAAAGCATTACAAGAGCACACCAGTGTGAAAGGGATCTAATAGTTTAAATGTAAAAAAAATCTGAATATTGGGTCGGCAGCTTCTGCACACCATAGGGCTTCCATTGTCACCTTGGGTTGTGGTAGAGATGAGTAAATTTAGCACAGTATTTCTCAGCCAGGGTGCTGCAGAACCCTGGAGTACCATTTGAGCTCCTCTGGGGTGCCGTGAGCATGAAACCCAGTTTGCCCTTGATCTGTGATCGATGTGAGGATTCTGTGATCCGAAAGGGGGAGGTGGGTGGACTCAGTGGTGATGGAGATAGGGGTGCTCTATAATGGAGGCACAATGTATAGAGGGAGGGGCCTCTGATGTAATGGGGAGCTCTTATGTGTAGTAGGGTACTCTGGTGAGGAGGGGCCTCTGATGTGATAGGGGGACTCTATAATGGGGCTACTCTGATGTGATGGGGGGGGGGGGCTAGGAGGGAGAATATGGGGCTACTCTTATGTGATGGAGGGCTCTTATGTATAGGGGGGGTACTCTGTGCTGACGGGGGCCTCTGATGTGTAGGGGGACCTCTGACATGACAAAGCCTCTGACGTGAAGTTAATTTTCAGGCAGTTATGTTTTTTACATTTTGACATCAATGAAATCCTGGACAGCCACACTCCAAAAATATTTGCCTTAATTAAATAAAGTGTCATCCAAAATACAGGTCACAGCAGAGTGGAACAAAGCTTACGCGTTTCGCACTACACAGAGTGCTTAGTCATATAACTAAGCACTCTGTGTAGTGCGAAACGCGTAAGTTTGTTCCACTCTGATGTGACCTGTATTTTGGATGACACTTTATTGAATAAAGGCAAATATTTTCGGAGTGCGGCTGCCCAGGATTTCTTTGATGTCTAACTGCTACAGCAGTGCCAGCACCTGGACTTCTAGACTGAAGGAGATGCCTTTTACTTTTATCTGACCCACCTGGAGTGGTGATACTCTCTCTCTACTATGTTTTTTACATGTTAGACTGGGGTGCCTCAAATTTTTTGCATTCTTTTAGGCCTGGTTCACACCTATGCATTTTTTAGTGCTTTTTCAGTTTTGCAGAAAACACACTACAGTCCATTCATCATGGTTTCCTATGGATCACGTTCACATCTATGCATTTTACGGAAAGGCCCAGGGACAATTTTTCTGTTTTTTTGTTCCGTAGACTTCAATGGATCAAAAACGTGTTTTGAAAAATGTACCTGGAATATGCAAAATGCAACCTGCATAGGTGGGAACCAGGCCTTAAAGGGGTGCCTTGACTGGAGAAAGGTTGAGAGACGTGTAATTAGCATACTCATCTGCCTGGTGAATCCAGTGATGTCAAGCTGTGATCCGCCAAAAGATGCCACACTGCGGGTGCCGGGCAACCATCTCCTTTATGTCATCAGAAGGCCGGCTGTCTCTTCTGGGATCTAGCAGCTGGCCTGCCGATGATGTGCACAACCTGAAGCCTTGCGGGATCTGTGAAGCGGGTATCCCAATAGGCTTTGGACAGGAGTGGGGGACATTACTTTGGCCTAGGCCAGAAATGCCGATCGGCAGCTGGTGGGACTGACTTCCCATCATGTGACCACTGTGGCATCGACGATCCCCCCTCCCCCGCCAGCCTCTGAACTGTTTAAAGGGAAGCCAGGGAGGGCAGGAAAGCGTTAAGAATAACGGGTCTTGACTGAGACAGCTACAGGACACATTCCACATTGGCAGTGGCGGCTGGTGCTCAAAATTTTTGGGGGGGTGCAAACAAACTGAAAAATTCAGAAAAAAAAACCATCAATTGCAGCCTCACTGTGCCCATCAATTGCAGCCACTGTGCCCATCAATCGCAGCCACTGTGCCCCTTAGAACGCCACCACTGTGCTCACCAATTACCGCCACTGTGCCCATCAATTGCTCCAATGTGCCCCATTAAACACAGCCACTGTGCCATATCAAATGCTGCCAGTATGCCCCCCGCCGTCTGTACTTACCTGTCTCGGTAGGACAGCTCCTCGATGTCTTCTCCCATCCTCTCTTCCCGTCATCTGCTATGATTGGACGCCTGGCGTCCAATCAGAGTGCCTGTTGTTTCAGCCAATCAGGTGACGGGTAACAGATCTGAGCACCTGATTGGCGGAGAGTCGGTTTAGTGTTAGGAAAGCGAATAGTCATTCACTTTTCTAACACAGCTGAGTGACCTGCGAGCACCCAGCATGGCGCTCGCAGGTCACGTTTTTTGACGCCTATTAGAGCCTATGGCTCTAATCAGGTGCTTTAAAATCACCCCCCCCCCCGGCCGCCGCTGTAATTCAGGTGCCTGAATAGGGCTGTGGCAGCGGCGGCTATAGATAGATTCATACAATGCATGAATCTATTGATGCTAGAGGGGGCTGGCAGGAGAGAGGGGGCGGCGCCCGTGCGCCCTTAATGCCGCCACTGCACATTGGTCAGGGTTTATTTTTTATGCAGTTTTAGGAATACTTTTTTTTTTTTATGGCCATATTACCAACCTGTAGCATTGTCACCAACAGCCAGGATCAGGCTGGAGCAGCCGAGTCTGTGATCAGGAGAATTCTCAATGGCGGCGCTGGTCTCCGGGCTCCAGGTCAGAGTCACCTCTCTGCAAGAAAAAGAGCAGAATGTCACACGCTTTCTATAGAAATATCTGGATAGAGATCTGAGAGATCAAAGCTACACAGAATACCCCACTATTCTCTCACTGTTTATTATCCAACAAAAAAAATGTCATTATTATTATTGGAAATGGCAAACGTACTGGTGAAACCCGATAGACCTTCATTCCAAACCTTTTACTAGATTTGGATAGAATTGGGAAAAGTTCAACCCTAACAGGACTTTCAGCCTCGGCTAAACACATTCCAGAGGCAAAAGGTGTGCAAAGTGTAATGCCCCGTACACACGGTCGGATTTTCCGACGGAAAATGTGTGATAGGACCTTGTTGTCGGAAATTCCGACCGTGTGTGGGCTCCATCACACATTTTCCATCGGATTTTCCGACACACAAAGTTTGAGAGCTTGCTATAAAATTTTCCGACAACAAAATCCGTTGTCGGAATTTCCGATCGTGTGTACACAAATCCGACGCACAAAGTGCCACGCATGCTCAGAATAAATAAAGAGATGAAAGCTATTGGCTACTGCCCCGTTTACAGTCCCGACGTCCATGGATTTTGTTGTCGGAATGTCCGATCAATGTCCGACCGTGTGTATGGGGCATTACAGTTGGTTTTCTCTAGAAAGCAGCCAGAGCCCGAGTAGAAAAGCCTGTCCCCTGTCAGCATGCTGCAGAGAATTCTAGATCCATGGTTCACAATTAATTCTGAACGGGTGATGGGCAACTGGGCGTGTTCGGATTGACGCCGCTAGGAAGTCGGCACTGCCCACCACCAATCATAGGCAGTGAAGCATTTCCCAATCTGTAGTGGCACACACACAGACTGCCCATGATGTGGTGGCATCTCAAGGGTTTGCTATACATAACCTGTCATAGTTGGCATAGTTGGGTGTAAAGGAGGTTAAAATTATAATTGCAGACTCCTATAGTGTGCTGTGTATGTACCTCCTATATGGACTCTACACTCAGGATGCAATGAAGCAGTTAATAGATGGCAGGGCACATTCCCTGGTATAGCATATTTTGCTGTGATTGGATCAGGATCCCCAAGAGGAGTTCTATAGCACCTCTCTGAGGATCACACCGACAAGGATCCTATGACAACCATTGAAGAGCTCACTAAAATGACATTAAATTACAGCGGTATTACCCAGCAATAGGGATGAGCCGAACACCCCCCGGTTCGGTTCGCACCAGAACCCGCGAACGGACCGCAAGTTCGCACGAACGTTAGAACCCCATTGACGTCTATGGGACTCGAACGTTCGAAATCAAAAGTGCTCATTTTAAAGGCTAATTTGCATGGTATTGTCCTAAAAAGGGTTTGGGGACCCGGGTCCTACCCCAGGGGACATGTATCAATGCAAAAAAAACTTTTAAAAACGGCCGTTTTTTCGGGAGCAGTGATTTTAATGATGCTTAAAGTAAAAAAAAAAAAGTGAAATATTCCTTTAAATATCGTACCTGGGGGGTGTCTATAGTATGCCTGTAAAGTGACGCGTGTTTCCCATGTTTAGAACAGTCCCTGCACCAAATGTCATTTTTAAAGGAAAAAATCTCATTTAAAACTGCTTGCGGGTTTAATGTCATGTCGGGTCATGGCAATATGGATGAAAATCAGTGAGACAAACGGCATGGGTACCCCCCAGTCCATTACCAGGCCCTTTGGGTCTTGTATGGATATTAAGGGGAACCCCGCACCCAAATTAAAATAAGGAAAGGTCCCTATATACTCTGAACAGCAGTATTCAGGCGGTGCAAACAAGACAGGGACTGTAGGTTTGTTGTTAAGTAGAATCTGTTTGTAATTTTGAACATTTTTAATGTGTTTAGCTCCAGCCAAAAAATCTTTTCTAAGCTTTTTGGAAAACATAGGGAAGGGTTATCACCCCTGTGACATTTGTTTTGCGTCTTTCCTCCTCTTCAGAAGATTTTACCTCACTTTTTTGTCCCAATGAAAAATGTTTTTTGAAAATTTGGGTTTTTTTGTGGAACAAGGATTGGAAAGCATCAGTGGAAAGGAGAAATTGTTTTCCCATATTAACTCTTACAGGAGAGAATTTCCCTTCCTTAGGGGTAGATTTCATCTCACTTCCTGTTGTCTCCTTCCGTTTGCAAGTAGGAGTCGTTTGTAAGTTAGATGTTTGAAAGTAGGGTCCTGCCCTATATACTCAGCAGAAATTTGGGCCTTAGGTGTTGCTGTGGCCAAAACACTGTAAGCCCTCACAGGGCCCTGCTGTGAAATATTAGATCAAGAATTGTAATTACATGCCCCTGTTGAACAGGAGCTGAAAAATTAGGCCTTAGGCACTGGTGCTGGTGCCACAACACTGCAACCCCTCACAGACACTCTAGTTGGAACGCAGGAACGAGCCCTGCTGCAAAGTATTGCATCAAAAATTGTAATTACACGCCCCTGTTAGACAGGGGCAGAAAAATTGGGTCTTAGGCACTGGTGCTGGTGCCACAACACTGCAACCCCTCACAGACACTCTAGTTGAAACGCAGGAACAAGCCCTGCTGCAAAGTATTGCATCAAAAATTGTAATTACACGCCCCTGTTAGACAGGGGCTGAAAAATTGGGTCTTAGGCACTGGTGCTGGTGCCACAACACTGCAACCCCTCACAGACACTCTAGTTGAAACGCAGGAACAAGCCCTGCTTCAAAGTATTGCATCAAAAATTGTAATTACACGCCCCTGTTAGACAGGGGCTGAAAAATTGGGTCTTAGGCACTGGTGCTGGTGCCACAACACTGCAACCCCTCACAGACACTCTAGTTGGAATGCAGGAACGAGCCCTGCTGCAAAGTATTACATCAAAAATTGTAATTACACGCCCCTGTTAAACAGGGGCTGAAAAATTGTGCCTTAGGCACTGGTGGTGGCGCCCAGAACCAAAAATGTTCTTACAAGCTATCAGCGTGATGATTGAGGAGGAAGAGGATAATTACTCAGGGATAGTCACTCAGCATCAGCATAGGCAGTCTTTGAAGGGATCTGAGATTTCAAAAAAAATTATTCGGTTACATCTGCATCAGGTGCTTGGTAGCTGGTGGTGATCCAAGACTGATTCATTTTTATGAAGGTCAGCCGATCGACCGAGTCGGTGGACAGACGCACCCTGTGATCGGTTACCACGCCTCCAGCAGCACTGAATGTGCGTTCCGAAAGAACGCTGGATGCAGGACAGGCCAGTAGCTCAATTGCATACTGTGCAAGCTCTGGCCAGTGATCCATCCTCAAGACCCAGTAACCCAGAGGATTTTCGGTGGGAAAGGTGTCCAAGTCTGATCTTGCCCCTAGGTATTCCTGCACCATGTAAAACAGACGCTGGCGATGGTTGCTGGAACCGATCATACCTTGGGGCTGCGGACCAAAAAATTGTCTGAACGCATCGGTCAGACGGCCACCTTCTCCACCGCTCCTTCTTTGACTGACCGAAGCCTCAGCAACACGTTGTCCAGAAACAGGAGTTTGTAACCTCCCAGTCTCTGGGAACGCGTTGCACAGACCTTTCTGCAAGGCCTCCCGAAGATGTTTCATCCTCTGCTCCCTCTGCGATGGCAAGATAAGGTCCGCAACCTTACCCTTGTAACGTGGATCAAGGAGGGTTGCCAGCCAGTATTGGTCCTTCTCCTTGATACCACGAATACGAGGATCCTTACGCAGGCTTTGCAGGATCAGGGAGGCCATGCAGCGTAGGTTTGCTGAGGCATTCGGTCCGGAGTCCTCTGGGTCACTAAGGACAACAACGTCCGCAGCCACCTCCTCCCAGCCACGTACAAGTCCATGTGTTCCTTGGGACTGATCCCTTAAAGACTGCTGATGCTGAGTGCCAGGCTCCACCTCCATACTTGTACATATAGAAAGTGCTGCGCAAATAAAAGTCCATACAAAGATAATACAAAGAGCAGAAACCACCGGTGACAATGGATATCTGGATGGTGACTTTATCCCTCCACCACTTTAAGATGGCCCCTCACCTCAGATATTCGACCTGAAACAGGTCACACCGCTTGTAAAGATTGAATGGATCTGTTTATTCCTTTACTCCCTTCAGCTCTCAACGCTCAGGAAAGCCAGATGGTATATAAAGTAAAATAGAAAGCGACAGACCATAGTGTTCTCCGTGTAACAGTATTTAATAGATAATGAATAAAGAATCGAATAACAAATCGAATAAAAAATCTTCAATGACACTCACATCGAACCGGCACTCCGTTCCGAGTGCCGGCCAGCAGGCTTGTGATCGTATCTTGTCGGATGACCGCGGGTGACGTCACACGCTCCTAACCCCCGTACGCGTTACGTCCTGTAGGCGGGACTTCATCGGCGTGGGGCGGGATGCGCAGTGACGGCCCGCATTGTTGTTATTATACTCTATGGCGACGGCAGCACCAATCGAAAGGCCAGAAACAACGGTCGGGAGGATGAACACCTCCCCGCCATTCGTTTATAGCTAATATCATTTAATTCAAGCGAAAATTGCATAAATAACCGCCGCCAGCAGTAAACCAACTTGAAATATATGGTATACAAGAGTAATTGTTTGCAATATCGAATTAGCATATATCCTAACATATAGCAAACTTTATATTTGTATGTGTCATAATATATTTTTAAAAATATTTTTAAAAATATCCGCACAGGTAATGCAAAATCGCATGCCAAATAGACGCATAACATATAAGAGTGATTGCTTATAATGCCCAAATGGCATTTATTTACTATACACAGCAAACGCTCTAAATCTCCAAATTGGAGTATTTTAAAACTTATAGATTAAAAATTGAGATTAAATACGTATAAGTACAGCAAAATCGCATGTGAAAAATCGCATGCCTAAAAACCATAAAAAATATATGAATAATATAAAAGAAAAACGTCAACCCACGGGAATCCATCAAATACGATCACATGTACATTTAGAAATTAAAAATGAAATTAACAGCAATAATATCATCTGTTTGAAATAAAACAATTTAAATCAAAATCAACGTTCATTCCAAAGGGGGAGAGGACTTTGGTCTCATAGATCCAGAACGATTCTCTACGGCTGAGCTGTCTGATGTAATGGCCACCCCTCCAGTGTCTCGGTACTTTTTCTATCCCCCAGAATTTCAGGCATCTGGGGTCTTTTTGATGAAAGAGACGAAAATGCCTAGAGACACTATGGGTTTTTACCCCCCGCTTGATATTGCTGATATGTTCTCCAATTCTTACATGGAGTGCTCTTGAGGTCCGGCCCACATACTGAAGGCCACACTCGCATTCCAGCATGTAGACCACTCCCACTGTCGAACATGTAATCAGACTCTCAATTTTGTAACTTTTTTGCGTGGCATATGAAACAAACTCCTTGCGTCTCTTAATGTTTCTGCAGGCCTTTCTGCATGTGGCACACTTCCCACATGCGTAAAAGCCAGAAAGAAACCCAAAGAGGCCACTGGTCACAGGTTTAGGCGGATCAATGACCCCAGGTGCCACACGATCACGCAAAGTCGGAGCTTTGCGATATATAAACCGAGGTTGATCGGGAAGCACTGGGCCTAAGGTCCTATCCCCCTTGAGGATGGGCCAATGTCTGGCTATAATGTGTTCTAATTTTTTGTACTGAATATTGTAGTCGAGTATAATACGATAATTAGATGTATTAGTATTATCCTCCAGAGGTTTCACCTTGTCTGCGACTACAGTATTCCTATCGATTGCCAGTACATTGGCTATTTCCGCATCTACAGATGCTTGGGTGTATCCTTTCTCCTTAAACCTCTCCGCAAGTACCTGCGATTGTGCAAGATAGTCGTCATCTGAAGTACAGTTACGACGTAAGCGGATAAATTGGCCTCGGGGTATATTACAGAGCCAAGACTTGTGATGGCAACTGTTGAGAGGGATGTATGCATTTCTATCGGTCGTTTTGAAATGATTCCTGGTATGGAAAGTCCCTTCCCCTTTAAATATTTCCAAGTCGAGGAATGTAATCTGTTGGTGGCTGATCGTCCAAGTTAGCTCGATGTTTTTATTGTTAGCATTTAGCCTATTCATAAAGGTCTGTAAACTAGGCCTATCCCCCTCCCAGACCATGATTATATTGTCTATATAGCGTCTGTAACATGACAGTTGTGGGGGGGGATCGTAAAAAATCGTATCTTCCTCCCAGTGGGCCATAAATAAATTGGCCACACTGGGAGCGAACCTGGCCCCCATTGCGACTCCTCTTATCTGTAAATAAAAATCCCCTTTAAACCAGAAATAATTATTTAACAAACAAAACTCCAAACTTTCCAATAAAAATGACATGTGATCACTTGAGAGGTTGGAGTTGGTCAGGGCCCATCTAACTGAATCTAAGGCTTGTTTATGGTCAATAATGGTGTAGAGAGATCCTACATCAGCGGTAATGAGGATGCTAGATGAGGTACAAGGAAGAGTAGATAAAATTTGAAGAATTTGCTTAGTATCTCTTAAAAATGATTTGGTTTTTAAAACAAATGGCTGGAGAAAGAAATCTAAGTACTGGCCCAGTCTGGAAGTCACGGAATCAATTCCGTTTACGATCGGACGGCCAGGTGGTTGTTCTGCATTCTTGTGTAGTTTGGGTAAAATATAAATGATAGGGGTCCTACAATAAAAAGGGTCCAAATAGGCAGCTTCTTTGGAATTTAGGATCCCTTCATTTTTCCCTCTTTCTATGAGACAATGTAAGTTGTTCTTAAAGGACAACATAGGGTCACTCCTCAGAAGTTCATATGTATTCCTATCATTCAACAATTTCTCCATTTCTGCTTGGTAGTATGTTTTGCTAAGCACAACCAACCCACCTCCCTTATCCGCCGGTCGGATAACTATGTCTTTCCTTTGTTCAAGGGAAGTGATGCCTCGCTTGATGGCCTGTGAATCTCTAGCCCTTTTGACTTTGAGTAAATCAAGATCATGACACACCATATTCCTAAATACCTCTAAATGTTTGTTGTCATTACAAATAGGATTGAACACTGAACGGTTCCGAAGGTTAGAGTATTTAGGAATAGTGGTTACAGCAGGGGTGGCATGTGGCACCGTACTGGTAAGAAAATATTTTTTCATATTCAGATTTCGTACATATTTCTGAATACTGATGTAAGCCTGAAATTTGTTCAGGTTACGGACAGGAGCAAACTTAAGGCCCCTGTCCAGGACTAGTAATTCATCAGCTGTAAGAGGAGTACCACTAAGATTAAAGATACCAGTGCCTAATAGGGTCTTGACCTTTTGGAATCGTCTTCCACCCCTGGACCCTCTCTGTGTTTTCTTTTTAAACTGCCTTGGTCCCTCCTTGGGTCTGGTGGACCTCTCCTCTGGTTCTGAGAATTCGTTTGTTCTAACGGTTCTCTCACCCATAGGGGGGTCTTTGGAGGTCCCCTCCAGGGGGTCCTCTCCTGCCCTAAAAAATGATTCTGATTATAATGTGTTGCATTTTGAGAGTCCTGTAAGGGGGCATAGTAATTTGAGGTATAGACAGGTGTCTCTCTTATTGAATTCCTTCTTCCTTGAGATTTGCCTTTTCGTTTAGTAGGTACTGTTTGCCACAAATGGTTCTCAGATTGTAGGGATTGATGGTCATGCCTATTGTCATAAGGCCTAGGTTGGGAGTAGTGATTCTTTTTCCCTCGACCCCGTTTATTCACTCTAGGGGGGCCCTGTCCTCTCCCTCTTGGTGTATAAGTCAAGTTTGGTATATTTTGGGGAACCTGAGGGGGGGGTATTTCATAATTGAAATAACCTTGTGGGGGTAAACTGGTAACGGATGGCGGGATATTGGCTGCTACACCCAAGGGGTTATTGGCTAGCACTGTGTCTTGTATTTGCCACTTAAAGATCTGTTTTCCCTCAAAATCTTTAATATCTCGTAAAAATTTCTTCCTCTTTTTGTCTCTAGTCTCCCTATCCCATTTGATAAGTTTGGTTTTTAATTCACCAGATAATTGAATGAAATCATTGGAATCCTTGTGACTCTCAATACGATCAGTAATTTCTTTGATCTGATTCTCCAAGTGTTGCTTTTTCTTTAGTTTACGAGCAAGCAAAAACCGGAGAAGATCAAAGCTTTTCCCAACAAAAAGGTTACACCATTCCGTGTTAGACTCATTGTCAACCAAACCATCATTAGGTGGCAATTCCCACCTTAAACGCCTGGGGACAATATTGGCAGATAGATACTGTTCAAAAGAGACAATGTCCCACCAGGTTTTTATCTTCTTTTCAAACAAATAACCCAGTTTTTTAAAAGCATATCCAAGGTCATCATGTTGAGAAGCAACCACATCTCTTGAGAAAACATCTGTGAGAATAATTTCCCTGTTCTCTACATAGGTAAAAACATCCATAATCTGCAGCTGAATTAGTCTTGAATTAAATAAGCATAAAGAAAATGTGAATAAATTCAGCGCTGATTGATTAGAAAATATAAATGCAAGCAAGCACAAAGGTCAACTCAAAAAATACCTCAGAAACATGTACATATAGAAAGTGCTGCGCAAATAAAAGTCCATACAAAGATAATACAAAGAGCAGAAACCACCGGTGACAATGGATATCTGGATGGTGACTTTATCCCTCCACCACTTTAAGATGGCCCCTCACCTCAGATATTCGACCTGAAACAGGTCACACCGCTTGTAAAGATTGAATGGATCTGTTTATTCCTTTACTCCCTTCAGCTCTCAACGCTCAGGAAAGCCAGATGGTATATAAAGTAAAATAGAAAGCGACAGACCATAGTGTTCTCCGTGTAACAGTATTTAATAGATAATGAATAAAGAATCGAATAACAAATCGAATAAAAAATCTTCAATGACACTCACATCGAACCGGCACTCCGTTCCGAGTGCCGGCCAGCAGGCTTGTGATCGTATCTTGTCGGATGACCGCGGGTGACGTCACACGCTCCTAACCCCCGTACGCGTTACGTCCTGTAGGCGGGACTTCATCGGCGTGGGGCGGGATGCGCAGTGACGGCCCGCATTGTTGTTATTATACTCTATGGCGACGGCAGCACCAATCGAAAGGCCAGAAACAACGGTCGGGAGGATGAACACCTCCCCGCCATTCGTTTATAGCTAATATCATTTAATTCAAGCGAAAATTGCATAAATAACCGCCGCCAGCAGTAAACCAACTTGAAATATATGGTATACAAGAGTAATTGTTTGCAATATCGAATTAGCATATATCCTAACATATAGCAAACTTTATATTTGTATGTGTCATAATATATTTTTAAAAATATTTTTAAAAATATCCGCACAGGTAATGCAAAATCGCATGCCAAATAGACGCATAACATATAAGAGTGATTGCTTATAATGCCCAAATGGCATTTATTTACTATACACAGCAAACGCTCTAAATCTCCAAATTGGAGTATTTTAAAACTTATAGATTAAAAATTGAGATTAAATACGTATAAGTACAGCAAAATCGCATGTGAAAAATCGCATGCCTAAAAACCATAAAAAATATATATGAATAATATAAAAGAAAAACGTCAACCCACGGGAATCCATCAAATACGATCACATGTACATTTAGAAATTAAAAATGAAATTAACAGCAATAATATCATCTGTTTGAAATAAAACAATTTAAATCAAAATCAACGTTCATTCCAAAGGGGGAGAGGACTTTGGTCTCATAGATCCAGAACGATTCTCTACGGCTGAGCTGTCTGATGTAATGGCCACCCCTCCAGTGTCTCGGTACTTTTTCTATCCCCCAGAATTTCAGGCATCTGGGGTCTTTTTGATGAAAGAGACGAAAATGCCTAGAGACACTATGGGTTTTTACCCCCCGCTTGATATTGCTGATATGTTCTCCAATTCTTACATGGAGTGCTCTTGAGGTCCGGCCCACATACTGAAGGCCACACTCGCATTCCAGCATGTAGACCACTCCCACTGTCGAACATGTAATCAGACTCTCAATTTTGTAACTTTTTTGCGTGGCATATGAAACAAACTCCTTGCGTCTCTTAATGTTTCTGCAGGCCTTTCTGCATGTGGCACACTTCCCACATGCGTAAAAGCCAGAAAGAAACCCAAAGAGGCCACTGGTCACAGGTTTAGGCGGATCAATGACCCCAGGTGCCACACGATCACGCAAAGTCGGAGCTTTGCGATATATAAACCGAGGTTGATCGGGAAGCACTGGGCCTAAGGTCCTATCCCCCTTGAGGATGGGCCAATGTCTGGCTATAATGTGTTCTAATTTTTTGTACTGAATATTGTAGTCGAGTATAATACGATAATTAGATGTATTAGTATTATCCTCCAGAGGTTTCACCTTGTCTGCGACTACAGTATTCCTATCGATTGCCAGTACATTGGCTATTTCCGCATCTACAGATGCTTGGGTGTATCCTTTCTCCTTAAACCTCTCCGCAAGTACCTGCGATTGTGCAAGATAGTCGTCATCTGAAGTACAGTTACGACGTAAGCGGATAAATTGGCCTCGGGGTATATTACAGAGCCAAGACTTGTGATGGCAACTGTTGAGAGGGATGTATGCATTTCTATCGGTCGTTTTGAAATGATTCCTGGTATGGAAAGTCCCTTCCCCTTTAAATATTTCCAAGTCGAGGAATGTAATCTGTTGGTGGCTGATCGTTCTCACAGATGTTTTCTCAAGAGATGTGGTTGCTTCTCAACATGATGACCTTGGATATGCTTTTAAAAAACTGGGTTATTTGTTTGAAAAGAAGATAAAAACCTGGTGGGACATTGTCTCTTTTGAACAGTATCTATCTGCCAATATTGTCCCCAGGCGTTTAAGGTGGGAATTGCCACCTAATGATGGTTTGGTTGACAATGAGTCTAACACGGAATGGTGTAACTTTTTTGTTGGGAAAAGCTTTGATCTTCTCCGGTTTTTGCTTGCTCGTAAACTAAAGAAAAAGCAACACTTGGAGAATCAGATCAAAGAAATTACTGATCGTATTGAGAGTCACAAGGATTCCAATGATTTCATTCAATTATCTGGTGAATTAAAAACCAAACTTATCAAATGGGATAGGGAGACTAGAGACAAAAAGAGGAAGAAATTTTTACGAGATATTAAAGATTTTGAGGGAAAACAGATCTTTAAGTGGCAAATACAAGACACAGTGCTAGCCAATAACCCCTTGGGTGTAGCAGCCAATATCCCGCCATCCGTTACCAGTTTACCCCCACAAGGTTATTTCAATTATGAAATACCCCCCCCTCAGGTTCCCCAAAATATACCAAACTTGACTTATACACCAAGAGGGAGAGGACAGGGCCCCCCTAGAGTGAATAAACGGGGTCGAGGGAAAAAGAATCACTACTCCCAACCTAGGCCTTATGACAATAGGCATGACCATCAATCCCTACAATCTGAGAACCATTTGTGGCAAACAGTACCTACTAAACGAAAAGGCAAATCTCAAGGAAGAAGGAATTCAATAAGAGAGACACCTGTCTATACCTCAAATTACTATGCCCCCTTACAGGACTCTCAAAATGCAACACATTATAATCAGAATCATTTTTTAGGGCAGGAGAGGACCCCCTGGAGGGGACCTCCAAAGACCCCCCTATGGGTGAGAGAACCGTTAGAACAAACGAATTCTCAGAACCAGAGGAGAGGTCCACCAGACCCAAGGAGGGACCAAGGCAGTTTAAAAAGAAAACACAGAGAGGGTCCAGGGGTGGAAGACGATTCCAAAAGGTCAAGACCCTATTAGGCACTGGTATCTTTAATCTTAGTGGTACTCCTCTTACAGCTGATGAATTACTAGTCCTGGACAGGGGCCTTAAGTTTGCTCCTGTCCGTAACCTGAACAAATTTCAGGCTTACATCAGTATTCAGAAATATGTACGAAATCTGAATATGAAAAAATATTTTCTTACCAGTACGGTGCCACATGCCACCCCTGCTGTAACCACTATTCCTAAATACTCTAACCTTCGGAACCGTTCAGTGTTCAATCCTATTTGTAATGACAACAAACATTTAGAGGTATTTAGGAATATGGTGTGTCATGATCTTGATTTACTCAAAGTCAAAAGGGCTAGAGATTCACAGGCCATCAAGCGAGGCATCACTTCCCTTGAACAAAGGAAAGACATAGTTATCCGACCGGCGGATAAGGGAGGTGGGTTGGTTGTGCTTAGCAAAACATACTACCAAGCAGAAATGGAGAAATTGTTGAATGATAGGAATACATATGAACTTCTGAGGAGTGACCCTATGTTGTCCTTTAAGAACAACTTACATTGTCTCATAGAAAGAGGGAAAAATGAAGGGATCCTAAATTCCAAAGAAGCTGCCTATTTGGACCCTTTTTATTGTAGGACCCCTATCATTTATATTTTACCCAAACTACACAAGAATGCAGAACAACCACCTGGCCGTCCGATCGTAAACGGAATTGATTCCGTGACTTCCAGACTGGGCCAGTACTTAGATTTCTTTCTCCAGCCATTTGTTTTAAAAACCAAATCATTTTTAAGAGATACTAAGCAAATTCTTCAAATTTTATCTACTCTTCCTTGTACCTCATCTAGCATCCTCATTACCGCTGATGTAGGATCTCTCTACACCATTATTGACCATAAACAAGCCTTAGATTCAGTTAGATGGGCCCTGACCAACTCCAACCTCTCAAGTGATCACATGTCATTTTTATTGGAAAGTTTGGAGTTTTGTTTGTTAAATAATTATTTCTGGTTTAAAGGGGATTTTTATTTACAGATAAGAGGAGTCGCAATGGGGGCCAGGTTCGCTCCCAGTGTGGCCAATTTATTTATGGCCCACTGGGAGGAAGATACGATTTTTTACGATCCCCCCCCACAACTGTCATGTTACAGACGCTATATAGACGATATAATCATGGTCTGGGAGGGGGATAGGCCTAGTTTACAGACCTTTATGAATAGGCTAAATGCTAACAATAAAAACATCGAGCTAACTTGGACGATCAGCCACCAACAGATTACATTCCTCGACTTGGAAATATTTAAAGGGGAAGGGACTTTCCATACCAGGAATCATTTCAAAACGACCGATAGAAATGCATACATCCCTCTCAACAGTTGCCATCACAAGTCTTGGCTCTGTAATATACCCCGAGGCCAATTTATCCGCTTACGTCGTAACTGTACTTCAGATGACGACTATCTTGCACAATCGCAGGTACTTGCGGAGAGGTTTAAGGAGAAAGGATACACCCAAGCATCTGTAGATGCGGAAATAGCCAATGTACTGGCAATCGATAGGAATACTGTAGTCGCAGACAAGGTGAAACCTCTGGAGGATAATACTAATACATCTAATTATCGTATTATACTCGACTACAATATTCAGTACAAAAAATTAGAACACATTATAGCCAGACATTGGCCCATCCTCAAGGGGGATAGGACCTTAGGCCCAGTGCTTCCCGATCAACCTCGGTTTATATATCGCAAAGCTCCGACTTTGCGTGATCGTGTGGCACCTGGGGTCATTGATCCGCCTAAACCTGTGACCAGTGGCCTCTTTGGGTTTCTTTCTGGCTTTTACGCATGTGGGAAGTGTGCCACATGCAGAAAGGCCTGCAGAAACATTAAGAGACGCAAGGAGTTTGTTTCATATGCCACGCAAAAAAGTTACAAAATTGAGAGTCTGATTACATGTTCGACAGTGGGAGTGGTCTACATGCTGGAATGCGAGTGTGGCCTTCAGTATGTGGGCCGGACCTCAAGAGCACTCCATGTAAGAATTGGAGAACATATCAGCAATATCAAGCGGGGGGTAAAAACCCATAGTGTCTCTAGGCATTTTCGTCTCTTTCATCAAAAAGACCCCAGATGCCTGAAATTCTGGGGGATAGAAAAAGTACCGAGACACTGGAGGGGTGGCCATTACATCAGACAGCTCAGCCGTAGAGAATCGTTCTGGATCTATGAGACCAAAGTCCTCTCCCCCTTTGGAATGAACGTTGATTTTGATTTAAATTGTTTTATTTCAAACAGATGATATTATTGCTGTTAATTTCATTTTTAATTTCTAAATGTACATGTGATCGTATTTGATGGATTCCCGTGGGTTGACGTTTTTCTTTTATATTATTCATATATTTTTTATGGTTTTTAGGCATGCGATTTTTCACATGCGATTTTGCTGTACTTATACGTATTTAATCTCAATTTTTAATCTATAAGTTTTAAAATACTCCAATTTGGAGATTTAGAGCGTTTGCTGTGTATAGTAAATAAATGCCATTTGGGCATTATAAGCAATCACTCTTATATGTTATGCGTCTATTTGGCATGCGATTTTGCATTACCTGTGCGGATATTTTTAAAAATATTTTTAAAAATATATTATGACACATACAAATATAAAGTTTGCTATATGTTAGGATATATGCTAATTCGATATTGCAAACAATTACTCTTGTATACCATATATTTCAAGTTGGTTTACTGCTGGCGGCGGTTATTTATGCAATTTTCGCTTGAATTAAATGATATTAGCTATAAACGAATGGCGGGGAGGTGTTCATCCTCCCGACCGTTGTTTCTGGCCTTTCGATTGGTGCTGCCGTCGCCATAGAGTATAATAACAACAATGCGGGCCGTCACTGCGCATCCCGCCCCACGCCGATGAAGTCCCGCCTACAGGACGTAACGCGTACGGGGGTTAGGAGCGTGTGACGTCACCCGCGGTCATCCGACAAGATACGATCACAAGCCTGCTGGCCGGCACTCGGAACGGAGTGCCGGTTCGATGTGAGTGTCATTGAAGATTTTTTATTCGATTTGTTATTCGATTCTTTATTCATTATCTATTAAATACTGTTACACGGAGAACACTATGGTCTGTCGCTTTCTATTTTACTTTATATACCATCTGGCTTTCCTGAGCGTTGAGAGCTGAAGGGAGTAAAGGAATAAACAGATCCATTCAATCTTTACAAGCGGTGTGACCTGTTTCAGGTCGAATATCTGAGGTGAGGGGCCATCTTAAAGTGGTGGAGGGATAAAGTCACCATCCAGATATCCATTGTCACCGGTGGTTTCTGCTCTTTGTATTATCTTTGTATGGACTTTTATTTGCGCAGCACTTTCTATATGTACATGTTTCTGAGGTATTTTTTGAGTTGACCTTTGTGCTTGCTTGCATTTATATTTTCTAATCAATCAGCGCTGAATTTATTCACATTTTCTTTCCACCTCCATACTGACACAATCTTCCTCCTCCTCCTCCTCCTCCTCCTCGTCCTCTTCCTGTGTGATCGGCGGGCACGCAGGAACACTGTCTGGATAAAGGGGGCCTTGAGAGCTAAGGAAGTCCTCCTCTTCCTGCCTCTGTTCTGCCTCAAGTGCCCTGTCCATTATTCCACGCAGCGTGTGCTCCAACAGGTGGACAAGGGGGACAGTGTCACTGATGCATGCACTGTCAGTGCTCACCATCCTCGTGGCCTCCTCGAATGGTGACAGGACAGTGCATGCATCCCTGATCATGGCCCACTGGCGTGGGGAAAAAAAACCAAGGTCCCCTGACCCTGTCCTGGTGCCATAGTCGCACAGGTACTCATTGATGGCCCTCTGCTGCGTGTGCAGCCGCTGCAGCATGGCCAACGTCGAGTTCCACCTGGTGGGCATGTCACAGATTAGGCGGTTCTTGGGCAGGTTAAACTCCTTTTGGAGGTCCGTCAGCCGAGCACTGGCATTATATGACCGGCGGAAATGCACAGAGACTTTCCTGGCCTGCCTCAGGACATCCTGTAAGCCCGGGTACCTGCCCAAGAACCGCTGCACCACCAAGTTAAGGACGTGAGCCAAACAGGGCACATGGGTCAGTTGTCCCTGTCGGAGGGCAGAGAGGAGGTTGGTGCCATTGTCGCAAACCACCATTCCTGCCTTAAGTTGGCGTGGCGTCAACTACCTCTGAACCTGCCCCTGCAGAGCTGACAGAACCTCTGCCCCAGTGTGGCTCCTGTCCCCCAAGCACACCAGCTCAAGCACCGCATGGCATCTTTTGGCCTGCGTACTTGCGTAGCCCCTTGAACGCCTACGGAGCACCGCTGGTTCCGAGGAAGAGGCCATGGAGGAAGAAGAAGAGGAGGGGGTGGAGGAGAGAGGTGTGTCACAATCAGCATTTTGGAGGCGTGGTGGCGGAACAACCTCCAACACTACTGCACCTTGTCCTGCATCCTTCCCAGCTGCCAGCAGAGTCACCCAATGCGCCGTGAAACCTAAGTAACGTCCCTGTCCATGCCTGCTGGACCATGAGTCAGCGGTAATATGCACCTTACCGCTGACCGCCCTGTCCAGCGAGGCATGGACATTGCCTTCCACATGCCGGTAGAGAGCCGGAATCGCCTTCCGTGAGAAAAAGTGGCGTTTGGGTACCTGCCACTGAGGAACCGCACATTCCACAAACTCACGGAAGGGGGCAGAGTCTACCAACTGAAAAGGCAGCAGTTGAAGTGCTAGCAATTTTGCCAAGCTAGCATTCAACCGCTGGGCATGTGGATGGCTGGGAGCAAACTTCTTTCGGCGGTGCAGCAGCTGGGGCAGGGAAATTTGCCTGGTACAATCTGACGTCGGTGTACCAAAAGCAGATTGCCCACAAGTACTTGGCTGTGACACACCTAATTCTACACCTTCATTCCTCTCACTGCAGGTCTCAGAGAGGACTGAAGGTCTAGTGGGGTTGGAAATCTCAGCTGATGAGGAGCAAGGAGAGATCGTCTTTGTTCTTTGGTGTGGGTCTTTTAGATACGCTTGCCAACGAACTGCATGGCAGGTCAACATATGTCTGGTCAAGCATGTGGTACCCAAGCGGGAGATGTTTTGGCCACGCGAGATACGCTTGAGACATATGTTGCAAATAGCAGCGGTGCGATCTGATGCACTCGTCTCAAAAAAGGCCCACACCAAAGAACTTTTTGAATAACGCGCAGAGACTGCAGCGCCCTGCACATGTGGAGCTTTGGGGTGTGATGCAGTCAATGTGCTGCCCTTAGGCTGGCCCCTGGAGGGCATCCTGCCTAGTTGGTGATGTGCCACCTCCTCCTCCTCCTCCTCCTCCTCCTCTCTCCTATCAGGCACCCACGTTGAGTCAGTGACCTCATCATCCCCTCCCTCCTCATCACTGGAGCAAACCTGGCAGTATGCTGCAGCAGGGGGAGCATGACTGCCAGATTGCTGTCCTTCTTGGGCACCCCCTCTGTCCGTGCTCATGTTACTGCCTTCATTGAGCTCAGTATCATCATCAGAGCCTTCCAAACGCTGGGCATCCTCCTGGAGCATGTACCCAACACTGTGGTCAAACAGTTCGAGGGAATCCTCATGAGGACATGGTGGAGCTAGGGAAGGAGTCACTGATGACATTGAGCTGAGGGAAGAGGCCGCTGCTTTGCCAGACAAAGCACCCTGGGCATGGGTGAGAGAGGATGAGGAGGATGAGGACGGCTTGGTCATCCACTCGACCAAGTCTTCCGCATGTTGCGGCTCAACACGGCCAGCTGCCGAAAAAAAGGCCAAGCGTGTCCCATGGCCACGTGCTGATGAGGATGCACCGTCTCCACGACCAGCACTAGACACAGAGCCTGCTTGCCCTCTCTTATTGGCTTGTGACTGTCTGCCTCTCCTTCTTGGCCTTCCAGACATACTAATGGCCTGTAGCTGCACTAAGCTGGGATAGAACACCTGTAATTTTCTTAAGGTAGCTTTATATACTGTAACCAGACAAGCCTGCCTGTCAGTAGGAAGATAACAGGAACGGATCTAGCTGAACACTGTGAGCAGGACGCACTGTACTAAATGTAAATAGTCTAGCTGCCTGACCGTGGTACTAATAGGATCAAAAAGAACACCTGTAATTTTCTTAAGGTAGCTTTATATACTGTAACCAGACAAGCCTGCCTGTCAGTAGGAAGATAACAGGAACGGATCTAGCTGAACACTGTGAGCAGGACGTACTGCACTAAATGTATATAGCAGGAACGGATCTAGCTGAACACTGAGCAGGACGCACTGCACTGAATGTAAATAGCAGGAACGGATCTAGCTGAACACTGTGAGCAGGACGCACTGCACTAAATGTAAATACCAGGAACGGATCTAGCTGAACACTGTGAGCAGGACGCACTGCACTAAATGTAAATACCAGGAACGGATCTAGCTGAACACTGTGAGCAGGACGCACTGCACTGAATGTAAATAGCAGGAACGGATCTAGCTGAACACTGTGAGCAGGACGCACTGCACTAAATGTAAATACCAGGAACGGATCTAGCTGAACACTGTGAGCAGGACGCACTGCACTGAATGTAAATAGCAAGAACGGATCTAGCTGAACACTGTGAGCAGGACGCACTGCACTGAATGTAAATAGCAGGAACGGATCTAGCTGAACACTGTGAGCAGGACGCACTGTACTAAATGTAAATAGTCTAGCTGCCTGACCGTGGTACTAATAGGATCAAAAAGAACACCTGTAATTTTCTTAAGGTAGCTTTATATACTGTAACCAGACAAGCCTGCCTGTCAGTAGGAAGATAACAGGAACGGATCTAGCTGAACACTGTGAGCAGGACGCACTGTACTAAATGTAAATAGTCTAGCTGCCTGACCGTGGTACTAATAGGATCAAAAAGAACACCTGTAATTTTCTTAAGGTAGCTTTATATACTGTAACCAGACAAGCCTGCCTGTCAGTAGGAAGATAACAGGAACGGATCTAGCTGAACACTGTGAGCAGGACACACTGTACTAAATGTAAATAGTCTAGCTGCCTGACCGTGGTACTAATAGGATCAAAAAGAACACCTGTAATTTTCTTCAGGTAGCTTTATATACTGTAACCAGACAAGCCTGCCTGTCAGTAGGAAGATAACAGGAACGGATCTAGCTGAACACTGTGAGCAGGACGCACTGTACTAAATGTAAATAGTCTAGCTGCCTGACCGTGGTACTAATAGGATCAAAAAGAACACCTGTAATTTTCTTCAGGTAGCTTTATATACTGTAACCAGACAAGCCTGCCTGTCAGTAGGAAAATAACAGGAACGGATCTAGCTGAACACTGTGAGCAGGACGTACTGCACTAAATGTATATAGCAGGAACGGATCTAGCTGAACACTGTGAGCAGGACGCACTGCACTAAATGTAAATAGCAGGAACGGATCTAGCTGAACACTGTGAGCAGGACGCACTGCACTGAATGTAAATAGCAGGAACGGATCTAGCTGAACACTGTGAGCAGGACGCACTGCACTGAATGTAAATAGCAGGAACGGATCTAGCTGAACACTGTGAGCAGGACGCACTGCACTGAATGTAAATAGCAGGAACGGATCTAGCTGAACACTGTGAGCAGGACGCACTGCACTAAATGTAAATACCAGGAACGGATCTAGCTGAACACTGTGAGCAGGACGCACTGCACTAAATGTAAATACCAGGAACGGATCTAGCTGAACACTGTGAGCAGGACGCACTGCACTGAATGTAAATAGCAGGAACGGATCTAGCTGAACACTGTGAGCAGGACGCACTGCACTAAATGTAAATACCAGGAACGGATCTAGCTGAACACTGTGAGCAGGACGCACTGCACTGAATGTAAATAGCAAGAACGGATCTAGCTGAACACTGTGAGCAGGACGCACTGCACTGAATGTAAATAGCAGGAACGGATCTAGCTGAACACTGTGAGCAGGACGCACTGTACTAAATGTAAATAGTCTAGCTGCCTGACCGTGGTACTAATAGGATCAAAAAGAACACCTGTAATTTTCTTAAGGTAGCTTTATATACTGTAACCAGACAAGCCTGCCTGTCAGTAGGAAGATAACAGGAACGGATCTAGCTGAACACTGTGAGCAGGACACACTGTACTAAATGTAAATAGTCTAGCTGCCTGACCGTGGTACTAATAGGATCAAAAAGAACACCTGTAATTTTCTTCAGGTAGCTTTATATACTGTAACCAGACAAGCCTGCCTGTCAGTAGGAAGATAACAGGAACGGATCTAGCTGAACACTGTGAGCAGGACGCACTGTACTAAATGTAAATAGTCTAGCTGCCTGACCGTGGTACTAATAGGATCAAAAAGAACACCTGTAATTTTCTTAAGGTAGCTTTATATACTGTAACCAGACAAGCCTGCCTGTCAGTAGGAAGATAACAGGAACGGATCTAGCTGAACACTGTGAGCAGGACACACTGTACTAAATGTAAATAGTCTAGCTGCCTGACCGTGGTACTAATAGGATCAAAAAGAACACCTGTAATTTTCTTCAGGTAGCTTTATATACTGTAACCAGACAAGCCTGCCTGTCAGTAGGAAGATAACAGGAACGGATCTAGCTGAACACTGTGAGCAGGACGTACTGCACTAAATGTATATAGCAGGAACGGATCTAGCTGAACACTGTGAGCAGGACGCACTGCACTGAATGTAAATAGCAGGAACGGATCTAGCTGAACACTGTGAGCAGGACGCACTGCACTAAATGTAAATACCAGGAACGGATCTAGCTGAACACTGTGAGCAGGACGCACTGCACTGAATGTAAATAGCAGGAACGGATCTAGCTGAACACTGTGAGCAGGACGCACTGCACTGAATGTAAATAGCAGGAACGGATCTAGCTGAACACTGTGAGCAGGACGCACTGCACTGAATGTAAATAGCAGGAACGGATGTAGCTGAACACTGTGAGCAGGACGCACTGCACTAAATGTAAATACCAGGAACGGATCTAGCTGAACACTGTGAGCAGGACGCACTGCACTAAATGTAAATACCAGGAACGGATCTAGCTGAACACTGTGAGCAGGACGCACTGCACTGAATGTAAATAGCAGGAACGGATCTAGCTGAACACTGTGAGCAGGACGCACTGCACTGAATGTAAATAGCAGGAACGGATGTAGCTGAACACTGTGAGCAGGACGCACTGCACTAAATGTAAATACCAGGAACGGATCTAGCTGAACACTGTGAGCAGGACGCACTGCACTGAATGTAAATAGCAGGAACGGATCTAGCTGAACACTGTGAGCAGGACGCACTGCACTAAATGTAAATACCAGGAACGGATCTAGCTGAACACTGTGAGCAGGACGCACTGCACTGAATGTAAATAGCAGGAACGGATCTAGCTGAACACTGTGAGCAGGACGCACTGCACTGAATGTAAATAGCAGGAACGGATCTAGCTGAACACTGTGAGCAGGACGCACTGCACTAAATGTAAATACCAGGAACGGATCTAGCTGAACACTGTGAGCAGGACGCACTGCACTGAATGTAAATAGCAGGAACGGATCTAGCTGAACACTGTGAGCAGGACGCACTGCACTAAATGTAAATACCAGGAACGGATCTAGCTGAACACTGTGAGCAGGACGCACTGCACTGAATGTAAATAGCAGGAACGGATCTAGCTGAACACTGTGAGCAGGACGCACTGCACTGAATGTAAATAGCAGGAACGGATCTAGCTGAACACTGTGAGCAGGACGCACTGCACTAAATGTAAATACCAGGAACGGATCTAGCTGAACACTGTGAGCAGGACGCACTGCACTGAATGTAAATAGCAGGAACGGATCTAGCTGAACACTGTGAGCAGGACGCACTGCACTAAATGTAAATACCAGGAACGGATCTAGCTGAACACTGTGAGCAGGACGCACTGCACTGAATGTAAATAGCAGGAACGGATCTAGCTGAACACTGTGAGCAGGACACACTGCACTAAATGTAAATAGTCTAGATAGAAGATAACAGGAACGGATCTAGCTAAACTGAATACAGTGTATATATATATATATGCAACACCTGGGATGCATATATATACACAATACACTGTAAGTGCAGCTAACTGACTGACTGTTCTGCCTAATCTATCTAACTCAAATCAAATGACACTGTCTCTCTCTCTCTCTCTATCTCTCAGCACACCGGAACACACACTACACAGGGCCGCCGTGCAGGCGGCCTTATATAGTGTGGGGTGTGTACTAAATCCCCTGAGCCATAATTGGCCAAAGCCACCCTGGCTTTGGCCAATTACAGCTCTCTCTACTGACGGCGCTGTGATTGGCCAAGCATGCGGGTCATAGTGCATGCTTGGCCAATAATCAGCCAGCAATGCACTGCGATGCCGCAGTGAATTATGGGCCGTGACGCGCCACACGAATTTGGCGCGAACGGCCCATATCGTTCGCAATTCGGCGAACGACCGAACAGCCGATGTTCGAGTCGAACATGGGTTCGACTCGAACACGAAGCTCATCCCTACCCAGCAACCACACTGGGGGGGGGGGGCGAGGGGGCAAGGTCTGATTGCATTAGAAGCAAAGTGTGATAACCCCCATCAACCAATCAGAAATAAGTCTTTTAAAGATCGGACGGCGACTGATGATTTTGGTTGCTATGGGTTACGGCACTTTGCACCACTGTTAAGCAACACATTTAAAAAAAAAAATGTAGGTCAACGCATGTTAACTCAAGTGCGTTTAGTGTGCAAAACACAACACAAGTGGTGTATGTTTAGCTTTAGGGTCACTTAGTCCAAACTGTCTCCAGCAGATACTATAGAACAGTAGTGGTCAACTTTCATGACATAAGGGGGCCTCAAGTAAGGCCCCTGACATTACAAGCTTATGTGAGAAGCTATCAGTAGACTGCAGACATGGTACAAGAGATGATCAGAGACTGCAGACGTGATACAGAAGATAATCAGAGACTGCAGACGTGATACAGAAGATAATCAGAGACTACAGATGTGATACAGAAGATGGTCAGAGACTGCAGACGTGATACAGAAGATAATCAGAGACTACAGACGTGATACAGAAGATGGTCAGAGACTGCAGACGTGATACAGAAGATGGTCAGAGACTGCAGACGTGATACAGAAGATGGTCAGAGACTGCAGACGTGATACAGAAGATGGTCAGAGACTGCAGACGTGATACAGAAGATGATCAGAGACTGCAGACGTGATACAGAAGATAATCAGAGACTACAGACGTGATACAGAAGATGGTCAGAGACTACAGACGTGATACAGAAGATGATCAGAGACTGCAGACGTGATACAGAAGATGATCAGAGACTACAGACGTGATACAGAAGATGGTCAGAGACTACAGACGTGATACAGAAGATGGTCAGAGACTGCTGCAGACGTGATACAGAAGATAATCAGAGACTACAGACGTGATACAGAAGATGATCAGAGACTGCAGACGTGATACAGAAGATGGTCAGAGACTACAGACGTGATACAGAAGATGGTCAGAGACTACAGACGTGATACAGAAGATGGTCAGAGACTGCAGACGTGATACAGAAGATGGTCAGAGACTGCAGACGTGATACAGAAGATGGTCAGAGACTGCAGACGTGATACAGAAGATGGTCAGAGACTGCAGACGTGATACAGAAGATGATCAGAGACTGCAGACGTGATACAGAAGATAATCAGAGACTACAGACGTGATACAGAAGATGGTCAGAGACTACAGACGTGATACAGAAGATGATCAGAGACTGCAGACGTGATACAGAAGATGATCAGAGACTACAGACGTGATACAGAAGATGGTCAGAGACTACAGACGTGATACAGAAGATGGTCAGAGACTGCTGCAGACGTGATACAGAAGATAATCAGAGACTACAGACGTGATACAGAAGATGATCAGAGACTGCAGACGTGATACAGAAGATGGTCAGAGACTACAGACGTGATACAGAAGATGGTCAGAGACTACAGACGTGATACAGAAGATGATCAGAGACTGCAGACGTGATACAGAAGATGATCAGAGACTGCAGACGTGATACAGAAGATGATCAGAGACTACAGACGTGATACAGAAGATGGTCAGAGACTACAGACGTGATACAGAAGATGGTCAGAGACTGCAGACGTGATACAGAAGATAATCAGAGACTACAGACGTGTTACAGAAGATAATCAGAGACTACAGACGTGATACAGAAGATGGTCAGAGACTCCAGACGTGATACAGAAGATGGTCAGAGACTCCAGACGTGATACAGAAGATGGTCAGAGACTCCAGACGTGATACAGAAGATGATCAGAGACTGCAGACGTGATACAGAAGATGATCAGAGACTGCAGACGTGATACAGAAGATGGTCAGAGACTACAGACGTGATACAGAAGATGGTCAGAGACTGCAGACGTGATACAGAAGATAATCAGAGACTACAGACGTGTTACAGAAGATAATCAGAGACTACAGACGTGATACAGAAGATGGTCAGAGACTCCAGACGTGATACAGAAGATGGTCAGAGACTCCAGACGTGATACAGAAGATGGTCAGAGACTCCAGACGTGATACAGAAGATGATCAGAGACTGCAGACGTGATACAGAAGATGATCAGAGACTGCAGACGTGATACAGAAGATGATCAGAGACTACAGACGTGATACAGAAGATGGTCAGAGACTACAGACGTGATACAGAAGATGATCAGAGACTACAGACGTGATACAGAAGATGATCAGAGACTGCAGACGTGATACAGAAGATGGTCAGAGACTACAGACGTGATACAGAAGATGGTCAGAGACTACAGACGTGATACAGAAGATGGTCAGAGACTGCAGACGTGATACAGAAGATAATCAGAGACTACAGACGTGATACAGAAGATGGTCAGAGATACAGACGTGATACAGAAGATGGTCAGAGACTACAGACGTGATACAGAAGATGATCAGAGACTACAAACGTGATACAGGAGATGATCAGAGACTACAGACGTGATACAGAAGATAATCAGAGACTGCAGACGTGATACAGAAGATGGTCAGAGACTGCAGACGTGATACAGAAGATGATCAGAGACTGCAGACGTGATACAGAAGATGATCAGAGACTGCAGACGTGATACAGAAGATAATCAGAGACTGCAGACGTGATACAGAAGATGGTCAGAGACTGCAGACGTTATACAGAAGATGATCAGAGACTGCAGACGTGATACAGAAGATGATCAGAGACTGCAGACATGATACAGAAGATAATCAGAGACTACAGACGTGATACAGAAGATAATCAGAGACTACAGACGTGATACAGAAGATGGTCAGAGACTACAGACGTGATACAGAAGATGGTCAGAGACTGCTGCAGACGTGATACAGAAGATAATCAGAGACTACAGACGTGATACAGAAGATGGTCAGAGATACAGACGTGATACAGAAGATGGTCAGAGACTACAGACGTGATACAGAAGATGATCAGAGACTACAAACGTGATACAGGAGATGATCAGAGACTACAGACGTGATACAGAAGATAATCAGAGACTGCAGACGTGATACAGAAGATGGTCAGAGACTGCAGACGTGATACAGAAGATGATCAGAGACTGCAGACGTGATACAGGAGATGATCAGAGACTGCAGACGTGATACAGAAGATAATCAGAGACTGCAGACGTGATACAGAAGATGGTCAGAGACTGCAGACGTGATACAGAAGATGATCAGAGACTGCAGACGTGATACAGAAGATGATCAGAGACTGCAGACGTGATACAGAAGATAATCAGAGACTACAGACGTGATACAGAAGATAATCAGAGACTACAGACGTGATACAGAAGATGGTCAGAGACTGCTGCAGACGTGATACAGAAGATGGTCAGAGACTGCTGCAGACGTGATACAGAAGATAATCAGAGACTACAGACGTGATACAGAAGATGGTCAGAGACTCCAGACGTGATACAGAAGATGGTCAGAGACTCCAGACGTGATACAGAAGATGATCAGAGACTACAGACGTGATACAGAAGATGATCAGAGACTACAGACGTGATACAGAAGATGGTCAGAGACTACAGACGTGATACAGAAGATGGTCAGAGACTACAGACGTGATACAGAAGATGGTCAGAGACTGCAGACGTGATACAGAAGATAATCAGAGACTACAGACGTGATACAGAAGATGATCAGAGACTGCAGACGTGATACAGAAGATGATCAGAGACTACAGACGTGATACAGAAGATGATCAGAGACTACAGACGTGATACAGAAGATGGTCAGAGACTGCAGACGTGATACAGAAGATGGTCAGAGACTACAGACGTGATACAGAAGATGGTCAGAGACTACAGACATGATACAGAAGATGGTCAGAGACTACAGACGTGATACAGAAGATGGTCAGAGATACAGACGTGATACAGAAGATGGTCAGAGACTACAGACGTGATACAGAAGATGGTCAGAGACTACAGACGTGATACAGAAGATGGTCAGAGACTACAGACGTGATACAGAAGATGGTCAGAGACTACAGACGTGATACAGAAGATGGTCGGAGACTGCAGACGTGATACAGAAGATGATCAGAGACTGCAGACGTGATACAGAAGATAATCAGAGACTACAGACGTGATACAGAAGATGGTCAGAGATACAGACGTGATACAGAAGATGGTCAGAGACTACAGACGTGATACAGAAGATGATCAGAGACTACAAACGTGATACAGGAGATGATCAGAGACTACAGACGTGATACAGAAGATGATCAGAGACTGCAGACGTGATACAGAAGATAATCAGAGACTGCAGACGTGATACAGAAGATGGTCAGAGACTACAGACGTGATACAGAAGATGATCAGAGACTGCAGACGTGATACAGAAGATGGTCAGAGACTACAGACGTGATACAGAAGATGGTCAGAGACTACAGACGTGATACAGAAGATGGTCAGAGACTACAGACGTGATACAGGAGATGGTCAGAGACTGCAGATGTGATACAGAAGATGATCAGAGACTACAGACGTGATACAGAAGATAGTTGTTAGGTAATTTGGACAGGGTAAAATCCCCAAATCCTCACTAAATTTAATAGGTACGATGCCCGGCGGGTGTGGAGAGGCGACTCTTTGTACATCTTGCCGCATGTATGCGTTCCTTGATCATCCGATCGAGGGCGAATACTGCTGTGCAAAATGTAAGCACATTGTTTCCCTGGAAGCCCAGGTTCTGAATCTAGGGAAGCAACTGTCAGCACTGAGAAGTCCCTCCATACTAAAGGTGAGCCAGGAACGTACACGGCAGGTGCCGGCAGGGGCCAGCACAGAGGCGGGTGGAGACAAAGAGGTGCAGGCACTAGCAAAGAGTAGATGGGTGACAGTCAGGAGGGGTAGAGGGGGAAGTGCCAGGGAGGCCGATCCAGGACTGGAGCATCCCAATAAGTACGCTCCATTGAGTGACATTGGTGTAACCAGTCAGGGACCAGCACTGCTGGAGATGAGGGACTCTCCTAGCTGCCGGGGGAAGAACTCCTCCAGTGAGAGTGGGGGGGCAGCAAAGGGAAAGGAAAGACAGATTCTGGTGGTAGGGGACTCAATTCTTAGAAGGACAGAGAGGGCAATCTGTAACCAAGACCTGAAGCGCCGAACAGTATGTTGTCTACCGGGTGCTGGGGTTCGGCACATCACGGATCTTGTGGACAGATTACTGGGAGGGGCTGGGGAAGACCCGGCTGTCATGGTGCACGTTGGCACCAATGACAAAGTCAGAGGCAGATGGAGTGTCCTAAAGAACGATTTTAGGGACTTAGGAGCTAAATTGAGGAAAAGGACCTCCAAGGTAGTGTTCTCAGGAATACTACCGGTACATCGAGCCACACCAGAGAGGCAGAGGGAGATTAGGGAAGTAAACAAGTGGCTGAAGAGCTGGTGTAGTAAGGAGGGGTTTGGGTTCCTGGAGGACTGGGCCGACTTCTCAGTCGGTAACCGGTACTATAGAAGGGACGGACTGCACCTAAATGAGGAGGGTGCAGATCTGCTGGGAATGAAGATGGCCAAAAAGTTAGAGGGGTTTTTAAACTAGGCGAAGGGGGGGAGGGTCCAGAGACAGTGATAGCCAGCGCGGAAGATATTCCAGAGGGTAGTATTGGGGGCATTAGTGGTAGGTTAACCAAAGCACAAAAACACAAGGTGAGTATAGTAGCAAGTCTAAGTTGCAATCTTGAAACACCCAATACGAGGACAATATGCGACCGGTCTAAACTATGTGGCATGTTAACCAATGCCAGGAGCCTGGCGGACAAGATGGGTGAACTAGAGATACTGTTGTACGAGGAGGATTTGGATTTTGTGGGAAATTCAGAGACCTGGTTCAACAGCTCTCATGATTGGCTGGCAAACATTCAAGGGTATACCCTATACCGCAAGGATAGAGAGGGTAAAAAAGGGGGAGGGGTATGCCTATATATCAAGAATAATGTACAAGTGAATGTGAGAGATGACATCACTGAGGGGGCTAGGGAGGAGGTGGAATCTTTATGGGTAGAGCTCCAAAGGGATGAAGCTAAGGGGAAAATAATACTTGGAGTATGCTATAGGCCCCCTAACCTGAGGGAGGAAGTGGAGACGGATCTCCTATCACAAATTGGATTAGCAGCAAGGATGGGAAGTGTTATCATAATGGGGGATTTTAATTATCCAGACATAGACTGGGCGGAGGGAACCGCGCATTCATTTAAGGCTCGCCAGTTCCTTAATGTCTTGCAGGACAATTTTATGGGTCAGATGGTAGACGCACCAACTAGAAATAAAACATTACTAGATCTACTGATTACCAACAATACAGACCTGATAACAGATGTGGAAATACGGGGCAATTTAGGTAACAGCGATCACAGGTCAATTAGTTTCAGTATAATTCACACAAATAGGAGACATGAAGGGAACACAAAGACACTGAATTTCAAAAGAGCCAACTTCCCTAAACTACAAACCTTGCTAAAAGGCATAAATTGGGACAAAATATTAGGAACAAAGAATACACAGGAGAGATGGGTTTGCTTTAAGAGTATATTAAATAAGGGCATTAGCCAATGTATCCCATTGGGTAATAAATTTAAAAGAGCGAACAAACATCCTGGATGGCTTAACTCCAATGTAAAAATGCATATAAAAGCAAAGGAGAAGGCCTTCAAAAATACAAGGTTGAGGGATCATCCACAGCATTCAGAATTTATAAAGAATGCAATAAGAAATGTAAGGGTGCAATTAGGATGGCTAAGATAGAACATGAAAGACACATAGCGGAGGAGAGCAAAAAAAATCCCAAGAAATTCTTTAAGTATGTAAACAGTAAAAAAGGGAGGACAGACCATATTGGCCCCATAAAGAATGAGGAAGGACATCTGGTTACAAAGGATGGGGAGATGGCAGAGGTATTGAATTTATTCTTCTCCTCAGTCTTCACGAGTGAATCGGGGGGCTTCAGTAACCAAAACTGCAGTGTTTATCCTCATGACACAACACAGGAAGCACCTACATGGTTAACAGAGGACGGAATTAAAATTAGACTTGAGAAACTTAACATTAATAAATCACCGGGACCAGATGGCTTGCATCCGAGGGTACTTAGGGAACTCAGTCAGGTGATTGCCAGACCGTTGTTCCTAATTTTTACAGACAGTCTATTGACTGGAATGGTACCAGCTGATTGGAGAAAAGCCAATGTAGCACCAATATTTAAAAAGGGCCCAAAAAACATCCCTGGGAATTACAGACCAGTTAGCCTAACATCAATAGTATGTAAACTCTTGGAGGGGATGATAAGGGACTATATACAAGATTTTAGTAATAAGAATGATATCATTAGCAGTAATCAGCATGGATTCATGAAGAATCGTTCTTGCCAAACCAATCTATTAACCTTCTATGAGGAGGTGAGTTGCCATCTAGATAAAGGAAGGCCCGTAGACGTGGTGTATCTGGATTTTGCAAAAGCATTTGACACAGTTCCCCATAAACGTTTACTGTACAAAATAAGGTCTGTTGGCATGGACCATAGGGTGAGTACATGGATTGAAAACTGGCTACAAGGGCGTGTTCAGAGGGTGGTGATAAATGGGGAGTACTCAGAATGGTCAGGGGTGGGTAGTGGGGTCCCCCAGGGTTCTGTGCTGGGACCAATCCTATTTAATTTGTTCATAAATGACCTGGAGGATGGGATAAACAGTTCAATCTCTGTATTTGCAGACGATACTAAGCTAAGCAGGGCAATAACTTCTCCGCAGGATGTGGAAATCTTGCAAAAAGACCTGAACAAATTAATGGTGTGGGCGACTACATGGCAAATGAGGTTCAATGTAGAAAAATGTAAAATAATGCATTTGGGTGCCAAAAATATGAATGCAATCTATACACTGGGGGGAGAACCTCTGGGGGAATCTAGGATGGAAAAAGACTTGGGGGTCCTAGTGGATGATAGGCTCAGCAACGGCATGCAATGCCAAGCTGCTGCTAATAAAGCAAACAGAATATTGGCATGCATTAAAAGGGGGATCAACTGCAGAGATAAAACGATAATTCTCCCGCTCTACAAGACTCTGGTCCGGCCGCACCTGGAGTATGCTGTCCAGTTCTGGGCACCAGTCCTCAGGAGGGACGTACTGGAAATGGAGCGAGTACAAAGAAGGGCAACAAAGCTAATAAAGGGTCTGGAGGATCTTAGTTATGAGGAAAGGTTGCGAGCACTGAACTTATTCTCTCTGGAGAAGAGACGCTTGAGAGGGGATATGATTTCAATTTACAAATACTGTACTGGTGACCCCACAATAGGGATAAAACTTTTTCGCAGAAGAGAGTTTAATAAGACTCGTGGCCACTCATTACAATTAGAAGAAAAGAGGTTTAACCTGAAACTACGTAGAGGGTTCTTTACTGTAAGAGCGGCAAGGATGTGGAATTCCCTTCCACAGGCGGTGGTCTCAGCGGGGAGCATTGATAGCTTCAAGAAACTATTAGATAATCACCTGAATGACCGCAATATACAGGGATATGTAATGTAATACTGACACATAATCACACACATAGGTTGGACTTGATGGACTTGTGTCTTTTTTCAACCTCACCTACTATGTAACTATGTAACTATGATACAGGAGATGGTCAGAGACTACAGATGTGATACAGGAGATGGTCAGAGACTACAGATGTGATACAGGAGATGGTCAGAGACTACAGATGTGATACAGGAGATGGTCAGAGACTGCAGACATAGTATAGTTGTTGGAGACTTCAGGAGATCAACGCTCCATTGATCTCCTTTATAAATCAAAGCGTTCACATTTTTGGTTCCTACATCAACTCATATCACAGTATATATATATATATGCAAGACAGCACAGAAAAAAGGAAGGCACATCGGGGTTAATTACTAAAACTGAAGAGGGTAGAATCTAGTGCAGTTCTGCACAGAAACCAATCAGCTTCTAGGTTTTATTGTCAAGGCTTAATTGAACAAGTTGAAGTTAGAAGCTGATTGGCTGCACAGCTGCACCAGATTTTTGCACTCTCCGGTTTTAGTAAATCTCCCCCATGAATGAAATGATCCAGAATTATTCACCTACTAGAAGCCAGTCTGAAGAATATTGTCCTTCACTGGCCTTCAATCCCCATAATAAAGACAATTGTCTGCAGGGGCCCTGAGGGCCACACAATAGGTGCCAAAGGGCCACATGTGCCCCCCCCCCCCCCCAAGGAACATAGAATGTGTCAGTGACCTGCAGAATATTTTGGTCCTCCCATGTATTATAATTCCCAAACCTCCCCAGGATAGGAAATCCCATCACATGGAAATGTGGAAGTCATTCCTTATGTGACCCCCCAGTAATAGAAGATATATGTGATAGAGGGGGACCTTTTCTTCTCCAGCTCTCTCCTGATCTCTCTGTCCTCCTCATCCTGTCCTTCCTCCTCCTCCTCTTCATCCTCATCATCCACTGCCCGGCTGAACACAGACACAACCTCCCCGAAGAACGTGGCCATTCCTCCAGCAGTCTTCACACACTCAGCTTCCTGATCAGCATGACACAGAGAGCAGGCCTCACCATAGAGGAGGGACCAGGAGGACAGGGGGGAGGGAGCAACGCCACTCTATGAGCGGCCGCTAGAGGGAGACATAATACCATCCACCACAGTGTGCTGACACTTACCACAAACGGCCGCTAGATGGAGACTAAACACATTCATATATAGAAACTAATGGCAGCAATTGCAAAAGAAGGAACCCCCTTTCATAATAATTACCAGTACACAGTCATGGATCAAAATACATTTTTTTATTACAGAATTCTTTAAAAAAAATATGTGATATTAGGGATATACATCCCTTTTTAAAACAATAGAAAATTGTTACAAACTCATATTCAAACCCAAAGCACCCCTGAAGATACACATCCCTCCTTGTGAATGTATACAGTATAAATTATAATGTTGTTTAGTAACCACCGTACACATATAAATTGTACAAAAAACGTCACACAATTTATATGTGTATGGTGGTTACCAAACAACAATACAATTTATACTGTATACATACACAAGGAGGGATCTCTATCTTCAGGGGTGCTTTGGGTTTGAATATGAGTTTGTAACTATTTTCTATGGTTTTAAAAAGGGATGTACATCCCTAATATCACACTTTTTAAAGAATTTTTTAATTAAAAAAAATATATTTTAATCCATGTACTGGTAATCATTCTGAAAGGGGGTTCAACACCTTTAAAGGGGTTGTAAAGGCTCGTGTTTTTTCACCTTAATGCATCATATGCATTAAGGTGAAAAAACACCTAGCAGTCACCGCCCCCCTAGCCCCCCATTTTACTTACCTGAACCCCTTCATTCAGTTGGCGGGGACGCACTGGCTCCTTCTCCACGGGCTCCCGGCTCTTGATTGGATAGATTGATAGCAGCGCAGCCATTGGCTCCCGCTGCTGTCAATCAAATCCAATGATGCGGGTGCCGGGGCCGAGCCCGGCATTCTGCGTCTATGTACTCGGGAGAGCGCCCACAAGGTAACCCCCTCGGGAAAGCACTTCTCCAAGGGGGTTATCAGATATGAGGAGGAGCCGGGAGAGCCGCTGGGGGACCCCAGAAGAGGATGTTCGGGGCCACTCTGTGAAAAACAAGCTGCACAGTGAAGGTAAGTATGACATGTTTGTTATTTAAAAAGAAAAAAACCCTTACAATCACTTTAAAGTCCCATCTGTTTCTTCTTTTTGCAGTTGTTCCTACTTAGGATGTGGTGTTGACGTCTTCAACCTGGATTGTGCTTCTTCTCCTAAACTAATGACAGCAATGGGCTGCTAGAAAAGTGTCCTTTTTTATTATCTAGTCGCATACTGAAAAACAGAACAAATGCTTTCCAGGGGGATTAGGGTCTTATGCACACTAGCACTGTCCAACCTGCGTAAATATACAGTATCTGACAAAAGTGAGTACACCCCTTACATTTTTGTACATATTTTATCTTTTCATGTGACAACACTGAAGAAATGACACTTTGCTACAATGTAAAGTAGTGAGTGTACAGCTTGTATAACAGTGTAAATTTGTTGTCCCCTCAAAATAACTCAACACACAGCCATGAATGTCTAAACCGCTGGCAACAAAATTGAGTACACCCCTAAGTGAAAATGTCCAAATTCAGCACCAATTAGCCATTTTCCCTCCCCATGTGACTCGTTAGTGTTACAAGGTCTCAGGTGTGAATGGGGGGACCCCCACGCCATTTTTTTAAAACATTTTGGCAAAGGGTTCCTCTTAAAATCCAATCCAGGCCTGCAGGGCCTGGCATGGATTTTGGGGGAACCCCAAAGCCATTTTTGTTTACATTTTGGTGTGGGATTCCCCTTAATATTCATACTAGACCCAAAGGGCCTGGTAATGGACTGGGAGGGAAACCCATGCCATTTTTCTCAATGATTTTCTTCTATATTGCCGGGATTCGACAATTCATTACAGTCGCGAGCAGTTTTAAATTACATTTTTTCCTTTAGAAATGTCATTTTTGCTGTGGTACTGTTCTGAACACGGGAAAGATGCGCTAATTTACAGGCATATTAGGGACACCTCCCAGGCATGATATTTGAAGGAATATTTCATTTTTATTGTTTCACTTTAAGCATTATTAAAATCACTGCTCCTGAAAAAACGGCTGTTTTTAAAAAAAAATTTGCATTGATCCATGTCCCCTGGGGCAGGACACGGGTTCCCAAACACTTTTTATGGCAATAACTTGCATATAAGCCTTTAAAATGAGCTTTTCATGTTAGTGTCCCATAGACTTTAACGGCGTTCTGCAGCTTTCGAATTTGGCGCGAACGGCACATAATGTTCGCTGTTTGGCGAACGGGGGAACACCCGATGTACGAGTCAAACTTACATTTGACTCGAACATCAGGCTCGTCCCTAGACATTTTTAAATAATATATAAATGCATGTAATAATTTTTCAGTGGTGTCATTCAAACTCAGCATTTTGGCGAAGTTTGGCTGCGCTTCCAATAAGAAATTCTAAACACAGCAAAACCAGATTTATGGCTTTTTAACACTAGTGTAGGGACTGGAGTTTTTATGCACTAGAACGCCAGTCAATGCAAGAGCATTAAATGAATTGATATCTTCACTTTATTAGGATCACAGTTCAATTGCTTGGTAACACAAATTAATAATCAGCCAATCACATGGCAGCAACTCAATGCATTTAGGCATCTAGACATTGTGAAGACGACTTGCTGAAGTTCAAACCGAGCATCAGAATGGGGAAGAAAGGGGATTTAAGTGACTTTGAACGTGGTATGGTTGTTGGTGCAAGACTGGCTGGTCTGAGTATTTCAAAAACTGCTGATCTACTGGGATTTTCACACACAAACATCTCCCAGGTTTACAGAGAAAATATCCAGTGAGCGGCAGTTGTGTGTAGGAAAATGCCTTGTTAATGTCAGAGGTCAGAGGAGAATGGACAGACTGGTTCCAGATGATAGAAAGGCAGCAGTAACTCAAATAACCACTCGTTACACCCAAGGTATGCAGAATACCATCTTTGAATGAACAACACATTGAACCTTGAAGCAGATGGGCTACAGCAGCGAAAAACCACACCGGGGGCCACTCTTGTCAGCTAAGAACAGAAAACTGAGGCTACAATTTGCACAGGCTCACAAAAATTGAACAATAGAAGATTGGAAAAATGTTACCTGGTCTGATGAGTCTCGATTTCAGCTGCGACATTCAGATGGTCGGGTCAGAATTTGGTGCAAACAACATGAAAGCATGGATCCATCCTGCCTTGTATCACCGGTTCAGGCTGGTGGTGGTGTAATGGTGGGGGGGGATATTTTCTTGGCACACTTTGGGCCCCTTAGTACCAATTGAGCATCGTATAAACACCACGGCCTACCTGAGTATTGTTGCTGACCATGTCCATCCCTTTATGACTACAGTGTCCCCATCTTCTGATGGCTCCTTCCAGCAGGATAATGCACCATGTCACAAAGCTCCAATCATCTCACCACTGGACAATGAGGTCACTGTACTCCAATGGCCTCCACAGTCATCAGATCTCAATCCAATAGAGGACCTTTGGGATGTGGTGGAATGGGAGATTCACATCATGAATGTTCAGCCGACAAATCTGCAGCAATTGCTTATTGCTATCATGTCACTATGGACCAAAATCTCTGAGGAATGTTTCCAACACCTTGTTGAATCTATGCCACGAAGAATGAAGGCAGCTATGAGGGCAAAAGGCGGTTCAACCCGTTACTAGCAAGGTGTACCTAATAAAGTGGCCAGTGAGTGTATATTCTCAGCACTTGATGTGATGAACTTTTCTGATATTTGGATTCATACATACATGCACTATTAGTTGCCCTGTTGCACTTTATCTTTTATGATTTGTTTTAGATTGTTTCTTGTTATATACACATTATTGATTGCACTTTTGTACTTTTTTGTACATTGCAAGGATTTTAACAAACCTTGTTGCAGATTCCTACCTTTGTGTTATTCTGAAGGAATAGGTGTATGTCTGCGTCCATGTGGAAAGTGAATCTAATGGGGGGGTGACTTCATAATTATCAATCAGCTACAGCACTTGCAGGGTTCTAATGAGGAAAGTGGCAGGGTCTGCACCCCTTTAGACATGATTTCCCTTTGACATCCTCTTACATTTCTGGGGGGGGGGGGGGGGGGCGTTCAGTGCAACATCTGTATACAGAACACCTCCAGATTGCCGTATTGCATTTTACATAAAATCTACAATGCTGTAGATTGAAAAGAAAATTTCATTTTTAATAACATTCAATTACATTATAACTGGTGTAGCAATTGTATTCGCTATATATATATATATATATATATATATATATATATATATATATTTATTTATTTTTTTGGCTATTTTTCTTTCCCACGAAAGTGAAGTTACCCTTGTAATGGTTCTGATGCATATTTAATGCACACTAATTAATGTGGGTTATGGCACTCGCTAACATGCCTTGTAATAACGCAGCCAATTCATTATGTAAGGGCTGCCAAGGCACCAAAACAAGTAAAAAAATTTACATGCCCCTTTTAAAAAACAAAAAAAAATGCAAAGCACAACAAAGCACAGTATACATGTAGCACCCTGGTGTTTAGGCAGGGTTGCTTATACATTTAGTTTGTCAGGTGGTAATTTCCCTGGCTAATTGTTAGAAAACCAATTGATTCCTCTCTAATTGCTGCACCTTTTCTCTTCTGTCACTAGGTGGCACTGTGGCTGGTGACATGGGGCTTCGCAAGGTCAGAGTGTGAATGGATGGCGTGTCTCAGCCAATTGGCAGGGGTTTCTTTAGTCCCTTGGCCTGCTGGGAGAGCCTGTTTGGGTGGAGTCAGGTGATCGGGATTCTGTGCCACCTGGACGGCTGTCTAGGTGGACGTGTGTTATGTCACCCCTGGCTGCTAGGCTGCCTGAGGCCTATCCAGGAGCAGGAGAAGCAGCATAGGGTTGGGACTGCAGGATTGGAGTCCAACCAAGTTGAGAAGGTTCAGCCGAACAGGGAACCAGTTTTGGTCAGAATTAGAGTAGGGTGACCATACATCCCCGGTTTCTGGGGACAGTCCCTGGATTGAGGACACTGTCCCCGGACCAAATCTGTCCCCAGTTTTGTCCCCTGATTGCATTTGAACAGGGGCTGGGGCAATTTCAAAGACAGCCCATGTAGAATAAAAAGAACAAATCTGAATTGCACCCCCCCTCCTCTGCCGCTCCTACTAGCTTATGGGGATTTATTTTTTATCTGTACCCCTTTCTGACGATCATGTGCTGGTCGGAGCGGAGGGACTATTTCTTCAGTTTCGGGTGCATGCCCATTCAGTTCCACTCGCATGTTCTTCTGCCTTGGCTCAAGTCCTGGCCAGCCGCCTGCCTGCTTATCTCCTTGCCTTCCCTGGTGGAGTGATCTTCCTCTGCTCCCCACCCAGTAGTAGCCGGGGCCCGAAGAGTAAAGCCCCATACACACTATCAGATTTTCTGCTGATTTTTGTCTTCAGATTTACCAAAACCACATAGTGCAGGGGCCGGCCTGATTGCAAACTAATTGAAACTCCTAAGGTTTGACATCATATTATATGGTTTTGGTAAATCTGAAGGAAAAAATCAGCAGAAAATCTGATAGTGTGTATGGGGCTTTAGACTTGACAGGCTGTGAGGCGGGCGGCGGCGGCGGAGACGGGTGAAGAGTTGTCGATTGCTGCCATTACAAGTAAAAAAAAAATATGTCCCCGGATTTCATTTTAAAAATCTGGTCACCTTAAATTAGAGGGGAAGCTGTAGCCACTAAGAGGCCATCCACTTTCCTACCTGAGGCTACAGTGAGTAAGCTTGAGCAAGTACTGAAGGGTGTCCTGGCCCTAACTCTCTCCTCCCCAGTTCTGTTAAGAGACAATAAATCTCTTGTTTGCATCCAAAAAGTGACTGGCGCCCAGCATTTCTTCTTGCACGTCACCCACCATGCCTGGTAACCCACTCTACAAAGGATGTCAGCTCTCCCTGACTCTGGAGGTCAACATTAGGCCTCTAGGGGTCGGGTCCCTTGCTACATACACATTGTGGTGTACTGCAGTGTATTCTGCATTGAACTCTACTGTACAATGCACTAAGGTGCCATTCATGGTGAACGGTACTTCACATAGAGCAGGTGGGTTGCCATGCGTTGTGGTATCTTACATATTGCCAAAGTGCACAAGTGTGTTGGTCTAATAAGCTTACTGTATTCTTTGCTTCCCTCGCATCTGGCGCGCTCCTCCACTGTCCAATATCCTAGGTTGTGAGTGGGCCCTCCGTGTCCTCCAGTAGAATGAATGACTGAAGGTCCTGCATTGTACGGGATGATATCAGAGAGCCGCAACCGGTTGGACGGTGAAGGGAAGAGGCTTTGGGGGAATCAGTCGCACAAAGAAGATGAAGGCTGTAGGAATGAGGTAGGTATATCACATGATTCATCATCCTCTAGGCCAGGGGTCTCCAAACTTTCTAAGCAATCAGCAATGGGCTAGTTTGCCATCCTTCAAACATTAGGGGGGCCGGACTGTGCAAGTGGGAGTAGAAAATGCCCCAGCATCCGTGGGAGTAAACAAGGTTTCAGGCTTTGTGGGTGGTCAGCCACAGTGCTTGTGGTTATTAGGAAGAATAATGGTGCCCCATCATTGGTTTCAGTGGGAGGAATTGTGCCCCATCATTGGTGTCAGTGGGAGGAATAATGCCTGGTCATTGATGTCAGTGGGAGGAATGGCACCTCATCATTGGTGTCAGTGTGAGGAATAGCACCCCGTCGTCAGTGTCAGGAGGAATGGCACCCCGTCATTGGTGTCCATGGGAGGAATGGTGCCCCGTCATTGGTGTCCATGGGAGGAATAGTGCCCCGTCCTTGGTGTCAGTGGGAGGAATGGCGCCCTGTCATTGGTGTCAGTGGGAGGAATGGCGCCCCATCATTGGTGGCAGTGGGAGGAATGGCATCCCATCATTGGTGGCAGTGGGAGGAAAAGCACAATAGCACCCCATCATTGGTGGCAGTGCGAGAGATGGCACCACATCATCAGTGTCGGGAGGAATGGCGCCCCGTCATTGGTGTCAGTGGGAGGAATGGTGCCCCGTCATTGGTGTCAGTGGGAGGAATGGCGCCTCGTCATTGGTGTCAGTGGAAGGAATGGCGCCCCATCATTGGTTTCAGTGGAAGGATTGGCATCCCATCATTGGTTTTAGCAGAAGGAATAGAACCTCATGATTGGTTTCAGTAGAAGGAATAGTGCCCCATCATTAGTTTCAGTGGGAGGAATAGTGTTCCATCATTGGTATCAGTGGTGAAATAATGCCCCATCGTAGGTATCAGTATAAGGAATAATGCGCCATCATTGGGGTCAGTGGGAGGAATGGTGCCCCGTCATCAATGTCAGTGGGAGGAATAGTGCCCCGTCCTTGGTGTCAGTGGAAGGAATGGCACCCCGTCATTGGAAGAAATGGTGCCCCGTCATTGGTGTCAGTGGGAGGAATGGCGCCCTGTCATTGGTGTCAGGGGGAGGAATGGCGCCCTATCATTGGTTTCAGTGGAAGAAATGGCACCCCATGATTGGTTTTAGGGGAAGGAATAGTACCCCATGATTAGTTTTAGTGGAAGGAAAAGTACCTCATGATTGGTTTCAGTAGAAGGAATAGTGCCCCATCATTAGTTTCAGTGAGAGGAATAGTGTTCCATCATTGGTATCAGTGGCCAAATAGTGCCCCATCTTTAGTATCAGTCTAAGGAATAGTGCCCCATATAAGTAGAAGCTTCAAGGGCCAGATAAAGGTAAGCAAAGGGCTGCATTCAGCCCGTAGGTCACAGTTTGGAGACCACTGGGCTAGGCAACACAAGCAGCTAATACTTGCAGTGGAGAAGGGGACCCAGTGCAGAAGAAGGTTTTTTTCCCTGGAGTTCAGCTAGACACCGAACCATCACACATACCATAGGGGCTTAGGTCAAAGGTATGGATATTAATATTTCCACTTTGTAGCTATAACAACTTCCGTTCTTCTGGGAAGACTTCCACAATATATTGGTGTGTGTCGGAAAATGGGAGCATTCATAAGGTCAGGTACTAATGTTGGACAAGAAGACCTGGCTCCAATTTATCCCAAGGGTGTTCTATCGGGTCGAGGTCAGGACTCTGTGCAGGACACTAAATTTCCTCCACATCTTTATGGAGCTGGCTTTGTCCACAGGGGCACAGTCATGCTGGAAGACAAAAGGACCTTCACTAAATTCCAGCCAGTCCTAACTTACAGTGAGGACGGAAAGTATTCAGACACCCTTACATTTTTCACTCTTTGTTATATTGCAGCCATTTGCTAAAATCATTTAAGTTAATTTTTTTCCTCATTAATGTACACACAGCACCCCATATTGACAGAAAAACACAGAATTGTTGTCCTAAGTATTCAGACCCTTTGCTGTGACACTCATATATTTAACTCAGGTGCTGTCCATTTCTTCTGATCATCCTTGAGATGGTTCTACGCCTTCATTTGAGTCCAGCTCTGTTTGATTATACTGATTGGACATGATTAGGAAAGCCACACACCTGTCTATATAAGACCTTACAGCTCACAGTGCATGTCAGAGCAAATGAGAATCATGAGGTCAAAGGAACTGCCTGAAGAGCTCAGAGACAGAATTGTGGCAAGGCACAGATCTGGCCAAGGTTACAAAAAAAATTCTGCTGCACTTAAGGTTCCTAAGAGCACAGTGGCCTCCATAATCCTTAAATGGAAGACGTTTGTGACGACCAGAACCCTTCCTAGAGCTGGCTGTCCGGCCAAACTGAGCTATCGGGGGAGAAGAGCCTTGGTGAGAGAGGTAAAGAAGAATCCAAAGATCGCTGTGGCTGAGCTCCAGAGATGCAGTCGGGAGAAAGTTGTAGAAAGTCAACCATCACTGCAGCCCTCCACCAGTCGGGGCTTTATGGCAGAGTGGCCCGATGGAAGCCAATCCTCAGTGCAAGACACACGTGAGCCCGCATGGAGTTTGCTAAAAAAAACACCTGAAGGACTCCAAGATGGCAAGAAATAAGATTCTCTGGTCTGATGAGACCAAGATAGAACTTTTTGGCCTTGATTCTAAGCAGTATGTGTGGGGAAAACCAGGCACTGCTCATCACCTGTCCAATACAGTCCCAACAGTGAAGCATGGTGGTAGCAGCATCATGCTGTGGGGGTGTTTTTCAGCTGCAGGGACAGGACGACTGGTTGCAATGGAGGAAAAGATGAATGCGGCCAAGTACAGGGATATCCTGGACGAAAACCTTCTCCAGAGTGCTCAGGACCTCAGACTGGGCCGAAGGTTTACCTTCCAACAAGACAATGACCCTAAGCACACAGCTAAAATAACGAAGGAGTGGCTTCACAACAACTCTGTGACTGTTCTTGAATGGCCCAGCCAGAGCCCTGACTGAAACCCAATTGAGCATCTCTGGAGAGACCTAAAAATGGCCGTCCACCAACGTTTACCATCCAACCTGACAGAACTGGAGAGGATCTGCAAGGAGGAATGGCAGAGGATCCCCAAATCCAGGTGTGAAAAACTTGTTGCACCTTTCCCAAAAAAGACTCATGGCTGTATTAGATCAAAAGGGTGCTTCTACTAAATACTGAGCAAAGGGTCTGAATACTTAGGACCATGTGATATTTCAGTTTTTCTTTTTTAATAAATCTGCAAAAATGTCAACAACTCTGTGTTTTTCTGTCAATATGGGGTGCTGTGTGTACATTAATGAGGAAAAAAAATGAACTTAAAATGATTTTAGCAAATGGCTGCAATATAACAAAGAGTGAAAAATTTAAGGGGGTCTGAATACTTTCCGTCCCCAATTCTGGAGATCAGCTTTAATTTATCGCCAGGACCAAGAACAGTTTTTAAAAACAAGTTTTGTTTTTTAATTTAGAGAACAATCCTTAGATATACACTATGTGGCCAAAAGCTTGGGGTCACCTGGCCATCACACCTATATGGGCATATTGGACACCCCCCCCCCCCCTTTCAAACCCATGGGCATTCATATGGAGCCTCCACTCCTCTGGGAATGCTTTCCAAGATTTTGGTGTCTGTGGGAATCTGGGCCATTCCAATCCAAAAGAACACCAGCCATGATATGCCTGCAGTGCATAGAGACTCAATGAGGACATCACTGGGTCTAAAATAAGGTATGCAATAAAAAAAAAAAAAAAACCTTTCTTATCAAAAACATTTAAAAGCATTTTGATGAGGAGGAACAAAATATAAGCAGAATAAACTTTGGCTTTAACATTCTATTTTTGTATACAGTATCTCACAAAAGTGAGTACACCCCTCACTTTTGTAAATACTTTATTATATCTTTTCATGCAACAACACTGGAGAAATGACACTTTGCTACAATGTAAAGTAGTGAGTGTGCAGCTTGTATAACAATGTAAATTTGATGTCTCTTCAAAATAACTCAACACACAGCTATTAATGTCTAAACCGCTGGCAGCAAAAGTGAGTACTCCCCTAAGTGAAAATTTTCAAATTGGGCCCGATTAGCCATTTTCCCTCCCCGGTGTCATGTGACTCATTAGTGTTACAAGGTCTCAGGTGTGAATGGGGAGCAGGTGTGTTAAATTTGGTGTTATCGCTCTCACTCTCCCATACTGGTCACTGGAAGTTCAACATGGCACCTCATGGCAAAGAACTCTGCGAGGATCTGAAAAAAAAAAGAATTGTTGCTCTACATAAAGATGGCCTAGGCTATAAGAAGATTGCCAAGACCCTGAAACTGAGCTGCAGCACGGTGGCCAAGGCCATACAGCGGTTTAACAGGACAGTTTCCACTCAGAACAGGCCTCGCCATGGTCGACCAAAGAAGTTGAGTGCTCAGCGTCATATCCAGAGGTTGTCTTTGGGAAATAGATGTATGAGTGCTGCCAGCATTGCTGCAGAGGTTGAAGGGGTGGGGGGTCAGCCTGTCAGTGCTCAGACCATACGCCGCACACTGCATCAAATTGGTCTGCATGGCTGTCGTCCCAGAAGGAAGCCTCTTCTAAAGATGATGCAAAAGAAATCCCGCAAACAGTTTGCTGAAGACAAGCAGACTAAGGACATGGATTACTAGAACCATGTCATGTGGTCTGATGAGACCAAGATAAACTTATTTGGTTCAGATGGTGTCAGGCGTGTGTGACGGCAACCAGGTGAGGAGTACAAAGACAAGTGTGTCTTGCCTACAGTCAAGCATGGTGGGAGTGTCATGGTCTGGGGCTGCATGAGTGCTTCCGGCACTGGGGATCTACAGTTCATTGAGGGAACCATAAATGCCAACATGTACTGCAATACACTGAAGCAGAGCATGATCCCCTCCCTTCAGAGACTGGGCCACAGGGCAGTATTCCAACATGATAACGACCCCAAACACACCTCCAAGACAACCACTACCTTGCTAAAGCTGAGGGTAAAGGTGATGGATTGGCCAAGCATGTCTCCAGACCTAAACCCTATTGAACATCTGTGGGGCATCCTCAAACAGAAGGTGGAGGAGCGCCAGGTCTCTAACATCCACCAGCTCCGTGATGTCATCATGGAGGAGTGGAAGAGGACTCCAGGGGCAACCTGTGAAGCTCTGGTGAACTCCATGCCCAAGAGGGTTAAGGCAGTGCTGGAAAATAATGGTGGCCACACAAAATATTGACACTTTGGGCCCAATTTGGACATTTCACTTTTCACTTTCGGTGAAAATAGCATACTCCCTTTTGTTGCCAGTTATTTTGAGGGGACAGCAAATTTACACTGTTATACAAGCTGTACACTCACTACTTTACATTGTAGCAAAGTGTCATTTCTTCAGTGTTGTCACATGAAAAGATAGAATAAAATATTTACAAAAATGTAAGGGGTGTACTCACTTTTGTGAGATACTGTATATATATCTCCCAAAGTTTACCCACTTGAGCACCAGTCTCATACCCCTTCATATCCAGGCCATTTTTCAGCTTTCAGTGCGGTGATAGTTTTGACTGATAATTACTCAGGTCTGCAACACAGTACCCAAATGAAATATTAAAACATTTTTAGATAAAACAAACTTTCTTTTGGTGGTATTTAATGAGTTTTTTTGTTTTGTTTTATGAGTTTTGTTTTTTTTTTAGTACATAAAAGGAAAAAAAAAAAAAAAAGACCTAAAATTTTGAGAAAAAAAAAAAAAACCCAAACCTTCTCTGTTATAAAATATATCAAATAAAAATATCAGGACAGTACAAACACCCCAAAATGGCTTTTTGTTTTAAAAAAAATGGACACCCCAAGGGGGGATCTCATTTTTTGCCACAAGAAACATTACAGCAGTTAAAACACGGAGCTTGGTAATGGTGCACTAGATACAGCCCATCATTAATGTACAGGTACTACACAGAGGGTGGTAGAGGCGAAAGGGATTAAAGTACAGATCACATACAGTGGGAGGATGGGCTCCGATTGGCTCTGCCTGTGATCCATGCCGTCTAATGATAGTGCAATCACAGGCATTGCGCTCACAAGTACTAAACAGAGCGCCATTTTTTTTTAAAAACGACACTCCAAAATACCACGGCAAACAACCTGCCAGCAAGTAGTTAAATTAAAGTGATCAAATGCTTTAGATTTCCAGTGTATACAAAGAACCTAACTTTGTGCAAAGGATTCTGGGTAAGGCAACCTGTTGACTATTCATACAAGAATCTCAGTAGTTCATTTATAATAATATCTACAGTCAGTAGTAAAATACACTTTCACCAAATATACAAATATATTCTTCTGTACACAGATCTAAAAAAAAAAAAAAAAAAGTTCCCAGAGTCCCGGTATAGTAAAAAAAATAAAATAACAGTATTTTTTGGATACGGCTTCATCGAGAATTTCCTGATTGTTGTAATTTAATCACATTCTTCCACACGTTGCTCCTCGGATTTGGAAATGTGGATAAAATGTCATCATAAAATGTCATCCATTTGTCTATTGCCCTTTTTTGCGGTCTTCTTTTTATTAACTCAACTTAAATATAAAGAAAAGTTGTACAAGAATTGCAGTTTATTTTTTCTCTAAACAACCATCGATTTGGATTTCTGCCGGCCAGCCGCTGTATCTGTTCTTGGAACCGTCCGAGTGGATGATCTGCAGAGAAGAACGTAGAAAACAATTATTATATGTAGTGGAAGGAGGGCGACCATCCACACTGTTGTCTACGGCTGAGGTGTGAGACCAGGAGGAGAGAGCAGGGATCTCGGGAGAGATGTTTAACCACTTCACGCAAATCGCCATACCTGTACATCGCTACTTTGATGCTAAATACTGCTATTATGGCAGCAGCTAGCTGCCATAACCCTGGTATATTCAGGAATGGCGTGCCTTTCTCTTTAGATTTAAAGTGGTCTCTGCGGTGGATTCACCACTAGATCACTTTTAATCGGTAGCGGGAGAGGGCCCCCCTCCCGCCGCGTTCCGGTCGTCTCCGCTGCTTATGTGCGGAGACGATCGCGTCTGCTTCCATCACTGCCTGGATGCCAAGTGACGGAAAGATGGCCCCCGCTCGTCTCCGTAGTATTGGAGCGCAGAAGCGACGTCAAACGTCACTTCCGCCCAATGCTCTTAAAGGGGAAGTTTTCTTTTTTTTTTTTTAATAACATTTACATTTATGTATTTTTTAATTGCATTTAAGTGTAAATATGCGATCTGCAGTCTTTTTCACCCCAGATCTCACATGTAAGAGGTCCTGTCATGCTTTTTTTTCTATCTCCCGCTTTATTGTTTAGGGTTCCAAGTAATTTTCTAGCAAAACAAAATGATTTTAACTTGTAAACAACACAGCTAAAAAAAGAGGCTCGGGGCTGAAGTGGTTAACTTTTTTCCTGCCACCACTGTATGCATTAGGTGGGTGGCTTTTTGGGGGGTTTTACACCCACTCCCCACAGTGCTCTCAGAGAGAAGTGGTCCTTCCACAAATTCTGTTACCGCAGGCTCCTTTCTCCTCGCCATGTTTCCTGGCCTCCATGTGGGACTGACATGGTGGGTGCTGCCAGGTAGTGTCAGGGCTGGGCTTAGCCCTTCCTTCTCTGAGCTGGACGCTCGGCTTTCGGCTAATTGCCAGCTCCTATCTCTTCACAGTTACTCAGCTGTTGATGATATCCTACTCGTCAGTCCTGCCTACTTAAGCCATCCAGCCCAGAGGATTTCTGCCTTCGCCTTAGTCTCTGTGATGATGACCATCTCCTGCATTCCTGTTATAAGACTTGCTTGGCTGAGATCCCGTCTGGCTCCAGATCCTGCCTGCTGTTTTACTACGCTCATCTCCGGCTCCCTGATGTTTGGCTTGTCTGACTATCCGTTCCGATTCCTGAACTCTGGCTATGTTTTGACTATGTTTTTCTATTTACTTTTATTATTAAACAAGTGTAACTTACTGTACTTCTGTCTCGGTCTGATTTCATGGTTTCTGACAGGTAGAGGGGAGGGGGGGGATCAGCAAACATCCATTGGCTGATCTCCTCTTCCTGTTACTTACCCATAAGTGTCTATTCCGGGTCCTATTGTCCCTTTTTCCAGCCAATATGGCCAGGGAAGCAATTAATTTAGTGCAGAGGAGACATCAGAGGTCTAGCATTAAAGAGAACCTGTCGCCAAAAATGCATTGCATTGGGAACATTTTGTCCCCTATGCGATGTAAAAAATAAAATAAAAAAAACTGTAAGGAATTAAAGTTGCATCCAAGCACTTAAAATCCCTCAGAATTAAAGTGCTACTAAACCCACAACAGTAAAAATCGGTCTGTATATGCAGTAAAGCATTCTTTTTAAACTCGCTGTGGAACCTAAGGGGTTAATCCTCTGCATTGTGTAAAAAGGCTGTTTGATCCTGTCTTCTCTGATCATCTCCTTCTTCCACAATCCCCAAACCATCTCCTGATAGAACAGAGGCTAGGGGACAAGCTGCACATGCTCAGTTTGGTGTGTATTGCTAGAGAGTTTTTCTTTTCTTGGGAGGGTGCATGTGATCAGCAAAGGTCCAGACAGAGGGTCAGGGGTCCTGCAGCCTCATAGAACAATCAGGGGAGAATGAAAACTCTTCCTACAAGCTTTAAAGTGGTTGTAAACCCTTACAGTCCATTTTGACCTACAGGTAAGTCTAGATTAAGGCTTACCTGTAGGTCCAAGAAATATCTCCTAAATCTACACGGTTTAGGAGATATTTGCAAAAAAGACAGTGCTGTAGACAGCGGCGCGCAGGCGTACTGAGCATGCCGCTGCTGACGGCGATATGCCATTAGTGGCGGCTCCCGTGCGCATGCGCGGGAGTGACATCATCGCAGTTCCGGCCAATCACAGCGCCGGAGCCACGATACCCAGAAAGAAGATGGACGCTCCGTAGCAGAGTGGACAGCGGTGACATCGCAGGCTCCTGTGTCAGGTAAGTGACACATAATGGGCTACTATGCGATGCATAGTAGCCCATTATGCTTTACCTTTGCAGGGAAACAAAGAGGAAGTACCACATATACTCGAGTACAAGTCGAGTTTTTCAGCACATTTTTTTGTGCTGAAAGTGCCCCCCTCGACTTATACTCGAGTCAAGCACTTTTCTGCAGCAAAAAATTTCATTTTCCGAACCAAATTTGGGGCCCCGTATCTCAGGGCCACTTTGTGCTAGGAACCCCTAGCACTAAGTGGCCCCGAGATACGGGGCCCCAAAATCGGTTCGGAAAATATCATTCTCTGCTGCAGAAAAGTGCTTGACATTTTCTGAACCGATTTTTGGGGCCCTGTATCTCGGGGACACTTGGTGCTAGAAACCCCAGCTTTGGATATTTTATGGTGCTAGATCCACTGGTTTAGTGCACCAAATTTGGGGTTCCTAACACTAAGTGGCCCCAAGATACGGGGCCCCAAAGTCAGTCAACTGTGTCCATCTGCAGCAATGTCATTTCGGGACCTTTTGGGTTCAGAGACCCCAAATTTTGGCTGCAGCTAGGGGGCATCTAGGAACCCTTAACTACCGAATTTGAAGTTCGGGGGACCTATGGCTGCAAATGGGCACAGTGATGCTGCAAATGGGCATTGTTGACCCTCTTTTCCACTTACAGTAGCTGTGCATTTCTCACCCTCTTCTTATACTCGGGTCACTAAGTTTTTCCCATTTTTTTGTGGTAAATTAGGGCCTCGACTTATACTCGGAACGACTTATACTCGAGTATATACGGTAAACCCATCAGGGTTTACTTCCTCTTTAACCAGACACTATTAGAAGTCACAAGAGATAGAAGTCACAAAGGTATTTAACAGTTTTTCTTTACTAAATAATTGCATTTCCATGTTCTGTGTACTGTGGGGGACCAGATATAGTGAATGCAGGGTCCTGGGTTTAGTAACACTTTAATTCTGAGGGATTTTAAGTGCTTGGATGTAACTTTAAAGTATATATAAAACCTCACATTGTAAAACAACCCATTCAATTTAAAATAGAAATGAAAGGCAAAACATTTGTGTATAGATATAGGAACAAATTAAAAAACCTTTTTACCCTTTGTTTATAAGTGATCACATAACCTCTGTTCTCAACTGAATAAGGAGTCTAGAAAGCTGGAGGAGGAGGAGAAGCAGCAGCACACTGATCTTCCCAGTGCATGGCTGTTCAGGGGGTAGGGGGCATGTCAGGACAAGTCTGATCATTGGGAGGAGAGCCGGATGAGTTCCCAGCACATCCAGAAAACGGACCACCATGTAATCTTCTGCCTAGTGTGGTCAGTTTTTAACTGAAAGCAGAGTGACTGGCAGGAACACCAGGGATTTCACACAAAGGAAGCAATACAAAGAGAACAGGATACATTCTCACACAAGTACATGGTACAGCAGGCACATATCAGGAATATGGAATTTTGGGTTGACTCGTTCCTTAAGGCATAAATGCTGCGCTGGGTATGTGCATATATCTACAGATGGGTATACCTTAAAATAAAAATGAACATCTACAGTATAAAGTAATTTTAAAAGGCAATCTTAGAAATATTTATGCACGTTAATTTAAAAAAAAATTCTAGCAAATTAAGATAAAGCATAGCCTCCTGGGTACCTTTTCTTTTTCAGCTTCCACGGGAAGGCCGCCACCTTTAATAGCCAAGAAAACAAACCCAGATCGGAATCTTAAGTTACGGATTTCTTTACTTCCGAGGTCTTCAAATGCTTTCCTCGCAACATCGTTCAACCTGTGAGGACAGATATGTGTTAGTGAAGGAATACTATATAATATATATTTATTAATTATACACACATGCATACATACATGCTGCTTGAGGATAAAATTGAAGTTGTTTTTGGATAGATGGAGGTCAGACCCCACTGTCAAGTTTTCTCTTTGCTGTCTGAGTCCCTACTGGGGAAATTCACCTTCTACTGTATATCTCTCCTGCTGACTATTGTGACTACACCAAAAGTAGGGGGAAATCCAACATTTTAGGGATGTTACCAGAACAAGAGGTGAAGGTAAGTTTTCCAATGAGGACTAAGACCAAAAAAAGAAAAACTGATCGAGGTTGTATATCTTTCTTTACTTACACCCACACCCGGATGACACTCGCCAGAGGGGTGACACCATCAATTACAGGGGCGTAAATAAGGAGGGGGTCCGGGGGGTTCAACTCTCTAAGAAGTAACCATCTCCAGTGTCGTAATCTGTTTCCTCCATGCAATGATATGTAGTTCAGTGAGAGAGCACATTTGCCACTTTGCCAGCTATCCCGGAATCCGAGCTGTGGTGACAGGAGCCGTGATGTCTGCCAACATCCCTTGTGCTCAGAACATGCTGAGCATGCAGCAAGATGCCGGGCACTGGAAAGCTCCCTGCATTCCAGCACCCGGCAATGAAAGAAACACTGTACTGCGAGAGGAGATATCTCTGCCAACAGTACAAGCAAAGTCCCGGCCTAGAGGGAGAAAGAGCAGCATGGGAACCTCTGATCAGGTAAGTGATCAACAATTGGGCAGTTGGGGTTGGTGGGTTAAAAAGTCACTGCCTTGACCAGCAATGCAAGATGGGGATTAGGGTTTACTTTCACTGTGGTACTACTATTGCCATGTTGGCACAATGTTTTACTGCACCATGTTACACCAACCCTAGTGAAGCCACTGCCAAGACCCACCCAGTAGCCAGAATATGGGTGGTGCAGTAACCTAGTCAAGTGATGGAAGGACCCAGTGGGGGGATTTAAGTCCCCAACACTTATTGAACACAACACATCAGTTTTATGTACACAAATCCTTTACAGTCATCCTATACTTAAACATTAACATTCAACATGACAAACTATGTCAACACTGTGGCTGGTATGAGTTACAAATGAGACGAACTGCTTATCATTCCTGGAGAAAATGCTGCTCCAGGTTCCCTTTAGTGCTGCCCACATACACTATACTACCAAAAGTATTGGGACGCCTGCCTTTACACGCACATGAACTTTAATGGCATCCCAGTCTTAGTCCGTAGGGTTCAATATTGCATTGGCCCACCCTTTGCAGCTATAACCGCTTCAACTCTTCTGGGAAGGCTGTCCACAAGGTTTAGGAGTGGTGTCTATGGGAATGTTTGGCCATTCTTCCAGAAGCGCATTTGTGAGGTCAGGCACTGATTTTGGGCTAGAAGGCCTGGCTCGCAGTCTTTGCTCTAATTCCTCCCAAAGTTGTTTTATCGGGTTGAGGTCAGGACTCTGTGCAGGCCAGTCAAGTTTCTCCACCAAAAACTCGTTCATCCATGTCTTTATGGACCTTGCTTTGTGCACTGGTGCGCAGTCATGTTGGAACAGGAAGGGGCCATCACCAAACTGTTCCCACAAAGTTGGAAGCATAAAATTGTCCAAAATGTCTTTGTATGCTGACGCCTTAAGAGTTCCCTTCACTGGAACTAAGGGGCCAAGTCCAACCCCTGAAAAACAACCCCACACCATAATCCCCCCTTCACCAAAGGATTTGGACCAGTGCCAAAAGCAAGGTCCATAAAGACATGGATGAGCGAGTTTGGGGTGGAGGAACTTAATTGGCCTGCACAAAGTTCTGACCTCAACCTGATAGAACACCTTTGGGATGAATTACAGTGGAGACTGCGAGCCAGGCCTTCTCATACAACATCAGTGCCTGACCTCACAAATGTGCTTCTAGTAGAATGGTCAAACATTCCCATAGACACACTCCTAAACCTTGTGGACAACCTTCCCTGAAGAGTAGAAGCTGTTATAGCTGCAAAGGGTGGGCCAACTCAATATTGAACCCTACGGACTAAGAATGGGATGCCATTAAAATTCATGTGCGTTTAAAGGCAGGCGTCCTAATACTTTTGGTAATATAGCATATCTGAAAGCCTAGACCCTTCTACTGAAGGAGATACTCAGATTTCACGCTGGTTTACTCTCCCCCTTGGCAAGTGCCAAATGTCCAAGCCCCTACACCTTAATACATGTGGTCAACAGTTTAATGTACTGTAAGATCATTGTGAATAGAATACTTCATCCCACTTCAATGTACTTGAGTAATCCACACTTTTAGAACGCACAAGTGAGATCCAGTGTGGGACCCATCCAGAGGTGTACTGTATTAGTATTTTAGAAACATAGAACTTGTTCTTACTTGGTAAATACGTCATCATAGCTGGCCACCATGATAATGGACTTATCAGGGATCTTGTTTATAAACTCGACCATCGGTCCGGAGAAATCTGTCAAATAAGCACAACATACAGACATGATTTATTGTACAATCTCAGTCTTCTGTGAGTATCCACTGTCGATTTGTTCCTGAAGGGGATTCCTCTGGCTTTTATCCTTATCCTGACTTCACTTATTACAAAGCTTACGCACTACACTGCATAAGTACTGCATCATAAAGAGTAACTGGGTATTTCTAAATAATATATACAGTGCATCCTGAAAGTATTCACAGCGCTTCACTTTTTCCACATTTTGTTATGTTACAGCCTTATTCCAAAATGGACTAAATTCATTATTTTCCTCAAAATTCTACAAACAATACCCCATAATGACAACGTGAAAGAAGCTTGTTTGAAATCTTTGAAAATGTATTAAAAACAATAAAAAATCCCACGTACATAAGTATTCACAGCCTTTGCCATGACACTCAAAATTGAGCTCAGGTGCATCTTGTTTCTGCTGATCATCCTTGAGATGTTTCTACAACTTGATTGGAGTCTACCTGTGGTAAATGCAGTTGACTAGATATGATTTGGAAAGGCACACACCTGTCTATATAAGGTCCCACAGTAAACAGTGCATGTCAGAGCACAAACCAAGCCATGAAGTCCAAGGAATTGTCTGTAGACCTCGGAGACAGGATTGCACGGAGGCACAGATCTGGGGAAGGGTACAGAAAAAAATTTGCTGCATTGAAGGTCCCAATAAGCACAGTGGCCTCCATCATCCATAAATGGAAGAAGTTTGGAACCACCAGGACTCTTCCTAGAGTGGGCCGCCTGGCCAAACAGAGCGATCGAGGGAAAGGGCCTTAGTCAGGGAGGTGACCAAGAAACCCGATGATCACTCTGACAGAGTGCAGCGTTTCTCTGTGGAGAGAGGAGAACCTTTCAGAAGAACAACCATCTCTGCAGTACCCCACCAATCAGGCCTGTATGGTAGAGTGGCCAGACGGAAGCCACTCCTCAGTAAAAGGCACATGACAGCCTGCCTGGAGTTTGCCAAAATCCACCCGAAGAACTCTCAGACCATGAGAAACAAAATTCTCTGTTCTGATGAAACAAAGATTGAACTCTTTGGCCTGAATGGCAAGCGTCATGTCTGGAGGAAACCAGGCACCACTCATCACCTGGCCAATACCATCCCTACAGTAAAGAATGGTGGTGGCAGCATCATGTTTTCAGCAGCAAGAACTGGGAGACTAGTCAGGATTGAGGGAAAGATGAATGCAGCAACGTACAGAAACATCCTTGATGAAAACCTGCTCCAGACCGCTCTGGACCTCAGACTGGGGGAAGGTTCATCTTCCAACAGGACAACCACCCTAAGCACACAGTCAAGATAACAAAGGAGTGGCTATGGGACAACTCTGTGAATGTCCTTGAGTGACCCAGCCAGAGCCCAGACTTGAACTCAATTGAACATCTCTGGAGAGATCTGAAATTGGCTGTGCACCGACGCTCCCCATCCAACCTGATGGAGCTTGAGAGGTCCTACAAAGAAGAATGGGAGAAACTGCCCAAAAATAGGTGTGCCAAGCTTGTAGCGTCATACTCAAAAAGACTTGAGGCTCTAATTGGTGCCAAAGGAGCTTCAACAAAGTATTGAGCAAAGGCTGTGATACTTATGTATGTGGGATTTTTTTACTTTTTTACTTTTAATAAATTTGCAAAGATTTCAAAACAAACTTCTTTTATGTTGTCATTATGGGGTATTGTTTGTAGAATTTTGAGGAAAATAACGAATTTAATCCATTTTGTAATAAGGCTGTAACATAACAAAATGTGGAAAAAGCGAAGCGCTGTGAATACTTTCTGGATGCACTGTAGACTCATTTTTAGATTTCACTTCCTTCATGATCAGGTCATGTCTTGCTATTCAGCACTTCACTAGTTTAACTAGTAATTGCGTGATCCTACGAAAACGAAAGGAAATTTGGAACTTTTTTTTTCACACAAATAAAGATTTCCTTTGGTGGTATTTGATCATCAAATTTTTTGCTATATAAAAAGACCACATTTTTCTTTTAAAAACAAAAACAGTATTTTTTACTTTCTGTTACAAGACATATCCAATAAAAAAAGTAAAAATGTCTTTATGAATTTTGGCCAAAATGTATTCTGCTACATAATAAAAAAAAAAAAATCCCAATAGGTTTATATTGATTGGTTTATGTGAAAATTATAGTACAAATGATGGTATATATGCCAGAATTTATTTTATATACTACTAATGGCAGTGATTAGCAACTTGTGACTTCGATAATGCAGCGGTCAATCTGACACTAACTGACGCGGGGGGGGGGGGGGGGGGGGTCGACTGACTAACTGCCACTGACATCACCAGTGCCATTATTAGTGATTAGTGCTAATAATATGCACCGCCACTGTACTAATGACACTGGCTGGGAAGGGGTTAACTTTAGGGGCGATCAAGGGGTTAAATGTGTGCCTGTTTGTAATGTGTGTAAAGTGTGCTGCTTTTACTAATAGATCTCTTAATAATAATAATCCCTGCTTTGCTTATTATTATTACTTAAAGTGTTACTAAACGCAGATCCCTGCATTCACTATATCTGGTCTCCCACAGTACATGGAAATGCAATAGTTTTAGTAAATATAAACTGCTAAATACCTTTTCTTATCAGTCTTGTGACTTCTATCAGTGTCTGGTTAAAGCTTGTAGGAGGAGTTTTCATTCTCCCAGGTTTGTCCTTTGAGGATGCAGGACCCCTGACCCTCTGTCAGGACAGTGCTAAATGGCCCCGTGCTGATCACATGCACTCTCCCAAGAAAAGGAAAAAAAAAAAAAAAAAAGCAACACAGACCAAACTGAGCATGTGCAGCCTGTCCCCAAGGCTCTGTAAATATCAGGAGATACAATGGGGGCAGAGGAAGAAGGGGAGGATCAGAGAAGACCAGATCAAACAGCCTTTTAATACAATGCAAAGGATTAACCCCTTAGGTTCCACAGTGAGTATAACAAGCATGCTTTACTGCATATACAGACTGATTTTACTGTTGTGGGTTTAGTAACACTTTAAAATATTTGGACTATGGACTATGGATGAGCACGCTGCATTCTGCTCCTCTAATAAGCTGCCCCAATAAGACGGTGTCACCTTGCCCAGGCACCTCTGTCTGAAATGCCCAGTGTTTCTGGGTATGGTGGAGCACACAATCTCCTGCCTGGATGCAGAGCTTGTGATTGGCCCAAATAATATCATGGAGGAGGATGGCAGTAACCCTGAGCAATCTTTGATATCAAGCAATACTTAACTAACTGAGGATTTTGGTGAAGTGGTGGAAGATGACAGTCAGCCCAAGAAGATCAAGGGGTGGGGGCGACAAAGTCCCTAAAATACTCCTGCAAATGTCCATCAATACCAAGCTTTGTCCACTAGATGTCGCTGTGCAATCATATTAAATAGGACACAATACAAGCTTCCTTTACTTTTTGTTTCAGTTCTTTAGAGCAGTGATCTCCAAACTGCGGCCCTGGGGCTGGATGTGGCCCTTTGCTTGCCTCTATCCAGCCCTTGGGACACTATTCCATCCACAACTGACACCAAGGACTGGGCATTATTCCTCCTGCTGACACCAAGGATGGGGTTCTATTCCTCCCACCGGTATCAATAGGGCCCTATTCCTTCCACTAAAACCAATGATGGGGCATTGTTTACTTCCACTGGCCACACTCCGGCCCCCATAAAATCTGAAGGATAGTAAACTGGCCTTTTTTTTTTAGAAAGTTTGGAGACCCCTGCTTTAGAGCACACCCCACATTGTATATCTACGTGATCTTGTAACTAATGAATTGTGCTGTAATTGCTACATGCGGCACCGAGGGTATTCAATCATGTTAGATAAAAAGGAGATGCATCTGCTGACTTGTTTTTCAAGGTAAAAAATCCTCATCCTTATGTCCTGACCCAATACAAAACATGCAGCCAATGAAGTCAGAATTTTTGACCTGCATGTTTATTCCACATTATCAGCTCAAAGCATATGTGCACTCATATCAGACCACGGCATCAGAACGAGAGTGGACGCACCCAGAGGTCTCCGTGCATGTCCTCCATTATCTTGCCAAGGGGAGGACAGAAACCTCGGGTGATCTGATACGAAAGTTTTGACTTTGATCAGGAAGTTCATACTTGGCCTTGCCAACTCCCGTTGGTTCTTCAATGTGACTGAGCTGTTGCAAAGCCTTAACCAGAACCTTCAGAGTATGGCTAAGCTCCACATGCCAAATAGAAGAGTTCCAGATACTTTAGATCTTTGGTCTCTATTGCCTTTATCTGGCCCTTTGTGCACTATTCCTCCCACTGATATGAAGCACAATTCCTCCCACTGACACCAACAATGGGGCACTATTCATTCCACTGACACCAATAATGGGGTACTGTTCATTCCACGGACACCAATAATGGGGCACTATTCATTCCACTGACACCAATAATGGGACACTGTTCATTCCACTGACACCAACAATGGGACACTATTCATTCCACTGACACCAACAATGGGACACTGTTCATTCCACTGACACCAATAATGGGACACTATTCATTTCACTGACACCAAGAAAGGGGCATTAATCCTTCCACTGACACCAACAATGAAGCCCAATTCCTTCCACTGACACCAACAATGAAGCCCAATTCCTTCCACTGACACCAACAATGAAGCCCAATTCCTTCCACTGACACCAACAATGAAGCCTAATCCTTCTACTGACACCAACAATGGGGCTCTAATCCTTCCACTGAAACCACCAATGGGGCAGAATTCCTTCCACTCACTCAAACAATGGGGCACTATTCCTCCCACCGATACCAATGAAGGGACACTATTCATTTCACTGACACCAAGAAAGGGGCATTAATCCTTCCACTGACACCAACAATGAAGCCCAATTCCTTCCACTGACACCAACAATGAAGCCCAATTCCTTCCACTGACACCAACAATGAAGCCCAATTCCTTCCACTGACACCAACAATGAAGCCTAATCCTTCTACTGACACCAACAATGGGGCTCTAATCCTTCCACTGAAACCACCAATGGGGCAGAATTCCTTCCACTCACTCAAACAATGGGGCACTATTCCTCCCACCGATACCAATGAAGGGACACTATTCATTTCACTGACACCAAGAAAGGGGCATTAATCCTTCCACTGACACCAACAATGAAGCCCAATTCCTTCCACTGACACCAACAATGAAGCCCAATTCCTTCCACTGACACCAACAATGAAGCCCAATTCCTTCCACTGACACCAACAATGAAGCCTAATCCTTCTACTGACACCAACAATGGGGCTCTAATCCTTCCACTGAAACCACCAATGGGGCAGAATTCCTTCCACTCACTCAAACAATGGGGCACTATTCCTCCCACCGATACCAATGAAGGGGCACTATTCCCCCCACTGATACCAATGATGGGGCACTATTCCCCCCACTGATACCAATGATGGGGCACTATTCCTCCCACTGATACCAATGATGGGGCACTATTCTTCCCACTGACAATGATGGGGCACCATTTCTTCCACTGAAACCAATGATGGAGCACCATTCCTTCCAATGATGGGGCACCATTACTCCTACTGACATGAACAATGGAGTGGTTCACTTCTCCTGGCTGGAGCTTGCACCCATTTCCAAACAAAGGAACACATCGATCTCCACACAAGGACCCTGAGCTATGGCCAGCTCCTGGCTTATAACGAGTGTGTACACAAGGACACACACCCCCTGCAGATCTCCAGGTAGACTTGGACACAGGATTGAAGGCTTCATCCCACCCAAGACTGTTTGAAGCCTTCAAGCTCCAGGCCCTGACCTGGGATTACAAACCCTGAAGAAAGCTGTAAAACATACAACGCAGGGCCATTGGTCCTCACATACAATGCAGGGCCATTGGTCCTCACATACAATGCAGGGCCATTGGTCCTCACATACAATGCAGGGCCATTGGTCCTCACATACAATGCAGGGCCATTGGTCCTCACATACAATGCAGGGCCATTGGTCCTCACATACAATGCAGGGCCATTGGTCCTCACATACAATGCAGGGCTATTGGTCCTCTCATACAATGCAGGGCTATTGGTCCTCACATACAATGCAGGGCTATTGGTCCTCACATACAATGCAGGGCTATTGGTCCTCACATACAGTGCAGGGCTATTGGTCCTCACATACAGTGCAGGGCTATTGGTCCTCACATACAGTGCAGGGCTATTGGTCCTCACATACAATGCAGGGCTATTGGTCCTCACATACAGTGCAGGGCTATTGGTCCTCACATACAGTGCAGGGCTATTGGTCCTCACATACAGTGCAGGGCTATTGGTCCTGGATTGTGCTTGGAGACATCAGTAAGTGACCACTGGCTGGAGCGCCTTAGAGAAAAGGCTTTAGAAGACTGGTCACACAGCATGGTAGAAGTCTGCCAGCACGAGGAATGAGGCATTACACCTCATTCCTCTACCCATAGACCAGTGGTCAAACTGCGGCCCTTTGGGGCATTATTCCACCAACTGACCCCAATGATAGGGCACCATTCCCCCTACTGACCCCATCAATAAGGCAATATTGCTCCTATTAAAACCAATGATGGGCCACTGATGCCGGGGCATTTTCTACTCTCACTGTCCACAGTCCAGAACCCCCTAAAGCCTGAAGGACATTAAACCGACCCCTTACTTAGAAAGTTTGGAGACCCCTGCCCTAGACTTACCAAGCATTTAACCTCTGCACTACTAGGGGGTCCCAATGAAAGGGTCAATTTTTTTTTCTGCCTGAGGAGGGGGCTTTAAGACAGAAAAAAAATTATGGACAAAACCATTACATACTTGAGTCCCTCTTACACTTTATTGTCAAAATTATTGGGACACCTGCCTTTACACACACATGAACTTTAATGACATCCCAGTCTTAGTCTGTAGGGTTCAATATTGAGTTGGCCCACCCTTTGCACCTATAACAGCTTCAACTCTTCTAGGAAGGCGGTCCACAGGGTTTAGGAGTGTGTCTATGGGAATGTTTGACCATTCTTCCAGAAGCACATTTGTGAGGTCAGGCACTGATGTTGGCGAGAAGGCCTGGCTCACAGTCTTTGGTCTAATTCCTCCCACAGGTGTTCTATTGGGTTGAGGTCAGGACTAATTTCAACAATTTCATGCTCCAAACTTTGTGGGAACAGTTTGGGGATGGCCCTTTCCTGTTCCAACATGACTGCACACCAGTGCACAAACAAGGTCCATAGTCATGTTGGAAGAGGAAAGGGCCATCCCCAAACTGTTCCCACAAAGTTTGGAGCATGAAACTGTTCAACATGTCTTGGTAGACAATGATGAGTGAGTTTGGGGTGGAGGAACTTGACTGACCTGCACAGAGTCCTGACCTCACAAATGCAATTCTGCAAGAATGCAAACAGTCCCATAGACACACTCCTAAACCTTGTGGACGGCCTTCCCAGAAGAGTTGAAGCTGCAAAGGGTGGGCCAACTCAATATTGAACCCTCCGGACTAAGACTGGGATGCCATTAAAATTAATGTGTGTGTGTATAGGGCAGGCGTTCTAATACTTTTGACAATATAGTGTATCTGATCACATAAATTACACCTTTCGTAATTAGTTTGTACTATGAATGTTTCCTTTTTAATTCTTTATTAACCGCTTGCCGACCAGCCGCCGCAGTTGTACTGTGGCAACATGGCTGTGCAAATCGCCGTTATGTTAAGTTGCTTCCTCTGGTGGCCACTAGGGGCGCGCGCAGCTCGCCCCCAGAGCCGATGCGAGTGCCCGGCGGTCTCAATGACTGCCGGGCTCCTGTGATCGCTCGTAACACGGCGAGAACCAGGATCTCTGTAAACACAGAGATCCCGGTTCTCCGAGGGGAGAAGTGACAGATCGTCTGTTCATACAAAGTATGAACAGCAATCTGTCATCTCCCCTAGTCAGTCCCCTCCCCCCTTCAGTTAGAACACAAACAGGGAACACAATTAACCCCCTGATCGCCCCCTAGTGTTAACCCCTTCACTGGCAGTGACATTTTTACAGTAATCAGTCCATTTTTATAGCACTGATCGCTGTATTAATGCCAATGGTCCCAAAAATGTGTCAAAAGTGTCCGACATAATGTCGCAGTCACGATTTAAAAAAATAAAAATAAATAATAAATAAAAAAAAAAAAAAAAAATCGCAGATCGCCGCCATTACTAGTAAAAAAAAAATAATAATAAAAATGCTATAAATCTATCACCCATTTTGTAGATGCTATAACTTTTGCGCAAACCAATCAATATACGCTTATTGCGATTATTTTTTTTACCAAAAATATGTAGAAGAATACATATCGGCCTAAACTGAGAAAAAATTAGTTTAAAAAAAAAAAAAAAATGGGGATATTTTATTATAGCAAAAAATACAAAATATTATGTTTTTTTTTTTTCGAAGTTGTCGCTCTTTTTTTGTTTATGGCGCAAAAAATAAAAACCGCAGAGATGATGAAATACCACCAAAAGAAAGCTCTATTTGTGGGAAAAATGTTGTGTTCTAACTGAAGCGGGAGGAGACTGTGTAGGGGAGATGACAGATCGCTGGTAATACTTTGTATGAATAGACAATCAGTCTCTTCTCCCCTCAGAGAACCGGGATCTGTGTGTTTATACATACACAGTTTCCGGTTCTCGCTATGTCGCAAGCGATCGCTGGAGCCCACCGGTCATCGCGCCTGCCGGGCACTTGCATTGACTCGGGGCCGAGTACCAGGCGCCCCTAGTGGCCACAGGGTGAAGCGACGTAACATAATGTCGTTTCGCCCAGCTGTGCCATTCTGCTGCAGTAAAACTGGGGCGGCTGGTCGGCAAGTGGTTAAACTAGAAGTTCATCCAAACCCTAACTAACTCTAAACCTACCTGCAGCCACATTCTAAGCCTAATCTAGGTATCCCTGTAAAGAAGAAATCGATATACTTACCTTTTCTGAAGCCACTCCGGTCAGGTCTCCAGCGGTGGATGCTGTGTGCAGGAGAGAACAGACAACGGCTGGGAAGTGACGTCACCCATAGACTTACTATGGGGCTTCCGTTGTCGGCTGCCTCTTCTGCAACTGCCGAAACACTGAAGCCACCGCTGACAGCTCAGCGTGGGACGGGACCAGAGCGACTGCAGAACAGGCAGGTACAGAGATTTTTTTCTTTCTTTTGGGGTTAGGTAGATTAGGTTTAGAGTTAGTTAGGTGTTGGGTGAACTTCTGCTGGAGACATGGTCATTTTGCAAGTTATATTCACTAATCCCTTTGTTGCCCCCCATTTCAGAGCAGAGGGGCTCCGGGTAAAGGACCTCCCAAAACTAACTGTGCTTGGGCTGTAACAGCCAATTGTCAGGCCCAAACACTGTCAACTGCAGAGGGGCAGTGGCCCATTTTACCTAGATCAGCTCTGATGCCATCTGACACAGGAACTGAACCAGGCTGGAATCTACATTATATATTACCAAAAGTATTGGGACGCCTGCCTTTACACGCACATGAACTTTAATGGCATCTCAGTCTTAGTCTGTAGGGTTCAATATTGAGTTGGCCCACCCTTTACAGCTATAACAGCTTCAACTCTTCTGGGAAGGCTGTCCACAAGGTTTAGGAGTGTGTCTATGGGAATGTTTGACCATTCTTCCAGAAGCGCATTTGTGAGGTCAGGCACTGATGAGAACGAGAAGGCCTGGCTCACAGTCTTCACTCTAATTCATTTCAAAGGTTTTCTATCAGGTTGAGGTCAGGACGCTGTACAGGCCAGTCAAGTTCCTCCACCCCAAACTCGCTCATCCATGTCTTTATGGACCTTGCTTTGTGCACTGGTCCAAATCATTTGGTGGAGGGGGGATTATGGTGTGGGGTTGTTTTTCAGGGGTTGGGCTTGGCCCCCTAGTTCCAGTGAAGGAAACTCTTAAGGCATAAGAATACCAAGACATTTTGGACAATTTCATGCTCCCAACTTTGTGGGAACAGTTTGGGGAGGGCCCCTTCCTGTTCCAACATGACTGCTCACCAGTGCACAAAGCAAAGTCCATAAAGAAATTGATGAGTGAGTTTGGAGTGGAGGAATTTGACTGGCTTGCACAGAGTCCTGACCTCAACCAGATAGAACACCTTCGGGATGAATTAGAGCAGAGGCTGAGAGCCAGGACTTCTCGTCCAACATCAGTGCCTGACCGCACAAACGTGCTTCTGGAAGAATGGGCAAACATTCCCATAGACACACTCCTAAACCTTGTGGACAGCCTTCCCAGAAATGTTGAAGCTGGTATAGCTGCAAAGGGTGGGCCAACTCAATATTGAACCCTACGGACTAAGACTGGGATGCCAGGTGTCCCAATACTTTTGACAATATAGTGAGAGAGAGAAGAGGGGGCGAGGAAGCTAGAACTGGCCAGTATTAGATGCTGCCAACTTGTCCTAGATTCGGCAGATGAGGCATTAAGTCTATCTAATGCGGGATCTAGGACATTATTGAAATCCCCTAGCCATATTGCTGGGATGCTGGGGTGTAGTGCCATGAAATTAAACCCTTCAACAATAACGGCTGCATTGAATGGTGGCGGAACATAGAATGCCATAAGGAGGATTGGGTCCCCGTAGATTTTGGCCTTTATAAGGACATATCTGCCCGATGGGTCGATTACTGAGTCCTGGAGCTCGAAGTGTGTGCTTTTGGCGATTAGGAGTGAAACTCCTCTAGATAGGGAAGTATGTGTTGAATGAAACGCCCATCCAATCCATGGTCTCTGGAGTACTTTATGTGCTAGGCCCTCGGCGTGTGTTTCGACCAGAGCCACTACATCTGCTTTTAGCTTTTTAATAATCGAGAATACTGCTGACCTCTTGATAGGTTCTCTGATACCGCGGATATTCCACGTGACAAATTTTAGGTTGGTCATCTAGGTATTTATGTTATGTATTGAGCCCCAGGATTCAGGCCACCTCACTTCGTAGTATCTCAACACAGGTAACAATATTATAGGCAGATTTCTGATGCACCCTGGGAATCATATATAGACAGGTACTTGCTTTTGACGTTAGATAGCACAATGAGAATTGCATAACTCTAACATTCCCTTCCCCCCTCCCTGCCCTGCACCTCCCAAACCTGGTGCGGGCTTGGTTCCCGAACTGCCAACATGGCATTAACCTTGTCCAACCTGTGGAAAAAAAGTGGTATGTTAAAATTTCTTGAGAGACAGTCACTGTATCCAGGATAGTAGTAAGCTCAGGGAGCTGGAATGTCTCGAGCAGTGCTGTCATGATCAGAGCGTTCCATTTCAGGTGGGTAACCGTGGTACATAGGGCGAAAATACACTGCGTACCGTTGTAGAGTTCAGGACTCGACTCACCTTCACTGGTGAGGATCATTATTAAGTCGAGCATGCTCCGTCGGTTATAGATGTGGACCTTGCTGTGTGATTTTAGGGTGAACTTGTTGCTGGGGTAGGGTCTTATAGGAAGTCCATTAGGGAAAATGATGGTTGTTGTGGTCAGTTAAGGATCTTGCGGATTGTAACCTGTCGGAGTCCCCCAATGTATTCTGTGGTTGTGGTGTTTGAGAAAGTCCATTCGTTCTATTATTATAATTGAGGGGTTTATCCAGGTGGGGTAGATCCGATGAACGGTCTTGCAACTTTTCAAGGTGCTGATCATGTGGAAAATGTTGGGGGGGCAGACTGATCAGCTTGCATATATATGGATATGTCTGGACTTGAATAGTGTTGTGTCCGGAGGGTCAGGGTATTATAGGGTGGAATATTTTGAGGGGACATATATGTCGCATAGGGCAGACAAGTAAATTGTAAAGTGGTACTTATCTGTGAGTCTCTCTCTGCTCCAGCCAGGCGATGGCAGCCTCCGGGTCCTCGAAGAAGTGTGCCCTGTCCTCGCCCTCTACACGTAGCCGGGCCGGGAAAAGCATGGCGTATTTGATGTTCTTGATGCGCAGGCGCCTTTTGACCTCGGTGAATGTGCGACGCCTACGCTGCACTTCTGCAGAGAAATCCGGGTATATGGCAATCATTTTGTTTCCAAGGGGGATATTGCCCTTCACTCTGCTGAGCCGTAGAATAGTGTCTCTATCCCTGTAGTTCAGGAATTTTGCAATGAACGTGCGTGGGGGGGCTCCGGATGGTGGTGGTCTGCCTGAAAGGCGGTGTGCACGTTCGACCACAAATGTTGGGGAGAATGATTCCTTTCCATATGTATCGCAGAGTAAATTTTCCAAAAACGTGGGGGGGTCTTTCCCTTCCACCCCCTCTGGGAGGCCGACGAATCTGAGGTTACACCTACGAAGGCGATTCTCAATGTCGTCTTGCTTCTGGAGGAGCTGGTTCACTTGATGCTGCAGTTCTGATGTTGTGTTCTGCAAGGGGGGGAGGGAGTCCTCCACAGTGCCTAGCCGATTCTCAGCTTCTGTGACTCTGCCTTTCAGTTTCTGGAAGTCTTGTCTTACCAGTGAGATGTCCACCTTTACTTCCTCAATCCGCGCTGTAAGGGAGGTTTGACAAGCTGTGATAGCTTCTTGGCAGGATGATATAGCCTCCAGTACCCTTGCTGTGTCTGTTCCGGCCGAGGGCTCCTCTTCCAGCGCGGCGGCGCCATCTTGGCTGGAGGGGTCTGTGCCTTGTCGGCGGTATTGATCCAGTTTTGCGGCCGCCGCGGACGTCTTTTTCGGCGGTGACATGTCCTGGCTGGTCTCTGGGTTAGCGGCTGTGTAGTATGGGCTTGTGGATCCGTGTGACGGTCTCAGGATTTTAGGACGGATAAGTGACCGGCGGAGCTCTGCCTAACTGCGTCCTACTTCATGCCGCTCCAGGCCACGCCCCGCTGCCAACTTGTCCTAAATAGAAAAAGTGACAGTATCCCTTTAAGCTGGACTCCAGTGGACCCAGTTCACCTTCACAGAGAGATACCAGGATCTGCTGGTATCTACCTCAACGTAACTGGATCGATGTGGACCTGGGGAGGATATAAGAGGGAGGGTCCCCGCCCCCCCCCTTTTTTCTTTTTAATATATATCTCCCCACTCTGCCACCTTCTGATTGGATTTGGGATTCCCTATCCTGTCTGTTACAATTGTTATAGTATCCATCTGCCCTTATTTACCTTGTGATTATAATGCTGTGGGTCCTCCTGTAGTTGGCAAATCCACATCTCTTTCTAGTTTCAGATTATTTTGCTATCGGTTTTACAGATTGCCCCCTTTTATGGAGTAATCTATCAGGTTTCTTGGATTACTTGTCATTTCTATGTTTGACCCGATGTTAATTAACATATGCTAACCATTTGCCTACTGGGCACTTTTACCCCCTTCCTGCCCAGGCAAAATTTTCTGCTTCCAGCGCTGTCACACTTTGAATCACAATTGCGCGGTAATGCGACACTGTAATCATATAAAATGTTTAATTTTTTTTTCACACAAATAGTGCTTTTTTAATTTGGTGGCATTAATCACCACTAGCGGTTTTTATTTGCTAAATTAATGAAAAAAGATTGAAAAAAAAAAAAGACGGATTAAATGAAAAAAAAAGTCAGATGGATTAAATGTAAACAGTCAGACAGATTTTTAAATACTGTAGTTTTTACTGGTAAGAATAGTTTACTGGTAAAAATAAGTTTGACATGCATGACTCCGGTGGGTGTAACAAGATGTCCGCTTGCCACCTTCTCACTGTATCATTACTATGGACGGGTGCTGGGTGTAGCAAGATGGGGGCGACGGAACGTCATTTCCCTTACAGAATCTGACGGATCGCCTAATCTGACCAAACACCTGCATGCTTGAGCCAAGGGCAGATGGATTCCAGAAAGTAAATGCTACATGAATCATTTGCCCTTACTCAAGATGGCCACAGCCAGAAATACTAGGGGGGTGTTTTTCAAAGTGATTTCTCAACAAAAAAAAGCATTGAGACATGGATGGGTTTGCTTTGAATATTAAAAATTAATTAAATAGTGTTTTTGGCTTGTGGTGCTCAGATGCAGTGAAGATCAGTTTTAAACTCATTGGCTCTTAAAAATAGAAATAGATAAATAAATAAACTTCTTCCTGGAATCTTGCAAGAAGTCTATAAAAAAAAAAAAAAAAAAAAAAAAAACAAAAAAAAAACAGGTGAGTGTAATGTTGTATGTGCGGGACGAGGTGCATGATGTCATGCGCTCCATCCTGCGCATCACAACATACTTTTCAAAATGGCAGAGCGGGAGCACTGGCTGCACAGAGGAAAATAGAATACATTGCATATAAACCTTACAGGTGTACTGTACTTGCTTATACGCAATGTATTCTAGATTATGGCCATTTTCCTGCAGGATGTGGCGGGATGGGGAAAGTCCTCTAACCACTAACTGACATTAAAAAAAAAAAAAAAAAATTATAATAATAATATATATATTACCAATAAAAACAATAATAAGTGGGTGTGAAATATACAGTCCCATTTATAAATGACACTATTTCTGATGAAAACAAAAGAATCTTTTCTATAGTTCAGACAACCAAAAATATAAAAGATGCGCTGCTCTGTTCATCAGGGGAAGTTACGTGACCGTGACGACACGCGTTAGGACAGACATGCACCGGAAGTGACGTCAGCGTGCAAGCTCGCCGCTTGTGGTGTATAGATTTTACCTGTTTTGAGATGTGAGTACCTTAGCTGTTTTTAAACAAAGTGTTCGATTTATATACTACACTATCCGGAATCCCCTCTTCTCTTTTTCCTGCATATATATCAACCGGGAGAAGTGACGCCATTGCCATTACTGGCTCCAAGGGAGCAGATATACATCACTATATTGAGAGCGTCTCTGCAGGACAAAGAAGGTCCCCTAGATGTTCACTCACAAGTAAGGCTGGTGAAAAAATCGATTTAAATCTTGAATCGAGTTGAGAGGTCAAATCGATTCAAAAATTTAAGCAAAATCGATTTTTTTAGATTTTTTTTTTTTTCCACTAGGACCGGTGCTGACGCCGCGCCAGTCCTGAGGAGCTGCGGGCAGGAGTTTTTAGGTGAGGCCGCGGCTCCGGCCTAGTCCACGGGGCCGGATGCCACGGACTAAGCCTCGCCTAAAAACCTCCTGCCCACAGCTCCTCAAGACCGGCGCAGTGTCAAAAAAAAAAAAAAAAAACTCAAATCGTGAATTGAGTTTTTTTTTTTTTTTTTAAATCGCAGATTTTTTTGTTGAGAAAATCACCCAGCTCACAAGAAGTTATTACTGTGAATACTCCCAATCCCCATTGCTATACATATATGCTGTTACCTTACAGCTGTAAGGTAAGAGACCACCTTACACCGAAGTGTGTTGCACAGAAGAGGACAAGTCACTTTGCACATTGTGTTTTTGCACAACTTTTTTTTTGCATAGAAGAGGACTAATTCACTTTATACATTATATTTGTACAAAGTTGTAGAGGGAATCCAGCACATGGCTTCACTGCCCTTCCACCAAACTGTTATTCATTTATTTATCTATATTGGACTGTATCACATGCACACTGCTACCTCTAGCACTCAGTACTTTATGGGTGGTTTATTTCCACTGTGATAGTTTTTATTGCATTATATTGTTTATGTAACACATAGTCACTTTTGTTTCAGTAATCTGGTTTTGGTTATTTATCTCACATAATAGAGCAGCACCATCTATTGTATATTATTTTATTCTGCGGTTATGGACTGACCATTTCGGTGTTTGCAGCAGTTTAATAGTTATTTGTTTAGTAGCGCGGGAATACGTATTTATTTTATCACCTTCATTTTCACCTTCCTCCCCCATTTATACACCACAATCAGATCCAACAAACCCATGAACTCACCTCCGTCGTACATGTCAAATGTCTTGGTGTCGATAACTTTCATGGTGCTATCTGAAAAGAAAGATGCAGAAGGTTGTCAATGGTAAACATACATATACAAAGGGAAGGGGGGGTTCCATATTTTACAAGGACAGAAATATAAGCGCAGCCATTGCTTTCTTGTTTTTGACGGTGTGTCCTGATCCCTACTTTGTGACTCAAACTAAGCATGTGCATATTGGATACAACATGGCACAACAAAGGTTTACAGAAACTGACGCGTTTCAAGGGTATCTCCCTATTCCTCAGAGCTGAATGTCTACAGTAACTTATGTTCTTATATACATTAAATGTATCAGAGCTAACTAGTTCCACCTCTATATATTATAAATAAAAAAAAGATAATAAATTATATATATATATATATATATATATATATATATATATATATATATATATATATATATATATATATATATATATATAATTTGGTGAGTTTCCACCTGATGGGAGCAGGTCTGATGCGACACATACGGTGGTGGATCCCTTACAGTGTTTTTTCTTTAATTAGGATATCAGTGGGAATATCATCCATTTTTTTTTTTTTTTTGTTTAAAGAGGACTGCCATTGGGCTTTTGTTTTTCTCTTTATGACATTTTAATTTTATTATCTTTTATATTTTCTATATTTTCTTTGCACATGGAATATTATATATATTCTATCATCATATTTGTGTATTGAACACAATGATTAGGTGTTATTGTTGCGCTACTGTGAATTTTAATATATATGCACTTTGGTTTATAGATTTAATTTTCACTGGTTTTGATATTTATGGTTGTAAAGTAGCAGAATTGGTTGCAATTTTTCTTTGCTATTTGGAGCGCGGGAGATCACTATTACATACATAATATGAATTTATTAAAAATGTGTTAAAAATCCTGCTTGCTGCATTTTTGTAACTTATGTTCTTATATACATTAAATGTATCAGAGCTAACTAGTTCCACCTCTATATATTATAAATAAAAAAAAAATGATAATAAATTATATATATATATATATAATTCGGAAAAATATATATATAGCATCTCCCCGTTGAAATGCATTGAAAATGCAGCAAGAATGCATCAAAAATGCACCCATATTGCATTTTTGATGCATCTTTTGAGTCACATGACCTATGAAACACACATCATAAGCATGTTAAAAATCACAGCAAAATCGTAGCAAAATCACGGCATAAAATTGCTGCAAAATCATGGTAAAATGGCAGGTGTTTGACAGCCATTATCAGCACCTTTTTTTTTCCTTTTGGCACAACGCTGAAAACCCTGTTTTCAGGGTTTTCGGTCACCGATAAATTTCGGTGCCTGAAATTTCGGTGCATCAATAAATTCAGGTCATAGTTCTCCAACTTTAATCAATGCACTTCTTACAATTGACAGTTGCTGGGTCATTATTTCTCTACAATAGACAAACTTACGGTTGACGATGACGAAGTTGAACCCTCTATCCCCGGTCTTCTTAGGCCCACCTAGTAATCTGAGCGACAAAATCAAAGAACAAATTACTAATTAGCAACATTTTCATTAAGGATCTGGAAAATTATATGATTTGTACAAAGAAAAAAAAAACAAAAAAAACAGTACCGATCCCACTGCTCCCTCACTAGCTCTGAGCCTGTACCCATCACCATGTCTCCAAAACTGAAGGGCCCATTCACACCAATGGGTGCGTGTTTTGGTCCACATACACCGATCACACATAACATTATGACCACCCACCATAACTTGTCAAGGTACAGGTTCCACTAGACCTCTGAAGGTATGCTCTGGTATCTGGCACCAAGCCATCAGCAACAGATCCTTTAAGTCCTGTAGGTTGCGAGGTGGGGCCTCTGTGGATGAGACTTTTTTTTTTCCAGCACAACCCATAGATGCTCAATTGGATTAACCATTTGATCTCTGAAAGATTTACCCCCTTCATGACCAGGCCAATTTTTGCCATACGGCACTGCGTTACTTTACCTGTTGCGCGGTAATGCAACTCAATGTACTCAAATAAAATTTATGCCCTTTTTTCCCCACAAATAGAACTTTCCTTTGGTGGTATTTGATCACCTCTGCGGTTTTTATTTTTTGCGCTATTAACAAAATTGTAAAAAATATATATATATATATATATATATATATATATATATATATATATATATATATATATATATATATATATATATATATATATATATATATATATATATATAATTTTTTTTTTTACTTTCGGCTAGAAAACATCCAATAAAAAAAAAATTTCCTTTTCCAGTTTAGGCCAATATGTATTCTGCTACATATTTTTGGTAAAATAAATCCCAATAAGCGTACAGTTGACCCTCGAAAGTCACAGGGGTTACGTTTCTAGAGCACCCGTGAATTGTGAAAAACTTTGTGCAAATTTTGGATGTGGTCAAAAAAGTGCTTATAAAATGCCTATTTTTTTTATAGTTTAACCTCTTGCCGACCAGTGCAGGATGATATACGTTGGCACAATGACACGGCTGCGCAAATGGGCGTACGGGTACGTCCCCTTTAGGAGGCGGCATTGTGGGCGTACGCAGCCCGCCGCGTGCTCAGTGACGTACCCGCGGGTCCCACAGACTCAATGTCCACCGGTGTCCCGTGATCGTGTCACGGAGCGGCAGAACGGGGAGATGCCTATGTAAACAAGACATTTCCCCGTTCTGCCTAGTGACATGACAAAGATCACTGCTCCTTGTCATCGGGAGCAGTGATCTCTGTCATGTCCTAGGTAGCCCATCCCCCCCTACAGTTAGAATCACTCCCTAGGACACACTTAACCCCTTGATTGCCCCTTAGTGTTTAACCTCTTCCCCACCAGTGTCATTTATACATTTTTATAGCACTGATTGATGCATTAATGCCAATGGTCCCGAAATAGTGTCAAAAGTGTCCAATGTGTCCACCATAATGTTGCAGTCACGAAGGAAAAAAAAAAAAAAAAAAAAAAAAAAAAAAAATCGCAGATCGCCGCCATTACTAATAAAAAAAAAAATTAATAATAAAAATGCCATAAATCTATCCCCTATTTTGTAGACGCTATAACTTTTGTGCAAACAAATCAATATACGCTTATTGCGATTTTTTTTTTTACCAAAAATAATGTAGAAGAATACATATCGGCCTAAACTGAGGGAATTTTTTTTTTAATATATTTTTTTGGGGATATTTATTATAGCAAAAAGTAAAAAAATATTGCTTTTTTCTCAAAATAGTCGCTTTTTTTGTTTATAGCGCAAAAAATAAAAACTGCAGAGGTGATCAAATACCACCAAAAGAAAGCTCTATTTGTGGGAAAAAAAGGACGTCAATTTTGTTTGGGTGCCATGTCGCACGCCCGCGCAATTGTCAGTTAAAGCAACGCAGTGCTGAATCGCAAAAAGTGCTCTGGTCAGGAAGGGGGTAAATTCTTCCAGGGCTGAAGTGGTTAAACCCTAAATATGCACCAATATATAGTGCCATGAAAAAAAAGGCATGAAAAAATTTGCGGAGGATATTTGCAGTTTCTGCGAAATTGTGGGGGTTTTCGTGAACAATTATTAGTTCGATCCCAAGGAAAAATCCACGAATGAGGCCACGAACTCTGAACCACAACTTTGCGGGGTTCAACTGTATAATGATTGGTTTGTGCAAAACTATGGGATATTTTTATTCATTTATTTACTAGTTATGGTGGAACTGCGATATCGCAGCAGACAGAAGTGACACTTTTTGGGGACCAGTGACACTAATACAGTGATCAAACTACAAACTATGGGATATTCTATTTATGGAATTAATTTATTTTTTTTTACTAGTGGCACCGGCGGCGATCGGCGGCTTATAGCGGGACTGCAATATTGTAGTGACAAATCAGACACCTGACACTTTTGGGGACCAGTGACACTAATGTCCCGTACACACGATCGGACATTCCGACAACAAAATCCATGGATTTTTTCCGACGATGTTGGCTCAAACTTGTCTTGCATACACACGGTCACACAAATGTTGTCGGAATTTCCGAACGTCAAGAACGTGGTGACGTACAACACGTACGATAAGCCAAGAAAAATTAAAGTTCAATAGCCAGTGCGGCTCTTCTGCTTGATTCCGAGCATGCATGGAACTTTATACGTCGGAATTGCATACACGCCATCGGAATTTGCGCAAACGGATTTTGTGGTCAGAAAATATGAGAACCAGATCTCAAATTTTGTGCGACGGAAATTCCGATGGAAACTGTCCGATGGAGCCTACACACAGTCGGAATTTCCGACAACAAGCTCAGATCGCACATTTTACGTCGGAAAGTCCGACCGTGTGTACGCGGCATAATACAGTGATCAGTGCTTAAAAAAAAAAAAAATATGCACTGTCACTATACTAATGACACTGGCAGGGAAGGGGTTAACAATAAGGGTTAAATTGTGTGCCTAGCCAGTGTTTTAGTACAGTGGGGGAGGTGCTGTTACTAGGGGGAAGACATGGATCCTTGTCTCTGCTTTGCAGGAACACAGGATCCATGCCTTCCCTCCTGTCAGAACGGCGATCTGCCTTGTTTACATAGGCAGACTGCCTCTCTGGCTCTCCGCCTAACAATCAGCGGGTGCTGGCGGACGTGGAGTTTTTGGCACCCGCAGATCAGCTCCTGCTGTGTATAATCACAGCAGGAGCGGGCTGCCAGTGGCGGGCATGCGCTCCCCCCTACCCAGAAGTGTCAGATCACAGGTACGTGACGCGGTGCAGCAGAGCCTCATTGCCGTCGTATATTTAGGTGGTTAATAGGTCTTGACCGCTGCAGACCAGGAACATCCCACAAGAACTGCAGTTTTGGAAGTTGCTCTGAGAATCTCAGGAATGTGAGGTTCATACATCAGTACAGTGTGCAGGTTCCCTAATCCCTCTCTCCATGTGATCACCATGATTGGTCACCAGTGTTATCACATCACTGGGAACCACGCTGACTGCTTCCTTATCTTTTGTGAAGGCTGACAGCTAGGAGCGCGCACCTGTGTGTGCTTCCAGCTGTGAAATGACCAACGTAGATCAGGCCTATCCATTATAAGAAGAAGAGCAAAAAAAAAAAAAAAAAACAGTTGTTGAGATGATATAAAATTTTGATTGGCGTGATCTGTGCCACACTTACATCTCATCTTCCAGACATATCACAGGTAATATGGACTTTGCGCCACCACATCGTATACTGTACACGACCTCGTTTGGTTGGCATTTCCTCCACACGGCGCACTTCTGTTTCACCGGCAGCGGGGCTAGCAGAAAAAAAAAAAAAAAGAGTGAAGTCAAAGCCTTACAAGAAAACGAATAATGAAATGTTAAAGTAGAACTATAGCCAAAACTTTTTTCCCATTTTGGATAGAGTAAGGGAGGGGTATAACTTATAACCCGTCAGTTTTTTTTTTTTTTTTTAGCTATCCGTGTCCCATTGGGGATATTTTCCTTCACTTCCTGTCTCATACAGGGGTTCTAATCCCTCTCCACTCTATCCAAAACTTTAAAAAAATATATATATTAAAGTTTTGGATAAAGTTTTGGATAGAGTGGAGAGGGATTAGAACCCCTGTCAGTTTTTATTTTATTGCTGTCTGTGCCCCCATTAGGGAAAGTCACTCTCTCTATTAGTCCTGTTTCACCATTATCATTGAACGTGAAAGTAAAAGAAAATCCCAAATTTTTGGGTTGTCCCCAGAAAAGTAATAGAGGGGAAATCTTCCAATGGGGACACTAGTTCTGGGGACCTGGGGGTCCCCAAGGAATTCCCTTTCACTTCCTGTTTTTGGCTATGATACAGGAAGTGAAGGGAAATCAATAGGACACAGATCGCTAAAAAAAAAAAAAAATTGATAGATTATATATATATATATATATATATATATATATATTATATAAAAAATATATATATATTATATATATATATAAATAAAATAATGAATAATAAAAATTGTCTTTAGTTATACTTTAAAAAAAAAGCAGACCAAGCGTCAGACAGGTTTTTCCTGATACATACATACATGCTATGTTACACTTGCAGGTATTCACACTTCTCACAGAGGTCACAAAGCTCCTCATGACAGGGGCTTTATCTGATTTTCTCTCCAGAAGGACAGCGCCATCTTTGATCAGACATCATCCAGTGACATGATCTACTTCCTGGACTGAGGTGTTAGTTCGGACGTGGCCGTGTCATGCACATTCTGGTGTCTGTGACCCCTAAGCAGCTTTCACAAAGGTCTGACACAGATCAGCCTCTACTGCAGCCTGGTGACTTGCTACAAAGAGTAAGGAAAGGAATGGTCGACACTCAGGATGACATCCAAAAAATAGAATTTCTACACTGGGGAAAATAGTTACAACCTTCCCACATACATGACTAAGGACTAATGCACGAAATGCGTAGGCTGTTTTTATAGCATTGTACATGTTTACCGTGGAGAAAATGATTTGACCCCCTGCAGATTCTATAAGTTTGCCAACTTACAAGGAAATGAAGGGTCTATAATTATTATCATAGGTGTATTTTAAATGATTGAGACCGAATATCAACCAAAGATCCAGAAAAAACACATGATACAAATGTTATAAATTGAGTTGCCGTTCAGTGAGTAAAATAAGTATTTGATCCCCTACAAACCAACAATAATTCTGGCTCCCACAGACTGGCTACAGTATGAACTCATGTGGTACACAGATTAGTCCCATCTATTTAAGAAGGTGCTCCCAACGACAACCTGTTATGTGTATAAAAAGACACCTGTCCACAGAATCTCTTCCATTCAAACCTCATCATCATGGGTAAGACCCATCAGCAGGAAGCTTGGTGAGAAGGAGACAACTGTTGGAGCAATTTTTCAAAAACGGAAGAAATACAAAATAACTATCAATCGCCCTCGGTCTGGAGCTCCATGCAAGATTTCACCTCATGGGGTAAAGATGATCATGAAAAAAGTGAGGGATCAGCCCAGAACTACACAGGAGGAGCTTGTGAATGTTCTCAAGGCAGTTGGGACCACAGCCACCAAACAAACCATTGGTAATACGCCACCATGGATTGAAATCCTGCAGTGCCAACAAGGTCCCCCTCCTCAAGAAGGCCCATATAATATGTACAGGCCCGTCTGAAGTTTACTAATGAACATCTGAATGATTCAGAGAAGGACTGGGAGAAAGTGATGTGATCAGATGAGACCAAAATTGAGCTCTTTGGCATTAACTCAACTCACCGTGTTTGGAGGAAGAGAAATGCTGACAATGACCCTAAGAACACCATCCCTACAGTCAAGCACAGAGGTGAAAACATGATGCTTTGGGGCTGTTTCTCTGCTACAGATACAGGCCGACTTTGCCGCATTGAGGGGCCAATGGACGGGGCCTTGTATTGTAAAATCTTGAATGAGAACCTTTTTCCCTCAGCCAGAACACTAAAGATGGGTCATGGATGGGTCTTCCAGCATGACAATGACCCAAAACATACCGCCCCAGGCAAAAAAAAAAAAAAAAAGTGGCTCAAGAAGAAGCAAATTAAGGCTATGAAGTGGCCTAGCCAGTCTCCAGACCTGAATCCTATAGAAACTTTATGGAGGGAGCTGAAACTTCAAGTTGTCAAGCGGCAGCCAAGAAATCTTAAGGATTTAGAGAAGATCAGTAAAGAAGAGAGGACCAAAATCCCTCCTGAGATGTGTGCAAACCTGGTAACCAACTACAAGAAACGTCTGACCTCTGTGCTCACCAACAAGGGTTTTCTCCACCAAGTTCTAAGCTATGTTTTGCTTGGGGATCAAATACTTATTTAACTCACTGAACTGTAACTCAATTTATAACATTTGTATTATTTGTTTTTTCTGGATTCTTGGTTGATATGCTGTCTCTATCATTTAAAATACACCTATGATAAAAAAATTATAGTCCCTTCATTTCTTTGTAAGTGGGAAAAATTACAAAATCTGCAGGGGATGAAATAATGATTTTCTCCACTGTAAACATGTACAATGCTATATAAATAGCCTACGCATTGCGGACGTTAGTCCTTAGTCATGTATGTGGGAAGGTTGTAGCGCCTATACATCCGTTTTCCCTTGCTACAAAGTTACAATGTTGCAGTCTGCCTGCAGCAGATGAAGCTGTATATTGCTGATATGTTCCTGCTGAACCATGTACTTGTATGAGAAACTATCCTGTACTCTTTGAATTGCTTCCCTTGTGTGAAATCCCTGGTGTTCCTGTCAGTCCCTCTGCTTTCCTATTAAAAACTGACCACACTAGGCAGGAGAGCACACCGTGGTCAGTTCCCTAGCTGTGCTGGGAACTCAGTGTGCTCTGCTTGCTCTCCTCCAATGATGAGACTTGTCCTGACACCCCCCACCCTGCACAGCCATTCACTCGGAAGATCAGTGTGCTGTTGTTTCTCCTCCCCCAGCTCTTATGCAGTGGAGAACAGACGGAATGTGATCATTTATAAATAAGGGAAAAGATTTATATTGTGCTTTTTTTTCTTCATATGTATACACTAATGTTTTGCCTTTCATTTCTATTTTAAAATGAATGGGTTGTTTTACAAGATGAGGGTTTACAAACACTTAACGGCGGTTTCACACTGCCGCACCGCAGTTTTGAGTGCACCGTAGTGTTCAAAAACAAATAAAAGGGGTGAGTACAGCGCTGCGCTAAAAAAAAAGGGGGAATACTAGAATAGCAGCTAACACACCCGTAGACTCAGGGTAAAAGTAATAACCATAAAAAATTAAGAAGTGTAGCGCTATAAGCTCAATGAATATAAACAGTGAATAAATATATCACAATAATATGAGGAATGAATATCCATATGTAGTTAGTCTACAAAACTACTAAGTGAAACCATAGTGCACTTAATAAACGAATAAAACAGTGACTGATATGAAAAATATCTATGCATTCAACGCCTCAAAATGATAAGTGAATAACCTCAAAACATAATAGTCCATATAAAATATGTGAAATAATTGTGAAAAGAACCAAAAGTCTATGGGGGTAGTGCATAGGCAATGATGGACAAATGCCTCCCAGGCGCACAGGTGGATTGTTAGACCCAATCTGGCAGGTAAGTAGACGGTGGAAGGACCATGGGTGCAAGGAAGATTGAAATCAGTGCTGGGACCATCACCAGAAAATATGGAGGCTTACCGGAATTTAATGGCCTGAAATGGCATACGCCATACAGGTCAAAAAAAGCTTGATGACCAACAGGTCTAGGTAGTATATCTGGTCAGATGTCATCACCATACGTCAAAAAGGAATATCAGCCCGGCTTCCACATCCATAGACACTCCAACATAAGCCAAACGGATAGTTCGTATTTCATGAGAGGAGTAGAAATACTCACATAGCGTGATAACGTTTAAACTTGGATTTAATAAAATAATTAAAAGCAAACTCCCATTTCAGAAGATAGGAAACAGCATAAAAATCATATAGTGGCAGTCGTGAGGGGTCCACCCGACATGTTTCAACTACAAAGTCGTCATCTGGGGTGTGGAATCCTCTCATCCCACCACTCTATATACAAGTAATGATCCCCACTGGGAGTGTCTGAATCCCGGAAATGCATCGAATGACCGTTATTTCCGGTTTAGGGGTCATAAAGGGTTATAATATTATTAATCAGGCATGTATACCCTGTGAGATCAAAATCCTAAAATGTTATTCCCCAGGATTTGTTAATAGTCTGAAATTATGATAGAATATATGGTAGGCATTGGTCTGGCTCGTCCGTCCGGAAACCAAGCCTCGCTTTCAGTATCTCTGTGTATTAGGTGTGAGCGCAACGGCGCCGCCGCGCTCCACACACGAATCCTACTACTGGTTTCACTTAGTAGTTTTGTAGACTAACTACATATGGATATTCATTCCTCATATTATTGTGATATATTTATTCACTGTTTATATTCATTGAGCTTATAGCGCTACACTTCTTAATTTTTTATGGTTATTACTTTTACCCTGAGTCTATGGGTGTGTTAGCTGCTATTCTAGTATTCCCCTTTTTTTTTTAGCGCAGCGCTGTACTCACCCCTTTTATTTGTTTTTGAATACATAATTGACACTCAGTATAGCTGCAGCGTATATGACTCCATTTAACATGGATGTTTTCGACTACCGTGCATCCCGAGTAGTTAATACTGAGGGTGTATTTGTTGCCACCTCTAATGATACAGAAATTGGTGGATTGTTTATGAGGCTAAAGAACGTTATGGTCTCCGAACTCCATCTGCAATGGGATCTAGCCTTCTTGGAACAATATGTAACAGAGGGTATGATCCCACGTAGTCTCAGATGGGATGTTCACCCCCAACAGGGGGAAGCTGAACTTGACTCTTGGTTTACATATTTCAACGATGCTGGCATTAAGTTCCTTGATTTTCTTATTAATAGAAAGCGTATCCGCCTTTCTACTTTAGATCAGGAGATAAGGGAATTGAAGGATAAGTTACTTGCCTATAAAAATTCTGTTGAATATAATACTTTGCCCTCTAACTTGCAAGCGCACCTTGTAAAGGAGGATAAAGAACAAAAAATCAAGAAGCATAAAAAATATTCCCGGGATATTGGGGACTACAAGGCGGGTAAAGTGTTTGGATGGCAAAAATCCATCGCAGGGCCTGCTTTGCAGGCCACAATGGAGACTAGAGTTCAGGATGAGGCAACTCCGGCCTCTTCCATTGAACCCTCGGCTTGCCCTAAATCTCTTCTGGACAAAGGGCGACCCCATGGTGGGGGTCCCCCTCCACACATGGGGCAACAGCCGAATATCTATACTCCCAAAAACCAACAAAGGGGAAGAGGACATTATTCCAGAGGTAGAGGTAGAGGTGGAAATAGGGGGGACCATCATGGTTATAATTACCAATATCATGAACGGGAGAACTCCTATCATCGGGGCTCCCCGGATCGATACCGTGATTCGACCCATCACCCATATTATCCTAATTCATCGTATTACAGACACCCCCCAGTCTCCACATACAACAGATATTCCCCTTTACGTGATCATTACAATGAGAATGTCTGTCCGTTCCCCAATGCTGGGTACGACCCATCCCCCTACAAACAACCTTACCCTGACTCGCGGACCACTCTGGGTTTTCGCGAGGACACTCAGAACAAAAAAAGAGGTCCGGAAACAAGAGAGGGTCCCAAGGAGGGAGGAGGGTCCAGAGACGAAAAAAGAAAAAGAACATGTCAGAGGGTATTTAATTTGAGTGACACTATTCTCACGCAGGATGAGAAGAGTGTTTTGAACAAAGGTCTCAAATTTGGCCCCCCGCACAAATTTAATAAATTTGACACGTTTATCGATATTCAAAAGTTCATTAGAAAAATCAATGTCCAAAGATATATCATCTCAAACCCTACCAGAAATGTAGCCAGGGCGGCAACGTCCGGCACGGTGCATTCTGGCTTATTCAATCCCTCCCTTTTCAGTCCCCCAACACAACTTCCACCAACTATCAATCTGTTTAAAGAATTAGTGTTGAGAGACCTAGCGAATATTCCACTTAAGCGCAAATTCTATAATCCTTTACCTACAGTGGGCTTAAAAACTTTATGTGATAACAAAAACTTGGTCATTCGCCCCGCCGACAAAGGTGGTGGCATTGTTTTATTGAATAAATCAGATGGATGAAATACATCGCATTTTAGGAGATCGTGAGACTTATATAGAATTACCTAACAATCCTACACATGAGTATAAAAAGGAATTGAAGAAACTAGTAACTAAAAGGTTTTGATTCCTGCATTTTAAATAAAAAGGAGAGATTATTTTTAGTTCCCCTTGCCCCGCGTATTCCAGTTATGTATTATTTGCCCAAGGTCCACAAGGACCCCCTTCATCCCCCAGGTCGACCCATAATTAGTGGTATTGACTCGGTTACCTCTAAAATTGGGAAATACATTGATTTTTTTCTCCAGCCATCTGTACTTAAGACGCCGTCCCATTTAAAGGACACCAAGGACATGATTAGATTACTATCGAATGTCTCCTATTCTGGTGATCTCATTATGGCCACCGCGAACGTGGCGTCCCTTTATACTTGCATTCCGTACCGTGAGGGTGTGGATGCTGTACAATGCTTTCTTAATAGGGATGCCTCCCTTGCCTCACCCCAGATTAACTTTATTATTGATTTAATTAAGTTTGCAACGCAACACAATTATTTCTGGTTCGATGGCAGATTCTATCGCCAACATAAAGGGGTGGCAATGGGAGCAAAATTTGCTCCCAGCCTGGCCAACCTGTTCATGGCCAAGTGGGAGGAGGATGTCGTCTATGCCATGGAGAACCCACACCTTCTGTTGTGGGCCTGGTACATAGACGACATCCTCCTCCTGTGGACAGGTAGCCATGATGATTTGGCTGACTTCATTGCGACTTTGAATAACAATGAAAGGGGTATTGCCTTATCTTTTGAGGCTGGTACAACCTCAATTCATTCTTGGATCTGGTTATTGAAAGAAAGGAATGTGTATTTAAATTTAGTACCTATTTTAAATCCACCAATAGAAATGGGTACATACCGACCGATAGTTGTCACCATAGCTCTTGGATCAGATCAGTTCCTAGGAGCCAGCTTTTACGGCTACGTAGGAACTGTACTGAACGTGACACTTTTAATGCTCAGGCCAAGTTCTTGAAAGACAGGTTTGTGGAGAAGGGCTACAACCCATCTGACCTGGATAAGGAGATTGGGAACGCCTGTGAGATGGACCGCCAGTTATTATTGCAGGATAAATCCAAGCAACCAAATGATGAATTCAAATGGTCTTTTCTGATGTCCTACTCCATGCAACATAGGCATGTCTTTGAACATCATTGGGATGTTTTAAAAACAGAAAGTTTTGGGACCCTTGTTGCCTAAGACCCCTAAGGTGGTTTTTAGGGGTGTTCCATCTCCCAGGAATAAGCTGGCACCCAATGTCATTAACCCACCAAAAAAAACATCTTTTTTTCATGTCTGGACCGGATTCTATCCCTGTAAAAAATGTTTGGTCTGCCAGTTTAACACCTGTGGTAGAAGGGAAAGTCATAATTTTTCTTCTACTGTAACTGGCCGCATATATGCAATCAAGCAATTTTGCACTTGTGGCACCACAGGAATAGTGTACCTTCTAACTTGCCCTTGCGGCAAACAATATGTGGGCCGCACTATTAGATCATTTACGATACGGGTTTCAGAGCATATTAACCTCATCAAAGCAGGCAGTACCAAGCATACTGTCCCTAGGCACTACAGGGAATTCCATGATCGAAATCCTGCAGGCACTCAGTTCCTTATCATAGATAGGTATGTGGCCCCCTGGCAGGGGGGTTCGACTCTTAGGGGTGTCTCCCGTTTGGAGACATACTGGATATACGAATTGGGTTCCCATTTTCCTTAGGGAATTAATGTTGAATGGGACATCAACTCTTATTAACCAGGCTTGGATATTGATATGATCTCTCATTTGAAATCAAGCAAAGCTACGTGTGATTTAACCAAGCCCAAAAACTTTAATATCTAAGCAATATTATGATTCATCACCTTCATGGATTTTTGACTAATTATATAAACATTGTATGTGATTTGGGCTGGTTAATGGCTAATTTCTTATAAATGTATGGATGCCCCCCATTGGGAGTGTCTTTTAGATTTTTGTACACGAGTTTATACTCTGTACCACTGATCGTTGAGATGACGCTCCCCCTTATAAGTTTATTATTTTATATTAATTTTTCAACTTTAATAATTGGAAGTAATCCAAATTTACATATATTTCACCATAACCTCCGTTGCCTCAGCTTTTTTTATTGCTTCCCACCTTTGCTGACACTTTAGGTATTTCCGGCCGGCCCCAAATTGAGGCTTGGTCATGTTTTCCTGGAGTGCAGCGGCGTCCCTTTAGGATAGGCTGGGTGGTAAATTGAAAGTGAGGCTTGGTTGGTGAGCTGGAACCGTTGCCGCTCTCGGGCTATGAAAGCGACGTCAGTGCGTCATAAGGAAGTGAGGTTTGGATTCGTGTGTGGAGCGCGGCGGCGCCGCTGCGCCGCTGCGCTCACACCTTATACACAGAGACACTGAAAGCGAGGCTTGGTTTCCGGACGGACGAGCCGGACCAATGCCTACCATATATTCTATCATAATTTCAGACTACTAACAAATCCTGGGGAATAACATTTTAGGATTTTGTTCTCACAGGGTATACATGCCTGATTATTAATATTATAACCCTTTATGACCCCTAAACCGGAAAGAACGGTCATTCGATGCATTTCCGGGATTCAGACACTCCCAGTGGGGGTCATTACTTGTAGATAGAGCGGTGGGATGAGAGGATTCCACACCCCAGATGACGACTTTGTAGTTGAAACATGTCGGGTGGACCCCTCAAGACTGCCGCTATATGATTTTTATGCTCTTCCTATCTTCTGAAATGTGAGTTTGTTTTTAATTATTTTAATAAATCCAAGTTTAACCGTTATCACGCTATGTGAGTATTTCTACTCCTCGCATGAAATACGAACTATCCGTTTGGCTTATGTTGGAGTGTCTATGGATGTGGAAGCCGTGCTGATATTCCTTTCTGACGTATGGTGATGACATCTGACCAGATATACTGCCTAGACCTGTTGGTCATCAAGCTTTTTTTGACCTGTATGGCGTATGCCATTTCAGGCCATTAAATTCCGGTAAGCCTCCATATTTTCTGGTGATGGTCCCGGCACTGATTTCAATCTTCCGTGCACCCATGGTCCTTCCACCGTCTACTTACCTGCCAGATTGGGTCTAACAATCCACCTGTGCGCCTGGGAGGCATTTGTCCATCATTGCCTATGCACTACCCCCATAGACTTTTGGTCCTTTTCACAATTATTTCACATACCGTATTTATCGGCGTATAACACGCACTTTTTTCCCCTTAAAATCAGGGGAAAGTCGCAGGTGCGTGTTATACGCCGATCCCCTGCGATCCGAGCTGTCAAAATAACAAAATCGCGGACCGCGATTTGAAAATGGCGCCGCCGGCGCCGAAATACACAGAGCCGGTCCTCGGCTCTTTCCGGCGGCTCTCGTTTACTTTCGGTTTCACTCGTAGCCCCAAGCGGAGCTATCCGAGTAGGTTCGGATAGCTCCGCTCGGGGCTACGAGTGAAACCGAAAGTAAACGAGAGCCGCCGGAAAGAGGCGAGGACCGGCTCTGTGTATTTCGGCGCCGGCGGCGCCATTTTCAAATCGCGGTCCGCGATTTTGAATCCCAGCAAGCAGGGACAGGGGATCGAAGGCTGCACTGGGGCAAGGCTGCACTGGGGCAAGGCTGCACTGGGGAAGGCTGCACTGGGGAAGGCTGCACTGACATGGCTGCACTGACAAGGCTGCACTGGGGAAGGCTGCACTGAGAAGGCTGCACTGAGGAGGCTGCACTGAGAAGGCTGCACTGAGAAGGCTGCACTGAGAAGGCTGCACTGAGAAGGCTGCACTGGGGAAGGCTGCACTGAGAAGGCTGCACTGACATGGCTGCACTGACATGGCTGCACTGGGGAAGGCTGCACTGACATGGCTGCACTGACATGGCTGCACTGACATGGCTGCACTGGGGAAGGCTGCACTAACATGGCTGCACTGACATGGCTGCACTGACAAGGCTGCACTGACAAGGCTGCACTGACATGGCTGCACTGACATGGCTGCACTGACATGGCTGCACTGACATGGCTGCACTGACATGGCTGCACTGACAAGGCTGCACTGGGGCAAGGCTGCACTGAGAAGGCTGCAATGATGGGCATTTAAATGTAAGTTTTTTTCCCTTCAACTTCCCTCCTAAAAGTTTTTTTTTCCTTAAAATTCCCTCCTAAATTGGGTTGCGTGTTATACGCCGGTGCGTGTTATACGCCGATAAATACGGTATTTTATATGGACTATTATGTTTTGAGGTTATTCACTTATCATTTTGAGTGCACCGTAGTGTACCTGTGGTTCCCCATAGACTTCTATTAGATAGCACGTTTTTGTTGCGTTTTCTGAAAGTGCACCAAAAGTCCCGTATGCTGCATCTCTGGTGTCTATGGCCACTTGCCGACTGGCTCACGCCAATATATGCAAAGTGGCACGGGTGCGCAAAATCGTAAACCCGTACGTGGCTGTGTCATCGGCAGCTAGCAGGAGCTTGCGCGCGGACTCGATGTCAGCTGGTGGCCCGCGATGGCGGCACGGACTGGCAGAACAGGCAGATACCTATGTAAACAAGGCATTTCCCTGTTCTGCCTAGCAACATGACAGATCTACTGCTCCCAGTGATCTCTGTCATGTTCTAGTGAGCCCATCCCCCCCTACAGTTAGAACACGCCCAGGGAACACACTTAACCCCTTGATTGCCCCCTAGTGTTTAACCCCTTCCCTGCCAGTGACATTTACACAGTAATCAGTGCATTTTTATAGCACTGATCTCTGTATAAATGACAATGGTCCCAAAATAGTGTCAAAAGTGTCCGCCGCAATATTTTTATATAATAAAAAAAAAAAATTGAATAAATGTGCCATAAATCTATCCCCTATTTTGTAGACGTGATAACTTTTGTGCAAACCAATCAATATACGCCTATTTTTTTATTTTTTTTTTTACCAAAAATATGTAGAAGAATACAAATTGGCCTAAACTGATTAAGAAATTTGTTTTTTTTATATATTTTTTAGGAATATTTATTATAGCAAAAAGTAAAAAATATTGCTTTTTTTTCAAAAATGTTCGCTATTTTTTTTGTCTATATTGCAAAAAATAAAAACCGCAGAGGTGATCAAATACCACCATAAGAAAGCTCTATTTGTGGGGGAAAAAAGGACGTCAATTTTTTGTTAGGGTACAACGTCGCACGACCGTGCAATTGTCAGTTAAAGCGATGCAGCGCCGTATCGCAAAAAAAAGGGCTTGGTCAGGAAGGTGGGTAAATCCTGAAGTGGATAGGAAACCACAAAGTATACTGTGCTGCACCCACGCTGTGGTCAAACCGCAGCGTGGCAGTGTGAAACTGTCCTAGCATTATCATCTTGGGATAGGGAAGGTCGCTTAGCCGGGAGCTCAAGCGTTGCTTATTAACCACTTCAGCCCTGGAAGGTTTTACCATCTTAATGACCAGGCCATTTTTTTCGAAACTGTCAACTAAAAAAAAAAAAAAAAAAAAAGTGACAGTTTCGAAAAAAAAAAAAACAACAACAATATATTTTACTTTCTGCTATAAAACACATCCAAAAAAAAAAAAAAAAATCTACATTTCTTCCTCGATTTAGGTCAATATGTATTCTGCTACATATTTTTTTGTAAAAAAAAAAATAATAATAATAATCAGAATAAGCGTATATTGATTGGTTTGCGCAAAAGTTATCGCATCTACAAAAAAGTAGGGGATAGATTTATGCCATTTATTTATTTACTTTTTACTTGTAATGGCGGCGATTTTTTGGGAACCAGTGACATTATTACACGGATCAGTGCAAAAAATACACACTGACATTGTATAAATTACACTGACATGATTTTGCCTAATAGCGCCACCTTGCACGCAGTATATATACAGCAGGTGGTCGAGAAGTGGTTAAAAAGGCAGGGATTTGTTTGAACAACTGCTCTGTTATTGTATATTGTGAGTTGCATGGAATGTGCATATTCATGCAGACGTACAAAATAACTGAACTATCCACACTGTGACCCACGATAAAGGCTTAGTGGCCCCGACTCAGGCTGACAAGCTCCGATGAATTGGAATGCTGCTGACAAGTGTGGGTGCCAGGCTGGGGAAAGGTTTGTCCAGACCCAAAGCATGTTGTAGGAATAGGAAGAGATAACCCGGGCCGCCGCACCCCTTGCCAGGCCCGAGTGGTTAGCAGGGAAAAGCAGCCTCAGCTCGATTCATCCAGGCCACGCCGCCAACATGTTTCGTCCCGGGGGCCTAATCACGTTTAAGCCCTGTGGTTGGGCAAAACATGTTGGGGCATGGCCTGGATGAATTTAAAAAAACTATTAGATAAGAACCTATACTACCACAACATACAGGGATATACAATGTAATATTAACATAAAAGCGCATACATAGGCTGGAATTGATGGTCTTGATGGTCATCCTTACCAACTATAAAACTGTCAGGGCTCGGCTCAGCCCTTCCTTCTCAAAGCTGGCCGCTCAGCTGTCAGCTAATTGCCAGCTTCTATCTCTCCACAGTTACTCAGCTGTTGATGATATCCTGCTTGTCAGTCCTGCCTACTTAAGCCGTTCAGCCCAGAGGATCTCTGCCTTCGCCTTGGTCGACATCACAGAGACTATCTCCTGCGTTCCTGTTTAAAGGCTTGCTTTGCTGACATCCTTTCTGGCTCCAGATCCTGCATGCTGTTCCACTACATTGATCCCTGACTTCTGGCTTGGCTGACTATCCGTTACGGTTACTGAACTTTGGCTATGTTTTGACTACGTTTGTTCTTTTTACTTTTATTATTAAACAAGTGTGATTTAACTGTACTCGGTCTAAGTTCATGGTTTCTGACAGAGACTAATTTTACCTGCTAACCACTTGGGCTGGGTGAAGTGTGCGGCGGCTGGGCTATCTCTTCCTATTTATACAACTGAAATGTCCACTTTAAGGGCTGGTTCACATTACAAAAATGCCCTCCAGAGCCGTTCTGCATGCATTTTTTTTTAATGTATTTTTGATGCGTTCCAGGTGCTTTTTTTCTTGTTTTTTCCCCCACTGTACTGGGATCCAGTGAGTTTAATGCGTCCCAGTGCATTCTGGTGCGTTTTACTGCATTCCAGTCCAGTGCAGTGCAGGAAAAATGCAACACGTTCTACTTTTTTTCTGGAACTGGAAAGTCCTGCTGTGACCTAGGTCATTGGAAACCATATAACCTACTTTCCATGCAGAAAAAAAAAAAATGTACTGGACTGAATGTGGTGTGATCCAGCCCTAAAGCCATGAATTCGCTTTACTTAGTTGGATAAATAAGAAGCAACAAAAGGGTTTAAAACAGTATTAAGGTGGATGTAAAACCCTTACATACCACTTTTACCTACAGATAAGCCTATAATAAGACTTACCTGTAGGTACTGGAAAGATGTCCTAAACCTGCATGGTTTAGGAGATATTTACCATATACGCTTGTGCCGACATCATCGGCGCATGCGCACTGAAGAAAGGGCACGGTTTCTAAAGGGCCCATGCCGTGGCCAGTGGCTCACGTGCACATGCACGGCAGTGAGGTCACGTGACCCCGGCCAGTCACAGAGCCAGAGTCCACGGCCCCGGAAGAAAGAGAGCTGAAGATGGAAGCGGCCACCAGCGGAGACATTGCGGTCTTTGCTTGCAGGTAAGTGCAACATAATGGGCTAGTATGCCTTGCTTTTACTTTGCAGGGAACAAAAAAGGAAGTAAAACCCATCAGGGTTTACTTCCTCTTTAAACCCAAAAAGCAAGCATTTATTACATTGCAGCCCCAATTCTTAGATGTTCTGGCTGCATTAGTTACCTTTTTTTAGGCATTCGTTCTTCTATTTCACCAGACCAGCAAGTCTGTTTTTCAAAAGATTAAGCTCTCTAGCAGAATGTATCAGTTTACATGGATGAGACAAACCATTTACCACTGCCAGAGGTGGTTAAAATAATCAGCTGTTATTTATTCACGTAAAACCTTTATCCCCAAAAGGAAAAAACAACAGCTAAAATGATTATAAAGTGTGAGCTTCTATTATATCTAATTCTCCCCTCCTCTAAGATTGACAATGCTGCTGTCCAAAGGTCCCCCCTCCCCTGTGCTCATCCATCCAGAGTACAGGCACTCCAATACAGAAGGTGTGTTACTGGCCAGATCACCAGGTGAAAACAGAGAAAAAAAAATGAATTTTTAAAAAAAATGAAAAATGAATGCAGCCACCACATCTAATGATTGGCAAGTAAGACTTGAATGCCTTTCTTATTTGAAGGAAATACCTTCACATCCCTATCCTGTCATTTGTGGCAAATGACAGGATAGGGATATTGTCATGGCAACTAAGAAGACGCAGATGGATTCAGCGATCACATGACCAAATGCCTAGGCTTCTGGTCACCTGCTGTGGTGTGAGCCAATGAGAAGAGAGAGACCTGGGAGAGCTGCTGGTTAAATGCACATTGCTGGATCGAGATGAGGCTCAGGTAAATATAAGGAGGTGGGGGGGGGGGGGGGGGGGCGCTGCACCAGGAAGGCCAATTTCTTTTGCAGCTTCCTGGGGAGCCACCCTTGCATTCAGGTACTAGTTGTGTCTCCCTACACTGTGTGCATCAATAGAAACACACAGCCCTGTAGCCTAGGATGGCAAGGCACTCCCCTCCTCCTCCCTTTTCCAAGCAAACAGACTGGCTGGAGACTACATTGTTCACTGTTAACCATTTCCTGTGAAGACCAGAAGTTCAGGGAAGCAGCACTAATAGAGCAGGAGACAGGTGCATTGAAAGCTGTAAACTGCGAGTGAGGGGGTAGAAGTTTTAACAAAATGTTTTCTGGGAAATGGTTATTTTACTGTGCTCAATGTATTAGGCTAAAAATTGCAGAGCGTTTTAAATACTACTTTAAGGACTTAAAGTCCTCAGTGAAAAACCTCCTGTGCCGCAGCTGCCCCCCAGACCCCCCCTTTTACTTACCTGAGCCCGGTCTTTCCAGCAACGGGGGACGAGCACAGTAGCTGTCTCAGGTAGGTGTCTCGGGTCCTTGTTGGATAGATTGATAGCAGCAGGAGACATTGGCTCCCGGTGCTGTCAATCAAATCCAATGACGCGGGGGCGGGGCCAAGTCCTGCTGTCTGTGTCAATGGATGCTGCAGCAGGACTCGGGAGCGTGCCGCACGAGTGCCCCCAAGGAAAGCACTTCTCCGTCAGGGCACTTGAGAAGGAGGAGCCAGGAGCGTCAGAAGAGGATGATCGGGGCCACTCTGTGCAAAACCCTTACACAGAGGAGGTAAGTTTGAAATGTTTGTTATAAAAAAAAAAAAAAAAAAAAAACACACAAGACTTTACAACCCCTTTAACATATAAGATGATCCCATCTTTTTCTGTTTTTTTTTTTAATTACATGAAAGAAAGGAAGGAAGGAAGGAAGGAAGGAATGGGGGGTTGCTTTTAAAATTGAGATTCAGTAAGCTTAGAGCAAAAAGGAGGGAGGCCAGGGCAAAAGGAGGGAGGCCAGGGCAAAAGGAGGGAGGCCAAGGCAAAAGGAGGGAGGCCAGGGCAAAAGGAGGGAGGCCAGGGCAAAAGGAGGGAGGCCAGGGCAAAAGGAGGGAGGCCAGGGCAAAAGGAGGGAGGAGGGAGTTCAAAGTAAAGGGGGGAGGGCAGAATAAAAGAAGGAGGGAGGGGGAGGGGGCCAGAGCAAATAGAGGGGGAGGGAGGCCAGAGCAGAACGGAGGGGGGAGGGAGGCCAGAGCAAACAGAGGGGGGGCAGAGCAAAACAGGGGGGGGGGGCAGAACAAAAGGGGGGAGGGCAGAGCAAAAGGAGAGGGAGGGGGGCAGAGCAAAAGGAGAGAGGCCAGAGCAAACAGAAGGAAGGCCAGAGCAAAAAGGAGGGTGGGGGGGCAGACTGCAGAGCAAAAAGGGGGGAAAGAGTAAAAGGAGGGGGAGCAGAAGATTAAAAAAATAGGAGGGGAGGGAGTGCATAGCAAAAAGGGGGGCAGAGTAAAAGGAGGGGGTGGGGGAAGATTAAAAGGTGGGGGGGGGCAGAGCAAAAGGGGGGGCAGATCAAAAAGCGGGGGGGGCAGAGCAAACAAACAGAGGGAAGCCAGAGCAAAAAGGAGGGGGTGGGGGAGGAGAGAGCAAAAGGAGGGAGCCCAAAGCAAAAGGAAAAAAAAAAAAAAAAAAAAAAGAATCCTTTTCCCCTCCTATACCGGACTAGTCTCAGGTTTTACAGAATCAACCTTTAAAAAAAAAAAAAAAAAAAAAAAGAAGAAGGAAGAGGGAGGTATTATCCTTACCTCACTCATCAGCACACATTTTTCTATTTGCCTTTTGTGTTCATATATTTCTGGATTGCAGCCAGTGAGTCCAAGCCAAGATCAACCAGGATGTAGGAAATAAAGCAGTCACTTAGATTGTTTCTTTATAAAAACAACTGTATATCGACAGACCTTGTAAGGATGGCTAAAAATGTCCCCTAAACACAACACAAAACATCCCTATAATCATATTTATTCTTGATTATTTGTATTATCAATATGGTGTTGGGGCATTCAGACGGTGAGGCAGTCATCTTGGGTGTGTGAAATAGAAGATCATATTCGGGTCGATTCATGCAGGAGCCAATCAACCTACCAGCATGTATCCCATTGTCCTGCCTGGGATAGAAACTGAGGACCCCGGTGCTGCAATGGTAGAACTGCCAACCACCCGGGCACTGTGCTGCCCAGCAAGTATTTGTTTATTCTGCAGAGTGTGACTTTGAATAGTTGAGAAGCACCGGATCGCTCATCAGACGCAGCCAGGGAAACCTTTAATGGAGTCTGCTGGATACAACATGCTTCTCCCGACATTACAAATCGAAACACATGAAGGACTCTTCATATTAAGGAAGACACATTTAACTGCCCATATGACATATCCTTAAAGCGGGGGTCCACCTATCTATCGTTTTGTTTTTTTTTTAGTTCATTCACAAACTTTTCTTCTCAGCATTACATACTCACATATTGTGTGTAATATGTCCGCCTGTGTCAGATTTCATCGGAAAGAATAACTTATATTATTCACTGCAGGCGGTTTCCATCTTCATTGTGGGCATTTGAAGCCCACAAGCATTTAATCTCCTGCATGTGGTGAATGCTGTGCTCCCAGCATTCACCACTTGTTCCCGCACATGCTCAGTGGCATCCTGGGAAGCCTGAGACTAGCTCCCAGGAGACTGGGAGAGGCTAGAAACACGCCTACTCCCATGGGAGGAGAACCAGGAAGTGCAAAGAAGAATAGAAAAATAAAAGGTCATTGCGGCGATTTAAATTTTTTTAAACGGCATGTCAGCATCTAGGCAAGGAAGAGAATACATACAGACATTGTTCAAAATTTGGGTGGAACCCCGCTTTAAAGTGAAACTCCAACCAAAAAAGAATGAAAGGGAGTGGAAATCTTCCAATGGGAGGTTAGACAGCAATAAAAATCATTATGATACAATAAAAATCATTATGATAGTGCAGAGAAGAGACAGAGGCTCAGCTAAGCAGCATAGTCCCACTGCTGGGAAATGTCTTCCCTCCTTCTCCATTCATGGCAGAGCCAACCCATGGTACCCGAGGGGTACAGACACTGCAGAAAACATTCATTCATCCTGCCATCTGCCTTTCCCTTCAGTTCTCCTCTCATGTACATCTCCTGCCCACTGCCATACCCTCCAATGCTCCTCTAATATACATCTCCTGCCCACTGCCATACCCTTCAATGCTCCTCTAATATACATCTCCTGCCCACTGCCATACCCTCCAATGCTCCTCTAATATACATCTCCTGCCCACTGCCATACCCTCCAATGCTCCTCGAAAATACATCTCCTACCCACTGCCATACCCTCCAATGCTCCTCGAAAATACATCTCCTGCCCATTGCCATACCCTCCAATGCTCCTCTAATATACATCTCCTGCCCACTGCCATACCCTCCAATGCTCCTCGAAAATACATCTCCTGCCCACTGCCATACCCTCCAATGCTCCTCTAATATACATCTCCTGCCCACTGCCATACCCTCCAATGCTCCTCTAATGCACATCTCCTGCCTACTTCCATACCCTTCAATGCTCCTCTAATATACATCTCCTGTCTACTGCCATACCCTCAGGTGCTCCTCCAATGCACATCTCCTGGCCATTGCCATACCCTCAGGTGCACCTCTCATGCACATCATCCTGACCACTGCCACACCCACCAGCAATTCCTGTAATGTACATCACCCTGTCCACTGCCATACCCACCGGCACTCCTGTAATGCACATCTCCTACCTACTATCATGCCCTCAAATGCTCCTCTAATGCACATCTCCTGTCCACTGCCATACCCTCCAATGCTCCTCCAATATACATCTCCTGTCCACTGCCATACACACTGGCGCTCCTGTGATGCACCCCACTCTTTTTTTTTTTTAAAAAGGTGTGTGCCCCTTTAAGACAAGGTGGCATTTAAAGCTGTGAACTTTCTTCATCAAAAGGATACAGGTGTCAAGGTGTTCCTCATCAGAAAACCATACATGAGTCCAGAGCTGTAAAACTGGTTGTGCCAGCTAAGAACAAAAAGGAAATTGTCTAATTCCACGGTGTTGTGTTAAATGAAGCCAGCACGGCGAGTTCCAACGACAGCGGAACTGAAAACCCCCAGAGGAATGGAAGAGGAGATGTCACACAAATCTGTCCCTTGGCGATCACCAGGAATCCATAAAAACACAGCAGGCTGCACAGGGCCATGCAAACCGCAGAGCGGCATTTAAAGATGAAGATTGAGCTGCCTATACTTTACCTGCCCTGGTTCTGCCTCATCGACATGCTAATAAAATTATTAACCCCTTGGCACCAGCCATACGCAAAATATGTGGCCTCTCTGCGCCTGGTCCTTAGTGCCGAAGGGTAAGGATAATGGTATATTTGCGTGAATTGCCCCCAATACACCTGTGCCAAGAGCGGGCGCTGCCCGCTCCTGGCACAGTTACCGCCGCCTTACCGAAAGAGCAATCGGGAGTTTTCGGACCACGTGACCGCCATGGCAGCCAACATTGGCTGTCATTTAATCTTAAGCCGAGCCCCGCCTCCCAGCATCATAAACCTCTTAAAGGGCCGGGAGGCGCCAGCGCTACGAAGTTAAATACAATTGGTTTTCATTCCATACCCAAATATCAGACCCAGTAACATCTTCATCAATCGGTGCTTCTCTATGCAACACAGGCAGATCATGGCTGGTGGGAGGAGCTGGCAGGGTGCTCTACAAACTGGAAACGCCTACATGTGATGCTGAGCCCCCCCATTAAAGAAATGAAATCCAATGAACAAAAAGGGCAGTCCAGGGACAGCTATTCTGGGCAACAAAAGGGCTAGACAATGCGGTGCGTCCTCCAGCCAGGAAATGAGGCGGGCTCCATACGACTTGCTGCAGCTTCTAATGCACACTGTGAGAGGCTCTTAGTATGCAGTAAGATCAGAGTACAGGAGACGAGCCTGTACAACTGGACTAGACTTAAAGTGATACTAAACACACACGGTTTAACTTACATTGTCCCTTCTATTGCTGTATATGGATGATGACACTGTAATTGTTTGAATAAAAAAAAAAAAAAACGTATTTATCGGCGTATAACACGCACTTTGCACCCATTAAAATAGGGGGAAAATCGTGTGTGAATGTTATACTCCGATATAGGCTGCCACCGAGGGGAAGGAGGGGACGAGTGCTGCCGAAATAGAGCCGGTGTCTTGCCGAGAACGTTCCCTCGGCGGATAAGTTCCCCCCTGTACTGCGCAGGCGCAGCGCCTGCGCAGTACCAACTGCTAGCAGCCGCCGGAGATAGCCGAACGACAAAATCTACAATCAGCTGTACACGGCGCCTGCGCTCTGGGTCCAGGTTCCTTCCCCACCATCCAAGTGAACCTAGAGGGGGAATCTAAAAGAGCCAAGCGAGGCCGTGCCCGAAGCGTGGCGAGTGAAGCGAGCCCGCGAGGGGCCCCCTTACTGGCACCGT